>JAWWEW010000112.1:28078595-28179786 GCA_035583185.1 Anabacerthia variegaticeps | reverse complement strand
CTTCCCTTCCCTTCCCTTTTTCTTGCAAAATAAGCAGGGAGCTGATTATTTTTCAGTGGGTCTTTCTCTGCTAAAAGGTACACTACTTTTGAAGGGCTTACTTGGAGAGAGGAGAAGAAGAGAGGATTGCCTGCATCAGAATCACTAAGCCACCACTTTCTGTGGCACTAATGGTTATTATTATTTTATCTGTTCCTATAGATGTTATTAATGCTGTTATAATAGTAGTTACTATTATAGTTAATATAATAGTATTAGAGTAATGCTATTATAGAGTATAGTAGTATTATAGTAATAATTAATATTATAGTACAAGCAGCTGCTGAGGGCTTAGCCAGCTTTGTTCATCAGTAGCTGGCTGCATCTACACCTGTATATTCAAAGGCAATCCTTAGCTCAAAAAGTAAGCTATTTTAAAAATAATAAAGAATGGTTGGAGTAGGCTTAAAGTACTGTCTACTGTCTCACAAGATGGTGAATAGAAAAAAACTTTAATATGAATGCAAGATGGAGACAGTGATGTAAAACAGATCAGAAGATGCTCTTCCTGTCACCTCCCCTCTAAGTGCTGTACAAACACCTGGTCTTCTTGTGTAACTTGCTTCAACATGACTTGGAGATCTTGCTCTTCACTGACAGGCTTTGATCTCAATGGAATAGAGCGATCCGTTCTTCCCCTGAAGGAGTTTCATCTTACCTGCTCTGAGCCTCTTATTGCAAGTCTCAGGAGAACTGATGTATTTTTAATGCTTGCCTCCAAGAGTGTTGAGCGAAGGGTTAGCCAGGAATTTTCTCAGGAATAGTTTTTCAACAGGAAGTACAGTTTTCACCAAACTGACTTATTTTCGTGGTCATCATTATTTGTGCGGTCATCTACTACGTGTTTATGAATCAAATATGTTTCCCCAATTCAGGAGATACTTCAGAAGTTTTTCACTGCAGTAAGTTTACATAAAATGTTTTGTCCACTTTAATTCAGAGCTACAGTACATTCTGTCTATCATCCCAGATACCTCTTTGCTTTTTCTTCTTTCCTGGCTCGTCCAAGTGGCAAGTGAACTGTATTTAGTGCTGTTCAGCTGAAGGCTCAGGTGCAGATAGATAGCTGAGCAGTTGCAGCTTTTTTCACGCTAAATGTACAAGGCAGGCTTCTCTGCAGTAGGACAATGTTGGAAGCAAGTGTTTCTGCAGGAAGTAATTTTGGTGTGCTTATCCTCAAACTCTTCCATCCCAAGCATGTGAACAATCACTTTGAAATGCTGTAAATGTTGGAGGTTATTTTAAAATCTAAGATTCTGGAGTGTGCAGATCTGATGTGGATTGTCAAGTTTTATGTACATAATGTATTTCTGGGTAAGCTGCTTGAACACTAGGATCCATTACTAGGAGGTTCTGAGCCCTGCAACAGGGCTTCCAGATATGAGAAAGAATAGGCTTGACACAGCCAGCCTTTCTGCTGACCTGGAGTACGAGAGGAGGCTCAAGTGACTCCAAAAATTCTGAGGTGCTGTCAGGGTAGCAGACAGCGCACTGAGGTGCACAGCTCTCTTCCCCATCACACTTTCTGACTTTGCACAAATGTAAAAGCTACATCTTAAACAGATAGGAGGTGGGGGGTTGGGAAGAGTTGGTTTTAGTTGACTGGTTAAGCCTTTTTGGACCCTGTCTGTAACCTGGGAATGCTATGAGAAATGGAGCATAGCCAGGGTTTAAAAGACTGTGGCAGAAACTAAGGACCCTGTCTGAACTCTGAAGTTTAGCTTTGCCTCTGATTTTCTGCACTTTGTGCTGATCAGATTTTCCTTTATACCATCAAAGCTAGCTATGATTCCTTCTATAAGAGGAAAAATTGTAATTATTCTCTTCAGGAGAAGACAGATGGGATCTCAACATTTTTTTCATGGTGTTTGTACTCCTTTGTTTCAGCAAACCAGATTTCACTTCTTTTTAGTCTGCTTTAAATCTAGTTTTCAAGCAGTATATATTAGAGCAAGTTGTCTATGTCTGCATCCAGAAGCTACATAATTGCTTTTATGTTCAGCACAAACTATTCAAAAAGTCACATTCTGAAGGAAAAGTTTCTCTGGCAAGTTATTCTTACACTACTAAGAAATTGTAAAAGAAACTGCTTTTAGGGTGGGGAATGTTTCTACAAAAAACAGCTCTTAAAGTTTAGGGGGTTTTAGAGTGATGCCTGGTTTTATTTTTCCTACTCCCTAGCCACAAATTATTACCGAGTCTTCAAACCTCTGCATAATGTGTTTTGTGCCTGTACAAAGGGCAATTCTGATGGGGGATAGAGAGTATTTTGGTTTTGATTATCCTGTACTTTTATAGAAATCAGGCCCCCAGTCACTTTTTTTTTACAAATAAATGTCTCCTCATTAGTTTTTCAGCCCACATATACTTTGTACACTAAACCATATATAGTTGCATTTGATAAGATTGCAAGAAAGATGCTATTTTCTGATGTGGAGGTAGCTTATCTCCCTTGCTAGTTGTCATGGCATTTTTAAAAGTTCTAACAAAATGCTTGGTTTACACATAAGATCTCAGAGGGTTGGGACAAGATGAAACAGGTTACATTTCATTAACCTACTAAAACATTACTGAATTCTATAGGTGCACCAGTATATTACCAGATATTAATTATTTACGTAATGCAAAAATGAAGTTAACAGTCTTCATGACATAGCTAGTATTAACCTACAATGAATATGTAACTTCTAGTCAATTTGCCTGGGTTCTTATGTCTCACATGGAGCCTTTGAGCCTGCAGGTTGTATCCTGAGAGGCAGAATAAGCCTTGCATTGTGTACAAACAGAGGAAGTTTACTTAGGGAATGGTTATTTAATTGTTACCCCAGGCTGAGCCTCCCAGGAACCTCTGAAAATGGTAGTCCTAGTTAGCATCTCATTAACCAGCATCTTTCTTTTATCTATTTTGCTTTGGAATGTCTTTAATTCAAGACATGACAGGAGGCACTTTGGGAGGGCTATTTAAAGCTTGCTGAGGACATACATCCAGGCAGTGAGTCAGATCCTCAGCTGGTATGCTATGGTTTGCCTCCATTAGCGTTGGCAGGAGCAAACCTGTTCACACACAGCAAAGACACTGGTCCTGTAAATGCTATAGCAAATCCAGACGTGATTTCTGCCTGTTCTTTGAAATTCTATGGCTTCACTGCATCTTTTTTGTCTCTTATAGACAGCCCTTGCTCAGTACTGAGTCATGTCCTTCAGCAGCCTCCCTTGTTCTCATTTATTGACTCCATTTGCTTGTACTCATTATTTTCCTTTTTAAACCTCTTCTCTAAGCAGCTTGTGTTAACACAGTGTCCAAGCTGCTTTCTTTGCTATCTGCCTGATTACATAGGCTCAGTCTTTTGGGATTTGTGGCATTTTGTGTGTTTATAATGGCAGATGCCAAGTGAGCCCTTTCATTTACTGCAATGAAAACATCATTGTTTTAAATTTGTCCTCTGAACTGGCTGCACATTTTCAACTCATTGCTTGTTTCAAGGCATTCTGGGCTTGATAGCTCTGTTCTTAGCCTTTCTTGTTCCAAAGTCTACTTTTGCAAGCAGCGCCTTCTGTGGGCTATGTGTGAATAGGACCCAGACGCAAATCTTCTGGGTCAGCTACAGAAGTATATTCCTAAGATTTTTTTTTCCATCTCTCCCAAGTAATTGAAAAAAATTCTGATTCATTTATCAGCTGTTGCAAATCAACATTATTGAAGTTAGCAGGGCTATACTGATTTATGTACATTGGGAATTTGGCACATGAGCCAACCCTAGTATCTTCTCCACCAAATGTTTTTTCATTGTGAATCCCTCTAGCTGTGCCTTTCTTGATGGTAGAAAGTGTGGACCTACTATTGCTCTAATAACAAAACTGCATCATCTGTTTTCTGTGTTGTGTTCCTAGTGTCATCATTTAGTTCAGTATTAAATATCACTGTCAATCTCACCCTCCAGTCTGACAGCTTTTTGTGTTGACTTTGCAATAGTATAACTCATCTCACAAGTTGCAAGATTATAGAAAATAAGGCCCAAGGCCAGAGTCCCCTAGACTCATCCTCCTTGCCACGTTCCTGTGGTGCACATAGCAGGAGATTTGGCTGCCACAAGAAAATGTTCTTCACTCTGTTTACATGAACTTTGCACCGGGGAAGAGACAGTCTGGTCTCAGCATTGGGTGCACTGGTGAACCACAAAGATTTAGGGCTGCAGTCAGTAGTTTGCACTGCCTTCCAAACATGAGATGCCCTTCTAGCTCCTGGCTCTTGGGACACTGGCCAAGTCCCATCTCTCTACTGGGGCATGTGCATGGTTCTCTCCAGAGTGTGCCTATGGTCTGATAAAGTAAAAATTTTAAATTCAAGACCAATGTCAGGAAAGTCTTGGATGGGACAGGTGAGGAAAAGCAGTTTTGACCAACCTTAACTACAGTTCCCTTCTTAGGTGTAGACTTGACCTGGCTTTGCCCACCACATACAGAAAAATCCTGCTGTTCTGACAGCTGTATTACCATTGCTTTTTGACAGTATAATTCAAATCTGATTACTTTTTCACCTATTTTTTCTGACATTACTTACAGAAAGTGCTCCAGTCCTCCTTCTTCATCCTACCCCAGCCTAATGTTTCTATATTATCTGTTTACACATATGCTGTCATTTTTCCTTGTAAGAAATAACAACTAAAATAGTTCTCTACTTGTTCTGCATCTTTGCTATTTAGTAGACACTGATTTCCAAGGCTATTTTCTTGGGGTATTTCTTTCTTAGGATACAGGAAGTAGTCATTTATTGATTAATTCATCCAAGCTGTTCAAAGTTTTCTTTTTTTCACCCATTCCTCTCCCCTGTCTGAATTTTAGCTGAATTCACAGCAAGGCAATGTCTCTGACTCTCCCCAAGGATTTCTGTTAAGTTTGTCATAACAACCTCACCTTCTATCTCTTTGCCTGTTTGTCTGTTTATTATCCCCTGACTGGATGAAAAGATGCTGAGTGATAACTTCTATTAAGAATTCCTTAGGGTGGACCCCTGTATTTTTCAGACCACTCTAAGCTCCATGCATCTTCTCAGACCAGATTCCAGCCCTGAGTTTGTAACTGCTATACACATAGACCAAAAATACAGTCCCTGACATAAAGAGCTTCCAAAATCAATGCAAGACAAGCAAGAGAAAAGAAATAGAAGAATAGAGAGAAGCGATCCAGCTCCAAAATTGCTACAGGTAGCAGCAAGACTTGGAAAACCTCTCTGGATTTGAAATCTTTTCTAGGTTTCAGAGCAGAGGGAAGCATGTGGGAGTGCTGTGATGGAGAGAGAGAAAAAAAAAAGAAGAGCTGTGGACGGTTATCACTTCTCACACATGTGGAGAGCAGAGGGCAAAAACCTGAAGGTGTTCAGTGGACTAGTTAAAAGACAGGCACTGAAAGCTGACACTTAAGGCCAGCTGGATTTATGGGACTTTTTATGTTGTATTTCTTCTGCACATGGTAACTTCTACTAGCAGGAGGCTGATGGTCACTTTTCCCAGTCACTTATGCTAGTTGTATGCCTTTTCTTTTGGTCTAGAAAGCAGGTGAAAATGTCACTTCAGATTAAAGGTCTGGAATAACATTTTTCTACCTGCTGTATGTTCTTAGCAATCGTATTTACTTTGAACTGCTAAGATTACACAATGAGAAATCACAGAGAGCCAGCACTGTTGCTGTTGCCCAAGCTGTGGTACAGTAGTGCTCTCTAATAGGCAAGATCTGTTGCCAGGGCAGGCTAGTTAGCACTGCTTAGAGATTTGTTTAGGCATCTGTTGCTAATTTTGCAGGGCCACTGTGGTCCTTCATTCCTGGTCCATGTGTAAACTAATGATCTGTGCTGCAGTTTGTCTTTTAATTAACTTCCAGAGGGGCTTCTCACTGAGATGCAGATTATGAACTGAACCGCTGACAGAGAATTGGGGAGGCACATGCTCACATTCAATGGCAGGATACAGTGAGCACTGTGTCACTGAGTCTGAGAAATCAGGAAAGATTTTCAGTTTATTTGTCCCTTTCACGAATGATCTTGCAAACAAAGTGAAGCTTGCCAATGATTACTATACCTCGCTGCTGTCAAAAGTGCCAGAAGCTGAGCAGGTACTGGAGGGAAAAATTACTTCGGGCTTTCTTGTGTAGCATCTTATGGGGGCACTGCTGGTTCTCCATAGGGACAGGGTACAAGGCTACCTGGACTAAGTTCTACCACTCTAAACCTCCTCAAAATGACCTCCTTTTTCTAGAGAATTAAGCTGCTGAGATAATTAAAAATGACACACGGCCATCTTACTTAGGAAGTAGATGTTGTTCTTGTGTGTTCAGGCATGCTGCGACTGAGCAGACCAGCAGGCAGGAGGTGGATGAGCAGTCTGTCTGCTGCCAAGTTGCAGGCAGACCTCCATGTGAGCACCTCCTCAGCAAAGCAAAACACCTGAAGAAAATTGGTCCAGAAACTTACCAGAATTATGCCAAGTGAGCATGAACCTCTTGCACTCAGTGATAGTCCAACCCACTTCTGGGAGAGTGTGTGCATGTGTGGTGGGGTAACTCCTCTGAAGGCTGCTCAAGCTTTTCACTGTGTCTCAGTTTCTTTGTGATGAAAAAGATGGCTTTGGGGGCACTGCTTGTGGCCACGGTCTCTTAAGCTCTGCCACCTCAAATGAAACCACTTCCCAACACATACCTTTGACAGCTCTGTCTTATAAATGATCCACATACCCCTCCTGGAGGGACCACAGCCATGATTTTCCTTATGACACAGCATGGCTGGGGTGGGTAGAACAGTACAGGCCAGTATAAGCTAGCAGGACCTCAAAAATCAATTCAGCTCTAGAACAAATGCTATTCAACTTGTGAGAAGCAGGTCAGTGATTTACCGACCTGACATAGGAAGGATCCAGGAGTTACCAGTGTTGTCCTGATCCTAGTACTGTGCTGATGGGAGCAGAAATATGCAGAAAATGTTTTGTCCCTGGGAAATCACCACTCTTACCTGAGGACTTTACTGCTCCATCTGAGCTGATGGAAGCCCTGGGCTCTGTGAGTGGGCTTCAGATCGCTTTTACCACCAGAGTATGAATGGTTGCCTGTGTACAGCCAAAATGTTAGGGAGATGGTGGCATTTCCAAAGAGGAGCTTACCCAGAGTCATGCAAGTGGGCTGAGTTGTTCTCTGAAGGTGCCCATCTCTCTCCATTGACTCTTGGGGAAACCTATACCCAGCACAGATTGAGCTCCTCAGTGAAGCTACAAAAGATGAAACCCTAGCTCAGACTAGTATTTTCAACAAAGAAGGTGGAAAATATTTCTTCCTTGGTGTATTTTTAATCTCATAGATTGCACACTTTCTTAGCTAGAAAGAGGTGTCTATTGAGCTTTGTAGAAAAAACATGGATGCTTGCAAAGCCTTAGCCCTGTCATCGCTTTTTGGCCTCCCACCAGCACCCTAGTGGACAGGCCACCAGCTGCTCCATGGTTTTGCTTCCCTGCAACATGCCATTTGTCATCAGATGAAGTCAGTTCTTGCTCCTAAATTTTAACTAAGAGAAATTGGAGCAGAAGGCAGACCTGAGTAAGAAAAAGAAGATGAGAGAAAGGTAAGGAAGGGGGAAAAGAAAAATAGGAAAAGAGAATACAAGAAGTGACAGAGGGGAAAATGCAGTACAACAGCATTTGGGGGATATTTCATATTCTGGAGAAAGTATATGCTCCTGTATTTTGGGGGAAAGACTTCTCACTGGTAAAAGAACAAGGTCAAGAGAAAGGAGAACCTTCATAAAGACAAGGGGGTATTTTTCAAGTGTATCCCTGAACATGATCAACCTTGGGCTGCTGGTTAAACCTAAAGTGAGCAATCCTGGGCTTCTGCCACTGCAATGCTTCTTCATTAGCAAGTATTATTTAGGTCTCTCCTGACAGGTGAGAGAACCAGAGGTTGGCAAGAAAGTTACAGTGAAATCAGAAATGACTAATCTTTTCTTGTTGCACAGGGTGAACTTGAACTCTATCTTTGGAGATATCCAAGAAAATTATGTATTTTTTTAAAACTGTTCATGCAGTGCTAACTGTGGGTGATGCCACAGTTTTAAAATATGCATATAAAACAGCACCAGCCTCTGTTGCTTTCCTTGGGAAACAGATCATAATAGTAGCAGTTCTTACAATTATGTCCTCAGAGCATCAGGGACAGACCAGGACCTTAACATATACAGGCCCCTCCTTAGGGTAACTTTTGCTCCTTTTTCATCAGGAAAGGAAATGCTGATTTAGAAAGGGCAAAAGTCTTCTGGGCTTACACAGAACTAGGTTTTATCCATGCATCTTTGAGCTTCCGTATGTTATACAGAAGATTTAGTCCTGTCAGCCTAATATTACTGATTCCTAGGGAAAAGAAATCTTTCCATTAACCCCCTGCCAGACAGCTACTACAAGCCTGCTTGTTTTTTTGTGTGTTTGTTCTGGAGTTTTGCTTGTTTGTTTGCTTATCTGATTGACGAGGTAAGATAAAATTTAAATAGTAAAAATCAAAATTTTGCTAAGCTACCAAACCAGCTTGGAAGATATGACTATATTGTTTGTGACTGTGAGAAAACCTGATGTTCCTTACTAATACAGTGATGACCAGCCGATGCCTTAAGGCAGGTTTAAAACAGACAAAAGAATGTTTTCCCAAAAGTGTGTGGTACAACTGTGGAACTCATTGCCATGGTAAACTAGTGGAGGTTAAAGGTGTGAAAGAACTGGGAAAAGGATAGACACAGAAGGCTGATACTCCAAACAGCTATTAAACTTAATGTTCCGCGTAGTCTGCATCTGCATCACAGGAGATGAAGAGAAGACAAAGGTCCATCCTAAAGACTAAAGACTTTATGATTGACATTTTTTCTACTCTTTTTTTCTTTTTTTTTTCCTTTGAGCATCCATGTTAGTGATTTCTGACAGAGACAGCATGTGGGTCTCAGTGGTCCTTTGATCAGCGTTTGGACAGATATTCTTGTGGGTCTATACTTTTGTCTATGCCACCAGAACAATACTGTCAGCTCAACTAACATATTTAAAGAGGTGATAGGGCTACATAGAAATAGTTGCAGAGGCAGATGTAGCATGGGCTGACCCTCAGTAAAGGTTACTCCATATTCATGGGGAAAAAGCCTTCTTCCTTCATGCTACCTTGAAAAGAATAATGAGTTAGTTTTTTATGCAGTTTCAAGTAATGATCATCATTGTGAGACTTGTGAGAAAGTACAGTTGTTGCAAATTCAATGTTTTATGAGTGTAAACAAGTCAAATCCAAGGTAAAGTAATTGGCTATTTTTTTAACTCCTGGGAGCAAAGAAGAAAGTTCATTAATGAGAGGTACATGTGGCTCTTCACACTTAGGAAATACGCATTAAATTTTCACAGAACTGAGATAGGATGAATCAAGATGTTCGGCTCTATTGTGAATTGCTTGAAAGCAAACTTCATTACAAAATAGAAATTGAAAGTATTTTGGTTTATTTTCTGACCCATGTTGAATACATATAGGGGTTGCTGTTCAAAACCAGTATGGATCCTGTAAGACATTCACGAATTGTTTTTTCCCAGTCTTTAAGCTCAATAGGATGAGTCTAGTTTTACCTGTAGATCAATGTCAAGAGAATTTAGATTTATGTATATATTAATTTTGTGGACAGTTTAACCCACTTAAGGTTAAGCTCCTCAACAGACACTCAGGAGTGCTTTTCTTTCTAGGCAATGGAGCATAGTCATTGAAACAAATACATCGGGGATCTCTAGATTTACTGCTTGAACCAGAGTGACCCACTATGGCCTTCACCTTGCAAACTAATGAAACAGGGACAAGACAATTATTTGCTTTTCAGACTCTCTGGTTTGCCTGAGGCAGGGTATTCCTAAGCAAATATTTCCACATCTGAGTATTTTCAATATTATTAAAATTAATGCTCCTGGATATACCACGAAAAACTGGAGAAAACATTAGGTTTACAGGATGAAGATCTAATCCCCCTGAGCTTAAATTATATAAGCAGTAGGTCATAGGCTAGGTCATAGGCTTTATGCTGAATCCCTGCCTAAGGGCAAGTTTCAGTCGTTGCTACCCAGATATCATTAGTCTGTGAAAAATCTGCCAGAAATATTTCTCAGTAGTTGCTGGGCCTTGATTGTGAGGGTAAAGGGAGAAGATATTCTTACTGACCTTTTCTATTTCTTGTTTCTATCATTCTATGAACAAAGTTGTTTATCTTGCTCTAGTAACTCAAGTAAAAAGCTATGTCTCTTAACTTTTTCATGTCCTGAGCAATTAAGATAATTTATTTTGTCTCTTCTTCTCCTCAGAATTAAACTAGTTTGACAGGAAAACCACAGGCCAGTGGTACCAAATGCATGCATTTTAATAGGATTTTCTACTGTGAAAATATTCTGGGTTTATTGAATTTAGAAATGAGTACCTTTAAAATAAAAGAATGCTTTAAAATCTTGGCAGTTTGAAAGACAAAGGCAAATAAATCAATAAGAAAGCATAGTTAGTGTGTTGTTTTGGAATATCTTCTTGCAACAGAAGACATAAAAGCAAATATTGATTTACCGTGTTTGGATTTTGAAGGCTACAAGGAACCATCAAGGAACTACCAAAAGTTTGAAAGTCATACACAGCATGAGTAGTAATTAGCTAGTGGGTTAGAGAACATAGAGCATCTGCAAAAATGTAAGAGAGATAAAAAATAAAAAAGAAGCCAAACAAGGAAGTATATGCATCCTCCATTATCCTTACTTTGGTCTGAAACACACTTGACAGTCTCATGGACTCTCACATGAGCAATGCCTCCCTGAAAACCATCTTAGTCACAGAGCAGAGACACTGGCCTGGCATTAGATACATCTGCCTTGCTAGGGATGCCACCTTCTGTGACAATGCAAAACCAAAGTCCCGACTGCTTCTTTTGTTACCATTGTACTTTCAAACAACCTGGCTCCCATGTCTGGGCACATGGGAAAATATTTTTACTGCTGAATACACAGAGAAGTAACTCTTGCTTCTGAATGTGATTCCCATCCCTTTGTGAACACATCACAAGGGTCTGGCCCCAAGCAGAATTTTGACTCCACAAGGGCAAAAAGTTCCAGACTCAGCTTCTTGTTAGGAACATCACTCCAGTCATTTATTTTAGATGGAAGCCTTACTGCGTTAGACAGTGATAGATTGCAGATGGTTACACAGAAACTGTGAGACCCATTTTAGACAGGGTTTCCCAGCCAAATTTCAGGATACTTCATCACATTGTCTGCAGTCTCAACTAAATTTCAGAGATTGTTTTTTTGCCTTCCCTAAACAGTCATGCAGCTCCTCTCAGCAATGAGGATTAACCAAAAAAGGTTTGCAATGCAGACCTGAGTGAAATAAAAGAATTACAAACTTCCAGCTTCAAGGTTCACATTATCGACATGCGCCTCTGAGTAAAGAGATATATTTAACTACAGATCATGAGTGTAGGCTAAATCACAATCAGAAAGGAAAAAAAAAGACAATACAAAACCCCTGCATTTGAGTGTTCTTTGAATTTGTCTTCCACCAATGCATATTTTAGGATTTGACATTCCAAGCTGTTACCAACAATGCATTGCAAAGACATTTTCTCAAAATGGAAGGTGAGGAAATCAGGCATTAACATGACTCCACCTGCTTAAGCTCTGAGGAAAAGAGCTGATCACAAGATGGAGATGGACACAATGGATGTAAACTAGTAGTTATAAGTCAGTGTACCCCCATTCAAACCAGTGATGTTTCATCATTGAAGACTCAGCCAAACATCCTGCCAGGTATGACTCCTAAGAATAAAGTTGGGTCCTTCCTAGGTATAAAAACCTGTTCTGTTTCCTGTGTATTTCCACAAGATGTGCAGTTTGCTCTGCTGGCTGACCCCATCACCACTTACCAAGCGGAGAATCACACCAAGCTCGTCTCAGTGGAGGCATTTCTGCATCGACTGCTGAAAGTAGAACCAGTAAATATGACTGACAAATCAGAGGACTAGTTTTACTCCTCTGAAGCCCCTGTGCTTACCATTGCACTGCTTGCCCTGTCAATCATTCCCTGCTCCCCAGCATGCTCCTCTATGTGTCTGCTAAGTGGTACCACCACTTCCACCCTCTAACTCATCCTCTCCCAATCTGCCCCCTCTTTTGATCAGCCTGGAAGGAAGCAAACATGCCTCTGAAGGATGGGTTGTTGGACCTCAGAATAACTTCACTATTGTATTTCATGTCATTTAAGGTAACAGTATCATACGGAACAGGGCTGGGAAGAAATGAGATGGTGACAGCTATAGGGGTGTTCCTACATGAAGTCAAAGTACATGCCAAAGTTCAGCACCTTCAAGCAGTGAGGCTCAGAGATAATGGGTCATCTCAAGCCTGCTGGCCCTACAAGACCCTGCATACTGACAGACTCCTATGGCTCATAAACTTGCCACAATATGACATGATAATTGGGAAGGGACCAGACACATGTCATACTGAATTAACCAAGTGACTGTTATTTTTACAGCATTGCAGAATACTTTTATGGAACAACTTTCCTGACTTTCCTGTGCTCAAGCACAGCAACCCATACAGCTTGCTTTGATTCTTGGTCAAACTCTGCTCCTCCAGAGAAGGGGGAGCAGAGAGCCAGCAAAGGGTTTTTCAACTATTTTAGAGGTAATTTTGAAAATATCACGTGGTGGTGGAAAACCTCATATTTACACCTCAGTAAGCTGAGGGTTTTGCACAAAAATACTGTCCTTTATCTTCTGCAAAAAAACCTTCTTTGGCTGAGGGGCCAAACTCAGTTCCCATCACAGGTTGCTCATGATGCTTTTACACTGCAGAAGGATTCATACAACCTTCCTTTTGGCCTTATTCAGAATTCTGGCTTGAACACTCTTTGACTACTTACTGACTCCCATCCACAGCTCTGATAAAGTGTCACCCTTTGATTCCTGCTCTAAAATTCGGCACAGTGTTGCAGTCACTTGCTGCATTAGTGCCAGAGCCAGTCACAACCAACAGGGGAAAAGTGGGAAGGGTCAAAACACAAAGGCTCAGGAAGCTCAGAAGAGCTCATCTCCAGGTGGATGCCCTGTAAACAACCCTTTTGTCTCTGCATGGTTCCTGTGCAGGTTCTCTACATACCCACGTTAGGGGCTGGCATCAGCACAGTGGCATAGAGAGACTCTGATGTGATTCTGGGAAGAAATTTAAAGTTTGCAATCGCCTTCTTCCCAGCTAAAAAAAAAAACAGTTTTCTCTTGCTCAACAGGCTATTTATTTCCCTGTTTTCCCTCAAAAGCACTGCACCAAAATCACATGAAAATTCAAGAGTGCAACATGCTTCATACAGGGGGCATTTTTGTGAAGAAGTTCATTTGGAGACAAACCAAGCACGACTGCTACAAAAATATCACTTGCCAGTTCCCTGTGTGCCTGGAGGCCAGCTCCCACCTCGACAGGAGCTGAACGGCCATGACTGTCTGTCTTCCACAGCCCCATCAGAGCAACAGTCCTTGTCAAACAGGAACAGGTTATGTCAAAAAGCTTTTGAATTGCCTAAATGCATGTTTATGACTGAATCATCCTCCTGTATCCCCAGAAATTATTATGAGCTCTACGGTGTGCCATTTCTCACCTCTGAACTTCAGATTTTACCCCTTTTGATGATGGCTTTTGGATTTGCTGTGACCCCTGTGCGTTAATAACAACTCCCAGCTCACGGAGTCATTCCACTTGACTCCAAAATTGCAGCAGAAGGGACAACACAGGGGCGAGTTCATTGGGAAAGGCACTACCTGGAGCCATGCATTCAACCATGCGGCATTGCTGCTTGCCATCCACAAATGTGACAACAGGTAACAGGTAAGACCTGTCAGTAAAACTGGTCCTCCCCAGCTGCCAGAGGCATAAATACTCTGCATCCTCCTGCGTCTCCATAGAAACTTCCCTGCTGTCTGCAAGAGGCCAGCAAATAGCTTTATTTCTCAGTAGCTATCCCTTAACATAATGTATACAGAAAAAGAGGGAGGAGATCAACAGAACTTTCATGCAGCAGTGTCAGTGGGGTCATGACAGTTCTGGTGAGGCAAAAGTAACTTCAGCCTGATACTTAAGCTGGGATGCTTCTCTACTCTTGGCTGCAAGTTTCAAATCCACTTAAGGGACTTGAAAACACAGATCCCATTAATTTTCAATGGAAAGGGACCACCTAAGTCCTCCAGGCAGCTGAGGAGTTACAGCAATTGAAAAGCCAAGGTATGGGCTACAGGTCTTCTGAGGATAACATCCATCTTGAGGTTTGTGGCATCTTGGGTGAAGATGGAAATTGTAAGATATAGAGCCAAGTGTCCTTCTAGATAGGAATGCAAAGGCTAAAAAAAGGACAAAAACTGACGAAAAAAATTTGCTTTTTTAAACTCTTTTCTGAACTTATGTAAGCTCTGTCAAGCTTGGGGTGGGAGTACAAATCGTTTTGCTTTTTAATCCAAGGTAGTTCTCAAACATACAGCAAAACTAATTAGAATTTTTGCAAAGGCAAAAGCTTTTCATTGGTAGATAGCTTTTTTATTTGAGCACACAGAAAATTAAATATGATATTATAATGTCTGTTTCTTATGAAATGTTAGATTACATTCTGAGTGCACTCAGAATTGTTACTGAAATTATCATCAAGGATTTTTATTTCTTGGTTCTTTCATAATCCTTGATAGACTAATTTTTAATTTTTAGTAAATGTAACACATAGAATTTCTAGAACATGTTCTAAAAATCCCAGCACACTCTAAAAACAACAAAACAAATCCAAAACTCTTTAAAATTGAAGAAGTTTGCAAATCTCCACATAATAAATATTTCTCAATTCTTAAATTCTCTCATCAGACAAGTTTTGTTTGTGTTTGGGAGCAGTTTTTCACAGTACTGTGAAATGAATAATTTTACCTTTTATAGAAACAGCCAAGTGCCTTTTTTTCAGTTCACACATTCCTATATTCCCAATGTACCCACTACTGATGCTGTGGGAAAGACTGGGCTGAAGAGAAAGGTCTGGGCTCAGCTTTTCTCTGTGGTCTGTCCTTGACATCATCTGCCTAAAGACTTACAACCTGTGAAAGACTTATAACCTGTGCAGGCAAGAAAAACATGAAAGGTGAGGTAATGAAGGGAGGAAGAAATATCCATACCCAAAATGTGATGAGAGAGCTAGGGCAAAAAATATTTCATGGGGATATTAATATTTCCACTTATACTGTTCTGTGTGTGGCAGACAGATAACAGGGGGAGAAATGCTTAACAACAGACAGAAAGGTAAGACAGATTGGCGAGAATGGAAATAGTTTTAAAAATTTACTACTCTAAGGTTTCAGTGGGTAAAAAGAATTTACCATCCCTGTCAACCTCAGCTTCCTTATGAGACCTGAACATACAACATCGTTCATCTCTAGGCAAACTGCTTCAGACAAAGAAGTAGGGCCCTTACATAGTTATTGTTCTCAGAGGTAATTAAAACTTCCATCAGATACCACTGAGAAGCAAAGAGGTATTGAAAGGAAATGGAGGAAAAATAATATTAAAAGAACCTCTAGCCTCATCTTCAATTAGCTATGCTGTCTCCAGCAAGTTAACTGCATGGTTCATTACTGATGAATAACTACCATTAAAGTAATGGATTCAAACTGGTGAGACTGGGATCACTCATTTGGGAAACACTTAGTACCAAACTGTTTGACAGAAGCTTTCCCGACAGACAACTAGAGGGTAAGAGGGAAGCAGGCTCTCCCCAGACTGGGTATCTGCTGCACATAACCTGAGTGCGCTTGTCCCAGTCTCATAAACCTTTTCCTTATGAACAAACGCTCTAAAAAATTATAATGGATTTTGGTTTGTTTTGTTTAAATTTTGAAAAAGGGGTAGTAGTAAGAAGTGATCCTTCAAAGAGGAACATAAAAAGATTCTTGCCCTTCTCCCTCATTCCACCTACAATCCTGGGAAGGGGAGGGATCAGGAGGATGCAGATGCCATGGTCAGTTCACTTTTACACCGCATAGATTTGTTCCGCTTTGAAGCCTGTCAGTCTGGGAGACTGAAATCCGGTTTCAGTAACAGAGGAGTGAATCTGTTGAAGAAACAGTGAGCTCTGCTCTTCATTAACCTCACGTATGTCTAGATATATTCTGTAAGTTCTATGATCTGTAGCTACAACCTGAACCTCCTCCCTGTTGCCTCAGCTCTTGGACAGTGAGATCTTCACCAACGACCAAAATTGGCTCAGGCCAGAGTTGTCCCACACTCAGAGCAAGGAGATATGCAGTGCTCTGCAGAACTATTCCAGGAGACAAGAGTTTTATTGCAAACATCATCCAAGATGCAGAAGGTTTAAAACATTTAAAACATTGTGAAAGAGTCTAAGTCTTCCAGTGATAAATCCTGGGAGTCCTTGCTGAATCACGCACATCCTTGGCACGCAAAAGAAAGAAATGGGACTCAGGTCCACTCATTAGTTGACCTCCTACATCATCTCCCCAGAATAAAGAGGGATCCTGTGAAACAAGCAAGAGGAGTCAAAGAGACTACAGTAATAGTATATACAGATTCTTTATCAGAGTATGCTTTTTATGAGAAGCATATTATTCTCCTTATATAAGGATAGCTGGAATAGATCCACAGCTAGGACAAATCACCTGAAGTTTCCTGACTCCATTAGAGCCCTGCTGATGCTGAGGAGATGGGAATCAACCTATTATTTTATTTATCGAGTTTTTCCTCAACAGATTGATGTGGATTTTTTAGCATGGTTCTGTGCCTCTGCCCACTGCAACACAAAGTTATTTTTCTTCAGGAAACCCCAAGCCCAGGTTTGTTCTGCTGAGAGGAGATAAAAAGTCAGAGTGCTGGGTAAGGGTTTTCCTTTCACACTCCACAGAGGTGAAAGAGTTGGTAACAGGTTCTTTAGGGTGTCCAATGGGCAATGAAGAGGGTATTAGCACACAGTATTATGAGAGCAGTTGCTGCCCAATATTTGTCTTTATGGTGTCCTGAAACCCAGGAGGGGAATGACAGCAGAAACAACACGGTCAGTAGAGTCCCTGAAACCTCAGCCCTCAGACTCATGAGCTCAGGAAAATGGGAACAGCATGACTGAGCCACAGAGGTGGTCCATCTGTCTCCATCCAGCATCAGGCAGTGATGTGCAGAATTTTTGATGCACATTCTAGCTCTCTCAGTACAGAGCTGTCTGTAGAACTTTTACAGTTCCAGAAACAATATGATTTCTTTAAGATGTTTGCCCTGCCACTGTCTGGCACTTTTTATTCTGCCAGGAGCTAGGCCTTGACACCTCTGCTGAATTTTAAGAGGAAAATCTTTCTTCTTGTTTCACCTGAATGGAAAGGCTGTGACAGAAAGCAGGCAGGAAGTGAAAGGACTTGCTGTGAAAAACCAGGGAGTGGAAAAGGGATTGATTAATTTATGCATTGAAGTGGGCTTTCTCATGTTCTCACCAGCAGTGGAGGGCTCATCTGCACTCTTATCCTCCCAACCCCTTTTTCGTCCAATACCTTAAGTACTAACACATCCAAAGATCAATCTCCTGTTTCCTGAAGCTGTTCTGATTTTCCTGCTTCCCTGTCCGTGGTTCTGCCCTGATTCATAGCTCCCCAGAGCCTACCTCTTTGAGTACTGGGTCTGAGAAGTCAAGGAGCAGTAGATGTCAGCATCAGTCCATGCCACATAACCATCCAGTTCAGCAGAGCTGACAGAACTTCTTATGGTATACATCCAAAATCTCCAGTAGCAGCTGTAATGCAAGTAATCACACTAATACTATCTGTACTGCACTATGGGAGTAGTTGGAGGAGTATATTAAAGGTGCCTTTTTAGTCTGTCTGCTTTCATTGTCTATATTAACATTACAGGAAGATATTGTGACAAAGCCAGTGCAAGAACAAGACTAGAGAAGAGACTCTTTTGGGGGAAATCACTTTCTCAGCCTCTTCTATTTGGCTCTGGACTAAGCAGCTCTCTGTCTTGATGTTTCCTTTTCAATTGGTTGCTCAGAATTGGCAGGCCATTTCAGTGAGAGATGTCATATTGTTCCCTTGCTTTCCTGGAAGTTTTAGTGCATAAGCCTTGATTCAGCAAATAACTTTTCAGCTGTCAGCAAGGAGGTAGAGACCATCATGGAATTTATGGAGCAAGAAGGGCAGAGTCTTTAACACAGAGACACAGGATGAACAAGAATGAAGTTTGATACTCCCGCTTCTCTTCTTCCTGACTAAAAGAATGATACAACTGAAAACACAAGGTTTTATCATGCAGATCAGGATCAGCCCTCACTTCCCTGACAGGGAAATATCCCAGCCCTCTGACATGGCTCACACAATCCTTCTTAAGTAGTTTCGATGATCCAGCATCTCTCTGCCATGTGCAAGACCCCAGGACAACAATTCATTCCTCCTATGGTGATTACCCCATATCAGCTACCCCACACAACCTCAAATTCAGCCCCTTATTCTCTGCCAGAAACTGAGCCAGTGCCCATGGCCCTGCCTGCACATGTGTCCTGCTCCAGCCGCTCCTTGTGGCCCTCAAGAATTACCCTCCAGACATCATCTTCATGCACACAGCCACTGCAAACTGCCCTGGGATGTCTTTCCCACACGCTTAAAGTTAATACTCCGTAAACTCTACTGTTTTGCCCCAGGTCTGCATCTCAAACAGTTGTCTAGGTCATGTCCAGGTCCTCACCCACATAACACCAGTATCATGTGCCAGGGTCTCCATCCTCCCTCAGCTCCTCAGCGTCACCACTGCCACCCATTATGATGCTCTGGAACAACGGCTCATCAGTCTGCAGTCCTTCCACATATCTGCCACAGGAAACAACCTCTATTTCCCCCACTTCCCTGTTTTCCCACCACTATTTTATCATCTACTGAAAATATTAACTCTGCTTTATCTGAGATCACCATGCCTATGACATTCTTGTAATGTGTAAGAGACATAATTTTAGGTTTCTCACAAACACACGCACACAGACAGACACACACAGAGGACTTCTCATCACTAGTGCAGGGCAGAGTTCCCCAAGCCATGGGGCTCAGCTGTTCAATTACACCTCAGCAAAAGCTGGGCTTGCAAACAAGAGTGACACATTATTCCTGATGTCACAATCACAAATGTTTGAGTGCTGACACTCAAAATAGCCTTCTTCTATTTTATTAAAGGATGGAGCTGTGGGTCAGGCTGTTTATTAGGTGCTAAAATTTTAATCTAAGCAATTTTTGAAGAGTAAACTTTCCCAACGTAGCACAAAAGTGCTTAGATTCCAAAAAAACACTGCATGGCCAGATTTAGAACCCATCTCAGGTTTTGTTTGATTATTTATTTATGATATTGTTCTTTTTAAGACAACAGCAATTTATCTTGTGTGTTAGCTTCAACTGGCTGAGAGTATAGAGACCTACCTACAGGCACATTCACCAGCCTCTGAAACAGCAAAGGACCTTTCCAAAGAGACATTGCTTTGAGACAGTACCAATGCTCCAGGTTTCATAACACTTCTACTTTTTCTTTCATCTTTTCCCATATGCATATGTCCCGCCTAAACTGCAACTGTCTGGATGTAAAAGTCTCCATGGCAGATCACAGCATCAGGCTAACAGGGACCAAAAGAGTCCTGTGTGTGCATGGCTTGCTCCAGCTAGTAAAGTCACAGAACGACTGAAACCAAAGCAAGATTGAGGGAAGCAGTGGGCCTGGCAGGGTCAGAGTATAAGCCCCTTCTATTTCTGTTTGTTTTGATTTTGACACTTTCCTCTGTTTACAGAGTGATAGATTGTAGTCTTTATTTTAATATGGGGTTATTTGGGGTGGGGTTTGGTTTGGTTTTGGTTTTGGGTTTTTTTTGTTAAAGCTTTTTGCTCTGCTTTGTGGAAATTGCAAAATGAACATCTCCATATCAAAGCTCTGACCAAATCAAGGTCATAGGAAACTTTGTTCATGCTATCATCACTTCCTAACAAGCTGCACCTATTTAATGTTTTGGACTATGGATACAAAAATCTAGTAGGGATTTCCATTAGAGCCACAGAGGTGACAGCTCCCCAGATTGGACAGATCATGAATGTACCCCAGTGCAACAGAACAGCCTGACTCCTCTGACCTTAGAGACTCCCATCAGCTCTCTTTCAGTGCCATGCCAGGGGAGGTATCACCTTTGAGAAGTCTGGGGCCCTCCCTGTGCTCCTGGGACCCATGTTGTCTACCTCAGGCTCATGGCTTAAGCTGACATGTAGGACAGGCCCATGCCAAACTCCCTAACACAGCATTGCACCTCTGCTGTTCAGCTCTGCTGAAAAATCAGTTTATTAGCTCAAGTGTGGTACCCAGCTGCCACAGCTGGGCTGCATACAAATCACATTTTGGAGGTGCTACTGCTGCAGATTCTCCTGGGCATGTCCCATTTCCAAGGGCTGACGTGACCTATCTCTCCCCAGGCACTGCATAGTGGACACAGACACCTGACTTGAAGGTTTAAATGCCATTAAGGGGTAAATGCTTGAAATTTAATTATTCATGTCCACAGGTAAGCTTAAGCTCTCAGCTGAAGGCTTCTGCTAGGCACCAATTCCCCTTGGAAAACCTGTTTCCTTATTGCCAGAGCTAAGTTCTCAGTCAGGACCTAAAACCTTACAATGAAATTACTTAAACTACTTTCCCAAGGTTTTATGTGGGTTTTGAAGTCACAATCATTTGCCATAGAAATGGAAGCTAGCAACAGATCTTCTTTATTTCAAATAAAATGGGAGATCATTCAAAATCACATGACTTCAAGAAGTAAAGCTTTAAAATACAGCAATACAACACAGCAAACAGTACAGGAATAGACATTACTCAACACTGAAGATGCTGAAAAACATATCCAATAGGAGTTAATTTCATTTCAATGTTTTTAAAACCAGTTATCCATATTACTTTCCATTTTCAGGGACCATCTCAGAGATAAGATTCCCAAGCAGAAAGTGCCTGTTGCTCTTTTCTCCTATAATATTCCTAATGTTTCTGGGTCTCAAACACTGGAAAATATTATACATAATCTGTGTCTTATTCATTCTGTGTTTGGTTTTTTCTTTCTAACATACAGTACAATTTATGTTTCCTGTCAGCTCTTATATTCTTAATGGTTTTTTTCCTGGGTGACTTGAAGGTCCCAATTCTGCTCTCAGGCAGCCATGTGAGTGTTCCCAGCTTAATAGTGGGAAGAAGCTTTCCTTCTTCTCCACAACCCACTTCCACCTCTGTGTGAAGCATAAAACCCAGGTCTCATCAGACTCTCTTGAGTGCAAATTCACTCTTTTCTTGAGATGAGTCCTTTTTCCATATTAGGAGAGAGAATAAGTAGCTGTCTTCATGAAGGTTCATCCCAGCTTGAGGCAGACCTTTGCACCATTGAAGGACACTTGGGAGTTGTGTTGACCAGAGTCCTGTCTCCTGCTCCTGCCCAGGGAGTGCAGCTTCTGCCCAAGTTTCCCCAGGCTTGCTTTGAGTAACAAGCAGCAGAGGTGAACATCAGCTCAAGCCTGACCAGTTTTGGCAGCTAACGTTAACTTGCAATGACACCTGCAGAGATGAAGGAATTCAGAGTCGGATATTAGAACCTTTTCAAAGACATTTAATTAATCCAACAATGGTTCAGCTTGGCAAAGTGTTTCTTTTTGCTTTATGCCAGTTAAAAACCCTCAATCATTCATAGCATTATAATTTATGGCTACGATTTTTTGTCCTGGTGAATAATTTAAGCTGCATGAGCCGTGAAACTTTTATTACTAGGTTAACTCTTCCTGTTTTTTTCTATGGCAGCTCTTTGAAATGCAAGCCACTGTTGCTGTTAGTGGTGACTCACCATCTTAGCCAGTGTTTTTGATGTTAAAAAAATCAATTATTAAATGGAGAACTTTCCTATTCAGAAGTCATTCCTTTTAACTGTTTCCTATGCAAAGCAGGCACAAAGCTATTTATGGACAAGAATTACATTCCCTGAATCTGCTGATATTGCTAAGCACCTAGGTTTAATGAACCTGAGCTCAGGAACATCTAAACTGAGCCTCAGTTAAAAATTTTACTAGGGAGCCCCTTCAGACGAGGAAATATTTTTTCAAACAAATGAAGTCAGTGGAAATGCCTGACCCTTCTGAGACTGAAGCAAACAAAGCCATAGACCTGGTGTTTGCAAATTTTCATACTCACTTTAGCATATCTCTTTCTGCAGTGTTGGCAGCAACAGAAACAAGAAGTTTTGCATGCTGAAGCATGAGAAGGCATTTAGTATTCCTACACTAGTGTACCACTATTTGTTGTAAAGCATATTCCAGGATATTCCACTTATATAGTGTGTTAAATACCCGGTATAGCATAGCTTGCATGCCAGTAGTGAAACACCTCACACAGACAGGAAAACACTGACACTAAAAAATTTTAGAAATTCTCTAAACAAAAAAATCCTGTGAGAAGCTTCCTTTCCTCCATACCTCTTTAATCTAGTGTATTTGTCATTAAAGCTTTAATTGTATCCTTTCAGAATGCAATTCTCTTCCTTCCCTCTGCTTTAGGGCTTCTTATTGGTTTAAGCAGAATTTCCAAAGCACAATTGCTGTGAGATATGTACAAGGCTGAACTGTACCCTCCAAAGGGCAACTGAAATCCATAACCAAAGACTGGATAGCTGTAGGGACTGGAAAATGGTCATTTCTTCTCTGCAGCAGAAGCTGACAGGAGACAAATTATAGTCTGACACCAGAATTTATGGTGGCTTCTCTTGTTTCAGTGGATCTGTGCCAGCTTATGCTCTCCAAAAGTCTGGCTCCCTTTTCTTCAGTGGTGTTACACCAGATGCCACACTAAGGCATACACCAATATTTAGCACCCCTCGTTCTGGGAAGGAGCAGTTGCCTGAGGATGTCCAGCGAACATCTCTGCCAATGTTTTCCTCTGTCAGTGTCAGCCAAATTAGCACACATTGTGTCACATTTCCCACAGCATAAGAACGTGCAGAGGGATATCATGACTAGGGATCAGATGGCATGTACTTAAGTCTTGCTTTAACAAAGTTTCTAAGTGCATTTGAGCCCAAATAGATTTCAGGTTTCCCCCTGCCTGGCTCAAATTAATGAGACACTGGGATGTCTGTGTCTCCAACCTGTCATTACAGGACTGGACTTTTTATATGGGATCTATCTGGTCAGAGGCTCCAAAGGCTCAAAGCATCCCATCCCGTGAATCCACCCCCTTACCATCTCTGAAATATAAGGCAAAGATAAGGTATGACTAGGACAGTTAGTGATTTTTTTTTTTCAGTGATGTGACCGACTGGTTCCTGTAGAAAGACAGGATGGTATATCCTGTAGAGATTTTGTTGTATTAAGGCAAGCAGCCAAGCATGTAAAGCATTGATAAGCATTATTTGCTGTACAACAGAAGGAAAAAAAAAAAGCTTCTTTTTTATCATGCTATTCCTTATCCATTTTATATCTTTGCTCAAGGACTGCTTGTAGTATATTACAGATGAACCCTTCTCTAGGGAAGGGCTGATGAGAGCCCACCCTGAGCACACAACAGACATAAGCTCAAGTGCTCAGACCTGTAGAGGGAAAACAAACAGGACCATGACAGCTGAGGAGCTTGTGTGTATTTTTGGATTTCACTGAGGCGAAGACTCTCTGGGATATAGATTAAGTTCTCTTGCTTGTTGTTCCAGCTGTCTCAAAGCGGAGATGACAAAGTCTTTCATAAACAGATTGAAAGGTCATTTGATTTCACGGTTACTTTATTTGAGTGCCTTTGTGTCCTCCACTGAAATGTTATCATGTGCCTTCTTCAGAAATACTCCTCTGTGTTTACCTATTACAACACATTAGGTACACACAGGGCATTAGAGATCATAGGACAACATCTGTTCTTAATTATAGTGGCATAAATTTAATAATTCCACTGGCTTCAGCAGAGACATTAATGGTTTACAGAAACATAAATGAAAACAGGATATGGCCTTTGCAGTCTAGATCTTACATTAAGGAACATGTCTATCCTCTGAAAATTAAAAATATTAGGAACAATGGAAATTCCAGTAAGAAGGAATACCATTTCTAAGTCACCAGCATGATACTTTTACCTTACAGTATACCCAATGCTGTTGGATGTTAAAGGTCAACTGAGCTCTTATCAGCAGAACATTCCCACCACACTCAAAAATGTCTCTTCATCAAAATTCAAACTTTTGATAAGGATAGAGTGATTATTATGCCATTCAGATCATAATTTCATGGGTTTTTTTGTTGATTTATCCACTAATAATACAAGGGTAAAAAGCTTCAAAGCTGTATGATTGTTTTGCTTTCTCCAGACTAAAGCATTAGTTGGTCTAGAATTCACTTCAGCATATTAGGTTGTTTCTTATCAATTTCTAACAGCAACTGTCAGAAATATTAATACTTTCTATTACAGAAACAGGGGTTTTCTCCTCCGTTTTATAGGTAATGTGTTCATGTAAATATTTTTAACTGAAGAATTTTTCTTAGAAGTCAGTCATATTTCTAAGACTTGATAAAAGTTAGGTAGATTGATATTTTCACAAATTACCCTTTTTAGCAGATTTTTTTCCTTTTGTATTTTTTATATATTGGTGAAATATGTGGGGGAAAGAAGCACAAGCAGCAGGAGATAGCATATTTATCCAAGTGAGAGGAAAAGCTGTAGGAGAAAAGAAACATGAGATCTCTAACACCACTGAAGCCCCTAAGGTTAACAGACTAGAAGAGCCTGACAGCAAAAGGATGAAGAATAGAAGGAAGAATACAGAGCACAAAGCTCCTGGCTCATGTTGCATGACTTCCCCCTCAAAAGTCCACCTTTCCTCACTCACCAAAGGCATCACTTTAGGAAGAGTCCCTTCCTAATTTAAGCACTGGAGATGCATGAGCAACCATGAGTGGTAGGAGCTTCTGTGTGACACTTCTAGACTTGAGCCCATTAGTAGAGCCACCACCAAGGCTTCCCTAGAGAGGATAGGGGGGCTCAAAACATGGGGTGAAGGATAAGAGACAGTGAGTCAGCACTGGTATTTACTTTATTGGCTGATCTCAGACAGCTGTATGCATCCCTCAGGATGTTCATTGGCCCCTGTACCAAGCGCCACATGGTCCCTCTGAGTACAAAGTAAAAGGAAAGAAAAACCTGTTGGTGAGGATGATAGTCGCAGTCTGGTCAAGAGCGGCAGTCACTGTCCTGTTGAGGTTCTGGTCCTCCTCTGGATCTGATGAGTGGTACCAGAAGTCCCCAAACCCAAAGATTATTTATGTTCGGGTTCAGCTGGGAATGCCCAGTACCTCCCCCAGTGCGAGGAGTTTCACAATGGATGATTTAATTCTGTGAGTCATGGCATATGTTTGGAATCTTTGATGGCCCATTAGCAGACATGACCCCTCAGGCTGGGCGTGAAGGTGCTAATGCCTCCCCAGAGGGCAGTTATCACAGTTGAATTATTGGTGTGAAGGCAGAAACACTCTCCTGTCTCACAGGGTTCTTTAACACCCAGCTTGTAGCCTGAGGTGTCAGGTGTGCCCTGGGCAGCTGCTGCAAATGATCCATTCTTAACAGTTCATCAGAAATTGAATAGAGAGTGTAGAATACATAGTTTTGGTTACACCCACGTAGTGATAAACTGGTCCTGCTGCTGTGACTAGGACAACATTCAAGTATAAAATTTATTTAGAACAAAAATTAGACACATTTTGCAGCCTGTATGAATGGAAAGGGCTGAAGGGAGATGTCAGGTTGAAGACTTTTATTTGGGCATAAACAACATCAAGAATGGGTGGAAATCATGCCATGAAAAAAGTTACAACTTCGCAGTATTTTTTTGAAAGTCGCTAAACTATTCTAAATGCTATTCACTGTTCTGTATTTGAGGGGAAAGTTTTAGGTATTTTATGATTCTCCTTCCTTCAAACTTGACTGGGAAATAATACTGTCTTGGATTGTAGTTACAATTGTGACTTCTGCAAGTCCTTGGAAAAAAACAGACGCTCTTCTCTGCGCTTTGCAAAGAGTTAAAATGAATATAGACAAAAACAAAGTGCAAAAGATTTTTTCTTGATGCTGTTTAGCATCTCCTTCCTTTTTATTCAAACACAGAATGAAGAAAATACCATGACAAATCTTTTCTGAGTCAGCAGGAATTTTGTTTTGTGCAAGCTGGGGAAGAGATTTGGATCACTGCTTATTATTTTTTGAAACTCGTTCCATCTATTTATCTGTCTATCTAAATGTCCCTCATCACCTGAGCACTTAAGATTTGAGGATCTATTCTGAGTCCTTGTTGCAGATCAGCAATAACAGAGAGTTTATATTTGCAGGTTTGTTTGCAGGTGGTTATTTATTACCATTGCTACTTGGTATCTTGTAATGCACAAACCAAAGGATAATCTGTTTTGTTCATTCTAAGTAAATATAAAGGTATATGCAGGGACTGTAGAGACACATAATTATAGAAAGAGCACCATCTATTGTCAGGTGAAAAAAAAATAATAGTGTTTTTAGGAATAGAGGTTTAACAACATGGAAACAGCTGTGGGATTTGGACGTATTCCAGAAGCTAAGCAAAAAGTACTCTGAACGTTTTTTGTTCCAAGATGAAATGGTCTAAGTGATATGAATGGTCTCATGTAATGTCTCATAAAATATGAGACACTGTACTTTATATCGGACTGGGAGTTTTTATGCCTCTTTATAGGAATCTGGTAGAAGTGGGTCATGAATGGAAAGAGTCATAGCTTGGTGAATGGGGACAATTGTGATATTTAATGGGATATTTGAATGACACAAGAGTAAAAAAACACGTCATGAGAAGCCTTGGCTGGCTGCAGGCAGTCCTTAGCTCTGGGGCATGGTGCGGTGTGACTCATGCCCAAACACTGGACAAAGTTTTGGCTGAGGTGATGGGTTCTGCAGCCTTGATCCAACATGGGTAGAACAATGCCAGGCAGCCAAGGCCAGAGCTGGCTCTCTGTGCCATGTTCCCTCACCTGGTGCAGACAGGCTCAGACTTTCTACTCTTACTCTGCCTGTCAGCAGACACTGATAAAGCCTCTGAACTGGACTGGGCTTTTGAGATTCATATTTAAAGACAGAAAAAAAGAGAAGGAAATAATTCCTCAGTGGCTATTTGGAAAGGCTGACTCATTCTAGGCAATACAAGTTGTTACGCCAAGCACTTCATAAATCATTTATTCATCTCTCTGCATTTTCAGTAGACAACATTATTGGTTTAATGTCTTAATAAAAATGAAGGGCAATGACTCTCCAAACCAGCTTGTGTGGCCTTTTCTGCTACAAACAACAGAAAGGGAAGAGGATGCCAAGTGAAGGAATGAATGATAACTTCCTTCTCTTTCTTTCATAAGCTTTCTCATGTAACTGAACCTGCCTTTGGACTTTCCACACACAGACAAAAGAGGAGAATATAAGTTTTCAGGGAGACCTCAAACCATCAGAAAGACCATTTAATCAACTGCTAATGCAAGCTTATGACTCAGCTGCTCAACATGTGCAGGAGTGTCCCTTGGAAGAGCACTTATCAATAGGCAGTACCTTTGACCTCCAGTTAGATGCATTTATAAAAGAATACGCCTCTACCTGGAGGCTTGTGTCTGAGGCTTGGAGTGGAGAATAAAGCAAAATACAGATATGGGACCAAAGCACCACAGACCTCTGGTTACAACAGGAGTGAGGGAAAGCAGGCCCTGTGTGAATCAAGTAGCCAAGGGATCACTAAAACCCATCAACTATTCTGCAGGTAGATAAGCCACCAGATGGCCATGAGCAGGGAAGAGATGAGGGATGTGGTAACGAGTTAATGCAGGCAGCTGTCAGCAGAAGCAACAAGCTTCTTTGTCTGCTTCTCTGATGAGTTAAAGCCGCTCTGATCCCTGCAGTGACTGACTGTGAAGGAGGCTGTGCTGAGGAACTGAAGGAGAAAAAAGGGGAAAAGCATACTGATGTGGGCACAGGGGTGGCAACCATTTTGTCTTGAAACCCAAAACTAGAGCTCCCTGGAATCTGAGGTAGGAGAGATAACCTCAAAAAAAAAACACAGCAGGGAATCTCACTTTTCTTGGCTGCCTGGCTAGTTTTGTCTGGCCATGCAGCAGGTTCTTGCTGACCTCTCCTCTCACTGCTACTGGAGGCTCCCTGCCAGCAAAGAATGGGGTCTGACAAGTGCAACACATGAAAGGCACTGCAGTCTCTGGGAAAGAGTACTTCCCAAAGGTGGAGGTGGACAGAGAAATGGCAGAAAACATTCAAACCCTCTTCAGCTTGGTTTAGGCTGGGGAAGAAGTAGGCAGAGGTGATGTACTTTGTATGCTGCCCCCAACACTAGAAGGCACACCAGCCTGTGAATACCCTATTCCCATGAGAAAGGCTTGAGCCAAGGTGCAAAGCAGTGTCCCATGTGCCTTTCCTTTTCCCTCCCAGACTACCCCCAAGTTGCCTCTCCCTTGTGAGGAGCACTTTGAGCACAACTGATGCAACAGTGCAAAAACATTTCCTTCAGCAAATTATGAGCAAATCCCAGGCTATGAGTCAAAAGGAACTTTCTACACTTAAGGTCTCCTATCTACAAGTGCAATAGGAATGAATGAATGAATGAATGAGCAAATATTTTATGAAGCACACAAAAGTGTTTGTTTCTTTTCCAGATCTTTTACGTTCAGTGTTATTAATTGACTTAAATGTCAAGACACTGTCTGTGTATCCAAGCATGGGAGAAGCTTGATGATTATTACTACATTTTCCACAAGGGATTTTAATAAAATTGTTGTCATTATTGTTAATTTCCCTTTCTTTCTTTCTTTCTTTCTTTGAAAGGAATAATGCACATCATGTTTCATACTTACACCTACCCTGAAAGATGTTAAGGACTAGAAGTCCATTTGAATACAAATCCATCTCTCTTTATTGGTGCCAAACACCGTGCCTTGTGCCTGCCTCTTCTAAGCCCATGTCTCAGAAGATTTATGCATCTTCAGTAACTGCACTCACAGGCTCTTTGTTTCCCTTGGTGGTACTGGATTTGAAGGAGACAAATAGATGAGTACAAATCAAGGCAAGACAAGGCAAACCTTGAAAATATATGTCCTCTGGCATCAGTATCTAAACCAGGTCAAGTACAAGAACCAAGCAAACTGCCATTGTAAGCAACAAAAAGTGATTTTTAACCACTAAGTCGTTGTACATAATCCAAAGAGGGATACTGCAGTGGTAAGGAGTTTTTGCATTATTTTTATGAATGCAGACCACATGATGTCGGATCTTATATTTCCCTTAAGGCATGCTAAACCTGAGGTAGAGTGGGATTAATCTGCTTCATCTCCTCTGTAATCTAGTGTAACTTCTTTCTCTTTCACTCTCACCTTCTTTCCTCCTTGATTACATGATAATCTTATACAGACTTTTTCATCACTAGATAGTGAAGTCCTCAACAGTGATGAGGGGTGTTATAGTCTGTATTTACTGATGGATGAACTAAGAGAGGGAAAATTGCTGAAACCACCCAACAGCAGAGCACCCAGCCTTCCAGTCCCTTCTTTAAGACCCTCATCTATATCAGCCAATACAAGAGGTTGTAAGAAATAAATTGGAAATACTCAGCATCTCATTTCCTATCGATTCGATGTTTTGCTTGTGGTTTCATTACATAAACCTGATAAAATGAACACCAAAATGCTAATAAGTATTAATACCAAACTCTATAGAGGAAAAAAGGGAAAAAAGACCAAGGTGCAATCCAATGAAAAATATCCTGAGAATACATAAGTACGGGAAGTAATACAGAGAAGAAAACAAGAATCTCCTGTCAAGTGGAGCAAGCTCTGACCATACAGTATTCATTTTGCTAGCTGAGTTTTATAAGGAAACTTACTTTTAGACCTCAAACACATGTGTGATAAAGTAAGTGTGAATTTTCAGAGTTGATTATTTATTTTTCTAGACAACATTAAATAAAGCTTTACTTCTGGTAGAACTACAGACGGGAGTGTCAGGATTCAGGAAAAATTGTGGAGAAATGGGGAAATGATGGTTGAATCCTCAGACTTATTAAGTGTCAAGTGCAGAAGTTCTGGATCTGTGATTGGCTTGACTGATGTGGAAGGCAATGCTAAGTAGATGACCTCACATTTTTAAATGAGGAGAACTGAGGAACCATGGCAGAAAAGGGAAAATGAGTTTCATCTTTAATATCTGCATTCCTCTCAGCGGCAACATGTATCTAAATACCTTCCTGTGAAATTCTAAGTGATATCCAACTTTGATAACAAATGATGGTGACATCATTCACAGATGACATCCATCTGGTGATTCACAGGATGTGCATTGAGTGTATATCACAGTCAGACTCATGAGAATTTTTATCTTTGAAAATAGTGAAATGAGATGAAAACAAAACAAAAAAAAAACCCTTCCTACTCCCATGTCATCCTTTATCAATTAAAAAAACAGATCACATAAAATGTTTTAAATGTAAGAAACAACTCTTATTTTTCAAAGAGATAACCAGTTCTGCATGGAGTTTAGTTTTTCATATATCAGTATTTCCACATGAAAGATACTTTAATGTGTCCTGGATGTTCCACTTACTGAACTGAGCTCCAATGGTGCTGCATAAGAGCTGGCAGCACAAAGAGGTCCATCAATGCAATTGTGGGGCTCTTTGCAATGACACCAGGAAGTCAGGGCATCTGGGCTGTCCCCTAGCTTCATGAGCTGTTGCAAAAGACATGGAAAGACAAAAAAGAGACAGAGAGCTACAGATGCAAAAGAATGTGGCACATTAGTCCTCAGAAGCCCTGTATTCACCTGCTGGGATATCCCAAATTTTTCTGAGAATTTGGGGTGAAAAAAAATCACCATGTTCAGATCCTTTTCTGTAGAAGACTATCTTAAGGCTTCTCTTTCTCCCTGTATTCATCATTAGGAGAATAATTTCATCCAGGCAGAGTTGTCTCTTACTAGCTGAAAGAGACATAACATCCAGCTGGGGGAAGCCCTGACCTCACCAGCTCATTGCTGTACTGCAAGCAATAAGGAACAAAAGCACGTTGCCAAAAGGGCTTCTTTTTCCAGGGCTGCCAATTCAGAACAGTTTGCCTGCTGCAACTTAGTCTAAAAGAATGAGTACCAAAGTAATCACGACATGAGCCACCACACCCCCTGGAAGCGCAGGTGAACATGGACCAGATCCCAACAGGGAACCCTTCTTCAGTTCATCTTTCTTTAGCAAGAAATTGTCTGGGTTTGTTCTTCTGCATGCCTCTTAGCAACTTTGCTGATCCAGGGCATGAGAAATCACCTCCTTACAGAGCAGAAAAAGATGTGACTCATTACATATGTCATCCTTAACAAGGAAAGAAAGTGGACAGAAGAGATATTTCATTCATTTCCAATCTTTGGGTTTCCTGTGGTTATCCGGTTCTCAGCATACTCAATGGCCACTGTCAGGGAGAAGGTACTTTCAGTCTGCCCAAAGCAGGGAATTGCACAGCCTGGCAGTTATCAGGTCTGGGCAGACTCCACAGGAGAAACGTGGCAACAATCTCAGTATCAGCAGCAATAAAGGAAAACATTTTAGGAGAGTAAGAACTCTCATACCCTTTGTTCCTGTGTGCTTCGCTAACCTATCCCATTAGCTCTCTGTGCAACATCTTGAAACAAAAATGTGCTTTCACAGCGGAGTCAGCTACTCAGGAGGAATAGCATCAAGCTTGGAGAAAGGAAGACGATTTTAAAACAAAATCAAGTCAAGCTGATACTTGGGCTCAGGCCAGAGGCATTTTCCCCTGTTGGTGACTTGTTGAACCAGGAGGTAAGGAAGCTAAGGACACCATCTGCAAAGAGAAGATGCAATTTCCCAGTAGGTCAAAGCAACTGCAGCCAATGCTCTTTGAGGTCACAGTATCAGCAGAGCATGAAAGAGACTGTGTTTGCTCTGCGCTCCTTGAATTCCTGCCCTAGCCTTCTGAATAAAGTTCCCCAGTCTTTCAGCACTTTACCCATAGGTAAATTAAGAACAAAATCTTAGTGACCAAGGTCAGACCTCTGGACTAGTGTCCTGCTCCCCTAAACTGGAGTCAGCTGAAAATTACAAGGAAGATTTTAGAGTAGAAAAGGTATCACCCTTCTCCTTCTTTTTTGTGTGTGTGTGGTTCCCCACCCCCCCTTTTTATTTTTTTTTCCTTTGAAATGTGTATCTCATTCTGAAGCCTGATGGAGGTAGAGAGGATGAGAGGGGAAGAGAAAGATGGAGCTGCAACTAAACTGAAAATGAATGGAAGGTTATGGAGAAGGTGATGAGAACAAATTGTATATTAGGGACTGGAGGAATTATGGCGTCTCTGCACATCTTTGGGCCTTGAGGGACTGCACATTTTCCGCAGGAATTCTAAAGAGTTTGGAATCTCTAATAGAGGGGAATGAGAGCTTTGCAGTGTGAGGGCTCAAGCATGCATGACCATGTGTGTCTGGCATGAAAATAATTGAGTCTTTCTCCCTCTGAAAGAGACAAAAAGGAGAGCATCCCAGGCCATGCCTTTGGGGAAATCAACATATGCACAGAGCAGCAACTGTGGTATCTTGGGCATCTGCTGTTTCCAGCAGGGAACCAGTTTATTCCTTTGGAACTGCCTGGTAATGTTTTGTTTCAGACCAAAGCCTTAGGAGAGAAGGAGGATTTGGCAGGGCAAAAGAGCACTCTATGAAGATTTATTTTCTCAAAACTTGGATCTGACATTCACCCACCATCTAAGATGTTCAAATCTTTTTCTCACCTCCTGTAAGCAATGCACACACATAGATAATACTTTTGCTTCTCCTTTTTTAGTATTACTGTTTGTTTATATGAGGATTTCAAGGCTCTCTGCAAAGAAAGGCTCATATCACCACAGGAAAAGGCCAGAATCCAGGATGGAAGGCATTCTTTCAAGGACAAACAGCTTTTGTGCAGCAAGATCAAAACCTGACACCAAATTTCCAGGTTCTCTAAGCCTGGTCCAGCACATCATTTTGTGTGCAACTTGCAGCTGCAACCTACTTTGAATTAAAAATAAGCCAACACCAAACACCCTCTGGCAAACATTTTTAAATTCTGTGCATGATGAAATATTTTGAACTGGACTGGTTTTAATACTGTCTTCAGTGTTTTCACAGATATTAATTTAATTTTCAAATATTATTGTGGCACCAAAAAAAAAATAATACAGAGTCTGCTTTTTTTTTTTTTTATATAACAGAACCAAACTTTTCTTACGCACTTTTACTAAGTTGACAAAGAGGGTCCAAACCTGTAGAACTAAAGGCTCCAGAACTACATTCTTAAAACTTCTTACAAGTACCTGTGCAAGTAACACAGTGGTCTTTGTAACAAAGGTATGGTTTCAAGAGCTGCAAAAAATAGCCAACAATCCAAAGGTTTGGGCTGAACCCACTGCTAGCTTCAGTATTATTTTCCAGAGTGCAAATGGTGACATCAAGGCAAGCTACCTTAAAATTCACCTTTTTCTTCTAGGAGACAAGATCACTTAATTCTTTTCCTGCCATCTAAAGACTATATAACTCCTCTGGCTTCCACTTCATATGCCTGTGAAAGCCTGTTTGAGGTAGCCCTGTACCCATTCCATGCTCTGTTTCTTGAACGTCCCTGTGCTTCAGTATGTGCAGTGGAGTTCACCTGAGGAGCAAATACCCTGCATTTGTCCTTGAAGGAGTTAAAAATACCTTCCATCTGTAAGCCTGAATCCTACGAGGATGGTTTCCTTTGTGATATGCAGTATGTGTTTAACAGCTCTCAACAGAAGGGACACTACTGTAGCATCGCACTAAGTCTCAGTTGGACACAAGTACCTCCAGCAGAAAAGTCACCAACACTCACTCAATGTCCCAAGCAACTGCTCACAGCTCTTTGCTTGATGCAGCTGCTCTCTGTGTGTCCGTACCTACTAGGATTTGTTATGGTAAATGTTTTTTTCTTTGCACAGAAGTTTTAGAAACTGTTGGTTCTTTAGAGCAAACAGAAATATGTGGAATGAAACAAGGTTTTGGTGGGAAACTTTGTCACCCCAAATGTCAAAATAAGGAGAAGAAAATCCATTGGTGAAGTGATTAATAGAAATAGATAAAAGCAAGATTCTTTGGAGAAGCAGTGACAAACTTGCAGCATTGCTCAGACTTAGGAGTAAGCCCTCACAGAAGTAACATGTACCTGGGTGCTGGAGGGACTCCAAAGACCAAACAAAACGCCTGATGTCCTACAGGGAGTACCAACACAGCTCAGGATTGTATCACAAGAGCAATTGGGTAGAAGCAGCTCTGATGCCTCCATCATGCTCTTGAAGAGCCCCAATTTTTTTTCAGCCTGCATGGAGGCACACCTCTGTTTTTGCAGTTCATCAACCTGAAATGACCTGAATTCTCTTAGACCTGTAGCTTTACTTCATAATCCCCTTTCTGAGCAGTGACTGGAAACTGCCTTTCTTCCTCTGAGTGTTCATGCCCTGTAGAGCCATGCTGGGACAGGGACTGTTTAATCAAGTCATGCAGAAGTGAAACAGCTTGCACCAGAGGGCCGGAGAGCTCTGTCCCAGAACACCCTGACATATGATGGCTCAAGTTTTTTTTTACCATCTCAGAGAGAGAGATTCAGTTCTCTTCTGTGTCTGGGGAGGTTTGTGTTTGTTCCCTGCCTCCAGTAGGACTGCTGTGACAATCAGCCTAGAGCAAGCTACAGGGAGTGCTGGTCCAAAATTGTGACCAAGAAATGGCTCCATTCGCATCCTCTGATGAACCCGGATGACATCAGTTTGCAGGAGCAAAAGGAGCAATTTCTTTACTGAGAAACTATCTCACCTTCTCTCTAGAGTACACAATGAATTTCAAGTACTGGTATTAAAAGATGTTTCACTATTACTCTGTACCTGGAAATCACAGCCTGAGCTGCTAATCTATGCCCCTACTGTCATTGCAAAGGAGTAGGTATAACTCTCTGCTGGTGCAAAACTGATACAGCAGTGCAGGGGTAGAGGCGAGGGGGGGCAAATTGAATCAGCTGTTTATACAATGTCTTTGCTTTTACTTTATAGAAAAACAGGATTTAATGCTCTACTGCACCAAATCAGGCTCTTCAGGTCTGCAAAGCTCTCCAAAATAGAAATTAATGACAGCACTTTTCATTCTTAGATATCAAAGTGCTCTGTGCATGTGGGTGATTACATTGTTTCCTGCATTTTACCAATGGAACAATTCTCTTAAACATATGTGTCTCTGATCTGTTGAAGACCAGACATCAGGTAAATGGCAGAAGAGTGAAATCTACTAATACTTAGTCTGTGCCATCTTGATTGACATTGTGAAAGCTAGGGGTGGGAAGCTAGAGAAGGGAGGGAGAGGTGAAGAGAGCCAAGGCTACATCTCAGGCATTTAAATCGGTCTCCAAACACTCAGGAAAATATACTCTGCCAATGTGCCAAATGCTAAATGGCAGCTGAGTGCTTTCAGGGAGCCTGACAAACCTGGACACAGCCATCATTTATTGGCAATTAGAAACAGAAATGTGGTGTGCAAGTGAACTGCCTGACATTCTGTAATCGAAGAGCACTTCGCAGTATTTATCAGTTCTGTGACCAAGAACACATGAATTTTTTAATAATTGCTCCATTCATAGCCTCACCAACATATACTGAACTCAGACCATTTAAAAGCCATTAATTAATCATTTATTACTGATTACACTTCACAATGGCATCCCAGATTGCTTCTCGGGTGGTGGTCGTAAACATGTCATGGCAGTCCCTTGTTCCCCATTTCAGAGGCCAGCACATCATCTGTCTCTGATGGGGTATTACTCACCCAGAAGTGTGCCTATGCCTCTTTAATATGACAGCAACTCCAGAGCTCAGGGTAGGATAATGTCATCCATGGTACAGCCCTGTTCCTCAGAAAACATAATATGGATGTGAAACCCCCAGCTGAGAACGGAGGGGCTGGTCAGACAGGTCTGCTCAGAAACTACTCCAGAACCAGAGGAAAGTGTGACCTTTTCAAGCACTGAAGAAGACTGGGCTTCCCTAAAGACACGGGGAGAAGTGAACCCCTCATTAATGCAAAGATTTTGTTCCAAAGAGCATTTTGTTTCAAAATTTTCTGGACTGTTTTGCACCACTAATTAGACCATTTCTACCTGAGTCACAACAGCTTTATCATGTCCCCCAGTGTGAGAATATTTCTGGTATGGAAATTTGGTATAGAACTTTATTTATTTTTAAGCCACATAAAATAGCTTCCTAAGCCTGTCTCTTCCATTAACTCTTCTTTCCACCGCTGTTTGTTGCTCCAGCACTGGTTCCCTCCTAGCTCTGTTTTAGTCTTTGTAAATTATTCACCACCCAACATTCTTCACACCACCATTTCCTGTAATTTATAGTGTCTAGTATGCTGTATTATTTAACACCAAAAAGCATTTCAGGATTCAGCTTTAGATGTATCAGGCAAGATATAATGAATTGTGTTGTGTTGTATAAAACCCTAGGCAATAAAATGGAAAATGATTAATAGCTTAATGGTGGTCGTCTTGCTAATGTCTCAGTCTTTTGTGTCTTGTCACATTTATTCCACTGCAAAAGTGGCAGGAGCTTTTAAACTTGTTTGCTCCTCTCACGGAAATTGCTTTTTTTCTTTTCAGCTAACACCACATGCTTGTTAATGGAGTATTAATAATAACCATGTGATAAGCTTCTTCTGTCAGACAGTGAAGTCCGCTAAATAATTTCCAGCAAAGTCTTAATTCCAGATCACAAGTGCAGAAGGCAAGACCACAGGTGCTGGCAGTTTATTCAGCTTCCATCATAATGTCATATCAGACTAAATAATTGAAGATGACTGGCAATTTACATATCTCCTCTCTAAATCAAACAAGCTAGAGTTCACTGTTATACCTCACTGCATTTATAAATCTAGACTAGCAATCCAACTTGTTTGCATATTATATATTGGCATGAGTATAAAATCAAGTTTTCTTTGGCAGGTGTGGCAGAACAGAAGCCTGCTCCAGACAAAAGTATAAAGACAAGCTTCACCTCTTACCTGTTGAAGAACATGTTGTCCACAGCCTCTTAACGCTTTTGATTTCAATGACCATATGACTGATAATATTTGAAATTGTGCAACATTTTGGGATTAATTTTGTTGGCTAACTCTGTCTTTACACCAGAGGAAGAAAAGGGAGAATTATGTTCATTACTTTATGTTGAAATGAGCAAACAAGTGTTGTAAATCCAGACTAGTTTCAATACTGAGAAACATCTTGTCTTTCTATTCATTATACTATAAAATTCACACTGGCTGTGTTTTAAATGTACAAAGGTCAAACAACTTCTGGAACTAGATCAAACATCCTCTGTGCTGTGCCTGTGAAAGTTGAGTGTCAATTTTTACATTCTCATTCCAAAATGATTCCTTTAATGACCAGGATAAAACCAAATGTATTATTCAGAACTGAGTAATAACTTTCACCAGTCACAGTAATGGCTGGGTGGGAGACATGGGTTTCTTACCCATGAATCATGTAAAGATTTGATACAACTCCAGGTCTTCAGTAAAATCTTACTGACAGGAGGAAAACAGAATTTCAAACTCAAGTTCTTAACTAAAACATCTCTATGCAGAACCTACATCCCTACTTAGGCATTCACATTAATTGGTCTCATTTTTCAGAAACGCAGGTGACACTGGGTCTGATTTCGTCTCATAGTTTCTGACATCGGACTGATTGTGTCTTGCCCTTTATTTAACTATTCACTGCTTTCACTGGTAGCAGTTCACATCAATATTTTCAAATAACTTACTCTTAAAGTGCAAATCTAACCAACCTAGTCTGACAATCTCATACTGGGACCATGATCTCAGTTTTTAGACTCTCTGTAATAGTAATACTCATTCCACAGGGGTGTTATGATCCCTCATTCCTTAATAATATCATCCATCTGGTTTTGCATATTTTGAACTACAGTGTATTCCTTTTCTTTCCCTTGATAATATGTCCGTCTCATGTTTACTGTCTAAGATAGTAGCTGACACACTATCTGGGATAGTAAAATGTGTCAGCTTGGTTAGCTGTATTCAGTTAACACAGAAACTCAGAATGGGTCAGGTTGGAAGGGGTAATCATGGGTCAGCTGATCCAACTTCCCTGCTTAAGCAGAATCATCCTAGATTACATTGCACAGGATTGTGTCCGGATGGTTCTTGAATATGTCCAGAGAGGGAGACTCCACAACCTCTCTGGGCAGCCTATGCCAGTGCATGGTCACCTGCACAGTAAAGTTCTTCCTCATGTTCAGGTGGAACTTTATGTGCGTTAGTTTCTGCCCATTGTCTCTTGTCTTATTTCTGGGCAACACTGAGAAGAGCTTGTCTTGCTCTTCATGATGTTCTCCTTCAGATATCGGTATATATTGATGGGGTCCCCTCTCAGCCATCTGTTTTTGAGGTTGAACAGGCCCAGCTCCCTCAGCATTTCTTGTAAGAGAGATCACAGAATCACAGAATACTCTGAGTTGGAAGGGACCCACAAGGATTATCAAGTCCAGCTCTTAAGTGAACTGCCCATACAGGTATTGAACCCACAACCTTGGTATTATTAGCACCAGGCTTTAACCAACTAAGCTAATCCTGGGGTGATGCTCCAGCACTTCAATCATCTTTGTTGCCCTTTTCTGGACCCACTCCATATCTCTCTTGTGCTGAGAAGCCCAGAACTGGACGTGACTTCTTACTATAATAAAAGCACAACCCTTAATATTTGCTTTACCTCAATATTACTGTTATTTCTGTTGCTAAAGCTAAAGGGCATAAAATGTAATTAACTGATCTATATCTTAGAGAGGGAGAATCTTGTAAAAAATATTGTAAATGTATTAAAATGTCTCAAATGTATTAAAACAGGATTAGGAATCAGAAAAATAATGGCAAGAAAACAATATAAATGCTTTCCTGAGGGATCTCAAAATTCACCATCATGTAGAATATCACACTTGAGCCCAAACTTCTGAAGAAGAAAAATAAACAGATAAAAGAATAAAGTGCATAAGAAAAAAAAATTAAGTCAGGCAACATGCATTAGAAAACTGGCCATTTCTTACTGTTAAAGCATTCCTCACCAAATTATAAGAACTGGGGAAAAATTAAATCCATGTTATCGCCCCCTTCCCCCCTCCAGTAGAGCAGTAAGTAAGGAAATTACAAGATAATGAAATCCACAGTTAAAAGTAAACAACACGAGCCCAGATAGGTACACTGGCCTCACTTTTTGTCTATGGGTCTGCAGGATATTATTGATTACATAGTATTGGCTGAGAAAATGAAACAAGGCAGCAAATTGCAGAATCAGTTGATAGCTACCCTTAGCAGTCCAAGTCCTCTTACTGAAAGGAATCCCAATAGGAGATTTTCCCTAGGTAGTTTCTCTTCTTTGTAAGGCTTGTAGTTCTCCAGATATATGAGGCAAAATTCTCAGGCGAATACTGGATGGAAAAGTGCCAAGGCATAATGGTTTATGGAGCCATTTGTTTGGGCAGCTGGTTTGTGGTTGATTGAAACCTGATGGCTTATCTATTTTTTCTAAATAAATAGCCCAGTCTAATAAAAGCCACCACCATCCTCACCTCTCAGGTACCTGCACACCATCTCCCACTGTTCATCTGATATGTCTTACCATGCCTTCCCCTGCGATGCATCCATCGGGTGAACTGGGACACATCCCTGCTTCTGGTAAGGACACCGGAGCGCAGGAGCTTTTGTGCTTTTCTTGGCTTGTAACTCCTGCCTTGCCTTCCTGATGTGCTCCAAAAGAACAAGGGCACAGGGGACTGTCATTGCACATTTGCCGTGGTGGGAAAGGATGAGGGAGTTTCTCCTTGAACAGAGTGAGTCCTGCCCCAGCGGACCCTTCTACCTCCTCTGTCTTGGAAGTCGCCACATTCACCATGTCCTCTATAGAAAACAAAAATTCTGGATATTTCTAGAAAGGCAAGGTTTGGATAAACCACCATAGTTTCTCAGATAAGCATATCTAACTCTTTCACAGGCAGCATTCAAAAAGTCTTTATCAGCCTAAGCATCAGTGCAGATTTCACTCAAACAGAACTATGAGTGAGGAGTGCCAGGGTACCGGAGGTTAAAACTTTGCTTACGCCATGTCCTTGAGGTTAGGAAATACAGAATATTCTTTACCAGAAATTGTGTATATGTGTGAAGTCGATTAACAGTAGGCTATGAAGAAGCTCTGCCTTTAGCAAATGCAGTCTGCTGTGCTGGAAGGAAATAAGGAAGGGGGCAGAGAAAGGCTTCCAAAATTTTACCATTAGTCTTGTAAGGAGTTCCACATAGAAGAAATTGAGAAGAGAAACATGAGATAGTGAATATGCATCTCAACTGCTATGCATACAAAGAAATTTTGGGAATCAGCTATTAAGTCTACTTTGAGTTTTGTCACTCAGAAAGTGAAGTGATTCTTCGGTCCACAAAGAATCATCATTTTGTGATATTGTGCAACTGATATTGGCACAATATGTGCTGTCTGATGATGATGACCCTGGGTGTAAAAGGTGATTGTATTTACACTTTTTTTGCATATCTACATAAAAGGCACATAGATATGGCTCTTAGGGGATTTGGGGGTGGATTTGGCAGTGCTGGATTCATGGTTTGACTCGATAACCCTGAAGATCATTTTTCAACTTAACTGATTCTATGATCTATGATAGAACATTGTCTTTATTTCTGTCAATGAAATGAGCCTAGAAACCAGTACAAATAGCAAAGAACTTCCTAATGCATGAGATTCAAGGAATCCAAACTGAAAAAAATTTAACTGTATAATTTTGGGTTCTTCAATCCATCTGCAGAAGGACAAGAATGTAACAATGACAGTGTTTCAGGATCTGTGGCACTTCTTGGGTGAAAAGGAAAGAACATTGATCTAGTTAAAAAGAAGTTATATTGCAGCTGGTTAGAGCAATGAAATTATCATGACAAGAAGAATTGACATTTCCAGTGGGAGCTGGCTGGGGTCTGACAGGTTTCCAGAGAGGTATCTAGTTCAAGGCCGTATGTTGCAAGCTGTCCTCAGAGAAGTATTATAAGTGGAGAGAACGTCAAGAAAACTGAAGGACTTGGCAACCTATTGGGGGGAGACCTAGGGCACTGTGCAGAGAGCACTTGGATGCTACCTGAAGTAATGCATGCTCACTTAGGTGGTGTCAGTGAAAGATTCAGCAAAGATTTCAGCCCGAGGATCCAACTATAATGATCACTGCAACAACATACTGAGAGCAGCACAGATGTAACTGCACGTTGCCTGTATGAAGTCCTCATGGACATATAGCAAAGACCATTTCATAAACAAAGCTTATGCTCTTTAACACCTGAAATATTTAATATGCTTTATAGGAATTGTACCCAAGAGTTCCAAAATCATGATGGTTTTTAATGTAGCCTGCTTTCTGCAAAAATATGGATACCAAGGAGTTAAGTCAATGACATTTAACCAGGAGCAGCAAGCCGTTTATTTTATTTTTATTAAAACACAGCATTATGTGTTATTTCTAGGTAACATGAAAAGTCCTTGACAAAATACATGAAGTAGAAAAGAGCACAGAAACATATTAATTTTAAAAGTGGTAGTGGAAAACAAGCTGGTAGAAGCCGGGACTGGAGTATGCTTTTCTTTTCTATGAGACACAAGATCCTCTTCTGTGTTTGAGAGGGCAGCCTGTAGAAGTCAAAGGGTCATCTTCGCCAGCCAGCACTCTCCAGTGCTACACCTTCCTGAAGTAAGCCTCTTGTCCTCCTGAAAAGAGAAGTGGCCTTGGACTGGGAGTGATGGGAAGGAACACTTCTATGCCTTACTGCATTTTTTTAATTCAGTTCCGTCACCCCTCCATGAAGAGAGAAAATGAAAATAACAAACCTACAACAACAACAAAACAACCCAGAAAATGTAAAAGATGCCACTGCAGATCAATTCTGGGTAAAATCTTGATCATTTTCTGAGAGATAGCATAGTCAAAATCACACATTAGTGTATCAGTAATGCTTACTGGTACATTCATTTATTTACCTGGAATAATGGATCTGTGCCTTAGGCATGAGCACAGGACACTCACATTCAATTCCCTCTCTTTTCTATAGCTTTCTTACTGTGATCAAGTCACTGAATTTCTCCGTGCTTCATTTCCCCATTCATAATGACAGCTCAGCTATATTGCCAAAGAATGTCCTTGTAAGGCTAAAAGTACCTTCACCTGTCTAGCATACCTGCCAGAGTGGAAATGGGGGAAAAATGGGGAAATGTTAATGCCAAATAAACACTAAATGAAATATCAAGAGGGTGAATATGGACCAAAATAGTATCACATGACAGAATAACCTAGAAAACAAGAAGATCAAACTCCAGACCTGATTTGACTCTTCTAGGTGCAAACCTGATTTTCCAAAGATATCACTGTGGAGTAAGGGTAGGCTTGCACAGCCATGAATTAATATCTGCCAGGGGTAGGGAGCTAAGGAGATGTGGAAAGAGTCATGCCTGTTGCAGCAGACTTACAAGAAACTGGCAAGACAATGATGAAAAATATTGATGATTTAAGTGAGGACATGGAAGGGGAAGTAGTTATGGAAGAAAATGGCATCTACAAAAGAGAAAGGTAAAATCAGATTAAATGAGAAAATATAGGGAAAATTACAATAACATCCAAAAAATGTTGTCATTGGGCTTCCTGATATGAATTATGCAAAGCTCCAAAATAACAAATCCTATGTTACAGGTGAGAGTTGCTCTCACTTGGAGTGTGCAGATGGAAGAGGAGTGTTTTGGTCAAAAACCTAGGTGTTTATACACCTTGGCGCTGTCAGGGAGCCTAATGAATGTTCTAATTGAGGCTCCACATCATCTCCTCTCCTATCAATCACAATCTCTGGTTACTATGTTTCTCGTGATTCACTCCTTCTGGCAAAGGGAGATAGCATATTGTAAATCTTCTTCAAAGAGGTTCCAGCAGGAGTGGAAGTCTGGCTTGGATCATATGCCATCTATGAGAATGAGACAGTGAGTCAGCTGAACTGTAGCTCCCTTGGGACACCCTGTGGCTTATCCACCCAGAGATTTCTTTGTAGAAAAATTTTGACCCAGTCCTTTTTCTTTTTGTTCAGAAAAAAATTAATTTCTGGTGAAGATAATACTTCTGTCTCATGTGGAAAAGGTTTAATAACCTGATTTTCTGATTTAAAAAGTTATTTTAATAGTATCAACCTCAGTGCTTGGTTTCATCTAGGTCCTTAATTTTCCACCCCCTTTAACATCTCTTTTCAGCGTTTCTATAGTGACTCTGTTGTGTCTTTAGCCATTGATAGTGGCTGATCTTCCTTTTACACCGGGGTAAAGTACTACAGGATTCAGTGAAGGTGCTTCTGATGGCACAAAGCTTTTCCCCTTGCATCTGATTTTCATCATATTCTTTCAGAGGTGGGTCTCTGTTTGGTGGATGCACCAATAGGTAGGCTTGAGCTAAATAACAATCTCTGTACAGTCACCAGTCCCCATCCTAACCTGAACACACTGTGATTCTGTTATGAGCAGGAGTGGGAAAAACAGCTGCAACTTCTCGGTTGCACTTTTGGCCCAGCTGTGTAACTCCAGACAAGCCAGAGACTCAGCTTTCAGTGAAATGTTTTCATCCCTTTATTTCATCACAACTAGTTGGATAGAACCATATCCAGTGCCTGTCCTAAGGACTCACTCTCAGTTTAAACCTCTGACTCTCACCAGGTCTGAGGCCGGTCTAATCCCACTTCTTGATTTGCTTCTCTGTTTTACCCATGTTTCCCCTTGTGGAGTGTCTTAAAATTCTAATTCCTTTGGAGAAATTTATCTACACAACAGCAAGAAGTCAGTCTTAAGGGTGGGAATCACCTTGCTTAACTGTAGCCATTTAAAAGTTAGACAACTCCCTAAATAATCTGACTGAGACAGAAAAAAGCACTTCAAGAAGTAAGCTCATCGATCCTGTACTAGATTGTTTGCTCTTCACTGTCTGCACAACCCTAGATGATGACCTCAGACTAATTTTTAAATGGCTGATATTAAGGAGGCTGAACCCTACCCATTAAAGGATGGTAGAAAAAAAGACTAAAATTCCATTTCCAAGGCCCTATAAATTTTTCCTATCCCAGAGATGTCAATATACAGACCATTGTTGGGACCATTGATCACTGTCTTCTCTCTCTGCTATACTCTGGGTCCTGCCTTCACCTTTATTTCATTTTCTCCTGTTTTTCTTTTCTTCACCCTGAGGTATCCTGTGTTGCCCAGGATTCTGTCTGAAGTAAGTGTTCCTCTGCATGCCTAACTCCATGCAGGTCATATCTGTCTCTATTCAGATCTGTTGAGATGTTTTAAATTGATATTTATCACATTTTTGTAATATGCTTGTCTTCAGGAAAAAGCCCTTGATGCCCTTCTTTAGAAAAGAAATGCTAGTTTAAGGTTACTAAAAAATAGAAAGGAACAACTCTTAAGAGTTGCAGTCTGTCTCTAGGATAGTATTACTGGTCAGTATTACAGTTCTTACTAAGTGTTATCTAACATCAAAGCGCTTTACATCTGTAAATATCTAATGTACTGAGACTCATTCTCCATTCCACTGGGCTGCAAGAGCTCTACAGAGTAAATATAGTGTAAAGCCAGTATAAATGAATGGTAAAAAAGGCTCAGGGTTCTGGATTCTGTTCCTAAGGCTCCCTGTGTACACTGAAACTGAACCTCATTTTGGCATGGTTGAGATCAAGTCTGTTCCGGTTCACAGTGTGAATGCTTCAGCAAACTATTGAATAAATATCAAATATAATTTTCTGATTATTTACTTTCTTCCCTTCACAGAAATCCTATTCACAGGCCTGCTAGCAGCTCACATTTCAGGTTATTTTCTTGTGTTTTAGTTAATGAGTAAACATGTGTGAAAAGTTTTCATTATGGGGCCTGACTGTGTGACAGGCCAGTGCATTTTCCTCCCTTCCCTAATTTTGTTTGTCTCTCATGCTCTAAGGCTTTCAGTACTAAAGCTTTCCACACGCTGCATTACCAGCCCACACGTTGCTTTGAAAGCTGCTGCAATTCTGCCATCAGCTTTCAGCTTTTCTCTTTTGCATCCCTCAGCAATGGTGATCTGTAAGTGACTGTAATTAGAAATCACTCTTGTGCCATGTGAGTTTGCAGGGTTTTGTTCCTTTTTTTTTCTCCTTTGAAAACCTCACACATGCTGTTTTCAATAAGAGAAGCTAACCTACTTCACTGCTGTATAACAGAAATATATAAAGATGCAGTTCATATATATTAATGTATATTATACACATATGCATATATAATTATTTGAATTTGTGTGTGTCCCTCTGTGTTTTCAACCATGCAATGCCCACAGTTCCATGTGTGGGTATTTAAGAGAGCAGCAGGTAGACAAGGTTCTGTGATTTTGGGACAGTTCAATGAACTTTTTTTGAAACTGGGAGTGATTTCCTTCTGCTCTTGGTTTCCTTTTTCACATCCCAGGTTGGTCTTGAGCCAGCTTGCTCTTGCCGGTTTGGGTAAAATACAAAGCTCGATTTTCCTAGGAACAGTGATCAGCAAAGTTGTGGGACTCCAACACCAGCCTGCAGGACCTAAAGCACATGGGTGGGAACCATCATGTGTTCTGAACAAGAAGCAGGATCTCACACTGTCTGCTACCACCACTCAGGAGGGACACGGGCTGATACCATTCTTATGCTCTTCATGGGAAAAGGCTGCCAGGGAGTATCACAGGGCTACAATGCTTGCAGCTCTGATTTGGCTCTGCAGCCTCAGATGGATGTCTTGTTTCAAAGATGTGACATAATGGTGCTGACCTATTCCTGGGCTCAGGGCCCACTAAGAAGAGTTAAAAGTCACCTGCAACAACAGCAGAGGCACTAAGTTCCGTACCAGGTATTTGGGCTTGAAAGGTGTTAGTTGTCTTCTCTCAGAAATGCACTTTCCCTTCACGCAAAAGTGTTGTGGTGACTCCATTTACAGCCTGCCACACTCCAGGCTGTGGAGTGTGCATTATGTCAGGAAACTTGTATTTTCCAATACTGAATTTTCACAGGTGAAAGAAGGTAGAGGTTTCCAGTGCCTTTTTGAAGGCATCCTAAAGGAAATGACCAAGGCAATTTATCTCTGATAATCTGCATATGAGACACAAAACGGAGCTGAAGCTGCCACCTACGTCTCAGATCTGCCTCCTCCAGAAGAGGTTTCCTGTATGAAGCTGACTCCATCAGTGTCACAAGACTGCAGGAAAAGAAGCAAGTACGAGAGGGTACATTGCATAAAAGCTGAGTGCCAGAATACATTGCAACCAGTCCCACAGTATATGATGCAAGTATTTCACTAAATGCAACCACTGTAGACATGCAGACAGATTGACACTATCCAAACAAACTGTGATATTGACCATAGCTGAAGGGTACATGTGAAACCTCTTGGGCTGAAGACTAGAAGGAGAGAGGTCTGGGGGAGGTGAGGACATGGCAGCACTTTACTCCATAAGCAAACAATACCAGGATTGCCATCTTGTGAAGAAGTTAAGTATTTAATGATTTCCCAAAACAAATTTCAAGTCCACCCTTGTACACAGGGCTGAAATACTACTCTGAAATGAATGCCACCATGAATAAATTTACTTTGAACACATGACTTGACAGATGTCCTCTCATCTCTACCTTATGAGAAGCTCCCTTTAGGGATCTGTGAGTGCATTTGATGTGAAGGTATAAATTTGAGTTGTGGAGAATTCAGTCTCTTACATATGTAGTTGTTTGCTGATGACTGCTTGAAGGGGCTATAGGTTTCATGCTTCAAGGTGTCCAGCTCTACTTGGTTGCCCTAAATTAGCCCAATGCAACTGATTTTGCTTGACTTCAGTCCTTCACAGCTGGTCTCAAAACATCTGTTCTCTGGGCTCACATCTGTAGTACTGTCTGAAACAACACCTTCTGGGATTTGTGTGCTGTCATTTTCCATTGTTTATTGCAAATTTCTGCTAATGACAATGGCTAAGTTTCTCTTGGTGGATTTTTTTTTCTTGGTGCATTTTGTTTGCTTGTTTACACTTGACAAGAATGAAGACACAGAAGGTGTTCTGAGGCTGTGAAGAAATCCCCACTCTGATGCACAGACTGTATATGAATGCAGGTTTTTGGCTTAACTGCCTGCCTCAAATCCATGTAGGATTCTCATATACAGGGTGATGTTCTGTTTCAACCACATTAAAAAGACAAGGGAGAGCATAAAATGCAAGTGCAAATCCCAGTTTCCTCACCTGGCTGCAAATCTCATGAATGCTTGAACGAGAGCTTTTTCTGTAGCTCATCCCTTAGACACCAGGCTTGGATACAGGCTGATTCCTGAAGCTTTGTGTGATGAAGAGCAGTGAAGTGCACTGTGGAAAGACCTGTCCCCTGGAGCATCCCAAAATCTTGACTTGGAGCTGGGCTCTTTTTCAAGTGCTTGGAGAAGCTTCTGCTTCCCAGTTAGTCCCAGGAGCTCCAAGATTCCTGATATCTCTGAGAGAAGTCTGGGCTCCTAATGTGCCAGGAGGCAGGAAGACTGAGTTTGCCCTTTGTGTTCATCATTTGAAGTGCTGCCAAGCAACCCTGGCTCATATAAGCCCGTCACATGGTGAGCACCTCCACAGGTACCACCCCTGTGTGCCAGGAACAAAATCACAGGAGCATTTGAGGCAATACCTCTTCATATCAGGTTAGACTACAGAGCAATGGTTTCTAGTAGTCAGGCAGCAATCCCTACCAATACTGCACCTACCATCACAGTGTTAAATTAATTCCATTTACTACTGAGGACATATAAAAGTCAGGAACCACCATGCTATCCATAGCACTACAGATGAAATCTCCCTTCAAGGAAAAACTATTGTGTAGCTAACTCAGAGAATGGTCTAAGCATTGTCTAATGACAGGTGACTTTTGATGCAATGCTTGCTGTCACAGAGTAGAGGAAGAAACCTTTAAGAGTTCAGGGAAACTGGTTTTTTATCTTGAGCCATGGATGATTACTTTTACTTTATCTCGTGAGGCTCAAGTTGTCACAGAGTATCTCTCTTTTATTAAAGTCTGACCTTGCCTGAGTGGCTTTCTGCAACAGAGTCCCCACTGGACAGTGCTATGCTGTCCAGACAAAATAGTTGTGTTATGGTTCTTGTCTTCCTTTAGTTCCATTCAACTGCAACTTGGGCTTATATTATTGCATCGTGTCAAACAGGCCAGAAGAATGCCCCCTATTATGTATAAAATCAAATACATATCAGGGCACTACTAATCTTACATGTAATCCTTTGAATTACCCACAATGGGGATCTGAATCAATGCACTTCTGCACACAGGTGCAAGGAGAAGAAACGTTTTTCATTCATCCCAAAAGGTTGTTAATATTCTCCAAAAAGAGCAGCCGGCATTTTCCAAAACATGGGGTGGTTTCAGGCAGCAGGACTTTGGCACCCTTCTTTAAAAAGAGCATAATTTTCAGAGTATACTCAGCACAGATGAAAAATCATTATCTGTTATGCGATTGTCTATTTTAGACAATCCCAAAACAGAGATTTTTAGGGATCTCTAAGTATTTGAAAATTTTGATTAGAGGATGCAACAAGCTAAGGACATTAATATTTGATCATATGTTGGTCACAGTCTAAAACATCAGGCAGTAGCTTCCCTGCAGCAAAATGTGTTTGTGGGAGCTATTTTATTCCTTGCCTTTTAATCAAAGTGTCAGTGATGTTTTAGGGAACTACACAATAACGGACTGGATGGACCATTAGATAAGGTTATCGTGTGGTCAGTAGGTAAACAGATGGATGTTTGTGGAGAGGTTGTGAAATGTAACTCTGTAATGTGTTTCTCATAATATCCATACAGCCCATTCACTTGCCATCTCCTTTTTGGTTTTGCGAGATCATGTTGAAAATGGCTTTTTGGAGCCTCAAGAAATATTTTCTTATGCACCTCACAGCACTGTCTTTGCAAATGCAAAATACTGTATGCTGTGCTACATTTATGCACTTCAGGTTTGATAGATGAGGGATGCTAATGGAATGTAAACTATCAAATTAAAAACTTTCATATTAGGGATGCCAACAGTGTTTGCTGTACCTAGCAAAGTGAGATGGTGCTGTCATTTTTTCTGTGCTTTTTTAATATGATGCAATATGCACATTCTTATATGTCACTTTTTAAAGAAAGGAGAGTGCACAATTTTAATGAGGAGGCGTTCCAGAATCACAAGAAACTGCATTAGTTTTACATTGAGTAAGTCCATTATGCAGTCTGCAGAAACTGCCAGATTATTATACTTTGCACATAAACCTTAAGCCCGATTCTTTTCTTCCCACCTGTGTCAACTTTACTCTACTCACACATCAGTCATTTTAGCAGAGTTACTTTGCCTTTGCACTGCAATAGGAGAGAGCATGGCTAGGGAACTGGAACTACCTCTCACATCCAGTGCTCTTTCCTGAACGTGACAGGCACTGCAGAAGAATCAGGGGAAGACAAGGTGTGCTGAATGGATCTGAGCCAGAGCCTCAGCCCACAAAAACCACCACCAACACTCCACACCTCTCAGATGAGCCTGTGCAACCACATCCCCATGGGTGGGGAAGCTGAGCGGAAGCAGGGTGGGATCAGAAATGGCTCTCAAGTCAGGGCCTGTGACTGACATCTCAGATGATGATCTGCACTGATTTGCATCCCATTTGGAAGGAGATAGCCATGAAGAAAGAGGAAGGTGAAGAGGTGGATCCCCCCCACCCTCCTGGACTGTTTACATTTCCTCTCTTTTTCTTTCATGCTATGCACAGTTTGCTTACCAGATTGCAGCCTGGTTGCTGCTTGCTTATCCACTGGAAGGCAAATGAAGAGAAATAATAAGAAGGGATCTCTTTCAAGAAGTAATTTGCAAAGGATGTTGAGGAAAGAACAGTCTCCAGTGGGGGATGTTGGCTCTGTAAAAGGTTTGCTAGATTAGATTACCAGGAACTGCAAAGTGGGAAGGGAGGGTAAACATGTTAGAAGTGTGGCCAGGCACTTGTTCCTCCAGCTGTCGCTGGTGTGGGTAATGCAGTTCAGTGCAGCTAACTGTAAGATTAATGGAACTGTTCAAATATTTAATCCTATAAAGGTATTACATGAAATGCTCACTGTAGCTTGCTTGGTTTTCAGCTTGCCCACAATGGATGTGTGTGTGTGCACATGTGATTCTATGTGAGGCCTGGGTAGCGAAAGGAAAAATTAAATCGCATGCAGTTACTGGTAAATAAACATGGTCACAGCTTCCTGTTTCTTAACTGGGACTGGGGAGGCCTGCAAGGTGTTGGCAGTACAAGGGAGGCAATAGGTCAAATGTGGATTCTCTAGGTGGGTTTTGAAAGAAATACTGGCTTACCATGGGGCTGTTTGTCTGTCTCATACAAGTAATAATAAGAAGAGACCGGCTGTCAATGTGAACTGTGGAAAGGGTGATAAAGGGTGTCTATCTGAATTTTCAAATTTCTGCTGTGGAAATATGCCCTTGTCTGAAGATTTTGGTCGGTGTAGGAGCCAGGCACAGGAACAGACAAATGCTCTGTCATTACCACAGGTCACACTCTCACACTCCTTACCTGATCAAAAACCTTCTTTCTCATCCGAAGCACTCTCAGCAAATTGAATAATTTCTTAACTCACTCTCCTGCCTGTGGTGCCCTGAAAAGACTCTTCTCAGTCTTTCTCTTTACGTTATCTAAGTTTTCTCCATCTCTTAGGGGGTTAATCAGCACTTTAGTCAGCATCCTAAAACAAACTGGCTTTTTGAGATTAACAGTTTGACTTTTTGGAGGAGTTTATTACTAGCCATAGGCATGGACAGATCAGCATCCACTCTCAGTCCAGCTTGAGGTTCTGTCAGAATGAAGAAGCAAGAAAACATCTTCTAAGGGAAAAGATTTTCATGCCAGTTTTGACTGAGGGGAAAATGAAGGCAAATCTCATTGACACAGAATGACTTAAGGGTTGGACTTAGTGATCCTTGTGGGTCCCTTCCAACTCAGACTATTCCATGATTCTGTGTTTCTGAAATACTTCTACTAACCCTGCTTGTAATGCAGTAAGGAAAAATGAGCAAGTTTATTTACTACACTTGTACCAGTCTTATGCCAGAGCCGTGATCCCCCAGGTCACATTCAACAATAGGTTTTCATCCAGATTCTTATGAAGTATCAAAGGGTAGGAAACAGAGGCTGCCAAATCTGCCTCCAGGCACACTGATTGTAGCCCTTCTATACCCCACACATGCCTCTGGCAAGGGGCTGGACAAAAGCCTACAGCCTGTTTCGCACAAATGGACAGGCTGGCCACACAGCCTGCCATGGCTTTCTGATCACTGCTGACTATCAGCTGTGGACTTATTATTTGCAAAGTGGCTGGCTCTTGTTTTGGACCTTGCTTCATTGCCTTTTCCATTACCGACACACAGCAGTTTATTGCATTTATTCTAACTCATCATGTGCGACAAAGCAGAGATTTAGGATGACATCGCAGAGCCGTCCTAGGCCATCACTTACATGCTGTGTATAGCAAAAGCCTCCGAGAGACAGGAAATTGCTTCTAGTGGTTAGAAGTACCTAGGACATAAGGGAAAGTGTTTTCATCCTCAATGACTCTGGGGAGCATTTTGGTTCTCCTAATGGCTCAATTTAATAGATAAAGCCACAGACAAACACAGAGACAGCACAAGACAGAGATTTACTTGATAAATCCCCTCCTCTCCCCTGAACTCAAACCTGCAAGAACTTCCTCACAGCAAGTTTGTTTTACCTGTTGCTCTTTTCCCACAGCCTACTTGGGTCTTGCTCAGTCCAACACAGCAGAGGCTGCACAGGCAGTCAGGCCATTTGCATGTGACTTATGAAACTGCAAAGTGCAGCGCAATTTGAATTTTTCCCTATTGAAAAATTTCTGGCCAAATGGAAAACACAGTTACATCAGGCAATATTAATAGGGAGAGAGGATTACATTCCCCGTCCTGTCAAGATGTCCTTTTCCAGCTGTATTTTGTTGTAGGTAGCCATGAAAAAAAGAGCTGGCAGAGGTTTCCCTTCTCTCCCCAATGCTTTCCTGGGAGACAGGCACTGAACGCAGGATTGCAGAATTTCAAGTTGCAAAGTACTGCTCCAAGTTCTGCTCTCAGCAGGACAACTTCAAAGCTCGAGCAGGATGTTCAGGGCCTTGTCTACTTGAATTTTTCATGTCTCCAGTGGTGGAGATCCACCAACTCTCTGGACCCTGTTTTGGTGTTACACCATCTACCTGGGGCCTTTTTTTTTTTTCTAAGTAGTTTTTCTTGCTGCTACTTTTATCCTTTGCTTCCTGTTCTTATATTGCATTTCTGAGAAGGGCTTGTCTCCATTTTCCCTATATCTTTTCCTAACCAGGTGAAAAAACCAGCAAAATCCCCTTTTGCCTTCTTTTTTCCAGGCTGAACAAATCTCTCAGCTTTTTCTCTTACATCCGGTGCTCCAGCTCCCTGATCACCTTGATAGTCATCCACCCAGAGCATCTTGTTCCATTTTGCTGATGTCTTGTACAGGGGGGCACAAAACTGGATGTGGTGATTCTAGGTGGAGTCTCCCAGCCCCTGCCAGTGAGGGGTCCTGGTGAGGCTGTAGCTCTGCTGCCACATATACAGAGCAGCTCAGTAATTCAAATGGAATATGAAACCACAATCCTTTGCACAGCAATAAGAAGCCACTGCTAAGCAAGCAAAGCTTCCTGAACATACTGGAGACACCCTTGAAGCCAAAAGAAACAAGACAATCCACAACAGATATGGGAAAGAAAATAACACCCAAGGGCTCACATAGAACAAAGAGGGAGTTTACAATTGGGTGCTGAATTACCATTTGAAAAACACATTATTCATCCTATTTATGTAAGTACAATAAATCAGTGTAAAGCCAAACAGCCAGGCAATCAGAAAGCTGCAGAGACCTCTGCAGAGGGCAGAGCAATGACAGCCAATAGCTCTTTAAATAATAATAGTGTTTTTCCTATGGGACTCCCGGTTCATACCATTGGTATGCGCAGCATGCAAAGATAAAGTTCCCTGTGCCCCACAGATGGCTCCAATTTCTCAAATAATTGATAGCTGAAGCTCTCCTTGGAGGATCGGGTGGAGGAATGGAAAAGGAGTGTTGTAATGGCTGCACTTTTCATTCCGCACAAACCTGGTTTGGTTTGCAGCCGCGTATACATTGACACGGGCTGCACAGAAGCAGCTGCCCTGAGAGGGAAAGTGAGGACTGACAGCTCAATTGGGTTCTGGATCTCCCACCAAACAGCCCAGGCCTGCATCTAGGAAAGGCTGTGTAAATAGCTCAGGTAAAATGACTGTGAAATAACAAAAATCTTGATTTAGTTCAGGCAAAGTAACATGTGGACTCCCCACGTTGTATTTCACACCCGCAGTCAAGCTGTCTTTAAAAAGAATGAGAGGAGATCTGGAAGGAGGTGTGGGATGAAAACAGACTTAACACTGATACATGAGTAGATCTTTTTATCTTCAACAGTAAAGAAACACAGCAGATTTCAAACCTCAGGAAAAAAAAAAAAAAAAGCGCAAATCCCTCTATCATCTTCAAGCTTCCCTATAGATCATGATGGTCTGGCCAGGGACAGAGTGGTGAGTAAGGGGAAGGCATTCCCATCTTGGAACTACTCATCCAAAACCCAGAAAAGGTGTAATGACAAAAACTCTTCTCAGAAGTGGAATCTCTTTGTTCTGTTGTTGCAGATGTGTAGGGCCAGCACTGTGCTGCATGAGCATAATTCTTTACTTCAACAACTGATAAACTCAAGCAAAGTTTTCCATTGCTGGTTTTTATTTTCTTTTGTGGCACACTTCACTTTTTTTCAGTGACAGTGAAAAATACGGAAGGTGTATCCATCACAACCCTAGTGCCAGAAAACTTGCTGGTTTTAATTGTTCAGGTATCTTAGTAGTGGCCCGCAGGGGTACACAGGCACATTGATACAAAGAGATGAGACAGGCAACAGGATGGAGGAAAACATCATGGGGCCAGACTCCCATGGTGGTGAGATGATTTGCCCAAGGCCTCCTGGACATTTGTGTCAGAGGCAGAGCCAGAGGGCAGGAGGCCTCAGCCCCTAGTTATTTCCTTAATCACAAAACACAGATTCTTCCTAAGCCAAAAACAGGCTGAGCCAGTGCTTTTTTCCTTTTTCCAGCCCACATGTAGTAAGTGATAGACAGGGTCACACCCTCCCTGGGATAGCATTGTAGGATGGGAAAAACACAGAGCCTGACCCAACACATTCTGCCCATGCCAGGTCTCAGCCTCTCAAGCAGGCGACATGGTGAAGAGGGAGCAAAACTACAAGGCTGTGGAGGAATGTCTCAGGTGCAGCCTGGAGAATGTGAACAGGGGGCTACTTGAATTGCAGATTGGGTGTGTGAGGCGTGACAGCTTGGCCTTTAAAGCAGATATGATGCCCAACTGGCAAGGCTGTCAGTGCAGTTCAGACAGCCCACAGGGGTTCACTGGGTCAAACTTTGAAAGAAGGCAAAAGCTGCAGGAATTGTTTGCCTGAATATTTAACACTGCAGCTGTGCATGCAATTAAACACACCAATATTTGAGTAAACCCTGGCTCAAGCAGTCATGCCTGCACATTTAAATGTGTCAGCAAGTACTGTGCCACGGTGGCACAAGGAGAAGAAAGCTAATCGATTTCAGCAGCACCAGGACTGGGTAAACAACTATTCCCAACTCCCTTCCCCTGTTTCCACAGCTTCCAAATGTCTGTTGTCCAACTGGAAATAATTCAACAGTTGTCAAACCTCTGCCTTGACCAAAGTAGTTGTTCTATTTCAATTTTGTGTTGGAGAGGCAAGGTGTGTAGGGACGAAACATAATATCTTTTATTGGATCACATTATTCTTCTCTCCCACTCTCCCCAAAAGAGAGTGCCTTTATGCTGAATTGTCATTTGCTACTCTCTTCAGTTCTTACACACTTCAGAGCCTTTCTTGTTCAATGAATCCCTGGAAAATATCACCTCCTCCTAGTTACAGTAACACTATTGTTACAGCAACAATACAGCAGTTGGGTGCTGAGGCTGAGATCATGATCCTTCACTTCTGGAAGAAGTGGGTGTTTGTTAACCATCCTGAGAAGGAACTTGCACATGTGGGAGGTTGCACCAGCAGCAGGTCTTGTACCACCACTGGGCACAAAGGTTGGCAGGCAGCATAAGCCTGCATTCATACTTGTGCGTGTTATAAAACATCCAGCAGAGTGACCTCGATTTGCCACAAAAAATAGCAATAAAATCCGATAGAGAGATTTCTGAAGAATTTAGAGGGATGATGAGAAGAACGGCATGTTCCTCTGACCCTTTATGACCTTTACAGTTACAGTGCTGTTGTTTATGTTTTGTCCACTGAAAACTGAGTGGTTGATCTGACCCTCCACTCATTCACAAAAATAAACTCTGAGATTTACTGAAGAACTCTCCTGGGTTTTCACTTCTCTCTGCTCTTCTTGAAACAACAAAACTACAAAGTGTTTTATTCTTTTGTTTATTGAAAGCATTTGCACATTCCTGACTAGAACCATTGTAGAGCATCTTCAAAGGGTGCCAGGAAAGGCAGCAGGAGCTGAGCTGTGCCACACCACAGAGAGCAACCAAGGACACATACTGCAGGCTCGACTGCAAGGCACAGAGAGAGGTAGCAAAGTTACAGAAGGAAGCCAAGGAGTGGGAGCAAAGCCTGTTGTGACTGCTGCTCTAATGAGCAAGGGGACAGGTATGCTGAAGACCAAAAGAGGCAGAAGGAATCTTCTGACACAGTGACAGAGAGAGGTTTCAGCTAAGAAGAGGAATGAGTGTGGTTAAATTAGAAGGAAATGAAGGCAAAACACAATAGACTCAAGACAATGGAGAGCACACATATGTACTACAGGAAATCAGTGCAGTATTTGGAAAGACCTCTTTCTCCTTGGGTGTGAATTTCTACCATAGAACAAGCAATGCAACAGAGGACTGATGCAGCTGGTGTTCATACAGGCTGAGTTTTTCTAGATGTTCTTGCCCTGTTCAGGACCTTTCAGATATCACCAGCCCTCAAATAATTTCTTCTAAATTTCCACTTTCTTATAAATGCAGGAAGCACACTACAGGAAAGGATGATCCTGGACTTATTGCTGTCTGTGATGGTTTAGGGAAAAGTATCACAGCACAACTGTGTTACTACAAGAAAGAGAGACAGCAACATCACAAAAAAAGTGGAAGGAATGGTCAAATACTAATTGTCTGGGCCAGAAGGAAGTTCGGTAACAAAAAAGTAGATTAGTAGGTGCAAAATTGTTTTGCATTCAGCAGCTGGGTGTCCTCTTTCTGTGAGAATTCTCATTAGAGCAGAGTAACAGTTTTGGGGGTCCTGTAAGTCATGGCCTCCTGAAACGTGGACATTTCTTGTCTGCAAAAACTTCATGTACTTGTCCTCTTGGTCAGGATAGTCTATTGTGATCCTTTCCATGTGTTGTCCTAGTGAAAGCTCAGAATGTAAGAATAAAATAAAGGGAAAACTAAATTTATTCAAATGCCCAAATTCTTTATGATTTTTTTTTTTTATTTATTTTTGAGCTTTCTTTTTACTTTGGCTCTGGGTTAGAGGGAATGTCTTTGTAATGCTTTATCCAGGCTGTCTTGTCCACCTGCAGAGAGCAGCACTGGTGGCACCAGTTCCACTTACAGCATCCCAGTTTTAGCTCTGACTCACTTACTGGTCAGCAGATACACAAAAGTGTTGATCCCCTTTTCCAAGATGTCTCTGCAGGTTGGGCACTCCAAGCAGTAAGCAAGGAGTATATGAAAAATATGAGACAATGGTGATTTTCAGGATTTTGGAGGTAACAGCTTGCTCATCATGTTGCCTGCGTGCTTAATTGCACCTTAATCTCCTGTTTCAAAGACAGCCCTGGCAGGTGTGTGCAAATGGGTGAGGGAGCACCACAGAGCACTTAGAGAGAAAATACTTGAGAAAAAAAGCAAGGGAAAGAGTGGATCTGGAGTGCAGAAGGGAAAAGACATCTTCTAACAGACTTGTTCGGTGTTTCTACATGGCATAATTAGAGGGAAAATCAGTCAATGACCCTGTCAGTCTTTTCTATGTTGATTCTTAGTCCAGGAGTTCACTGCTGTGACACTGTCTCTCTGTCACATGACTTGCAGTCATAGGAAAATATGCTGCATCCTCCAAAGAGTGTTATTACTGGCTATGCTGGGAGGAGATATCTGTGTGCTCCATATATCACAACTTTGGCAGCGCCTGGCACCACAAAACCAACACTAATAACTTCTCTCTAACTCAGTGTCCCTATGTGAAAATGGGAATAGCAGCATCTTCCAGAGTGGAGGAGCGCACAAACATCTCTTAATGAGAAAGATCTTGTATTACAACTAGATAACAATAATTAAAAAGAACAGGGGACAAAATAGTTCTTCAAACTCAATATGCTACTGGCTGAAAAAGAGTAATCCTCTGTTTTCCAAGAGCTGAGCAACTAAACAGAGAAGTCAAAGTAGCAGAAAACTATTTGACCATTTATAGGACTGTTCATTCATGTAGTGTGCAGGGGTAGTCCCCAGAGAGCCTTGTCATGTCACCTTGAATTATGAAGGATATGAGCTTAGCTCCATTGGATCAACAAGCCGGGCAAGAAATTGAAGTCTCAGTCATGCTTACTGAAGGAGTAAAAAAATTCCTGTTCTCTATTAACTGCTGCTGCTTGAGAGGCGGCAGAGGAGAAGGAAGAAATAATAGGACAGAGGAGCAATGCAGGACAGTGATCAGCAATAAGAAATCCAAATCACTGGGACAGACTTCTCTGGGTCAGGCTGACTCAGGAGACAATTGTTTTCTTGCAGCCCATCACTGAAGCTAACACAGGTTTCGTGATTTATACCCTGGTGGATCTGGGCTGCAGTGCCAGACAGCAGGAGGAGAATGCTCACTGCTGGCATAATGACAACTTAAGAATGTAAGTAGCACTGAGGAAAATACATTTTCTGTAATGCTAATGAAAAGGTTTGCATATATAGAGCTGTCCAGAGTATTTTTGATTAAGCATTTTTACGGAAGTGCAGTGTTTCTGCAAAGTTAAAACATTTCATGAAAACATAAGCTACAACTAAGGGTCTCTTTCACCAGGAAGAACTTTGAGAGGCAGGTGGGACCATTTCATCAGAACAGGAAATAGGCTCTAGCAGAAAAAGGAAAATACGTCTATAAGCATTTCCAGTCTGAAAAGAAATATTCCTACACAGTCCTGTTATGATGGATTATGAAGTATTATTATGAAGTATTCACAGAGCTTTATTTTCATTCAGAAATAAAGAACATTATTTTTGAGGCATTGCAGGTGGTCTCAAAACATTTTCTATCACCAGCTGCCTTTACACACAGGTCCCTGTGCATCTTGAGCCAAGTGCCTCCTATTCCTAGGACAGGCCATAGAGTATCAGCAAAGCTCCAGCCCTCAGTGATTGCGATGCCTGTGGGGATAACTGAGCTGTAGTAAATTACATGAGTAAGAACTTCATGTAGCTATGTGCAAGATTAGTAATTCCTTAAGACAGAAAACATACCAGACATATAAACGCAAGAAATTTTGGACTGAATTTGGAGACAGCCTTTGTTCACAGCTGCCAGCTGTTTAAAACATTAAAAGGGAAACCCAGACGTCATAAGAGAGCTGCCAGCTCTTGGAAAACCTACTGCAAGTGGGTCTCAAAGCACTGTTTGCTGAAACCTCTGCTTTTCTTAGGAAGTCCTGAACAATTCAAAACTGAAGGGTCCAAGGGTTGCAGTCATGGCAATGCTTTTGGCAAACTGGTCTCCACTTGGAAATCACCTCCCTTTCACATGAAAAAGAGCATTAAAGTCCATAAAAAGAGCATAAGTGCTGCTAGAGGAGTGGGACCTAGATGCTCTGAAGGACTGTTGAAGTCCACTTAGTAATGCCAGCTGCACAATTCTAGTAGAGGTAAGTAAGGAAAGGAGCAAGAAAACTGCTCGGTAATTGAAGCCACGTTTCATACCAACTATATTGTCATGAGTTTTGTCCCCAGATTCTCCTGCAATGCACTTTTCTTCAAAAGGTGCCAATAATCTCTTCCTTGTTACAAGGTGGAGTAGCAAGCATCATTACATGCTCAAGTACCCTAAGTGCCCAAAAATCTATCTGGAAGAAAGCATGGCCATAACTGCAAACACTCAGGTTTGAAAATACAGTCCCTGGTGTCTGCTGAAATACCACTCACAGAGATTCAACTTCCAGCAGGAGGATATTAACAGGCCCTAGAAAGAGGGAATTCCATTTGCAAAACCTGAAGGGGCACCCCGGTATGAGGAGGCTGCCCTATGCTTCAGTCACAGTCTCACCAATAAGTGTGCCTGTGGTAGATAACCTCCGGAGGTGCCCGATACCAGCAGTCACAACTGTGTTGCTGCTACTCCAAACCAGCTCTTCTGCATTCTCTCTCTGCAGAGCACAAGTCGAAGGCTGATAAACCATAACCTGTTCAAAGCCAGTGCACTGTTCCTACCTCAACTATTTAGCTTATTTTTTTTCTTTTTAATCCTCTTAACTATGTTTACTAATTCAGCTTTTAATCATAAGCCTGTTTTTGTAAATACTTATTTTTTTTCACCAGCATTCCCCCACTAATCTATCCAGGTTCTCTAAAGCATCTTCCTACTCTACTTCAATAACTCTCTTAATTCCTAATGACTTCTATCTCATCTGCTTTAGTTCTGTTACATTATTATTAATATTATCTTCAAGAGTCTCTTGCCAGTTCCCAGTTCCTTTCTAAAAGTGTTTCTGCTGTGAGCACCTCTGTAGGCTCAGCCCTTCAGCTTGAGAGGCTATCAGAGACAGTTCTACAAGGGATCCAAATTGTTTTCAGCCCAAGCAGCCCATTAAAAATAATACTGGAGACCAACACCAAGGACAGAAGCCCCTGAGAAGACCATTGTGCTGATGGGCAGGTGCAAGAGAGCCCATGGCAGTGCCTGAAGAGGCAGGGACGAAACAACCTCAGGCTGACAAGTTGGGTTTATCCTTCCCCCATAATTTACTTTCCTTGAAATCAGGGCAAAGAAATTTCAAAGAAGAGAATGATGGGCTATAATGGAAGCCTCCTTCAGGGAGCTCTTCTCATGCACAGTCAGTCCCTGCACATGATGGTAACTCAGAGCAGTGCTCTCATAGAGGTGAGAAAGCAACAATGCCCATTCACAGGGAGAGGAGTAAAAGCGTGGAGGTACGGAGATGTAATTAGTGAGTGATGAGGGCAGCATCACCAGCGCAGCAGAGGTGGGAAAACATCAAAGGTGATGCAGAGAGGCGGCAGAATCCTGGAGAGTGACCTGAAAAGACTTACTTTTCTCTTCACTCTTTATGTGGGGAATATTTGTGTATATCCTCAGCAAAGTCAGACAGAAATAGAGTAAATTCCTGGAGACATCTTTTGAAGGAAAGAATAGAAATTCAATTTTACAAAACATCTCCAGGACATTATCTGTTCCTCAAATAGTACTTTTCATTTAAAGTGAAATGTGTAATTTTCCTCACATCATAATTAAGAAAAAAAAGTAATTTGCTTCAACACCTTCACTGTTCTTTTCATCTGCACTGTTTTATCTGACGAGTAATGAAAAGAAAAAAGAAAATGACGGAGGGGAACTAAAGCTACAAACCCTCAAAACAGTACATCTCATTAGATCATAAGACTCCCTATTTCACTGACAAGAGTCAAGAGCCTCTGAAAGTCTGAGCCGACTTCAGCACCCAGAGGCCACCATGTCCCCATTGTCATTTGTGAAAGGAGGTTAATCTGCTGCCACAGAGGTGTGTTCTTCAGCAGCAGTTCCTGATGTGCCACCACTCTGCCATGTCCGTGTTCCCAGTGCAGCCCTTTTCTGATGGTCAGAGCTATAACCTCAGAACCACCAGAAACGTTGCCCCAAAACCACCCCATCTAATAATGTTCAGCTCAAGGCAGCTGTCTGAAAACCATCCCTGGATCCCAGTCCCAGGTCACTGTCTAATATCAAGAGTCCTCTGCGGTGCAGCAATAAGATACAAGGCACAGCTGTGGTGCCTAAGAGCTTTGGGAGCTGCAGACCCCTGGAAGCACATCTGGCAGCTGCCATGAAGCCAGACTGTGTGGAGGAAGCTGGCACAGCAGCTTCTGTTTCAGAAACTCTGCAGGATTTCTGCTATTAGAAAATGCTAGGGATATCAAAAGGTAATTGGGCAGAATTTCCCTGAGGGGACTGTCAGTGCTGAGACTTTCATCCTAATCAGGATTTTATTTTTTTTTTTTAATAAATTTAATTTGCCTATTTGGTTTTATCAATTATTGCAAAATTCTGCTTAGCCTGTTCTACTGACAGAGGTGAGAATATTTCTAAGGAAAATAAACACCCTGGCATGTGAAGGGGTGCAGGTGAAGAAATAAATAATGTGTTTCTAGCAGAGTCTATATCAAACCATCACCCCAGTGTATCATTACAGACTGCTGTTCACTGTTGGTATACAGGTATTTCAGATGAGACACAAATTCTGAGGTTTTCTTATCTATGTATCATCACTAAGGGACCCTTGGCACTTCTCCATGAAAAAGAATATTATCAGCTGTCTACACTGGGAGTTGCACTCTGCCAAGCTCTGTTCCCCAGCCAGTTCACTCCGTAGTCTGTTCTCCTTTGCTTGGACAATTGAGCAGCATTTGCTACTCAATTGCTACTCAATTACTCAATTTGTGATTATATCTGATTAGGGTTAATTGCACAGCACCTGCAGGACATGCTGCTAGGAAAGACTCTGTACACACAACTTGCAGTTACTACACATCGCCAAAGAGGTGCCTGGTGGAATCTCTGTCTGGGTACACAGTTCCTAGGGGGAGCTTCAGAGGCTGCTGAAATGAGAGATATTTATTATTCTCTGAATGGTTTTTTGTGTGTGTTTGTACAGCTAACAAGATCAGGGCCTGTTTTGTTTGCTGAATTGATCCTTCATATTCTCCCAGTACAATTTAGGATACCATTTGTTTCACTCATGCACCACAAACATTCATAAATATTAGGTGAAGATAAGCTCTAAGCCTCCATACCAATTTGATGCGATATCTACTTTCAAACAGAAATTACAGGAAAACCATAGAGCTTTTCTTCTAATTGATCAGATAGAAGCAAACACGGTTAAGACTTAAGACCTGGCCCTGAATCCCTATAATCCTTGGACCAAATGTGGTGATTTGCACACCTATTAGAGGAAGAGAAGAGCTATGGGTAAAGTCCCATATCCTTTTCTGGGCCAGATTGCTAAATCTTAATATCACAATGGTATTAACCTATCTGACCAGAGCGGTCCCTCTATGGGGCTTTCCATCCCTGTAGTCCAAAAGAGTGCCCAGAATGGTATGCTTCTTTTCCAAAGGAGCAGTGAGGTGGGAATCCCATCTCACCCTCTCTCCCAAAGTGCCACGTTATTAAATTCTGGCTGTACAATGCCATTGCTCCAGGCTGGTTTCCAACCAGCCACTAGATTTATTGTCAGCTTACTGGTTGCTGAAGAATTAAATGAATCTGTCATGATTTTCTTGAGATGGGAGGGCAGGACTTACTGGACAAGTACAGATCAATTTTCACATGCTTATCCACTCTCACAGGAGAAATGAGAAATGCTGGTTGCTTGCGCATGTATCTTGAAACAGAGTCACAGTGAGACAGCACCTCCAGTGCATCTTAGAGTCAGTAACTGCAGTGCTTGTCAGACATGTATGTGTGCAAATCTTCACGTGGGCAGTAAGACTGATACTGCAGCCCTTAGGCCTCCAAGTACAGTGTACCTTTTTATGTGCACTTCAGTCTATGGTCCAAGACTAATTAAAGTTTCTCAAAAAATAAAGTTTATGCTGCAACTGCTCACATCAGCTACTTACAGACAGGTGGTGTTAAGAAATAAAAATTTTATTAGAACTGGCTCTGCAAACCCCAGAAATTTGAGGCTTACAGTTCTCTCCACCTCAGCAGGTATTACACCGCCCTGTGAGGAGACAGCTTTGATGCATACTTAGTGACTGCCCACCACCTCTTCTCCATGGCTGCTTAAACCTCCCACTGGGTTCTGTAGGCAGCATTGATGCTTCCAAGGCAAGTATGGTGGGCAGCTGTGTCTCCAAGGAGGCACATCCCTCTCTCAAGGCAACGAGACCCCCCCCCCAAGCACTCGTAAAGATTTGTTTTGTGGTTCCTCTTCATTTCTCCGCTTCTCAGGCAGTGTTTAATGGAAACTACAACAAAAAAATGATCTGCTTCGTTGCTTTTCAATTAGATAAAAACTCCCATTAGTGATGCAATTAAGGCGCCGTTCTCAAGACTGTTGTTTAACAGCCTCCTTGACATTTCACAGAACTCATTTGTTTTGCTTTGTTTTTCCCTTTTCACAAAAACAGATGCAAAAAAAAAAAAAAAAAAGATTCATTTGCAGAAATGCAGACAAAGCAGAAAGACTCAAAAGACTGGAAGCACGGTGAGGAGGGTATGCTGCAAGACTGAAGAAGGGAGAAACAAAGTAAAAAAGAAATGCTTATTATATATATTGTGGAGTAGCTCCTAGCCAGAAGGAATAGGGTAGAGAAAAGACCAAAGTTCCCCCATGATCCTACAGAGCTGTTTGTTGTTGGAAAACAGCACATGTGCAGAAAAGGCAGAATACAATAGCAGAAGAGGTCAGGAATTTTGATGAAGAAAACTGTGTTTTTATCATGTTTTTTAGCTAGAATAAAAAGCTAATTACCTTTAAAATGTGTCAAAACATTTCATATTTTACTTTCAATATAAAAAAAACTCTCAACTACCTAAATCTACATTCATATGAGATAGTCTTTTTGAAAAAATAAAGTATTGGTCTTTACAGTTGAATAAACTTTTTTAACCATGAAATATCAAATTTTATGAAACACGTTTGGAAACAAATTGAATCCAAGGCAAGAAAAATATGATGTCTTAGAAGATACTTACAAATCACTTTCCACTGAGCTTCAGATCTGGGACAGGAGGGCAGGACCTATCTGAGAAGCAGTGCCAAAAAGAAGAAGGGAAAAACAAGCACATTTGTTTACAGCATACAGTACTTGTGGCAACACAGCTCTCAAAACATTCACTTTTCTTTTCTGGTCTACCCAGCCATGCTAATTGTTTATGCTTTCCCTGCCCCCCTGTCTTTCTGACTGTCATCATCTTCTGTTTTATTTCTTCATACAGATGTTTGAAAAGTGTTTATTCCTATCATTCAGAAGGAATTATTTTCCATAATCTCTAGCTGACAGCTGATATTTGTATACATGTGGTGAAAAAAAAAGAAGAGCCAGGGTTCAGCATCTGCTGCCTTTGAACTTCTTTGGCATTATAGTTTCATCAGGCCAAAGGCAGAAAACACAAAAATCCTATTGCAAAAACATTTTAAGAATCTGAGACCAGGGTTGCGAGAGCACTTAGTGCATGCAATACACAGCCACACAGACATGAACATGTTAGAAGGACAAAAAAATCTCAGTTCAATTTCTGACCCATTACCCAGGGCGTACTAGGAAACATCTATTTCTGTGCAAAGAAAAGCATTCCCATCTTGGTTTTGTCACTCATTCCCTGCTGGTTCTGCGCACAAGATTCCTTTTCCCAAAAGTGTTAGTATTTTCTGCCTTCAAAATCCTTCCTAAAAATATTCACACTTCTGCAAAGCCTGAACGGGCCCAAAATCATCTCCAACTCATCATGGGGAGCTGAGATCTCCATTGAGATTTCATTGCAGCTTAGACTTATCTTTAGCTCTGATAAATATTTCAGTGCAAAACAGCCATTGAATTTTAACTAAACTGTGTGTGCAAACTCGATGAGAATCCCAAGGAAGCAGACTGGTGTGAAAACCTGTACGTTCTGCTCACTGCCTTATTCACTGGTCATCACTGTGATATCTGCATTCAGATTGTATTTTAGAGCTGTTGATTTTCGTTCCCTGATGTATAGCAGACTGGCATTTCATCCTCTTTCATCATCTGTCTCCCAATAATGCAACATTATGAAACATTTTTTTGATTACTAGAAATGGCTATTCACATAATAGGGTTTCAGTTAAAATTCTCTGGTGATGGGAGTGTGTGAGGTGCTGAGTACCTGGAAGTATCTTTCATTTGCATATTTGTGTATCTCTTTACCAGCAACACTAAGAATGCTACAGATGAAACAAGATAAGCTGTTCTGCTCAACTTATCATCCCCAAACCCTCCCTGTATGGTTTTCCCAAAATCAAAAAAAAACAAAACACCCACCATGGAAACAGGATCCTCATTTGCAAATGCATTTCCTCTCAGATAGGAGCTGACACAATGCAAGGACCTCAATGAAACTCTTACAGGTGTTTGCACCTGCAGCCTGCTCCTTCAACCATCCCAGCTCTTCCCCCCCATCAACCTTGGGGACTTGCCTCTTCCTTTGTGCTGACACAAAGCCAACAGCCACAATCTTCCTCTACTATCCCAGGAGACAGGCTGAGAGGAGCTGTGGGAGATGTGACTAGGAGCATTCCAATGTTGTTGCTATTTTATACCTGTGTAATGGGGAAAGGACTTATGGCCTTCTTAAGTGAGGAAGTTGGTTGAATGCTTTGCCTGAGGGGTCTTGCCAAGCTTTGCTCTGTCTGGGTGACTAAATCCAGATTAAAGACGCATGGCTCTGCCAACTGCTGCTTTTCAATTTAGGTGCTTGCACAGTATGGTTATTTATTTATTTTTAGGGTACTGATTTTGTCAGCAGACACAGCAAGGGTTGTAGGAAAAAGTATAAAGTTGAGAAGTCAGCAATGTTGGACTTTTAAAAGGTTAAGGAGATTTGTTTCTGAAATAAAATACTTGCCAAATGCACCAGTTTTATCTATGTTACAAATTCCCACATTTGCTGTGAATGACAAAGTATTGTTGACTTATTTGGGAGCAAGTGTGGGGTATGACACATCTGCCAGTAAGAGATAACCTGACAGGTATGGGATTAGGTTAGAGAGTACCTGTGAGTTGCTGTGAGTTGCATTTCCAGCACTCCTTCAGGTGACAGCTGTGCTGGTATGGTATCCCTGGTTAGCTTCTCTGAAGTGAAAACCCAGTGGCCTTAGCACAGATTTGTACCTGGTGCTCAGAGGTGACCCTGTAGGTAGCCAGGAGTGCAGTAAGGCCAGCAGTTCCCTAACAGCATAGCTAGCAGATGCAGATCATTGTCAGGATGCGTCCAGCAACAAGGTGTGAGCTGCATTGGACCCAGTTCTTTTCAGAAGGGTCCCACTGTGATATGACAGGAGTGATGTGAGTAAAGCAGTCCCATTCTCTCAACTTGTCTATCAGTATAAGAAAAGGAGCACCATTTTACCAATCCCAACAAGAAACATCATTTCATCTACACCTTTCTAACACTAATTGTGCAATTACTTCCTTAATCTATTAAGAGAACAAAAAAGTACTTACACTTAGAAGATAGTTTTAATCTGAGTTGGGTTATGCCTTTTTTCTTTTAAACCTTTAAAACTATATTTGCTTGAAGTACTTCAAATGTTTTATTGCTCGTACTAGAGTACATAACAAAGTAATTGTGTAATTAAGAGATAATGTCAATGCAATAGACCATTGTTGACAAGATAATAGTCTCCTGCTGCTATAGAAATGCCAAGGCAAAGCTAAAGAATATGCAGGAAAAAAACATACTTGCAGAAAATTAGATGAGATTGTTTGTTTTTAAAATGAACTGGCAAGTTCTGATTGGCTCACCTGTAATTCAGTATAGGTTGGATTCTCTCCACAACAAAGTACTAGTTTATGCAAAGGGGTGCTCAAATCTTGTACAGCAAGATAGTGCATATGGCAGGGAAGAGGATGAGAGGCAGAAATCCACCATTGCTAATTCTGGGTCTGGTCTCCCGGGAAGAGCTATAGCAGAAGCATTCATGCAGAAAAAATGCCTGAAGCCCCTGGCAAGTGACATGCTCAGTTTGGTATCCTGTGGAGGTTCTCTGCAACTAGAACACCACCAGATGACTTGACCTCTTATTTTTCATGCACCCAAGTGAAGGAATCAGAGACAGAAGACACCTAAGCTTCAGCTGGACTGCAACCTAGCCTCCTCATTCAGCCTTGGGGATGAACACTAAACCTCAGGGCTAGGAATTCACTGGCTCCTGTGTGCTAATTCATCACTAGCCCAGATTTCAGAGAAGCCTGAGCCATTCTGAGTTACTTTACTGGGACTTTCTGCCAGCAGCACCAGCTCACTTGTCTTGTCCCCAGGAGCAGCGTTCCCCATCTGCTGTCTCCCCTACATTGATGAAACTGCAGGGATGCATGGCTGGTGCCGGCTCCAGGGTGATTGTGACTTTTGTGCCTGGGAAACACCCGCCCTAGATTTCCTGAGACATTCAAGCTGAGTCAGAAAGCATGGTGTAGTGTTTTAAAGCTTCTGACAACCACAATTCATGCTCACACTAAATTAAGCTAAACTCTCAACAGTAGGGAGAAAGCCAAGGTACCATTTTAGACCCAAATTCTGAAGCAGAAAAAATGGAGGGGACATATGAATTGTCAGCCACAGACTCATGGAATCACAGAGTGGCTGGGGTTGGAAGATACCTCTGGAGATCATCTAGTTCAACCCCTCCACTAAAACAGGTTCACGTAGAACAGGTTGCGAGGAATTGCATCCAGACAGATTTTGAATATCTCCAGAAAAGGAGACTCCACAATGTCTCTGAGTAGGCTATTTCAGTGCTCTGTCATCTTCAAGGTAAAGGAGTTTTTCCTTATATTAAGATAGAACTTCCTGTGATTCACTTTGTGCCTCTCGCCCCTTGACCTCTCATTGAACACTACTGAAAAGAGTCTGGTCTCATTCTCTTGACACACACTCTTAAGATATTTGTATGCATTGATAAAATCCCCTCTCAGTTCTCTCTTCTCTGATCCTTCCTTGACAAGTCAGCAGATGGCTCAGTGGTGGTTCATTGTCCAGGAATACAGTGTGCCAAGATACTCCCATAGGTACCCAAGGCTGGACACAGAACTTTGGATAGGGATGCTACACAATATGACCCAGGAAAGAATACTATATTGGTACTCAAAGGGTACCATGGCCTCCATAGCATCATGACAAGGCTGCACTAGCCTGTCACTACCAGCCATGTGATTTTCATCATTTGCTAAAGTTATTTGTAAGAGGGTTGTTTTCTCTTTTAAATGTACTTTGTGTACCCAACACAAATAAATTACCTTTTTGAATTGTGTTTTTGTCTTGGTACATTTAGTACATTAAAAATTATCACGTGGACTGAAAGATCTTGAAAAGTTGCAAAATCAAAGATAACATTGAAAAGAGGTCTGTGCAAGCTTGCTTCAGTCCTGTGTGGGCAAAGCGTGCGTTACAGTCTTTAATTTCATGCCCACATACACCACCTTCAAGCACTCTCACCACCTGGAGTGTACAATGGATCTGCTCCCCCCAGAAGCAGCTGTTCAGCAATTTGTTTTATCTTAATTTGTCTGTGTACAGCCCCAGGCCTTATTTATGTACACTGTGAAAACTTAATCAGAAGACAACATTAATCATAAGTTCTTTAAAGCATTCATCATCACAGTGTTTGAGTGGTTTGCAAAAAGTAATTAATTGATATATACAACAAATCTTGAGACATGATGTGGTATTGCCACTTCCCAAGGAGATGGGGAACTGAGACAGTGAGATATTGTATCTGAAATGTCCAGCAGTGCTGGGTGTTTCATTTGAAAGTCCTGACTTGGCGGGAGATGAAGGTTTTGTGGTACTTTAATTGCTTTGAGTCCAGTTGCTGATTTCTCTCCTCTGTTTTACACACACACACTCCACAGCTTGCATTGTGCATAGGCAGGATATGGAACACACAAATTTAGAGTGTCTCTGCTCAGTATCACACACAAACCCTGTGGCTGCAGAACAGACAGAATCCATTTTTCCAGGCAGCATCACACTGATTCAACCGTGACAGCACCATCCACTGTCTTCTCCAAGTCCCTAATGAATTTGCTGTGAACATTTTCTCCCAAAGTCCACAGCAGTGAAAGATGAAGGTCACGTAAGCTGTGCTCTCCCTTATCTACAGTATCCAGACTGGAGAATACAGTGGTTTCCTTCTTTGTTGTGTGCCAGGGTTTCCTTACTAGGGAAATCAGGGCATAAGAAGGGGTTGAGACACATCCAAATTTCTCGCTAACCTGCACTCTGGCACAAGGTTTGTAGTCAGACTAACAAGCTCAGAGGCTGTCTAAGGACTGGAAACATAGCAAAAGGGACCCCCAGAGCAGGACTAATCATGTTCACTGAATGAGACAGAAATCCTGTTGAAAAGCGTAACAGGCCATCCCACAATTAGAGAATCAGTCATAATACACAAAGGAATCTAATTAGCATTGTAAGTCATAGAAATTTTGAATCATTGGGGTATTTCAGCCATAGAATTCCTAAGTCTTCATAGGATCCTGGGGAACAGCTCAGACTCAGGGAGAATAATTTATGGGAGCTAGAGTCAGGAAACATGTACCAAGTTTGGGAAGCGAGCACAGCTCCCTGGATCAGTGGTAATCAGCCGGTGAAGACATGAAGGACTTTATTGAAGGGACCAGTGATCTCAAGTTCCACCAGTGTCACACAAGGGTATGAATTATTCCTGCATGCAGGTCAGACCCAGCAATGAGAATCAGCAGCAAAATCCAGCTCTTTTTCCAAACCAGGAACCAGTAGATAACGAAGTGAGGCTCAGTAGCAGTGTCCTGTCTCCCTGCATGCCTTGCACTGACTACCTGACCTTGTCCAGGGAGAGGAGCAGGTGGCTTAGCACACTGTGGGTAGTATTGGTTGTCACTGTGATGCACTTCTTGAAGCGTAGAGACCCTTGTCAAGCTCTGCTTCTACCACCTGTTGCTGCAGACCAGTGTCTCTGTAGTCTTCCATGGGAAACACATCTTTTAATGACTGTCTGTCTGCCTGATTTTAAACTTTTTGGCTTTGTAACACTACTGGTGCCTATGACATAAGCTGTATGCATCTACATAACTGTCCTCAAAGATGGCATTGACTTCTTACTACTATGGTACAAGAGCTTCATTCATCTTTCTTTCTTCTTGGCACGCACAGCAATTTGGCTCCTACTTAAAGAGAGCAAAATGTTTTTCACTTCAGCAAATAACTGAACTTTCATTCACATTGACTCACAAAAAAAGGGCGAGTAATATCTATAACCAGAGGAAGTTTGGCAGAGCATTTGTGTGATCTCAAAAACACATTAAAATAATCCTGTGATAGACCAAAGAAGTGCTTTCAACACTTCCTCTCCCCACACCCCACCCCTGCCTTTTCTTCTTTTTTAAAAAAATGTGAAATTACATTTTGCTTCTGATTGTTAAATTTAGAAGATACAAAAATTATACATAATTCAGGGTAGGCTTTTTTGCCAGATCTTGCTGCATGAAACACCCACATTCAAACTTTAAAAGGATCATCACAAATCCTGTCCAGGCTTCAAAAGTGATTCCTTTTGTTTTCTTTAAGGAACATATTACTCTAAATCATTACATGATCTTTAAGATTGCTTCCAACCCAAACTATTCTATGAGTCTATAATTCTTAATTCAAGTCTTCCTACATTAGATCTGTAATCAGGTTTCCCATTTGCCTGCTTGAAAACAGATAAACTTGGCAAGGATCTTGACAGCTTGACTGTCCCATTCAACCTTTGTTACCAAAAGCAAAGCCCAAGCACAAGGACATCACAAATGCAGTCACAGAGAACTAGAAGGGAGATGTGGAGGGCGGGACACGCATCTCACAGTAAGTACAAAAGAGCAGGGGAGGTTGGTGAACACTGCACAAGCCACATTCCTCCTTGTGGGTTAGATCTCCACCTGTGCATCCTCCCAGCTGGCACTTGAGCGCCGCAGTTGCTGTCAGGGACATGTACAGCATCAGTGGGATGTCTAAAGGCTGGTGCTGTACCTCTACTGCCAGTCCCTTCTTCACAGCCAAAATGGTACAAGAGGGTGCAAAATTCAATGTCAAAGGGGCTGCAGACACTTCAGCTACAGGGCAGGCAGGATGCAGACTTGATTAACCAAAAATCGAAAACTATTCTAAAAGTAGATAGCACTCAGGACTACCTCTGCTAATAAAGGTCTTCATTCTGGTGCTATGGATGACACTTTCTGCTTCATTATCTCATATTTAGATAGGATTTGTAGAGGGACTATTAAAACAGTAACAAATTAAGTGCCACTTCAGCTAAGCCCTTAAAAGTTGGCTTTAGTAGGATTTAATCATATATTTGAGGGGTTTATTAAGTAGGGATGTCCATAACTGCACACCTAAGTTAGTGCTGAATCAGGAACATCATCACATTTTTTTAAGGATACAATTATTACCTTAGAAGTGGAAAAGACTTTCAGATTATAAGATAACTAACCTTGGAAATGATAGATTCATTGCCCTGCCTTCATATCTATTTACAAGTTTGTGATTCTGTGTGTACCTGGCAAAATGCATATGTAAAAAGACATTCACTTTTGGGAAAGAATGTCCCTACTGGAAAAACCCCCTGAAAAAGGAAAATTCTCCAGTGTGGAGAAACATGCACTGAAAGGCAAGGGAACAAAGTACCAACACTGGCTTGCAGAGGTGAGCTGGTGAAGGCATCTTTTGATTCACGTGGCAATGGCTCATTGACTTGCAGTTACACTGCCTGTGTATCTGCCAGTCTTAGCAAAGGCCAACAGCCAGGCGTTAGATCAGAAGTTTGCATCAGTCTTCTCAGGTGGGTGGGAGCCATTCATCCCCAGATATTCTCAACCCTCAATCCCACTGAAAATTCTGGTCAAAGTTCACAGGTAGCTGGTTCAGACATCATCTCAGACCCCAATGGCACGTATTCATCTTGCTTATTTACCCACATGTCACAGCCAACTAGACTGTACCCTGCAAACAGAAAACTGCTTGGCAAGAACTATCTGCAGATATCCCAAGTTTCCCAGGAAGATAGTGTCATATACTTGTGTAGTTTCCAGTTATACAATGTAATTTAAAATCAAAGTGTCAGGGAGAATATCCAGTGGGTGGGCATTGCTTTTCCTCCTGCATCACCCCCTATCTTATGGCACATGACAATTTCTGAGGCTGAGAGACATATGCCAAGAAAGGGTGTTTTAGTCCAATCTATCTGTGCTATTAATCAAGCCATGTGTCATGAACAGTATAATTGTGTTTGCTTGATAAATTTGGGCAATAAGTGCAGCGCTCTCCATCAGCTCCAAATGAGTCAAGGCCTTTGGTTAGTTTAGTAATTAACCTCAGGAATTGTTCCAGTCATTCAAATATACACAGTACGGTGTGAGTAGATGCATAGCCAGCACTCGCCAAATATGTAAGCAGAGATCTTTTGAAGCATATAATTTACTCAATTATAACATTGGACTTTGGTGCATGTTTTAGACTTAGTTAGCTATATGTATTGTTAACTCCTTCAGACCTGTCTGTCTTCCCATAAGAAGAAAGTGCCAAAGCAGTACCTGACTGTAAGCTTTCAGTTTCTCTCATGCCCCTATTTCTGAAGTTTTCCAGGGCAAAATAAAGCAGCAATGTGTGCAAACACCCAGCCCATAAGCTGCATGAAGTCCACTTGCATGGGGAGGCAGAGAATCTGCAGAGACCTGGGATCCCAGTGCCAGTTGGAAGGGGGAGGGTGTCTGCCTGAGTTTCCCTGCCCAAGAGCTCCCACACTTGGCTGTGTAATATTCGTGTTTTGCTCATTTGCACCTACTGAATCTGTAGTCACAGCTGAAGTGCAGAAACTTTTTGCGAATCCAAGGGGAATGATTTTTCCAATAACGTGTGGCCTGACCCTCAAAGTCGGGTTAAGCAGGTTAGCACTTACGGCAGGCATCTCCTACAGGCTGGTGCCTCACACTGCCTGTTTCTTTCAATCAAATCTATTGCTTTTCTTCCAAATTAAACCAAGTGGCTACCACTGCTACCCCTTGCAACTACATATATTTGTATAGGAGCTTGCATAGGACAGAGTTGTCCTTATATCAATAACAAGAATTAAAAAAAATTAAGCATTCATCTCTTATTATCCCATAGTTCCAATCTTCTTATTCTTAAAATTGGATCCTCCCACAAGGTGATCTATATTTTTTAAGCAAGCGCTGTCTTATGCAATAAGCTTTCACAGTGTTTATGGGTTATTTCACTCTACTCAACCCAAGATCCAAACTTACACTACTTTCTTATTGCCTGACCATTTATTTCAATGAAAATAGGAGGAATAAAAAAGCTGTCATTAATCAACATGGGATAATTCTTCATATGAACTGAGTATGAGTTCAGTTTGTGCATCTAAATACACCTCTGTGTGTACTGATACCACAATAATATTTGTATTTTGATCAGTATCACGTCTTGACACTAATGTTGCTGAAAAATCACTTATTTCATTTACACCAAGAGGAGATTCAGTCTTTCCACCTATGATTAAACTGTTGAGATAGTTCGATCTCTTTGCCCACTTTCCTTGCAAGTTAGTACATACTGATATGTATATTTTACTTTCAATGCTCTGTGAATTACATCTTCTGCCGTTTGATTATGGGGACCTTGATGTGATAAACAACCTGATTGCCATGGCAACCCTGCCAGCCCAGCTCTGCCTGAGGTCGCTGCCAGAACACTTCCACTCTCTTCTCAGATCTGACATGTCAAAGCCCAAGCTAATGTTCCCTTTCCATTTCAGGAGATTATTTCCCCATTATAGATGGCATCTTTAGGCAGAGAAGCATCTGTTACCTAGAAGAGTTATGTCTTTCAAGTCAAAACAAGACAGGGGGGCAGGGAGGAGCTGGGATCATCTGCAGTCACCACATAGGTTGGAAAGGAAGAGTGAAATGTTTTGACAAGCACATACTGGAAACAGAGAAGCAAACATTATATGAGGCCAGACTCCAGAAAAGAACAGAATGAGTTTTGCTAATATCATGGTTAAACCCAGCCAGCAATTAAGCACCATGAAGTCGCTCTCTCACTTTCCCCCAGTGGGATGAGAGAATTGGAAGAATAAAAGTGAGAAAACTCATGGATTTAGATAAGGACAGTTTAAGAGGTAGAGCAAAAACCACACACTTAAACAAAGCAAAACAAGAAATTCATTCACTACTTCCCATGGGTAGGCAGGCATTCAGCCATTGCCAGGAAAACAAGGCTCCATTACACATAATGGTAACTTGGGAAGACAAATGCTATTACTTCAAATGTCCCCATCCCGCCCCCACCTTCCTTCTAGTCCCCCACTTTATAAAATCGCCATGGCACCATATGGTGTGGAACATCCCCTTGATCAGCTGGGATCAGCTCTTCTGGCTGTGCCTCCTCCCAGCTCCTTGTGCACCCCCAGCCCCCTTGCTGATGGGGTGGAGTGAGAAGCAGAAAAATCCTTGGCTGTGTGTAAGATCTGCTCAGGGGTAATAAAAACATGCCTATGTTCCCAGCACTGTTTCCAGCACCAATGCAAAAGACAGCCCCATACAAGCTACTATGAAGAAAATCAGCTCCATCCCAGCCAAAGCTACCACATCCAGTTCTCATAAAACCAGTGTTTTATGTAATGCTCCAGGTCCTGGAGCTCAGAGGTGGCAGGAGGACCTTTTTTATTGTTGTTATTGTTCTAGTCTCTTTAGCTTTTGTACTTGCTGAGACTTGGAAACATGACCACTGTAGTACACAAAATGCTCAATTACCAGAGCTAAAAATATCAAATATACCCACAACTTTTAAGATTTATGACTGTAAACCAAAATCAGGATTTCAGGGATGTTTTCTTTTGTTAGAATCACAGAATGGTTTTGATTGGAATAGACCTTAAAGATCATGTAGTTCCAACTCCCTTGCCACGGGCAGGGGCACCTTTCACCTGACCTGGTTACTCAAAGCCCCTTCCAACCTGGCCATGAACACTTCCAGGGACTAGACATCCACAGCCTCTCCAGGAAGAATTCTCCAATGACATACCACCCTCCGAGTGAAGAATTTGTTCTTAATATCTAATCTAAACCTACCTTCATTCAGTTTAAAACCATTCTCCCTTGTCCTATCACTCCACACACCCTTGTAAAAAGTCTCTCTCCAGCTTTCCTATAGGATACCTTTACATACTGGAACACTACTATAAAACTTTTTTAGTTGCTTTAAAACTTTACAGCCAACAAGTCTGAAAGCCACTCCAGAGAGCCTGAACTGAGAGTCTTCACAAAGTATTCACTAACTGAGGAGGGAAGAGAAGGTCTATAGACCAAGTTGACAGCTAGGCTACACAGGGTTAGGTTCAGTTTTGACAACACAGTGCTGGGTGTCCACAGGTCTCTTTAAATAAAGGTTTCTCACAGGGCTGCTGCAGGATACAGCACACATTTTACTTGTTTCCAGCCATACAGAAGAAATGGTTCTGGAAAAATGTCAGTACTGATTCCAATCCACCCCTAGATGTTCACCTGATGTTTCATTGGAGGCTTTAAAATTGACAGGATCCCTAAGGTATTGTTATGACTATTCAGTGTGATTTCCTGCAAACCAGGACACAGGCAGAGGCTGATTTTGATAAAGGAATCACTGGTTACCAGTGACTTCTGTTTGAGAAAGATCTCTTTTAAGGAATCCTGCTTATTCACTTTTGTTTTTCCTGATGGTTTTGGTCTCCTGTGATCAAACTGAGGCTGGAAATACTAAAATGTCACAAAAAAAGCTGCTGTTCTGGTATTTTCTAGACAGATTTGAAAAAGGAAGCTCTGGATATCTCATGAGAAAGTCTGCTAAGGCCCTACTATTGTTGGCTTGCTGTTGCAGACACAGAAGCAGAGCCAAGTAAACACTTCACAACAATGAATGTTGCCATTTCTGTATTTATGAAAACTCTCAGATTTATCTGTTATTCACATTTATCCATGAATTTTCTAGTGAATAATTAGACATTGTCAGTTCATTCCAATTGTGAGTTGTGCAGATGTGTTAAATTCACATTTTGCCACTCATGTCCTAAATTTCATAATGATATAGATAAGTGGGGCAAGGGCAAACACAAGGAGATGCTGAGAAGGGTAGAGCATGTTTGGAAGCTAAATTTACTTTGAAGGTACACAGTAAAGAGTGTTTGGGAAGCATAAGAAAATATCATTGTGAGGAATAATTTTTGCAAAGTAAAATGCATTGATCTCTCTGGAGGTGCGACCTTAGTGTCTGGTGCTGGGGCCTTCAACACTAACCCAAGAGTCATGACCCCTTCAAATAAAGGATTTATTCCACTCTTATTAAGACAACACTTCTCTTCCTGACTCAGACAGTGACTACATATGTGGCCAAGGTAAGTTCATCTCCAGTCATAAACCCAGACAGTGCCTAAGCTTAACTGCAAACCTGTTTCATGGTAGACAAATGTGTTTGCTAACTACATCCATTTCTATGCAGAACCTCTCAACTCTGTTGTCCTAGGAATCACAACTACACATTACTTCATACTTTATTTCACATTCATATTCTGTTGGCACCTTTTTTTTCCCACGTTACCTGGAAAGCGGTATGAGGAAGGCACACCGATCATCCTTGCCCACTTCCCCTTGGCTGCTAATAAGAATTAGTGAATTAACCCAAACATCTAGAAGTCTGCTTTTGATTTTCTGGTTTATGGCATGATTTGTTAATGCTTAATCAGCAATAAGCTGCCTTATCACACTTTTCTCCCTGTTCCTACATATCCACTTCATTGTGTGATCTTTATCTGGTCTTCCCCTCACCTGACATCTGGCCACATCACTAATTCAAGACAGAATACAAGCATGTAGTTGTTTTTCCTAGTCTTCAGTGGATTCTTGACTGACCAGTTAGCCCAGGAGGTATGGTTAAATCAGTTTAAAGATGGAATCTTTTTATTCCTTCAGAGCAAATCTCTCATTTCACTAACAAATCTGCACAGATTCGGTATGTTCATATGAAAACAGAGTTGGAACACGTTTGTTGCAGTCACATCTTCTTGGCAGTCATAATGTAGTCCCTGAAATCTTTCAATAAAATAGAATCAGCACAAGCAGTATCAGTGAAATTATCTCCTCCTTATCCACAGCACAACATGTTGCTTTTTTAATAGCAATCAGAGGCAGTAAGAGGTTCAGCTCTCTTCAATGATCCAAGCTTTGTATGATTACAGGAAACAGTGTCTCTCCTGGCAATCTTACAGATGGACTCCAAAACCAGGAAGAGATACAACAACAGAGGGAAATAGGAAGTACCCATGCCAAGGAAGTGATAAAAGCTCATGGACTCTCTGTGCACACAACTTCATATGCCACAGTACATACAGCATGGCAGAAGCACTTATTAGAGTCACCCAAATGTTTGTCAGTCTTCCCAGCAAACTTGTCACTAAGACACATGTTTGAGACACTACTTACATGACCCAGTCAAGCTAATTAGTCCATTTAGGCTCATCAAGGAGACCACATAGTGAGAGAGGCTTCCCCTACAGGCATTGCAGAGCCTTCCAACAAAATTGGTCTCTGGGGAGATCAGGAGACAAGTTAAATCCTTATACTAGGTGTCCCTAGAGATGTGAGAGCTCTCCCTCTTGTCCCCAGTGTATAATTTCATGGTGCAGTTTGCCACCTGGGTTTCTGTCTATCATTCTCATCCCTTACAGTTCTGAGAAGCAAAGAAGTTGCTGTCACTGCCAGACTGGGCTAAATCTGAATTGGTGACCTTCAAGGTGAAAGTCTTTGTTCACTACTATTAATCAGTCCCTTGAACCATCCACTGTTATGGACAATGAACCTTTTCCATGGTCACGGCTTACAAACCCTCATTTACAAAATGACTCTCACAAAGAGCCTGACTGAAGGTTCAATAAAGAAATCTGTCACAGCCTGGCTTCTGGGCCATGACATGTGGAATGCAAAATCAGATTCATTAGTTCCCAAGCCTTTGCCAAGTTCCTTGCTACTCTCTTTAACAGGAAAAATTATGACACTATTATGTAAAAACTGTTTTAAAAATCAATGTTGATTAATAAAAGTAATTTCAAGAAGCTGTACCAAAAAGCATTCAATTTTAAATTCATTTTCCCTGCCTAATTGTCTGAGAATATCTGAGTGATGGTATAGGAATATGAATGCATTGCCCGTTCAGTCCTGGATGAGCCTGTCTTCATTAGTGGCAAAAGCCCCTCACCCACCAGCAACCCATTTCCAGTTTACAGCTGCCCAAGGGCATCTGACAGGAATGACAAGAATTTTGTTGCTTTTGGTTTGCCATTGTGCAGTGTTAAAACTCACTTTTTAAGTGAAGTGCTAGATGCAGGTATTGTTTTAAAACAGCACATGAGAAACAAATAAATAAGGACATCTGACAACCACAAAAATTTTGGTCACTTCATACTAGTCACGAGACGCTTACAACCAAAAGCAACAAAACCTGTGTGCTTTCCCTTTGCTCACAAACAGACCATTTTAGCAGTCAGCCTCCTATTAAAAATAAATAAATAAATAAATAAGGCAAAAAGCTTGTCCAGCTTTTTCCCTAGTTTTGTTGCAGCCCCTTGCACATGATCTTCTGAGTGACACTGATGGCTCTTGTCTTGGTCCAAATCACACAGAGCCTTCCAGCAATGCCAAGGACCACTGTGCCAGCTACAGCAATTATTTCATGGAAAAGTAACTATCTGGAAATAGTCATTGTATTTCTTAGCTTTTCTGAATATTAAACAACGGCCCCCAAAAAAAGAGGAGTTACTGACACATATTCTGTGGACAACCGCTGTGTAACAGCAGGATCCTCAACACTTAAATCAGCTAGAAAGGAATGCCAAATGCAGACATTGTAGCCAAACATCAAAGTTTTGGATTTTCTGACCAAAGATCCAGCTGCTTTTTTATTCTAGTGCATTATAACTATAGTAACATTTGGATTCAGAAGTGTCTTCAAAGTGAAGGTCATTTTGGCATGCTCCTATATCCAGAAATAACTTCAGGAACAACTCTATCTTTCCAGGAAAAGCTTCAAAATGCTCTATAAACTTTGAAACATAGGAACAATTTAACTACATGAGCAAACTCCCTCAGGGAAGGAATGTGTTAGCTGTTCAATAGTTCATCAGAACAGCATACAGGAATATTAGACAGGAAGTGAAAATTCAGGGAGTAAGGAGAGAGAGAAAATAAGGGCACTTTTTAGGGAAGCAAGAATGTATAACAAAATATCTGAACTACAGTTTAAAGTTAACCTTGATTTTACCATTTTCCTCATTTAGTGTCATGTATTTTATCTGTAAACTGAAAGTATGGCATTATTTGCTCATATTTGCACAATGACGTGAAATCTACTGCTGAAATATGACAGCAAGTGTAAAGTCTTAGTAAGATCAAAGTCAGCTAAAGTAATGATGGTGAAATTGTTTGCACTTTTTTGCCACGTGTATTCTAAAAGTCATATGAAGCCGGTATAAGTGGTACCATTGCCTCAAGGCAAACCTTTTCTGCTAATATTTGCCACCTTTTTCTAAGTAGAAATTTGACTGAGATAGCCCATCTACCAAGACAGACACATTTCCAGCAGAGTTCATGATCACAGATCTTCAGGAATGGCCCTTAATTCACAAGTCTCTTCTATAATAGACCAAACTATGTACTACGTGCAAAAGAAAGTCAACAAAAAGGTTGTTTACAGCCCTGAAGTTTTCCTAGCAGCCAAGGCTTTCATGTGTCTTCTGGGATCACATCTGACTGCTTAGTTGGGTTAAAGTATGAAGCAGCATGTCTACAGAAATAAGACCATTTCTCCCACGCACAACATGGCCCCTGGCATAGCACTCCACCCTCAAGCAATGGCTGGAATGTTCCTTTCAGCACAGGCAGGCAGTTTTTCCTCAGGTTAGAAAATAAAAACTGTCACCTGTCATCTGCAATGTGAATGTAGGCAAAGCATTTTGGAATTCAAAAGCTCTGCTGTACTCTGATTATCACTTTTAGCTCTTCTCATCTGTAATGAGGAGGACAGGAAACACCAGGAGTCAGGGAGACACAGAGAACAGCTCAGCTGCAGAGAAACTCAAGGACAGAACAGGTAAAGCCACAGCCAAAATCATATTGTAAGGAGGAAGGAGGAACAGAAATAGGTGGCAGTGTTTAAAGGGAAATTGAACTGAATTCACCCAACGCAGCTGTGTCTCCACAGGAGTAATTATCAAATCAAAACTTTTTCTGACAAACAAACCTGGAGTTGGGGATTTTTTTACTTCCCACTAATCAGCCTTACCCCCACTTCTGTGTAGAAAAACAGAGCACACTGCAAACGGTGCCACCTCAGCTGCACGTAGGAGGCTGCCGGGGAGCCGGCGTTGTTAGAGCTTCTCCCAGACGACACCACTTATCTGCAGCTCAGCGCCACTGACGTGTTCACTGAAAGGCAGAAAGAGAGGACCACAAAGCTAAACATTGTGGAAAACCCGATTGCTATTCTGACAACATTCAGCTGGGACTATTTTCATTGGCTCTTATATTCTTTGTCTGAAGATGGTAAACAGTGAAACAAAGAACAGCAGTTCTCTGGGATTTCTGCAAATGTGCATAAATCACAAAGCATTGAATATATTGTTGGGCAGCTTTCATCCATTTCTGTTCCAAGCATCTGGTGGTATCGAGATTCCCATAGATAACAAACACTCCAAACCATCGATCAATCTGTGGCGAACAGATTTAGTACTAATAATAGCAACAACAATAACATGCCTGATGCGGTATGACTCCTACCAGAACACTAGTTCAGGCTTTGTCTAGATTCAGAAGGTTTCCACAGGTGCAAATTGAAGAGATCTGCTTGGACCCGAATAAAACCCCCGTAAAGACACCTGCAATGGTGCAGAAAGGGGCTTACATTGACTGTGGCTCGTGTAGTAATTTAATGGTCCAAATTGCCAGGGTTTACTCTTTATTGTATGCTAGTTTTTCTCATTATTTCAAGGTGTGTTCCATCTTCAACACAAGAGATATGAGAGATTTTAGCAGACAGAGAGGATTGTCTCTTACAACTCCCTGTAAAGCTTAACCAGTAAAAATATTAGGTTTGGGACAGTGAAAGCCATTCTGGTGGCTCAGATCCCGGCAAGCCATACGGTCTTTCAGTCATTTATAGTTTTAAGAAGCTTTCCAATTAAGATTTCCAGGCCTGCTTTCTGCCTGTGGGTGGTATTTTGATTATATTATTCATTAAAATTCTTTGAATAAACTGTTCAGCAGCTTTTGAGACTGAAATAAAAATGGACAGTCCTTAGCAAGTATTTGCAGAAGAACCTGAACTGCAGCATTAAAGCAAATGGTATTGAAAATTAACCACTGGCATGGATTCCTAGTTTTGGGAGCAAAACAACTTGTAATCCAAAAGGACTGTGAGCCTGAACTGTGAAGAATTTTTGAAACAGCAGAGCCAGAAAGAAAACACAACCTGATCACTAATCCAGCCTTCCACATTGCAGAGACATTAGGGCTTTCCTGATTCATTTCTGTTTGGCCTGATCCTTAGAAAACATCCCCTCTGGATTGCAGCATTTTGCTGATGGAGGTGGAAGCCTTTCTCATAGTACCCAGTGCCTGTGCTTAATAACTGCTACAGGTAGAAATATCTGCTCTGTTTCCAAATCAAACCTTTGGATGTCCCCACCTCAGTGCTGCCAGATGCCTCTTGCTGGAGGAAACACATCCATACCTGCAGTACTCCCACACTAGCAAGAACAGGAAACACACATTAAAGCTACAAATGGGCTGGTTTTGCCAAAGCTGAATTTACTTTCAGTAAATTCAAGTCCCATCTTTCACTACAGCAGTATCAGTGTTTTGCAGTCTTGGACAAATGCCTGCAGAAACATTACAGAATCATTATATTTCATCTCCCCACATTTTCTGCTGAAGATGAAGTAGCAAGTGATATTTTTCACTTACTTTCCAGCACATGTTAAGCTGCACACTGTTAAACAGCTGCCTCGTGCTCCCTGCAGGCAGTCTGCAAACCTCTCCAAAAGCCTCTGGGATAAAAGGAGCTTTCCAACAAAGATTGTTCCTCTTCATTATTGACTGTTTAAAATATTAATAAAATATAACTCCAAAATCTAGTTGTGTTGGGCAATCTGAGCATACAAAGCTGTGAGTCTGACTGCCATGTTCAGAGCTGCAACAGGTTCTGATAAAAGGGCATTGAATATTGTAGGTAATGACCCCTCTTGGAAATGGGAAACTAAGAAGAGCCTTGTGACTGGATTTACCCTTTTTTCATTCAGGAAAGAAGAAACTTAAGAGAGTCCATCGTGCAACTGCTGGGGCACATTAGGACATACTCAGCTTTCCCCTGAGGTTTCAAGTGGTTGTGCCAGGTCTGAGACACTAAGCTAGGTAAGTCTTTGAAGGCAAATCATTTGTTGTACTGGCTTTAGCCATCCTTTTAAAGACCAAGATGCTTTTCAGTATATACACACCTACAATGCCTTCAATTTGCACATTTTAGGGTACCAAATAATATTAGGGATAATTCTCCTCCATCTACGTAGCATCTGGTTGTACAGCTACCCAGTGCATTATGGGTGAGTCTGTCATGTTTGAATCTCATGGCTATTTCATCAGTAACTCCATGAGGTTGACATTTCAACACTGTTTTTTTTCCCACCAATATTTGATGCAAATCGTGGATAGAAGCCTCACATTAGCTTTTGCTTGCTTGTAAAATACACCTTCTTCCTGGTAGAAATATGTCCTTGCCCTACAAATCCCAGTCAAATAAATGAGTGGAAACACTTAACAATGTGGCTCATTTATGGAACTAATGGTCAGCCCATCGTTTAGAAACAGTGAATCTAATAATGTCTTTCTTGTTTTGTTGTTCTGAGTAATTTAGTCTAAGCACACTGAAAAGTTGCATTTACATCTGAAACACTTCTCGAGCAAGGACTCCACAAAAATCACGGAACATCATTCAACAGTGCATTTTCCTGGCCTGTTTTCTTTCTCCACACCCCCAGCCCAGTGTTATTTTTCTGTAAACACATAAATCAGCATCATCTATATTCATTAGGTTACCCTACTTGTTCAGTGCAAAATTACTCATTTTGCATGAGTCTTCACCCTTCTGATTAATATAAATGACTTAAGTTAATTATGTTTCTCTTCATAGAAAAATATTTCTCAAACTGTAAAAGCATCAATAAAAATAAAAATGTAGAATTTACAAGGGGACAGATGTGTAAACAAGATCTACATGGCTCGTAGTACACCCAAGTCTTATTTCAGATGTGTCTACAATCCCATCTCTGCCAAGGAGACCTTACCCCCAATTAGTTGAGAACACCAATTTGACCTGAGATTGATGAGGTCAGCAGGAAATAATTAACCTACTCAGATCTACACAATTATCTAGAGCAAACATGAGAATTTTTCTTACTTTGCATTGGATCTCTGTGAGATTTCACCTGGAAGTCTCACAGAATCCTGCCTAGGTTTGATGCATCTACAAGGTCAACTTTATTTCTTTGTTCCTTGTAGTCCTAGATCTGCAAGGCTTCTGAAAATATCACTTCTCTAGAAGTTTCCTCGGCTACAACTGCCTGCTCGGTTTTTACTCTCAGGAACACCCTACAGCACAAAGCAGAAACCATTAGAGCTAAGTAGCCTGTAAGCTTTTGTTTGCTTGCCTTCCTTTTTTCTAGGTATTTCTCATTCAACGGTTCTTTTTTGTCTTTCTGATAGAACCAAATAAATACATACATAAACAAACAAATAAATTAAAATATGTTCTGCAGATGAGAAAAACACAGATTGAAAAGGGAGATTTTCCCATTACAGACTGGGGAGCAGTGAACCCGACTTCTGCAAGAACAAACCAGACACATTCAAGTCCCTGTGTGTTAAGCCAAAGACAACTCCCCTCTCTTTCATACAGGTGTCACAGAAGGGCTGCAGTTCTGTAGCCTGCAAACATGACCCATCCTTCTCTCCAAATCCTCATTATTTGCAACAAAAGGAGAAAGAAAAAGCTGCCTGTGTTGCAGAATAGCTGTCCCTATGTCCCTAATCCCCAAAAGGCAAAGGAAATTAAGCAAGTCATTTTCAGGTTAATATGGACAGCTGCATCAAAATCCTTTCCCATAACTCATTTAGAGGAAGCTTCCCCTGGGGTGTAGTTGCATCCTAAAATGAGTCATTTTCCCATGCAGGAGGATGCAGTATAAGTTGGAGATAGCACAACCAAGCTCAAAGCCACTTTCTTTTCATATCATTTACAAGTGTAAGTGAGGCTGCACAGGGACACCATCCTTGTACTGAGCAGCACAAAGTTGCGTGATCAGCTCTTGAAACTGTTTCTCAGTGAAGGGAACAGCATTCCCATTAGAGGCTTGGATATATCGTGTAGCCTCGTCCGGGGCAAGAAATTTGCAAGAAGCCTTTCTAGAGAGAGAAAATGCAAAAGAGCATTTATTCATCTATGCATTTCTCTAGCCTCCAAACCCTGTCAAGCCAAGCAGATTATTAAATCTGAGGATTGGGACAATTTCTATTTGTTCCAACTCAGTTCTCCCACCCTTGCTTGATTCCATCTGGCCAAAGCAGCTTTAAATATGAGCAGGCCAATGTGCCTGCCATTGGATTTACGCAGCCCAAGGCCAAAATGAGTTTTGAACTCTATTAAGAGGGGGAGAGAAGGTATTGGCATCTGATTGACTTCATTTCCATTCAAGCAAAAAGTCTGCTGACCCGTAACTGAAAATCAGTTTTGCCTTTTCAGGGAACAAGGCCCAGCGTGAGTTGTCATCTGGGGTCTCTGTCAGCTGGGGTCTTAGACAGGGAACTTTTGCTCAAGAAGCCACATTTGTGACCTTTAATTGCCCCTGAAAGCTAAATGCAGAAGATAGCAAAGCTCATACATCTGATACTAAGTCTGTGGTGACTGTTTCTAGCACAGGCATAGGTTTTCCTTTCTTACTGTGAAGTGACACTTCTCTATCTCTGATTGAATAGCTATTCATCACAGCCAGTCAGTGCTTACTGCACACAACTCTTCACCTTGATAAAACCAGCTGCTTTAAAAATAACATGATAGAACTGGATTCTTTTATTTTGGTTTGTTTGGGTTTTTTTTTATTGCTTCTAGTCCCATTTCTTTGTGCTCTCATAAGAAAATGCAATGACATGCTCTGCCATGATTAAATTGCTCATACACTCATTGCTGCCACCATAGTCAAAAGTGGAGGTTCAACATGTCCAACAGTGATTTCTTTTCATCTGCCTAGCTCCAGCACCAGATGTGCCAGACTTGCCACACATGTGGCAGAAACCAGCTCTGTGCCATCACAGCAATCAACCTTTCTGGATTTCTGGATAGCTGCTGCTACACAATGATGCACATAAGAAATCTGGGACATCTCTGGCTGTGCCAATAGGCTGGGGTATGATTTGTAAAAAAAAAAAGAGTCTGGTTTCCAAATCAGCATGCTCCAAAATACAAGCCTAGAGAGTGAGCAATCCAGCTGATAAGAGGAGAGTTTCTGGACTGGGGCCAGGAAGCAGCACACTGAACTGAGACATGGTAAATAGGGATTTGAAACCGGATGTTGCAGGTTTTATCCCTAGTCCTTGTAGACATTTTTCTCCACTGTTCCTAAAGCATATTTTGAAGAAAGGATTTTAGAGTGGAGGGATTCTGGGGTATAGGAACACAGGATGTGTTTTCAAAAGTACAGCTGGGAATGACACACCAAATTCTCCCCAACTTTTACCTGAAGAAATCTTCTCAGGCATGGCTTGTCCAAATGCACAAGGAATACTAGCATCACAGCTGATGATAGGATCAGACACTTCCTGCTCCCTGCCAAGAGATCTCTCCACAGGACTACACTCTTTCTCTGCCTGGTTTCTAACACAACCCAAACAGTGTGTCTCTGCAGGGTTTTGCATCCCTCCAGCTTCTGATATAATTGATATTAATCTCCCAGCGTTGTAGATATTTGCAGTGTACCAGATGGGCCATTGTTTAATTAATAGCGCTGCTTTCATTCAGTCTGAGCTTGATTAAATGAAAACTCCATCTGTGGGGAACCAAAATCTGTAGGCAGGATGCAGGAGAGTGATGCTGCTATCAGCTTTAATGATTTTGAGAGAAGAGATTGTTTGGGGTAATGCTACATTTCCCACCATTTTTGTGGAGTAAGGGGTAAAGAATATTTTGTCTCTAGGCTGACAATAAAAACTTGGTGTTAAAACAGCCTGGGAAAGAAAGAGGAAAAGAGTGTGTGTCTAGTGTTGGGAGAGAGAAACAAGTAGGTGAGATGAGGAGGGAAACAGTAAGTCACGCTCTGCCTGAAAAGATGAAACCCAGAGAACAGTAGGGGCCAAAGAAGGCCAAAAGTCATCCCACCTCCAGCATTTGGAGTTGACTGTTGAGTGAGCATGATCTTGAGAATAATTTATGGAGCCCATGTTTCAATCCAACCTTGCTGAAGTTAAGGTCGTTTGGCCATCCAGCACACACCACAATCCATCTGGGGAACAGAACAACCCTGTTTACTTCCTCACTCAGAAAATTAAATTTGGTGAGTGAGAGAGTGCAGAAAGGAGAAGGGCTGTCAGAGATGGACCTGATGCCAGGATGACCTGAAGCAGTTGACCTGAGAGCACCACAGCTGCTCCAGCACCTGTCAGCTTGCCTGGGGCTGGGCTGGTGGAACGCAGCACCTTTTTAAGACCAATGCACAATGGACATCACAGGGTGTGGAAATGGCTTGGATCTCCATGCATTACAGCACTGTGCAGCTAAATGTGCCAGGAGCAATTCAGCTGCCTAAGTATAGTCCTCTGAATGCCTTTGGTACCTGAGATATCCAAGCTATATACTTGCCAGTCCCATGTGAATGTCTTTAGTGTGTATCAAGCTATTGTGGAGAAAAATGAGTTGCACCCATCAGTGGGTTTTGGGAGCAGCTTTCCCATACTGCACAATACACACACAGCCTTCTGTCTCCAGCATCCAACATTTTTGCTGCAATCTCTTGTTATTCTTCTAAAACAATAACAGGTGAGCTCTGAGCCTTGATTTCAGAGGGCCAGAAATAACTAACTTGTAAAGTGCATGTTATTTCAGCTGCTGGCAACTGATCTGCATTGCAAATCACAGCATACTGCTGCTGCCAGCCCTTGGAGAGACTCCTTTAGTCCAAATTACAGAGGTCCACATACTGAAGCTGATAGAGGCTTGTATCAAGACTCTCTGAAAATTTGCAGTAAGGGTTGTTGTAAATACTGTTTGAGCTCTTCCAGATTCAGCAGGATTTTGAACCTCAGTTGTATGTAGGTGCAGTTTGAAACTACATCTGAATACATGGAATTCATCCGGTACATCCTTCTCTTCCATGAAGAAATGAGGCGTGATCTCAGAGCAATAAGGAACCCAAAGCCATAAACAGGGACTGACTCAGATTATTACACCTGCAATACAGATAATGACCATGGATAGTAAACCATGAGCCTCCAGGACTGGTCCCATTAAGGTATGGTAAATTAAGACCACTAAAAGAGACAGAAATCCCTGAATCCTTTGTCCATTCTCAGGCCATAGAGGAAGGCTTTTAACTTAAAGTTCAGCAGAACACATATGGTGATCCTGCAAAAACTCAAAATCCTTGAAAGTCTGAGACTGTGCTTCACTGGAATTGTTTGCTGTCTCTATACCCAGCTGTTAGAGAGACTCTAACAGCTCTAGACTGTCACTGAAGACAGTCATTAAAAAACATTGTATTAAAAAGATTTGTTACAATTTCTAAAATCAATTTAAGATGCCTAAATAGTCTGGATGTCAGACTCATTTAGGGATAAGCATGCTAATATAGACACACGCAGTGTGAACAGTCAGGAGATCAGGACTAGGGAGCTAGGCTATTTGTCAGGGTAGTATTTTCCACAATGTGCTCTGCTTCTGCATCCCCAAAACCCTTTTTTATAAAACAACTAAACAAATAAATGCTCTTCTTTGAAGGTGCTAGACCCGGCAGATAACTATACTTAAATGATGTTTCCCAGGCAAAATAGGCAACTTAACTACAAACCCAAGTGTCTTACTGGGAAGTTTCAGACCAGCATGGTCCTTTTCTAACTGTGTGCATGGATTTCCAAAGGATTTCAAGTTTGTATGCTCCCAGAATTGTCCCCTGGGGTTCCCAGCTGGCATTGTTCCCAACCCTCCTTCTGTTTGTTTTCTTTTCTCCTCCTGCGGAATTTTATTTCAAAGAATCAATTACTGTCATCTTACATTATCCTTGACTCATTACTTCCAGATGGTTCTATTATTAATACTTTTTTTTCCCCAGCTACACACAGAGTGTTGTGGCCATTACTGAAATGGAGCCGGCAGCAGCAGGGTAAGCAGACACTCATCTATACAATCAAGGACTTTAAAGACAGAAAAGCCTTAACAGTTTTTATTCACTTCTTCATTTTGTCTCCTGTTCCTCTTTTCTGTATGTTCCCTGTTACATAATGTAGTTTTTCTCTGACTTGCCTTGTACTCTCCAAGCATCTGATGTCAGTATCTTCTTTGCTGCATTCCTGCACTTACAGATGTCTTCACAAGATCCTCCCTGCTATTTGAATTGACTACTCTTTTTCTTACTCTTCCTATAGTCTGGTTCGTCTCTCTTCCCAAATGGTAGATAACCATCATTACTCTCATCATAGAGATGGGTTTGGGAAGGAAGAGACCTTAAGATAGCAGAGAGGGGAGCAGATATCACGGCTCCTGTCCACCAGCAGTGATATCCAGAGTCCTGTCACACCCCAGCACCAGCCCCATTACTGCAGCTGTGAAGTGCCATACACAGCCCATAGCCTTCTAAAGGTAGGCTCCTGCCTCACCTTCCCCAGCACCAAGGGCTGTGTCTTGCCCTCTGCCTCAAGGCAGTGGCCACTCTCCCATGCCGTGATCTCACACACCACTTGTATGCAAGAGGAGCACCCCATTTTGCATGATCCTTTCTGTCAGATACATTGCCAGCACTGGACTCCATCTCATAAGTTAGAAGAGATGAAGAAAGAGAAGTGTATTTCTTGGTATACCTGTGCTCACCTGGGAATGCAGAACATGTCCTCAACCCCATTTATCCCTGTCTCTGGGAGCACTGCTGTGGTCTAGAATTGGACGGCATGGAGAGATTTCCATCTTGCAGGATTGGTGTAGTGTCTGCAAGAGCTGACTGAAGGAATACAGCAGGATTAAAGGGCGTGTTTTATCCAAGCCCAGTGTTCACAGGACACCTCTACCTTTTTCTGCAAATAACGAGTGAGATTATTAATAGAGATACAACGGCATTGCAAAGAAAATGCATGATCAAAATAGCACTCCTTGTAGTGCTACTCTGCAAAGGTCTCTGAGAAGGACTACAGGTTCAGAATCATGTTGCTTGAAACAAGCCTATTCACATGATATGCCCATCAAAGCACAAAAGTCACCACTAGTCCCTCATGGAAGGAGAAGTAAGATTCAAAATTAAACTTGCCATGGGACTTGCAGCAGCTCCACCTCATTGGCAATCCCCCCAGGCACCTTGAGTTCTGTTCTGTCTGGAGAAAACAGTGGTTAAACAAAACTCATGAAAGCAAACATTTTCCTTATTTTGCTCTCTGTGTGTGCTTGTGTTGATGAATCATTCATCAACTAGTCAAAGGATTCAATATTCATAAGCAGGGACTGAAGATGGGAAAATCAAATGATGGAAATATTCCCAAGCTCCACTCATCTTGCAGGTTCCTCTTACTTAAAAATTGCTGCTTACTGCAAGTTTTCTTAGTTGTTCAAATGGGGCCATCTCCCACACACACCTTTTATGCCGGCTTTAGTAAACACTGAAATACAAATGTCAACATTTCAACCATCATCATTCTAAAGCTCATTAAATTTCAAATACTAGGTTCATCTGAGATGGATGAGGCTGTGTCTTGCAGCTACCAGATTATTTGTGGGATTAGGAAGACATTCCTGTATTGGTTATATCCTGCTCGTATTTTGAAGATTTTTTTCCCAATGGCACAAGCTAGAGACTGAAATTTTATGTGTTTATATATCATGTATCCTAATCGAAAATGAGATTCTTGAACAGAATAAGAAAGCATCAGGGAAAAGTACTGACTTGCTCCAAACATGCACAATTCAACTCATATTTATAAATCTTTGCCAGTTAGCACAGATAAATAATTTCCAAAATGCAATTTGTTCACAAATGGCTCACTTTGGTTCCCAGTCACTCATGATGTGTGAATAGTCATATGGCATAATTTTTGTTCTTGGACTCGATGACTGAAACTTGTATGTGAGCTATGCCTCCAAACAGTAGACCAGTGAATGACAAATAGCAAATAATTCATTTCCAGAATGTATTCTTGAACCATTTACAATTTGCAAACATTTTCATAAATTCCCAGCAGCCACTGCGATATTGGTGAATAATGACTTGCAGTGCCTCTGCAAATCATCATGAATCTCATTCAGGAGGACAGAGTCATACAGATTTTCTCATTATTCAACCAGCTGTAGCACACAATAACTCTGGAACAACCCACTAAATTCCAGAGGCAGGTTGATCATCTCTGGCAACGATGTGTAAAACAGCCTGGGTTAAATTATCAGATGCTCGTTCAATTTGCAAAGGTTAAGCACAGTTCCATGTGTTTGGAAAATTAACTAGTAAAACCAAAATAAAGCGCTGTTAGAAAAAGACAAGTGCTTTTCACACTCACATGAGAAAAGGAGATTGCAAGGCCCTTTCAGGTTGAACCTGCACAAACTGGGTGCAGAAACCACTAGGAGCTGGGTTTGTGTGTGCATCTCCACTTAGATGATGGAAGCCCATCATTTTCCAGAGACATTTTTTTTCCTATAGAAACAGAGTATATATTTTGCATTTTAGCCCTCCTACATAGTGGAAAAAATCCCTAATACACTCTTCTCCTGAGCAACACTATAAAGAAAATACAGACCCTTAGGAAATAAGAAAGTCTGAACAGCAATAAAAAACAGATGTCCAACTAAAATGAAAAAGAGAAAAAAAAATGAAAAAAAGAAAAAAGAAGATAAAGAAAGCCTTCACTTACAGAAGTGATTGTAAAAATATGAGTATGTTAATAAACAAACATACAGGCACCAAATCATACTCCTATATCTATGCCACAAAAGGTAGAGGCAGCAGGATGCTCCAAGTGTTCCGGTAGTGCTTCCAGAAATTCACAAGAGACTGACACAACAGCGGTGTTTATTAAATAACAGAAGCAGTCAGCCAACTGAGCTAGGCAGGGTAATTAGCACAGAAACAGCTGCAGTCACAAGGGGGAAGGTGGATTCATGGGAGAATGGGTTGCTGTGGCTGTAGTGTTCTCTATGGGACCCCGGGAAGTGACAAGATAAGAATTAGAGCTTATGACTGTAGGAAAAAAAGGCATCTGTGTCTTTATTACCTTGTACATCAAAAGTCACTTTCCTAAAGCAAGAGGAGCAGGTGAGTGGACTAATGTCTCCATGACATCTTTTGGACACTGAAGATAGGAATGGGATAGAGAAAGCAGCTTGATCTCCCAGGTATTCCAGCACAGCTCTGCTGTAAAAATGGCACAGGAAAGGGGTCACAATGCTGAGAGCCATTTATCTCAGGAAGAAAAATAGAGGGCACCATGAGTCTCTGCAGGTGAAGGTAAAAGCAGGGGAACCCACAGGTTAGCTTACACCAGCTGAATTAGTCATCAGAAAATGCCCACACTTTTCCCAGAACACTGCATAATTCTCCATTTGCCAAAGTATCTCCATCAAGCTGGCCTTATGGGAGCACAGAAATGATATAGAAAATATTCCAAGATTTTCAATGTTCCCATCCACCACCAGCAGACAGCCCTCACTCCAGGCTCATCTGTAAGTGAAGAAGTAGGAGATATGCCAGGACACACAGTCATATACACATCTTTTCCAAGGCAAAGTTTTCATGAGGGGCTTGTGAATTCTGTAATTTGTCTTATGAACACCTATATTGCAATTATCTGAGGTCTCTCCAATGCCCACTTACTGTGATCTGCAAGCTCAAGAAGTGCTTGCTTTCTTGCAGGTTTAGCCATAGTACCTGGAGAATGGACACAGCAGCAGCAGCTGTGGGAACAGATACCTGGCTGCTCTGAGTTGACAGGCAGCTTTTTAAACCAATGGCACTCTTGAGATTACACCAGGTGGGGCTGCAACCTTATCAGTTTGTATTGGCTTTGTGTGGCAAGGTTTGGTAGCAAGGAGGGCTACACATGTGACTTCTGTGAGAAGCTGATGGAAGCTTCTGCCGTGTCTGACAGAGTCAATGCCATCTGGCTCCAAAGCAGACCCACTCCTGGCCAAGGCTGAGTCCATCAGTGACAGTGGTAGCACCTCTAGGATAACATATTTTAGGAAGGGGTGGGGGGGGAAACCACTGGACAACAGCAGCTGGAAAGAAGAGTGAGAATATGTGGGAGAAACAATTGTGCGGACATCAAGGTCAGTGAAGAAGCAGTGGGAGGAGGTGTTCAAGGCAGATGATGAGGCAGGCTGTCCCCCTGCACCCCGTGGAGGTCCACCTGTAGACCCTGAAGGACCCCACTTTGGGGCAGGTCAATGCTCAAAGGAGGCAGTGACCCTGTGGGAAGTCCACACTGAAGCAGAATCCTGGCAGGATCCCACAGGGGAAGGATTGCAACTTACATAAGGGACTCCCACTAGAGCAGAGGAAGACTGTGAGAAGTCCTCCCCCTGAGGAGAAAGGAGCCACAGAGACAACATGTGATGAACTGACTGCAACCCTCATTCCCTCTCCCCTTGTGTCACTGGGGGGAAGGAGGTAGCAAAAACTGGGAGTAAAGTTAAGGCCAGGAAGAAAGGAGGAGTGCAAGAGGGTGTTTTAAGATTTGGTTTTGTTTCTTATTACTCTACTTTGATCTGATTGGTAATCAATTAAACTACTTTCCCCAAGTCAAGTCTGGTTTGCCCATGTCAGTGAGTGATCTCTCACTGTCCTGTTCAGCTAGTGAGGGGAGTGATGGAGCAGCTTTGGTGGGCACCTGGTGTCCAGCCAGGAGGACTTCACAACATAATTTTCTCAGGTTTCCTTCAGCAAATGCATCTGTTTTACTATGGCGGGGAAGTATTGAAAGCAGCCTACACAAAATACTGCTGCATGGACTGACATTCTTTAGATGCTGGTAAACCTGCAGCTCCCCTGTCTTTGTAAAATCAAGCTGCTAAAATAGGTTTGACACTGCATATAGAGCAACTATATATTTCCTTGGGGAAACTCTTGTTCTTCCTGCTATTGCCCAAGTAACTTGTTTTCACTTCCAAGAAAGAGCCATTCTCTCTACTCAGTAAGGACTGTCTTTGGTGGCCAGCTGGTCATTTGCATGGCTGTATATCCAGCCTGTTCTCCTGCCACAGAGCTGACCTGCAGACAGCAGGTTTCATATTAAGCACCCAGATCTATTCAAGCCCGAGGGGTCATATTGTCCATACAGTATGTAATGCATGGATGACCTTAAGATGGAATAGATACATCCACTAGAACCACGGAGCTTGCAGAGAGCAGGGTCAGAACGTGGCGCTTGTTCAACATAATCTTTGGCATTTATTTAAGAGAAGACAAATTCTTTTACAAAGAAAACCAGGGGAAACAAAGAAGGAACCCATGCTGCTGTGCAAAGTGTAGTAGGTAATACAACGGCTACCTTTTCAGGTCTTCCCTTTAAGCTGCCCAAATAAGAATGCTACCATAAAATGGCATGAGTGCCTTCAAAAAGTAGCCTGCGCTCCCAGTAGGGTGTGGATCTCTTTCATTTTGCATGAAAACAGCAAAAGAGAGTGAAAAAGATTATTGTAACTGAAGTCATCTTGCTTTGGGATTAATTTACAAGTTATTATTTACCCCTACTCTGTGGCACTGCCTGAATGATGACAGACAAAGCAGTATAAAAGCAGATGACCCTGAGAACTCATTACGGCTCACACTGTGCTCTGCAATCATGGTAAAAAAATAAAAGCTTAAAAAGGCTGGGAACAGCATACGGAAAGGAGCTGATCTGGCTCAAAACAGTCTATGCCAATAGACCACAAGGCTTTGGGACACAACGTACCTAGGGAAGGATATCACAGCCATGCCAACAGTCCCAATCTCTGAGCATCCTACCACAATCCCAGAAAAAATTAATTCCTTCCCAAAGGACAACACCTAAACCAACTGGAAGCAAAGATGTACAGATAAGAGGACTGTGAGGGGGCTGGAAAGCACACAGCCGTGGTGTCCAGCTCTGGTGTTCACTTGCTGGACACCACACCTACACAAAATCTCCAGGGAGGCTCAAATCCAGCTTTGCACTGAGATCCTCCATTTACCAATGTCTGCCTGAAATGGATCACAACACACCTTGACCCCTCCAGTGGACATGTGGACGAAACTACTAAAAAGATGTTGGCAGCTATTCAGAAACTGCACAGAACAAGAAGTGAATGGGCAAAACAGACAATTTTTTGTAAGAGTTGATTTGTCTCTATCAGGACAGAGTCCATCCAGTAAGGCGGGGAGGAGATAATTTGAATTGCTGTTGCTCATACTGCTGAAAGTGGTGCTAATTTTCCAGTATTTTGATATTGCTCTCTTCTGTCCTGAAAATCTTTCTAAGATTGTCATAAACATTAAGTTTCTTAAAGATGAAGGGAATATTAAGAGAAAGAATGATGACTAAAGAAAATTTTGTTAACGTCCATTGAGCAAAGCAGCACTAGGAAAAAGCAGCAACAAACTCCCTCTGCCTTCTAGCTTCTCGCTTACTAATTCTTATATATATATACAGAGTGAGGAAAACTGCAGTCCAAGGAAGATTAACCTGAATTATAATCATAGAATTGGTAAGGTTTTTCATTTTATTTTTCCCTAAAGGAAAAATGTGACTTGATTCAAAAAAAAAAAAAAAAAAAAGCCAAAAAATAACCCACAAAACCAACTGACAAGATGAATCTGCTTTAGTCTGAAAAACAGAGAAGTGTCACTGCATAGGTGAGCAAGGAGGATATTATCTGGGGAACCATAATAAAAACAGGTAACTTAATTAAAGCTTTGCTCGGACTGCTACAGGTGCCCATGCCTGCAGCTCACCACCCAGAACTGTCACACACATCTGAACATGTCAGCTCCAAAAGGTTATTCAGCAATTCTTCCTTGCTTCTTCCTTCAGTTTTAATTTCTGTGCTCCTCAGTTTTACTTTGAGGGACTTTCATTTCACTCTCTGTTGTTATGTGCTGCGTGCTGCTTCGGAGGTTATGAAGGGGCAGCTGGATTTCCTATCACCCTTGGCAGGCAGGTGGGAAATGCTGTAGTGCTGTGCATTTGAATTAGTTTATTTCCTGTGGTAGTTTCTCTCCTCCTCCATGGCACATCCCTAGCGCACCCTGGCCCTTCTGTTTTCAGGCAGTTCCCAGCAATGCACCCCACAGGGTGCAGTGCCTCTGGTGCTCATGGTCTCTGGGGTGAGCAGAATTGTACCTACTCCTCGGAGCAAGTTGTGGTGCAGTGGCAGCACCAAGTTGGGCTCAAGCCATACACATGCACTCTATAGCAGTGTAAACCTACCCTTTACTACCTACCAGCTACAGGATGCCCTGCCTGATGCTCCCTGTCCTTCAGAAGCCCATGGAACCTGGTAGCCCTCTAGCACACGTCATCGATCACTCGCATCCTGGGGAAAGCACAACTGGATTTTCTGACTGAAGGCTAACATGTTAATTTGTAAATAGGAACCACCTTCACAGACCATTTGAATTCTGTATACATGGACTTCTCCTCCTAGTGATTGAAATGCAAGTGTTTATTCCACCTTGCAAGTGTCAAGAGTCTTAAACTTGCACTCAGACAACACAAGGCAATGGCTTTCATTTTTCTTCTTTCTTTGTTATTAATGAGAGAGCTTTCCCTCTGGGTATTGTGAGTGGCAGGAGGTAGAGACCTGCCAATCAAAATGTTAAAAGGACATTGTCAATGTCACGCTTCATACTCAGCTCTCCATCAGTTTGAACACAGAAACAATGTTGAAATCACAGTCCCGCTATTTGCAAGGTGAGAACACAAGGTCTGCCCCTGCACACACAAGCCTGAAAAAACTCCAGCTGCGGTTTTTGTCTGAAAACAACAGAGAATACAAACTATTTAAAGACTTCTCATGGCTGTTTTTCTTTGTAAAATTACCATCTTGAGCCTTCTCATCCAACAGAAGGCCACATCATGCTCCCAGTTAAATCACTGTTCAACTTCTCAATTATTTTTCAGTGGAAATGTTTCCTAGTGGTATATGGCACCTTCTGAAGCTGTAAATATTTGTTCCTAGGGAAAGTAGCTTGGTAATCCCCATCCCTGAACATGTAATTCAACAGTCTTTGAGGTTTCTTATGTTTTCTACAGTAATGGTTAAACGGGTCATTTCCATTGTAGCCTGTTGTATTGCAGTAAGGCCATCCACATCCATTTTCACACCTTCATAGACTTGGACGCATGGAGAGGAAAGTAGTCGTGAAAAGAGGGTCAAAAGTCATATTCAGTGTAATGCTCTGGAAACATGTCTCTTATGTGGCAGGCTCCGATTCAGGAACAACCAATACACTCAAAGGCTTGAATTTTGTCCCAGGTGCAGAGGCTTATGTTAGGGCCATGACATTACTGGCCATGTCATGCCCTCAAGGGGAAAAAGAAAAGAACAGAGAGCCGCAAGTGAAACAGGGGCCAAAGGAGATGTGCATGCATTCTCCTAAAACAACAGCCTCTCGTCACATGAAGGCTTCTATGAATGTGTTCAGAAGCAGCATCCCCCTTTCCCTCTTGATAGCAATTGCTGTTGTCACTACAAGATTGTGGCAATAGAACTACTGAATCTTTGATTGTTTTCAAGCAGCATGCCAGTTTAGACATACCTACCCAGAAGGAAAACTTCTGAGTCCCTTATTTAAGCACAGCTGAGGAGAACATTTTCTGTGTAGTTTTTACACAGTAAGGTAGAAAATGCACAGCTCAACCATTATGTATTCTGGCTCAGTCATATAGACACTCCTCTTTTTCAGGCTATGCTGAACAGTTGTTTCTGTGCTGGCAGTCAGGAAATGAAATTGTCCTTTTAATGAGTCCTGGCTTTGCAAAGTTGTGATGCTGCCATGTTTTCTGCATTCAGTTTACACCCCAGAACGGGTTTTGCAGCCAGTCTTGCTATTCCCAGTAGCTTCCAACCCAGCTGTCAGAAGACTCCACTCCTTTTTGGGGGACATAGAGAATTTCTCAGCTGCCAGCTGGAGTGTGCTATAGCGCAGCCATGAGTACCCAAGATGGTTGAACTGACCTGTGAGGTAGCAGCTTTAGGATATAAAACATTAATTAAAATAATGATATTTTTCTTAGCACCTACACTCTTCAGATCCTTTGATTCTCAGAGAGGTGTAATAATGACCTTCTTCACAGCTAAGCCAAGTCTTGTATGGCTCTTGAAAGCAGATTATTCTTCCTAATACAAATGTAATCTTTTCCATCCTGCTGCTGTACACCCAAGCCTGCACAGCTAATGCCCCCCAGGGGCATGGGCAGGATCCTGTCATAATCAGCCTTGTTCCTGTGGGATTTAGTTTATTGGCTTTGTCATGCAGAAGAAGCATGACCTTTTTTAAGAAAAAAATTAATCTAATGTTTTTAGTTTCCCCTTTAAAAAGGTGATTTAACATGTCACCATCCTGCAGAGATGAGTTGGTAAACAGTTCATCTCTGCTTTGGATCTGTAAAGCTCTTAAGATCATTATTCCTTTTTCACCCTGACCCTCATCTTGCCCTGGAGGGATTTTGGGCCACTCTGTTTTCTTATCAGGCAAAGCTGCTGTTCAACGTGGTGCTGTTTATTGTCAAGCAATATCTTTCCTCTGTTTGATGAGGCCCACGTCTCTTGTCTGTCCAAGCTTTTGTGGTTTTCTTGGCTTTGACAAATGACTAGCACAAAGCACAGGCATCATTGTAAGTGAAAGCTGGAAAGAATTTGAACAAGTCATTTGGGTTGCAGCAAAGGATACAGATCTTGAAAACAAGCATCTGACCAAACATCAAGGATTTTAACTGCATTGCATCCTGCTTTCTGTCAGAACCTAGTTGCACCTCATTAAAAACCAAAAAGTGAACTAGAAAAAGACAGCACCCTGACTTTCTGCAATGGCAAACAGAACAAATGGCATTAGCAGTTGGGTTAAATTGATCTCTGTGTCAAGGAGGTTCATTTCCTGTGTAAATTGTATCTCCTTCAGAAGCAGGACAATGCTACTCTGGAGTCTACCATGTTATTATTACCTATATCAACATTGCAGTTGACGATCAATCTCAGAGAATTTTCATTGCACACTGTTCCTCTACAAGAAACCTTCCATCAAGGAAAAAGCATTTCAGAAGAATCATACTATCAAAGCAAATGCTGTCAGCTTATTTACTGACATCTTTGTGGTTTTAGGTAGCAACTGCTAGCTTTTACAGGATTTTGATTGGTATGGCACAATTGTCCTTTCACTTACACTGTAAATGGGCACTAGAAGAATTTGAACCAAATGCACCCAGCATGACCACTATGTGTCACTTCCAACACAAACCATTCTATGATTCTGTGATTCCCACCCTGCACTACCCAAAAAGTATTTCACATAGGAAATAAAGTAGGAGTGATGAAGGAAATGCATTGAATATATCTGAGATAGAAAGAACCATAATGTTCTGAGTTTTAATTAAACTGCAGTGGAGAAGAATTTTCCGCATTATTTCTTCAAGAAAGTCACAAGTACTCACTGCTGGGCACTGAGAACACAAGTGCAAAAATGTACCATTTCACTTTCTCTGCTCCTGTGCTTGTCACCTCTCTAGATTCTCAAAGACAGAGACAAATAGGAGTACATCATCCCTGCAAAGCAAGCAAAGAACAAAAGAGTTCTTTGCTCCAATACTGTGTATGGAGTACTACTTTCATTGAACTGGGCTTTCATACTGTTTTTCCCTTAACATTGCCTTGGGAGAGAGGCCCATGCAGAGGATGCATGTAGGTCCAAACCTGACCAGGATTTTGTGGTGGTAAGTCCAATTCACATTAGTTTTATTGGGAAAAGCTCTGATCCAGAGTTTTGGTTATTCTATCAATTTATCTACAGTACCCATGGCCTCTTCTTATCATATTTGTTCTTTCCATTTCTGAATGCCCCACGTTATAGCATGTTCCTTCCCAGCTCGTGGGAAAGGACAATGAACACTATCTATTTCACAAAAAAAAAGCATCAAAGGCCTAAAGAGTAGGAGTATTTCCTTTAAAGTTAATATCTATGGGTTAAACAAGGCAGAGATACTTACACATTATTCAGACATCTTTATCTTCTGTGGCAAAACAAAACAAAACTTTTAGAACTTTTAGAACATGGTAGATTCTAGAAATCAGTAGAATTCTAAAAGCTCAAAAGTTTGATTTTCTTCCAATTCTGTCAAATAGCCTCATACAAGAGCTTTTCTTTTTCCTATAAATCCTGCCTCAGTGTGTAGGTATGTGATAGGAAATCTTTACCAGGTGAGACAGGAGTCCTCTGTGGAGGAGAAAAACTTTGCTCCTGGTGAATTTCCAATAGAACCAAACAGGCTTTGAGCAGTCTGGGAACGAGATAGTTCCTCTTGGTTTCCACAACTGTAGCACAGAAACAAGCAGGACCTTATATTTCTTGACATTCTGAAGTTAATTCTTCATTGCTTGGCACCACAGCTGGTCTTTTACAACAATACAAAGTAAGGCAGCCCCACATACACTGCGCCTGTGATTCTGAGAGAGAGAGACAATCTTGCCCTGACTTACAAAGGAAGCAAGTTTAGCCTAGAAAATTGAGGGTGAAAACACACAACATGGAATATGGAGTGGAGGTTGATGGGCCATGTCCCTGCTCATTTTATACACAGCGAAAGAAATGCAGAATGAGTTTCTGCTTTTACCATGAGTAACCACTGTGCATGATGATAAATTTTTTTGTCTCCACTCTGACCAGTCACTTGTAAAGCTACGGGCTCATTGTGAAAGAAACCTAGATCAAGCTGCTAAAATGTGAGACAGTTTATGGGCTATTCAGAGTCTATTTAGACAATGAATATTCATGCTCTAGCTGGACAATCTCACATTCATGCTTAGATAATGCAGATTTATGCTCACACACAACAATGATTTGTGAATATTTATAGGCAAACACCTGGACAGTATTAGATACAAATGTGAATATTCATAATTACATCTGAAAGATAGAGAAAGGCTCTACCTGAAGTCTAAACTACAGACACAAGAAGCTAATCCTCTATACCTATTGTGCCTTAATGCCAATGTATAACAGCCAAAAATAGGATAAAGGAAAACATTAGAGGTACTCCTTCAAAGAATCACTGAAAGACAGGAAGCTTCTCTGAGCTGCTACAAAAATTTCCACTGGTTTAGTTTTCTGGCAGAAGTTGGGTTACTGGTGTACCACTTTTTCTGTATGAAAAATATTTGGGCTTTTTTTTGGGGGGTGAGGCTTGGGGGGGAGTTGTTTGTTTGTTTGTTTTTGGTGTTTATTA
>JAWWEW010000112.1:27852515-28076335 GCA_035583185.1 Anabacerthia variegaticeps | reverse complement strand
CCCCCCCCCCCCCCCCCCCCCCCCCCCCCCCCCCCCCCCCCCCCCCCCCCCCCCCCCCCCCCCCCCCCCCCCCCCGTTGTTTGTTTGTTTGTTTTTGGGGTTTCTTACCCACAGAAAATGATTTAAATATTTATTGTGAAAAGAAAAATGCACACAACTGGACATGTGTGCCCACACATATGTGTCCATGTGTGAGGTGCCTTCTTGCCAAGCTAGACTGTGTCTTCAGGATTGGTGTTTAAGTCCATGCTGCCCCAATTCAGATCCCCTATTCAGATCCCTTGTGCATGGTCTTAATGAAGAGGTTTTCAAAGCCAGCTGAGATCAGATCATCACCTGAGTGATGTACAAGTCCTAAGAGCCTTGGTGTAACCTGAGACAGGGTTAGGATCAGTTTTCATGATAAGGGGATTTCAATGCAGAGATACAGATTGGGACCCCAGGAAAGAGAAGGTGGTAACAGAGAGGCTCAAGTCAAGGGAAGGGCAACTAGTAGATTCACATGTGCTTGTTCACCCTTAGGAGGTGAGAAGAACCTGGCATTAGATCTCCTTCTAAGGGAAGGAAGAGCTTGCAGCTGAGGGTTTACCTGGGCAAGAGAAAGACAGATCTGATTGTTTAGCAGGTATATCAGCAACCAGTAACTCTGTCTCTGCTGACAAGCCTCTTCCTGGTCTTACTGCAGACTTCTAAATATCTCCATAATCAAGCTCTAAAACTAATCATGATCTCTCCATTCACAAGATCACCAAAACCTTCCTCTCTGTTATTTAGCTCCTTCTGTGATAGCTCATTACTGCAGGATGACTTAAATGTTTTCTCCCCATGTTCACTGCGCAAATGAAGTGGTGATGGCCCACTTCATCAGGTCACTAGCAGCCAGAGTACAGATCCTGGCCTGTATTCAGTCACATTTGGCCACGTTTTGTCAAATTTCATCCTGCCCTAGAGAGGGACACAAGATGTGGGGCAGCAGAACTACAGTAAATGCCATCACCCTTTCCTTGAAGCTCCCCAACAAATGTTTTTTACAGCCTGGTATTGTCTGGACTAAGCTGCATAGCAGGCTCTTTGACCTAAATTCATTGAGACAGCTGAAAATTATAGCAGTTGAAAGTAAAAGGATCTCCAGGACAATAAATAACCCACTTCTTCCCATTTCTTAAAATTATCTCAGCATCTGGCACTTTTCTGCTGATACCACCTCCCTATGAGAGGAAAATCCCACTGTCTGCTGGGACGCTCAAATGGATGGCAAGGAGCAGTCAGATGCCAATGCTGGATAGTTGTTTCTGTCTCAGGCACAGATGAGTTGCCTCAGCTGCCCTCTGCTCCTTCCTTAGGTTTCTACTCTCATTCTCCCTACTCCCTCTGGTTCTGCCTCTGTTTGCAATGAAATCCTGCAGCCTGAAGAATTACCTGTTACAAACCATCTGTTCTCAGCTCTCGTTGAACAAACAGCCTTTGTGAGATGTCCTCAGATGGATGGTATCCCCATGGTGGACTGTGGCTGTCTCTGAAGGCTGAAGATGAACAAGTGAACAGCTCTGCCTTCCTCTGCTCCAAAATGAGATCCTCTTGGCAGCAGCTGGAAATGTTGTTCCCCAGTGCCAGTGCAGCTGGGTCTCCCAAGGACACAGCACAGCCATTCCCCCCACAGCATTGATATAGCAGAGAAAACATCAAAATTTATCTAGAGTACACAGTATGAAACCTAAAGGATTAAACTACTGAAAACAAATGAAGTGAAGACTTATAATTTCAAAAAACCCTGATTTTTTAAAGGCAGCTTCATGTTTACAAAGGTTTGTCTCACAGCGTCTGATTAATCAGCATTGGAAATAAAGGACAACTTGTTGAATACTACCTTTTTTGCTCTGCTTCTCCAGTTTTCTCTTATGTTGTACTTTCTACCCTCAGAAATGGAATAATGTATCAGACAACAGTGCCTTTTGCTCAGTTTCTAGCAACCACCACCCAAAACTTCAGAGGAAAAGTAATGTCCTTTACCTACTCCCTAATTTCTGAATTCCCTGGGAGATTCATCTCTTTCAGGAAACTTTCTTGCTAAGCCCATTTTTGCCTTAAAAAAACCCCACAAATCACAATATAGAAAAGGTGAAAATACAGAGGCATTTGATTACCAGTAGTCCCATCCGTTCTTTGATTTCATATGTGTATTTTTAATACTTTAGAGCTGGGACTAACTCTCTCTATGCATCAGTATAGCATCTGTTCTGGTGAAACTCCAGATAAGAACAAAAGTTGCTCATTGATAAATAATAAATAAACAGTGGAGACTACCTCCAACTGAGTTTAAATTTATCAGATAGACTATTTTTCACTGATGTCTCTACCTATCCTTTCAACTCTATTGCCTATATATCCTGTGGCAGTTAATTCCATGGGTCTGTCACATACTGTGGAATAAAATTATTTGCTTTCAGTAAGTGCTTCAGTAAGTGCTGCCCTTTAGGTTTACTGTGTGATTTCAGTACTTCCCGTTATGGGAACCAACGTCTGTTTACAATGGGAGTACTTATATTGCTTCTTGTCAAGGTTCTTCAACTGTGACACCTTGCAAACACTGTCTCCTCGTGATCACTCAGAGTCAAGTCCTCGGCTGGACATGCAGTCCAAGGCTCAGTGGAAATTCTCTGTTGAAATGCTGTGTTTGTGCAGTGCTGTGTGCTAATTGTGCATGTGAAATACGACCACCACCAGCAAGCTGTGAACAACACTGCACTTAAATCCTAAGAGTCTGAACATGGCTGCTCTTTTTCTTTTTTGGTTACTCTTCTTAGGCACATCTAAAATTAAAAGAATTTGTGATAACACTTCAATAATCACAATATCTTTAGAAATAAGTGCAAGGGAGGAGAAGGATGAATTCTGATGCATGAACTTTTCTTTCCAAGTGCCCAACACACAATTTGCATCATGTCTCAGGATTCCTGAAGACCAAAAGAAGAACCCATTCCTCCATCTTTAACAGGAAAGCCTGCAGAAATAAGCACGAACCTGAAACATCATTCTGAACACAGCAGCTGCCAGCTTTCACATTAGCAGCTGCATCCACCTCTGGCAGATAAAGGCATGGAGAGACAGAAACACCCTGGCTCAAAGCAGGATGCACCACCCCTTCGCAGCCTACAGTCCCTGCACCTGCTGCCTCTGAAAGCAGCAGCAATTTCAGCTTGTATTTGACCAAGAGTAGCAGTGACTGTTAGCCATGAGCTACTGAGCTCCTGCCTAGATCTCCACAATCCCATTTTGTCTCAATTCCAGCATGGCTCTGCTAGAATTGTAACTAAGCACATCACCTGAAGCAGGAGAAACTTTAGAGAGCATTTGTCTTCCTGTGACGACTAAAACAAAACAGGCCCAAAGGCATGTATTAATGAATTTGTCCTCACAACAGCTGGTCTGGAAATGTTTCAGTTCAATCAGCTTTTCATTGCAAAATACTGGTTTGTTAAAACCACTATTCTTCTTGGGAGATGCTTGAATTCGGCAAAGCACTGGGCTGGAAACATTTTTGAAATCTTGAATTAGACAGTCTGGGAATGAAGGGAAGGAGGGATAGAGAAGGCACAGTTATCTTCCTATTGACTTCAGGAGGCCAAGTCCATTCTGTGCCTAAACATCTCTGTCCCAGGGTGCTGCTAGGAATTCATTAGGGGGACAGTTACAAAATCACCCCATAGCTACAGCAAAATCTGGTTTTCTACAGCCTTCTAGGGCCAAATTTTAGAGTAGGTTGCGACCAGGTGCAAGTGTAAGGTGTCTCATTTAGGAAAAGCCAGTATTTACAACTACACAAAGCAGAGTAGACTCTTTCTCCTTAAAGTTCACCAGATATCCTCACCCTCCTATGGTTGGGTTTTTTTTTTTAGTTTGTCAGCAGTAGAATAAAACAATAGAAGTCTCATATTGCTCCAGCCAGATGGCTATTCCACTTCCTCCTGTTTAGCTGGCTGCATGGTGAGCTGTCCTTGTGCATACATGTGTCCATATCTGTGTCTCTTCTCCTCTAGCTTCTACCATCCTTCTGCCTACCCTACACACTCTAATAGAAATGGTTTTGAAGAGGGGTTTTGGAGCCTGTAGGTACAATGGGGCGAACCCTCCTCTCGAGGGCAGGATTCACTGGGAGCTCAGGAAGACTGTGACCAGACATCTAATATATTTTAGTTTTCTCTACTGAGATACCCAGCTAGAACAGATCTCAGTTTTTTCATCTTCTTGATCTGCTCTGCCGGGGAGGAGCAACAGGCATCCAGGGAGGGGAAAAAGGGATGCTCAGGAGAGGAACCGAGATGCAAGTTGATCATTTTATCTGCATTGTCTGGGTGCCATCAGAATACATTAACTCCTTCATTTATCACAGCACTATCATTAGAAATCTCAATTATTTGTGAATGTCACACTGACAAAATGTTTAATTAGCTACTTTGTTGCATTTATCACTTCTCAGATACAAGGAAGAACTAGAGGAGCCTGCACAGGGCCCCATTATTTTTTATACAAATGTGTGGAGCGCAAAGGAATCTGTAATAAATGTCCCCATCATTACACAGAAATAAAGGTCAGACACCCCCACAACGTTCATATATCTTAAGCCTTTCATAGAGAGCACATACCTGCCAGCTACAGCCTTTTGTGCTAGTGACAGGAGAACAATATGAGCTGCCTGGACACCAGTGCAGGGAAACAGATCAGGGGTTTCCATCTCCCCTCAGAGGCTGATGCTGCTCCAGTATGACAGGGGATAAGTAAGCTGGGCAAGTAAGCAGGTCAGAAGTTACTGTCAGGAACCTTTTACAGATAGGTTCTCCCAGACTTTTCATGAAATCTGACTGCAACTGCAGGTGCCTTTCAGCTTTACATTATAAAAATCAGTTGAGCATGGGCTTGAAGATATTAGGAATGAAAATGGCTGTGTTTCCTTTTTGCCTTGAAGTCACTCAGTCTACTGCTGTAAAGCCAGCAGCCATGGATAAGCCTGACCAATACTCCCATTTGACCCAAGAAAGGCACAGGAAGAACAACAGCATGTGGATGCCCCACCAGCTCCTGCAGAGGTAGAGCACCATGATGCACCATGATGAGAGACAAGTTTGTTTCAGTGTCCTAATGTCCAGAGCCTTTTCATCCAGAGGCAGAAGGCATTGCAAACAGCAGAGATTTGTCTGACCATTTATATTATACCTTTCTATGGAGAATAAGACACAAGGTCACTTCTCATCATGGAAATACATGCCTCTGGATGGAGTGAAGTTATCATTTCATTTCAATTACAGCCATTGAGTGACTTTAGATTGTGAGACATTACCTCAGGGCAAGACCATTTGGACTACAACCCAGTTTGGATAGATATTTGGCATTCAAGGCTCAGTGAGCAACCCAAGGAACATTCTTTCCAACACTTAAAATCTATCATCATGCTCATTTTGCATCACCGGAGCTTCTTAGAGGCCTAATTGTATGGGTTCCCTGAAGTGCTTTGTCCAAAGCTAACAGGTACTAAACATTTGCTTACATCCCCCAAGTGACCCAAACCATCAGATGTCCTTCTCTCCCATTTCAGAGAGAGGAGAGAGATACAGAGTCCACAGTCTGTTTCTGAGACACTTCCCCACCAAGGGGACACCCCACGTGCCAGACCCTTCCCCAGCACTGTTCCTCTGTTAACCCAGTTTTTAATTAAAAAGTGAATGGGTCTAAGGTGATGGTGTCACTAGTTCAACAGTGGCTATTTAAGAGCTGCTTAGGTTTTTTGCAAGCACTGGTCACCCACACACATATCTGAGTCATTTTTAAATGACTCACATTCATGCAGCACCCAAAAGCCTTCATGGTGCCAGCAACCCTCTTTCCACTGAGGCACTAAGGCCTAACAATCAGGGAAAGGATTTCTGGATGGAAATGGTATGCCCAACTCAGGATGCCGCTGGGTATCTGAGAAGACTTTCTGCAATTTCTTCACTGTCTTCCTGGCTGACTGCTTTCATAAAGTTTTGATGTTCATATGTCTGTGCAATATATTCCTTTCAGGAGAGGTCTTCATAACAGTTTACAGAGAGGAAAGAAGAGAGATGAGGTGGTTGAGCTGAGGACACATAAAAAATAAGAAGCATCTAAATCAATCATTGTTTCAGAAGGACAAAATAATGCAAAACAGTAAAAGAATATGCGTGGGGAAAATGGGTTTAATTTTTACTTATCAGTAATTTCTACATTTCTTTCTTTAAACCTCTTTTCCACACACAGCCTCAGAGCAAAGCCATTGAAAGCATGTGATTTCTGCAAAAGACATATTAAATGGAGGGAGATGTTCTGCCTCACAAACTCCAATTAGTTCTAATATTAGACCTGCCTATAAAACATACAGTGTCCCTTGCTTTCCAGAACCGTATTGATAAACATTATTGTACAGGGATATAAATATAACTCATTAGTTTGTTGACACTCAACGGCTTATCTATATATGCAATGCCATCCTGCCATTATTGATGCTCTTATAATGGCACAATATCATTAAGCAGTAATGTTTTACTTCTATTAAAATTTTTTGGGCTGGTTCTTAGTAACTATGCCAGAGTGACTGTAGCATCATCTGCAGGACAAAAATAAGTACATAATATATTTTTCATCACATGTTCAGCATCTTTCACGTTCAAAGTTCTTCTGGCTGTTTGCTTTAGGAGACATGGAAATCTGTAGATAAATGTCCTACCCCAAAACTTACCTGTTCATTTCCCAAAATACATGATGTCACAATCCAAATGATTACCCCATTCTGTGGCTTGCTGGTCTGCTAAACCACAGTCAGATGTACACGGGAACAAGTTGAATGGCCCGACAAGATAACACCGTACAGAGGATTTTCCAGTATGGCACAGGAACAGGGCAGGAGTTCACAATTTCTTCAAGGGTATCTTGAATGCAACATTCTTTCTCAGTACCTTTGAAAAGTTTCATCATTTTTTTCCTGACTCCAATTTCGTGTTTGTCTCTTGATGAGTTCACATTTTCTTTTGAAAAATCCCCCATTTAGCAAGTCTGTGGTTTACCCCACGTTGTTGTGTTTATACTGAACAAAAGTCATAAAGGCTGACTGGCAATCTACTTTGCTCCTGTCCTGTCACAAGTCAGATTGCAGAAGATCAGCTTCTAAGGACAAGACACCTTCCTGTCCTTAAGTATTGCAACCCTTTAATTTTTTTGGCTCCATCCCCACTATTTGCCAGCTCAGTCAGAGTAAATTTGGAAATTGCTCCAAAGGCCTCAGAAAAATGTACTTGCATGTAAATCCTCCACTAAATGTAGGAGCTGAAGGAACCTCCATCTAGGTTTGAACTTCCAGGAATGAATCATAGAATCATAAAATGGTTTGGGTTGGAAGGGACCTTAAAGACCAACCCCTTTGCCATGAGCAGGGACACCTTCCAATAGACCAGTTTGCTCAAAGCCCTGTCTAAATAAAGCAAAGGGCTATTTACTGCAGCCACTGACCTCAGGCTCATCTTTGCACCTCCCTGCTGGCAAGGAGCTAGCTGTGCCCAGGAGCTGTGCATCATGGGCTGTGCAGCAGCTGTGGTGGGACCTGGTGAACAACACGGCCAGGAAGCCCACTCAGCTACAAACAGCATTCACTTGAGGATGTTTCTCAATGTCACACAGGAAGATAAACTGAAAGGCCGAGAGCAAAAGAGAATCTCCCCCACAATAACACTACAAATTATGGGGACACAGATTAAATGCAATTGCCTGCTAACCATTAGCTATTTAATTACATGCTCTGGGCAGTGTACAAATTGCTGATATCACTTACCCCACTGAGCCCAGTGAGTCATTCCTGACCTATACCAGCCTAAATGAAAAGAGTTTCAGGCTTCTTTTGCTTTTTTTTTTTTTCCCAGAGAAAATGCAGATACCAATAAGGAACAAATGCACTTTTGTGTGCATGGGCTTGATCACTAAGTGCTCCAGGCAGCCTCTTCTCCCAACACCCATACTTAGCCAAGTGTGGAGAGAGAGCCAAGCACCGACCATCAGACAGTGCATGTGGGTGCTGTGGGTTTAACATCCCAGGCCCTGGCTCCAAGGCTGACAATTTACAATATCTCTCTGGGAGCAAAGTCTGTCTCATAGTGACTTTCAAACTCACCAGCTGTAATGGTTCTGCCAAATCTAACATGTAACTGTAGTTACTGCAGCCAGTAATTACATAGCGTTCTCCAGTAATCCCCTCACAGCAGCTCTGTAGAGAAGTATGTTTGCCTGGTATTTGTGCTCAGCAGCTGAAAAAGATGTTGTCCACTCACTTAGATCTACCTTTTCTCGATGCCATGTGTGTGGGAGATGATAAAATAGCCTTTGTTTATAAATAAAGCTTCTTTTTAATGGAAATGTCATAGCTTTGTATGCCATGTCATGTTTCTTTTAAACAAAATGGGAGATAATATTCTATTCATGCTACCCGCTGAAGGAATTAGTCGTAAGCTCAAGCTGCAGAAAGTTGCACTTTGACATTACAGATCCCCACTTTAAAACCTTTTGCTCTGCAAGAGGGCATGGGATGGCATTAAATGAATAGTTTTCTGTGCCTGAAGGCTAGATATTCAAGCTGATGTAAAGTAAAACTACAAGAATTAAATAAAATGGCCAAAAGACAAGCTGATATTTTCAAAACTGGTGGCTCTTCCTATAGAAAAGTATATTTATGATGGTGACAGATAGTATGCAGATGAAGGTTCAGGGAAATTTGGAGTGCATCAGGGGACCCTAAAACGGCCCAGTCTGGCTGTGGAATAAAAAGTTTGCATGAGGGTGGAGGGGACACTGTCATACATCTCCAGTCACTGAGTTTGCAGAGGATTCCTGTGAGGACAGGATGTTCTTTGGAGGTTTCTTCTCCAATACTGGCCTTGTGTGGTTTTCATCCCACCAACACAATAGCAAATGGCTTCGTAACGCTCTAACAGTCATTTGCATCCTTGGCTGAAGCAGAGGACTTAGGAGCTTCTTTTCCTTCAGCTGCCATTGCAGCCATCTGATTGGCACATCACATCATTTATTTACTTTACTGGTAGAACTTAATTAAGTATAATTGCTGAAGCATCTTAAATAATTTTAAATACAGGAATTGATTTGGGGATTAAATGGAATATGATAATTGTGTAATTGAACAAAGAAGCTGGAGTCCTCACCCAGCTAAGTGGATTTCATGACTGTGGCTGATTGCATCAGAATATAAATGAGTCTGATTTGCATGGCTAACATCAGCTCCTCTCCTCCTCTCTAGAGATGGCTTTAAGTAGGTCACATCCTGTGGAGCAGAGAGCTTGAAGAGAAATCCCTTGGATTTGGTACTAGATGAGGGAGCACTCCATGGACTCTGCTGAGAAGGAACTGGTGTTCCTCTAGGGACTGGGTGCTTTTCCTAAGGGTTTTGGTTGTTCTGTCACTGGTCAGGAGCTGTTCAAGCCCTTTCTGAGTCTGGGGGAATTTATGATTCTCCTTTTTTAATTCTTAAATCTCTCAATAGTTTGTACCATGGTTTCCTAGGAGATCTCTCTCAGGATCACTCTATCAAGGGTAATTTTCAGCAGAAGTGATGAAATTTAAGCAATTTCACCCCAAGGGAAATTGAGTGGTTATTAAGGCACTTGATGAAAGCATGTCTGTCTCAGATGTGCTTCTAGTCCCATCTAAGTTAATCCACAGCTTGGATCTGCTACCATCCTTGTTTTTTTGGAGGACTCCAATTTTCCAGTGGGAGTTGGCCAAAAAAACTGGCTGAGGCTGGAGTAGAGCTCTTCAGGAGGATTAGCTCTGTGGCCTTATGCCAGTGTAATTAGGAAGGCTGGAAAATGTGCAACCATTACAAGTGGCTTGATAGGAGCTGCTGGTGCTCTGTGGATTTTTTTAAATTCAGGAAAACCAGACATAGTTCTAGGACTGCAGCTTTACATTGTCAACATCATGATTAACATTTTTTAAGTAATAGCATGTGCACACCAACATTAACTCCATTTGGTAAAGCATCATTCCCAAAACTTTTCTTTTTCATTTTGTCTGCATCTGTGTGTCTATGTGTGCAATTTAGGCTCCAGCTATTGTTTCACAACCTTTTCATGGCAGTTTATATCATTCCACATAAATGTTTATAACCACATTACTTCATGACTGCACTGGCTGTTAATCGTTTGTTAACATTAAAAAAATTAGGTGTATCAGTTGTGTGTATTAGAAGGAACATGAGGACTGGAATGTCACCTCTATAAATAAGTTGTTCCTAATATTAAGAATGACACTAGATTCTATTAACTATATTAATTATGTGCATGCATATCACTTTGTTCTCAATGAATCAAAACAATTAGAGAAAGATGGAAGTTTCTTCTGCTGGGCTAATCAGTCTGAACTTGTCATCTTTCATTCCTGAGTCTTTTTTAAGGGAAAAGTGTCCTTCTTTCCCCACCTCCCCCCTCCCCCCACCCCACGAGGTGGCATATTGATTGTTTCAGCGCAATGAAAATGTTCATCAAAGGAAATTAGGAGCAGTCTGAGGCTCTGACATACTCCTGGCTTTCTCTTTGAAACATTTCTTCCCCTCTTCACATTCATACATGACTGCTGTCCTGCTCATGCCAAAGCTGCACCCGCAGAAACAAAATACCCTCTTGGGACAACCAGACCCAGTTTCAAATGCTAGGAAGGACCTGTTATCCTTCACTCTGAGGGGTCTTTCTCTAAGCAGGAGAGGATATTAATTGCCTGGGCTGCTTCCTGACCTTTGTAGCTGGAAGTCAGCAAAAGTGCAAAAATATACTCCTGTAAAATTAATAAATTACAAAATTCCATGCAGGCTGAAAATAGGGACATTTGTGTGTGTGCAAATTAGGGTGGGAAAAAAATCCTTATTTTGGTGCATCTAATACCTATTCCACTTTTTTAGGCTACACTATAGTTTGGACTGGAAACAATGTTTTGGAAAAAAAGAGAAAATGGTGGCTAATTGGTGTTCACCGGGTTTGCCTTTGGCACGGGCGTAGGTACCCCATCTGTAGTTACAGTACAAGCAAAGAATGAGCTTTGTGGTAAGTGCACAAAAAGATAGCTTGAGTAGCTCAGGCCTCACCTTGCACTTCCAGAACCTGCTTACCTGCAGTGGGGAACTCTGTCAGCAAGAGCAAGTGATTTACACTTGGTGAAGGCAACAGTCATTTGTTTCCAGCCGTACCTAAGCTTAGAGACCATTTTGGAATCTGGGTAATGTTTCTTCATGCTAGGCAGGCTGCCTCTCAGGGTTTCTTAACATTTGGAACTTACTTATCCATACATGTGATAGCCTGTAATGTTTCTATAGCAAATTTTTATTCACTTCTGAATCCCACAGCTAATCTTTCTGCCTAAAAGTCTATCAAAACTAGGGGTTTAGAGTGTTTGTTTTGAAGGATAAAATTTATTTTACTTCTCTCAAAAATAATGTCTAGAAGATTGGGATATTTAGTCAGTATATTGAATATATTCAGTGAAGGTATCGACCACCAAGGTACCATTTCTAGGTTTAATTATGGAAGAAGGTTTGGAGGGAAAAGGATAAAGATAAACTCAAAAACATAGGTTTAATGTCATATTTTTTGGTGGCTCCTACACAATTAACTTCCAACATGATTAATTACATATTTTATGTGTTGTGAGACACTGTAGAGCATCTAGTATCACCTGTATCATACTTTCAGCTTATCAGGATGAGAGTGCCCACATAAAAGAATAGCAAAATAAGGTTTAATGGGATTCTAGATTTCTCTTGTTAGTCTGTGATAGACATGACTATTGTGAGTAAGAGTTTAAGGACTGGTGAATTTCAGCTGACTGTACTGATGCTGATGTTATATTCAAGACTGTAGTAACTAGAGGAGTTAAGTCTATAGTTTTAAAAAAAAGGGTGACTCAACTGGCTTATTGATGGCTTCATGATTCCACTGGACGAGGATGAACTCTCATCTGAAGGGGCTAAGTGAAAATTTGCAATTTTGGTGAACTTTTCTAGGCCAACTACCTAGACAAAATGAGGAGTCCAGTTTCATGTTGCATCTTCTTTAGAACAGGCACCAAGAATAAGGGATGATGTTTGAAAAGGCTAAAAGATTAAAAGGACTTTTCCATTGTTCTCAGACCTTAAGTAAATCTTAAAACTAATCTCCACCTTCACTTAAAACCTCTCAATGGTCAAGTGTTAAATATGGACAATCTGAAAAAGAAACCCTTGAGGGATGAAATGCCCTAAACTTCAGGTTGTCGGACTTGATGATCCAGCAAGAAATTAAAATTTTTTAACCTTTTATTTTCAAATCTTTGACACTAAATCACATACTCAAAAGAGAATTAGCAAAATGCAGATCAGGGTAGGTCTCTGACATGTTGCTGGTCCTTCTGGAGCATTTATCAGTTCCTGTATAGCTCTGACAAAGGTTTTGCTAAGGCTTTAGACACTATAGACTTTACAGAAGCTTGAACAATAGATGAGCTGTTGATACCAGTTTAAATGTCACAACGGTGCAATAAAAAGTAGTTTAAACATCCAAATCAGGACACCAAAACGCAAGATGATTGAAACTGCATACAGAAGGTAGCACTAACTTTTTTAAAGAACATAACTTGTTTTGATCACTTTAGGGAAAGAGCAAGAAATTGTATAGCTTTCTGTTGATCCATGGGATACAGTTTTGAGCTAACACCTTAATGCAGGCATCCATGTGTTACCACCTCAAAAGAGAAAGGGTACTCGTATTGTGTTAGCTGTCACTGTGGAGGTCTGTGAGGCTACAGCACGCATTCAGATTAAGGCTTTAGCAACCTCAAGTTAAAAAGGCTTGTTTATGACCACAATCAGGTTACTGCTGCAACTAGAGTACTGAAAATGTGTGACTGAAGATGTATTATTCCTCCATCTGCGACGATCCCTGATGAAGGCAGCTGAGAGCTGAACACATCTCAGAAGCAACTTCCTTCATGCTTACAGATTTCCAGGACAGTCCCATGCCACTCTCTGAGCAATTTTTAGTCTCAGAAAATGTTATAAACAATTAATTTACAGTTCTACAACAATGAGTATAACCTCTTATGCATGAAAGGTGGTATGGTAAGTCCCACTCACACTGGACATTTCTAGGCACTGAACTTCGACAGTATCTCCCAGACACAACAGCTGTTGGAGAGATACCTGCTTTTTTCAAATAGAGGTGGGCTTCAGAGTTTTAAGAATTACTCTTGGTACCAGGAACTCTTGATAGTGAAGTCACCACTCCCATCTTAGTTAGCGATGCCTAGTGTTATCTGGCCACTGCATTTTCAAAGTAATTGTTTAACAATGTGTTTTCTCTGTGCTCACAAAGACTCAGGCAGACATTATCTGCATGTAAATGAGGTGAACATCCATTCACAGTATTGTCTTCTGCATGGCAGCTTTTGTATTTTTCATTTGTATCTTTCCTTAATGAATATTTGAAGGCAGTGGAACCTAAACTGGATGCCTCACTTTCCCCACTGAGTAGAAACATATCTCTAAGTTCCAGCAGGGTCAAGAATTGTATGTACTCAGATTGTTGTGAGAGTAGCCACCAGAGGGAACATGGTCATTCTGCATCAGTGTCTGTTCTCATTAAAAGATCACTAAATCTCAGACTGAGAGAAGCACCTAACGAGAAGAGATTAGGTCTTGAGATTTTGTGACAACTCATTTTCTTGGCAAAGACAGCAACAAAAATCCAAGACGACACAGCCTTAATCTCTTTCTCTGACAATTTTAAGGCTGTAATGAGAGCAGACAACTGCAGAAAATGTTTTCCTTTGGTTTTGGAACTGGAGATATGTGACCCTGCTACAGAGCACTGGTGGCAAGCAATAAGAAAGACAGTATTAGTGCCAAAACAACCACTGGTTTAGGCCCTTCATGAAGAGGCCACTGGAGCTTCTTCCTTATGTGCACCCTTGAGGACTGGTTTAGTACTCAGTAAAGCTGCAGCCCCTGCCGTCAATGGAGGTTTCTCATTCCATGCTTCTCAACTGATCCATGAATACTGTTCTGCCAAGAGTACTTGCCAGGTCAGGGAAGAAGATTGATTCCCAGGAGACTGCATCAGCATAGCTGCAATCCAATATTGCTTGCAGTATCGTGGCCTGTGAACACAAAATTAAGAGGGAGAGAGGCCCACAAAAAGCACACTAAAGTAGAGAAGTTAATTGTCTACAGCAAATAGTGTCACGCAGATTAATAAAAAAGCCAGAAAACATAAAATATTGGTTATAACCTTTGACGGATAGGCAGTCTCTATGTGGAAACAATTGTGCAAAACAACATCCTGATTTGGAAGCACACTTACCCCTGGAAAGGAGGAAATGGTTCAAGAGGAAAGATTTGGTCTGGGAGGAGAAGGCTTAGATTATATGCTGTAATAAAACATGCACAAAGGCACTTGCAGTAAAAAAGAGCTTGTCTAGGATTTGTGCAGGACACATAGCACATCTCCAGGATAAGACCATTTCCACAAATACACAGGCAAAAAGGATTCTATATGTATATACATAGATAATACAAATATATATATTTAGATATATGTACACACATAGCATGTAATAAATAATTCAATATGACCTTCTGAAAGGTCATTATGTAGAGTGTAGACATTTTTCCAAGCTGTCCAAGACAGCAAACAGGCCAAGCAGACCTCTGCAAATCAGGCAGTCTAACCTTTCTGCAGGCTGCACAAAGGGAGGTTATAATGATACCCCTAGCACAGGATAATGAGGTATTTGTGCATGTTTACATGAAATCTTCCAAAATGTGAAGAATACCATGGAAAAAAGAGCTTTCTGAGTACCAGCAACAGGAGAGACTATCCTTGAGGGCTGAGTGGAGGCAGGATACAAATTCTTACCTTGAAAGAGGAGCCAGGCTCGTGTTTGGTGGAAGAGAGAAGGGGAGTACCACTGATGCCCCATCATTCTCTGGTGATTTCTAATGTCTGGACCACAATCTTTTCTCTTGTTTCACACCCAGAGTGACATTTTTTTCAGGTTAAATCTTTTCTGTTACAATTTGTCAGGGTTCTGATCTGTGAGTGGGATTTCTTGCAGTTCTGGTGGTTTTAATTAGTACTGCACATGTACCCAGCTCAGACTCTGGGTCTCAGCCTGCATGCATACATGATGCCATGATGAAGGAAAGCACAGAGAAACAATAAAAAACAGTGCATTCCCTCAAGCCTGAATTCACTGTCTCTTCAGCATGCATGAGAATCTAATACAAGTCATGTCCCAAAACACTGAAGAAAACGTTTTCCCAGCTTCATCCACTTTTCTCCACAATCATATTCAGACTCCTGCATCATTTCTTAGTAGTATTCATTGATCACTGATCCACATAGTTCAGATGGGAAACAATGTGAATTTGGGTGGTTGTTGAGTTTCACTTTGAGTTTTGGGGTCTTTTCCTAGGAAATGGCAGCACAAGGATTCATTTAGACTAAAAACTCCACCCAAATTATCTGATCTGGTCTCTGATTTACCATCAAGCTGAGGACTTCATCAGATTCACTGCTCTTTGCATTGAAAAATAAATGTCCTGCCTAGAATTTCCAATCTAGAGTGGAGCAGAATTTATTTTACACCTTTTACAACATTTTGATTTTTTTATTACTCTTACTGTAATAAAAGTACTTAATATTCCCAGTATAAATCAGACTAACTTTAATTCCCAGTCCTTGACTCTTTTTGCCTTGTGGTCTGAATACCAGACTAAAGGTGAATCAGACCACAGGTCTTCACTTTTATGGCCAGAATGAGAAATAGGTCTTTATTTGGTGTGGTTCAGATGTGTTCAGAGATTGACACCTGTGAGGACATCTGAACTGCAGAGACCGTAAATTAAATAAATTTCATTATAAGACTGCTAAAGTCAAACTTTAACCTCTCTTTAAAATAAAACAGTTTAAGCTCCCAGAGGGTCTCTTGTTTCTAATCATTTCATCAGCTCTTCTCAGAGAACTTTCCCAACTTTTATCCCTGGGTTATATTAATGACGTTCTTACAAAACACAGAATGCACTCTCTCAAATTTTATGCAGCCTGGTTCCTTTCCTTCTGGACAACACAGGCAGTTCGCTAAGAGACAGCTTTTAAAGTTAGGACAAACCAAAAATAATATTGCTGTAGCAAAGGCAATTGTGGTGAGAGGTCTCGGCGTGGCTGAAGAAATAACATTGAAGCCAGCAAGAAACCTGAACCAGGCTCCTTGTGCTGAGGACAGCTTACCATTTTATTGTACATGATACATTCTGCATCAACAGATTTTTACTCAACTAAAAAAATAAATAAAAATTAACAAACAAACAAAACAAAACCAAAAAACAAAACCAAAAGCAAACAGTGCTGTTAAGGTTAGAAAGGCAAATTCCTTCTGGCTTTTTGAACTGTTCACCTTTCTTTCCACCTGCTCCCTCTTCTGTGTTCCTTTCAGCCCTGTGGTCTGGCTGCAAATGAAAAAAAATCAAGGCAGTGAAGATCAACGGGAAACAGACAGACTTCAAATATGTAGTTTTGCAGAGATAACAAAATTATTCTTTCATTTAAAAAAGTAAAATCTCACGTCACAGAAAACACCATGTGCATGCCCCAGAGGCCCCCTCATCTGTTTCACTGGAAGAACACAGGAAGAGCGCTGGCCTCAGCAGCCAGGGTGAAGGATGGTGCACCAGCCATCTGGAGCACTCCCCCAGGATCTGGCTTCTATCAGGTAATTATAAGATATAGCAGGTTTCCTCTACAAAGTACTTTACAAATATTCATTAATTAGCCCACACTGCTTCCCCTTTAGGGACAGAACTGAGTCTGTCTACATACATACAGACGGGAGGAGCAGATGTAGATTAGAGGACTTTCTCAAGACCTTCTGAGGAGTCAGTAACAGGGCATATGTTTGCTCCAGTCCTGCACTTGCTCATGTTTAAAAAGTCCCTTCAACACTATATTCTGCAATAAAAGGGACAGGCAGTTTTTGCTGTGCTGCATCAACAGTACAGAACATATTTTAGTAATCCTGAATCTGACTTTGCACTACAAACAGCAACAGCAACAAACCTGCATGTGCAGTCGCACATATTCTTTTAGTTAACAGGACAGAAACAGGGCCACTTGTTTCACAGAAAAAAGAAGAGCCTCCTGTCCTGAAAGCAACAATTAATATGTGCTATGATGTTGTTTCTGCACAAGCAGCACCACAGTTTGGTGTTATCGATGGGTGGCTGGGGAACTTGGCCAGTGGATTGCAGTGAAAGCTCTCTGAGGGCCATGGTTGGGAGAATGAGTCTCTATTTTGTTTATATTCCACTTAACAGTAAAAGAGAAGTGTCATTGACCAGTGAATGTGTCTCTGGAGAGGGAGCAGGACCTTGTGGGAAGCTGGGAAGAGGAGAATTTGGGGTTTGAAAAGAAAACCTGTTGGCCTAAAGTCTTTGGAGGCAATTTAATAGCTGGAGACCAGAATCTCTGGGAAGGTAAATCAGATTTCATGAGCTCACGCTAACTGACAATTTGTTTGTGTCTATATGTAAGAATCCTGCCTCCGCACTTTCTCATCCAGTTTACACAAAAAATATCATCCACTGGCTCATTTTAAGAGGAAGAACTTAGGACAATATATTTGCTTGAAACTATAAGGCGAAATCTAAGACGAGAATCTGCACTCCAACAGCGGTGCACAAGCAGCAGACACAGCTGTAATCGCAGCAGTGACTCAGGAGGGCACAAATACTGACATGAGAGCCAACACTGGAAGGACCAGAGGTTCTGTAGCTTCTCTCCCCCTTTCCCTTGCTCCTCTGAGAGGATATTCATTCCCACAGCTCTCTTGTTCCCAAGGTTAACTTTAAGACCCTCTTTTTTCCTCAAGGCTTGTCCTGTGTATTTGTCACTACCGCTACAGCTAGGGACTGCTTTTTTTATTAAACCGTAGTTTTTAAATGAAATGTCACAGGTAATTTTCAGGGTAAAAGAAGCTGCAATATCATCGTGTGTTTCCAGAGCTGTGACTGTCCTCTCAGCTAAACCTCCCTTGCCCTGAATTGTGAGCAATGAAGTTGTACCTCAAAGAGAAGAAAAGATATTTCACTGACACACGAGACAGTGCAGGCTCTGAGGCATGCAGACAAAATGACCAGGTTTCACTTTTCCTGTAATTCTGAAAAAATTACTGGGCTCACATCCTCCCAAAATATTTTAACTTAGACAGCATTAATCACTTGTGGTAACCAGCAGAAGACTCATCAACTGAACTGTCCATCAGATTAAATTGGTCAAAAAATACAATAGAACTGGAGGCATCCTTGCCATCCAGACTCCTATTTTGTTGCACTGCTGCTATTAAGAAGAGAAAAATCAGAATTTCTTTATCTCCTTTGCTCAAACACAACAATCTAGTAAATATCATAAATAGCACTTAGATGTAAATAGCATATGTCTATGTATGTGTTAAATTGGTTTTTATATTAAGTTTTAAAGTCCATGCAAAATCTCTCTCCACACACCTTTTTCTGAGGCACCTGCAAATATTGTCTCAAGAAATGTCTTAAAAGAGATGTCAGGCTCACTCAGTTATTGCATGTGCAAGCGAAAATAGCAGTGTTTAGCAGTCCAATAATGAAAGATTAACTCAAGTAAACACTGTTCAGGACTGTATTTCTAATGTTAAGAAGAAAACCTCACACTCAGATGTCTTCTCTGAATATTGAATGATGAGATCAGATAGTACTCTACTCTGAAATATCAATGCCACGGCAGAGAACTCCCCACTTGCTCCACAAACATGCTATACACTCAAGACAGTGAAAGGTGACTTTTTAGACAATAAAGACCTTCTACTTGCTGATGAATTACGTGCTGGTAATCCATTCAAATTCCTTGAAAGAAGGGAAGGCAGACTTGCCGCATGCTGGGATCTCTGAACTGTTTGAACAGGTGGAATACCCCTTTCAACAAGGTTTTGGTCTGCTTCCCCTTTCCCTTACACCACTGTCATGCTCCTGGTATTGAAAACACTGCAACAGTTAGTAGATCAAAATTTATATATTCAGGTTAATGCTTTGCTGCTTGTGGATCTTGACATGATAGCCCTAAACCAGGAGCGACCACTGACTGGAGTTGTTTTGGTTTTAAAATAATGTTTTACATTTAATTTTACATTTTCCATTGAATTCTGTTTACACTTAAGCTTACAGGTATCTTTACTTAGTTTAATAACAGGAATACTAAGTGGTCACTTGATATTCTTCCCTCCCAGGTCTTCCTCTACCGAAACAATTGCTACTATCATGGCTGTTCAAAAATCTTTGTCCCAATCTTACATATGGTCAGATTCTCTCCACCAGCCACTGTTGTGTGAAGGGACATCATCAAATAAATACAAACACATTGGCACAGCTTTCAGTGTTAGCCATTAAGTGAAATGGTTTATTTCCAGTCATAAAGAGGGCCAGTAAGGCTTCAACTAAAACAAAGACGTCTTTATGGAGCTTGTTTTGTGCCATTTTAGCTTTGCACAGTTCATGCCCTCAATAAAATTACTTCTGGTTTACACCTATATAACCTATAGTGGAATCAAGTGTAAAATGCTTGGATTGATGTTTATTAGGAAATCTTTGAAGTGTAAATCACTTGTACCTGTTTCTTTAGCCTTGATGCTGCACTCAGATTTACTGCAATTAACCGTAAATATTTGCACACAAAGCTGCCACTGTGATACAACCCTTTGTAAAACCATAGTCAGTGCTTAACCTTGAATTGTGCCTTTTTTGAAAATAAAGGTGCTATTATTAGGAGGAAAAGCCAGCTTTCTTGAAATACCAGGTTTAATAACCACTCCTTGTAATAAAGTTCCTTTGCTTATTGCAAGGGAGAAGAGATGAACTGACCGCAGTGAGGGCCAAGAGTAGGTTTCTCATATGACACAAATCAAATTATCACTCCTGAGTTTGGTTTGGAGATGAGCTAATCTGTACCTGACATGGTTTTTTGGCAGGGGTGGGCGGGGGGTTGTGGTTTGGTTTTTTGGTGGTGGTGGTGTCGGTTTTTTTCATTTTTTTCCCCCATCCTTTAAGTAGGTTGAACCTGCTGCCCTTGCAACACAAAAGCAACCTTGCTGGAGTTCCTGGGTTAAAAAGTAAAAATAGATACCTTGTGGTTAAGGTTTGGACTGAGATCTCCCTTTATGTTTTGCCCAATGTGCTTTCGAAAGGATGTTAGCAGCCTAGCTGGGAGGAGCACCATGACCAAAGGGTTGAATAAATCTTGAGGATCTCAAAAAATCAGAAATTAAATACCCAAGAATCACAATTGTAAAAATAATGGATTGATGACTTGGACTGGTGAATTGAATTCACTTATGAATTGATGCTGGTCTCCTTTTGTCTCCCTTCTGAACTATGAGAATTAGGACATGGCTGTATCAGACTTTCAATCTTACTGTTGCAACCTGAGAATTTCAGACCTTAATTTTTGTTTTATTTTAAAGGAGAACACTCTCATGTAATGGCTTGTCTCCAGGAGCTGTGAAGCTGTGGCTTGGGGAGGCACTTTGCTGATCACAAGACTCCAAATAAGCTCACCAGTGAGCTCCAGGGAGCAATCCAGTTCCTGGATGTGACAGTTGACCTTGGCTGGACACCAGGTGCCCACCAAGCCACTCCATCAGTCCCCTCCCCTGCAGAACAAGGCTGAGAAAATAAGATGAAAAAGACCTTGTCAACCAAGATAAAGGCACTTTAATAAAGCAAAAGCAAAGGTCATGTGTGGAAGCAAAGGAAAACAAAAGATTTACTCTCTATGTCCCATCAGCAGGCAATGTAAAGCCACTTCCCGGTTTCTCTGTAAGACAGAAGTTACAGAAACAAATGGCCCCACTCCTTCTCCTTTCTCTTAGGATTTACTGCTGAGAAATGGCAGTGTGATATGAAATATCCATCTGGTCAGTTTGGGTCAGCTGTCCTGGCTGTGTGTCCTCCCAGGACCTTGCCCACACCCTGCTTACTGGGTGAGGTGGTAGAATGCTGTAGAGACAGCACCGATGCTGTGTGAGCACTACTCAGCAGTAGCCTAAACGCTGATTTTGTAGAAAACACCTTTCTAGCCACCAATAGAAAGCACAGCATTATGAGAGCTGCCATGGGGAAAATTAACTCCGTCTCAGCCAGACGCAATACACTGGATAATTATCGTTAGTTAATTAATTAAAAAGCAGGTGGTGAGTTCCAAGGGGTTTATGAATTTAAACTAGAAATTAGAAATAAAAATGAAGGGTCCAAATAACTACAAATCCAGAAGAGGTGTTTTCATTAATCCTTTCATTTCAGTACTACAGAAGATTAATGAGTTCTGCTCAAGCTGAGATAGGCATCCCATACAAAACCTTTCAAAATGTATATTTCAGAGCTAGGCTGGAGAGAAACAGCTAACAGAAAAAGGAAAAATTTCAACTCACACTGAAAGAAAAATTGGAAATTATACCAATGTTACTTCAAAGATATACCTGTATATTCATATTCATACCCTGTGATTATCATTACAATCATAGAAAGAAGATTCCTCCCCCCAGGATTCAGAATCAACATATATGTGAAGGAAACACTTGGGAAATTTACCTCAAAGTTCATCCACAGCCTCTTCCCTTTTCTCTGATTTCTTGACCTCAGACTGTTTTATTGTGCCTGTTTTCACAAGGTGCAATTTATCTGCAGCTAAGGGTTCCCTGAGGATTTATTTCAAGTACTAGTATTTTAAAGAAGTGGAAGTTGACTGAAATATGTGTATGAAAATACAGTATTTTCCACCTTTACTTTAGATATGTCCAGAACTGCTCACTGTAATTTGTAAAGCAAACTATTCTTTCTCCACGGCTCACCAGCTTTGTCAGGTCTAGGATGCAGCAGGCAGCTTCTGCAAAACCCACTTGCTCAAGAGTCAGATTCAATGCAGTACAAATAGATGAAATCTCATTTATGCTCGAGATTCAAAAATTGATGGTCTGAACCCATTACAGTAGTACAGTGGCACTCAGACAAACTCAGGTAGACATATGGAAAGCCACAACTTCCTTCACCGTGTGCTTGAAGCCAGAGTAAGCTCAGTAGTCAGCTATGGTGGTCAGGCTTGTCATAAAACACAAAGGAGGCCTTGGATGCTCTTTCCAACCAAACTCCAAAACATTCTAGCTGGAAATGAGCAAACCTGAAAATACCATAGAGGTTCAAGGTCTTCAGTTCTGTGGCATCCTATTCAATACTGATAGCATGGATGTCCTCTTCTTTCTGCTTGTCCAGAATGCCTGCAGAGCAGCCAAGAGAGGTGACATAGGACACAAAGTCACTGTGCAACACATTACATGGTTCCTAAGGAAAAAAATTTTCTTTGCAGCTTTGCTTTCCATGGTGAACCTGTTTCCAAGAAGCAGAAGATACATAATGAGATTCACCAATGAGGAAATAATTGAAGTCTGAAACAGCTAAGACAGAGTGAAGATGGAGTAAACAGGAAGAAAAAGCTTGATATGTTTCAATGAAGTCAGGCAAAAAAAAAACACCTGAGAAACCATCATACAATGGGAAGATGATTTATTTAATGCCATGTAGCAAAACTCTTGGCATCAAACCATGCTGTCGCCATTTCCATAGTATTGGTTTTCACAATGAAGTCAGATAAAGAACACCTGATTGCAATTCTGCTCAAGCTTTCTTCCATGTACAATCTCCATCCACACCTTTCATTCTACTCTTACTTGCAGTGCCATCTTCAAGATTTGGTAACACACATTTCTTGAGGCTGCCCCTTGTCCTTGTTTCCCCATCTCTGTGTGTATACCCTCTTAAGGAGAAGCTATCCTCCAGGACAGCCGTGGTCCTTCAGAGATACCTCCTGGAAGATAGCCAGTGCTCCTACAAAGCCCAGCAGGATGGTCCTCTGAAAGGAAATGTGACCAGAAAGTCTTACTGCTTGTGTCCTTGTCCTCCTTCAGTTTTTTGTGCTTCCTTCCATCCGTCCATCTCCCCATCTTCATAACGAGAATTTCAGCTCCAGTTGTCATTACTTCTGTACAGAATTAAGAGTAGCCTTCAGCCTCTGATAATAATAACAAATATAAACTGATACATGCAAAGAGGACAGGCTAAAGGAGGTAGAGCAATTCCAGAATTGCCCTCTGTGACACTTCTACTCTTTCCTTAGAAATATCTAACACCCGTGAAAACCATTTAGCACACTAATCATAACATAGGCCAGACAAAGTCTGGCAACTTCTGTTTTAGTTGATGAGAAGATCAGATGATTTGAAAAGCTCACTGACAAATACTTCTTTGTTGAATATGCCTGAATTTTTTCATCAAGATGAAGGACCCTTTCCCCATTCTCTAACAAAGGTTGAAAAGCAGAGCTGCGATCACAAGTTTTCAGACTCTGCTTGCATTATAGCATGTGCTTCAGTGGATTGGGCAATTCACTGTCAAGTATTCTCAAAAACAAGTTAACAAAAATTTTTTTTCAAATCAAATCACAATAAAATAGAATACATCAGCTTCAGGTACAGTTTTCCTTAGGGGTCACTGTATGTTTTCCTGTGTACATTTGATTAACTAGTTCATTAATATATCAAGGTCATTAGTGCACTTCAATGAGACTCTTCTCTATATAAAACTAATACAGTATGTTTCTGACAAATATTCAGCAAGTACCACATGGAGAATAAAGAAGTTGAAACGCCAGATCACTTTCCACATTCAGCTGCACTTAGACAATTCCTGTTGAACGCTCATGTACTTTCTGTCTTTCCTTTTGGGTTTCTTTGGCCTTCTTTCCTTTTTTCTGCCATGGTAGATGAAGCAGATCTAACAAATTTGGTCCTTCACTGGCAGAAAAGTTTGTACGCAGCAGAACACCCGACCCTGAGAACCTCGACTGGGAGCCCATGTTCCCAACTGTCACTAATCTTCTGCTGAAGGGAAGGATCTGTGAATAGATGTTGGCAAAGTGGGTGTCTGTTCTCCCTGTACAGAGAATTAAAAGCTGATGATGATAACATTCTGCTGCTGTCAGACACTCCTTCAACTCAGGGCCAGAGGTCTGTGCTGTGCAACTGAAATATTCCAAACCTTGTGATGGTTCATACGCAGTCATCCATAGCCAGCTACGGTGGAAATCTTCTTTTCAGCTACTTTGTTTTTAAATTCAGGAAATTGCACACATACATGCACACCCACTTGCAAAGAACGCTCTTGTGATTTCAAATTCAGCAAAAGCATGCAAATTTTAGAATTGAAGATGTCTATGCAATGTGTTTGTGCAATTATAATGAGGTCCCTAGCAGGCTAATTTAATTTGATTATTTTCAACTCCCTAAGGATTTTTACAAGATCTCTTTTCCTGCTTTAGTTGTGCTTTTTATCCTAGTCTTCTCTTTTTTTAAGCTGAAAGACTTGCAGAGAATGAAGACACTGATTGCAAACACAAAAGGGTTTTGAACAGTGCACAAGCGACTTACAGTAATCTTCATTCATGTGGCTATTTGGTGGCTCCCTGATACATTATCTCGGGGTGTGGTTGGCAGAAACACACAAAAAGCAGCCGCAGACAACAGCGGTGGTGCATTGTGAGCAGCACTTTTCTGACATTACAGGGTGTTCTCAGTATCACACGTGGGCCTCTGAAACTCACAGCCTTTGTCGACTGTCTTATTCCCTCCTTTCTCTGATGAGTGGAAAACAGCACCCCGGTTCAATTCACCATGTCTTCTGAAGACAATTTAAAGGGGGAAGTGTTCAGATGCATCAGTGGCAAGCACCACAGTAAAAAAACAAGTGGAAGTGATTCATGCTGTCCTCAGAGCAGGGTTTGATTAGCTCCCAGTAATAAGGAAAGGGGATGTGTCTTAGTCAGTGATGGTAGAACAAAATATTGAACAGCTGCTCACTAAATGGACGCTGTGTATCCTGAGCCCTGAAAGGAGGCATAAAGCATACAAGATAATGTAATTAAAGACTATCAGAGCCACAGGTGCACAAACAGCAAGTTGCCTGGGCAGTGTCAGTTTGGGCATTGATTCCATTCTGAATGCCTGCTTTTGTGACCCTGTTAATAGTCTCCAACTGCAGGTGTGATTACGCATAGGCACATGCATGTGTGTGTGGCTTTTATCTCCCAGTATAGCAGTAATGCTGTCTTCATGAGGTTCCTAATGACAGGTGAATTATGAAAATAGCTAAGAAACTACTTCATAGCTTCTACCTCCAAATGGGGAAATTATAATAATAGTTCAAATAAAATAGACCCAAAAGTTTTACTTAAATGGATGTGATTATGCTCATTTATGGCCACCCACTCTTGTCTTTGACTAGGGCCTTTGAGTTTTCATCGAGGCAGTTCAAATGGCTACTAGTTTAACCAGTTCATACACTGGTTGACCCCTTTCAAAAGGAAGCAGCAGAATCTCATGAGACTGGAAGCCACAGTCTTAGTCTTCAAAGCTTTCACACACCCAGTCCAGGACTGCCTTTTCCAAAGAGAAAATTCAGCTTCCCTGCCTGCTGCCACCTAACCAGACTACCACTCTTCCAGACATTAACGTAAATCATAAAGCACTTTCTGGTGTAGCATGAGACTCATGCTGCTTCCCTGTCCCATCTGCACAATCCTCACAATTTCTTCTTCTCCAGCTCACTGACTCCCATGGCAGAGAGGGAGAAATGAAAGCTGTCTGAATGTCAAAGCAAACATACACAGCTGTAACATATAGCTGAGACCCATGATGCCTCTCAGGGTTGTTTCTCTAATTAGTTGGTGGAGAGATCAGAGGAAATTACTTGAAAGAGAGCTCAGCAATGAGGGCAGGTTAAGGGAGTATGTCAGGAAAGGAGGGAAGATGATGCAGGAAGAAATGCAAATAAGGGGTTTTGGATGCCAGGCTTCAGTTAGTTGCTAAATACTCAATTGCAAGTCATTGGGCTGTTCTATTAGGCAAGGAATTCTTATTTGACATTAAAGGAGCCCCAAATTTTGACGTAACAGGGAAAGTCAGTTCTCAAGTACCAGGTCAAAGGTGAAAATAAATCTCACTGCACAGAATATCACAGGTTTGCAGGTATCCAGCTTGTACCCACAATAATTGTGGTAAAAACTGGGGAGGCCTAATGCCAGGCCAGCACTTCATGTAGCCATTCAAGTCAGGCAGAAAATTAACCACTCAGAGTATCAGCACCTGAGTCACAGTGTCCTGTTGCACACCACTGCACAACTAAGCTGCGTAACTAAGGAATTTTTTTAAGCCTAACTATCAAGTCCACAGGAAAATGAGAGAGAACTCGTGTCTCTTGACTTTGCGTTTCACAGCCACAGAAAGATTTTGAGTTTCCCTTGCTGGGAGCACAGTCTGTCTTTACAGATATTAAAGCCAGTATCTTGGTGACAAAGCAGATGAGAGGAAAAAAGTACTTTGGCTGCTGGCTTGCCCGACCCAGAGCCCTGCTCTTCCACTGCACAGCTTCTGCTGCTGCTGTCTCTGCCATGAACTGAAGGAAAGTTCAGGCTCACACCCCATTTTTCAAGGCCCTCATCCCATCATCCAGGTTCCCTCCTAATTGTTCTGGCTCTCTGAAGAAGTGGCAGTGTTACAAGTTATGAACCTAGTACTGAATAGAGGTTGCCTTTGTGGACAAACTGTGGGTTGACCCATGAAGTAGGTCCCACGTTCCCTGACTGACACTTACCAACCTAAGTTGACAAGACCAGAGGAGGTGGCAGTCCCCAGCAATTCTGTGGGACTGTTTATTGACATTTCTATGTATCTGGCATGGACCAGAAATGAGCCCTAGGGATGGGGGATATTTAAAAACAAGGTTTAAAATCAAAATTATAATGACAATAAAAGGCAACAGGGAGAAGAGAAATAGGAAGCAGTGCCAAGGAAAAAGAGTCAGGGGTACTTATTAGGTCATCTTTCCCATCAGAGGAGTTACAATGCGAACACCTACTCTGAGTTGTTAATTCCTCCGGGTTACACCAGTGCAGGAGACATATATAGAGCTAAAGGGTTATTTGGACCTGCTGGATTTCGCTCCTGACATTGCAAGCAAAGGCACATCTGGCCTCTTACAACACCTCACTGGAACACACACTATCTCTCTGAGCCTCCCTTCCCCTGTCCTTGATGCGCTGTGGGGAGCAGCTTACCAGAAACATGACAGGTGAGAAGTGACTCTCACTGAAATGAAACACAAAATGATCCCATGAAAGCCCAGCCCACAGATAATGAAAGCACCTTGTGCTGACAGCCACTGCTGCAGAGGGAAATGTCGATGGGGCTATTACCTCCAGCGATTTCGCTTAGCTGATGGCAACCCTGACCTTTGCAGTGCCCGCAGGCAATTTGTTTTCCTGGCTGCGGGAAAGCTGGAAAGTACCAAGAGACATTACAAAAATGATGCACGCCCTGACTCTGTCTCATCATCATTTGCTATGAGATGGCTTTCTCCTGAAGGCTGTGGCTGCCAGCAGCTGTGGCACAGCTCCTGCTGGCTCCATATGGTGACTCAGGACATGGCATTTGGTGGGGGCTGCTTCTGCTGGGCCTTCTCACAACTGAGCAAGGAGCAGGGGGAAGCAGGCAGCAACAGATCGCTGCTTTTTCCCTGCTGTTCAGCTAATGCATATTTTCTTCAACCTCTGGGCACATTTGCAGTTATAAACAGTGAAACATCACTTCTAAATGGTAGTTTAGAGTCACTTACATCAGAAGTAATAGCCATAGGAAACAAATTTCAGTTTCCCAGAGAATTCTTTTAACGTCAAGCTGGATACACATTCAAGTCACACATATCTTTGCAGATGATCAAGTTCAGACAGTTCAAGGTCCAGAGGAACGCACAATCCAGAGAACAGCTTCTGAAGCCCTATCACTTTGACTATTGAAATCTTCAGGTACCTAGAAACCAAAGCATAAGAATACATGCAGACAAAAATCATCCTCTTAAGCTGAACTGACCATCATTGTAGTGTAGAAAGCTCAGAGGACTGTCACTATCTGAGCAAACAGACAGACAAACACTTCTTCTGTTTCTGGAGAGCTGGAAGCACATGCACTGCTGTCTCCCAGTGAGGGGATTTTACAGGGGCGGGTCAACAGTATCCTTCATACAAGATATGGCAGGTCAGAGAAAGGGGCATGAGCCAGTACTGTGACAGAGGAGGAGATGTCCTAGCCATCCCATGTTGTTCCCACAGAGACAGGACTCCTGTGACACTGGAAAACCATTAATTTGTTGCACTGAAACATAGGAAATTCTCCTAGCTAAAGGTTAGTCTCAGGGACTGAAACAAGAACTCCATGGCTCCTGACAAGCTGAAGAGCAAGTAGGGCAACAGGAATATGAGGAGACACAGAGGAACAGGGGCACCTGACAGTACCATTTGGCTCCATTGGTGTTGTCCACTACAGGACTGCCCTGGTCTGCACAGGAAATGGTTTGCCTCCTGTCTTTCCTGGCCTCACCATACACACTTCCCATAAAACCTCTCACTGTTGACTAACAAGGATGATTATAGCTGAGACAGCTTATTGCTTTCAGGCACTAGGTCTGCAGTATCTTGTCATAGAATCATAGAATGGTTTGGGTTAGAGGGGACTTTAAGAATCATTTAATTCAACCCCTCTGCCATGGGAAGAGATACCTTTCACTAGACTAGGTTTCTCTGTGCCCCATCCAACTCAACCTTGAATACCTGCAGGGATGAAGCTTCCATAACTTCTCTGGAAACTTGTTCCAGTACCTCACTACACCCACAGTAAAGAATTTTTTCCTAATATCTAATCTAAACCTACACCTACTATCTTTCAGTTTGAATCCATTTCCCCTTGTCCTGTGACTATGTGCTCTTGTAAAAAGTCCCTCTCCATCTTTCTTGTAGGCATTCTTCAGGCACTGGAATGCTGCAATTAGGTCATCCCTAAGACTTCTCCTCATGCTGGAGTGTTTCTGTAAAGAAGAGGCTCTGTCCTCACTCAGTTGCCACCATCATCCCCAGTCTTGTGTTCCCTATCAGGATGCACAGGATTGTATGAGAATACTTATATTAAAATTTCACCAAACAGATAAGATTTAAAGAGAAAAGAATAAAGTAAAGTCAGTTTGACAAGGTCAACTTTTTGTTCTATCTTTCCATGAAAGATGCATAGGGTTTATTTCTTCTATCTCTGGAAATCACAACATTCTATATTTATTATAATAAAATGTCCTTCCTGCATTCCTTCTGCCTATATGACTTATATTTCTTCCTTAATATTACTAAAGAAAACAACTGCATAAATACAACTTTTACTGGGCTTTTGGGAAGCCAAGGACCTACACTAACACCTGTCTCAAGTTTTCTACACCAGTCAGAAATCTTCCTCGAGAGATGCCTCAAACAGTAGAAGACATCAGTGTTCGTTTTAAATTTATGCGAGATCTGGTATATCATGAATTTAACCTTTCCATCCTCTGGCCTGCCACGAAGAAATGCTTACATTTTTTTCCCAATAGTTGCATTTAGAGGACAGCACAACTAGATTACAGTTCAGATATCAGTTTCACTTCCAGTTATGTCATCACCATTTCCCTTTTCTAGGTCTTTGATGTAGGAGATCAGCTTTGTAAAGCAGAAAGCTTCATTGCTATGTGTAGGGGAAGCAGCTGGTACAAAGGGATTGGGATCCGAATTGTGATCTCTGATTCTAATATAAACCTAATTAATTAAGCATCAGTATATGTTGTTATTGATACTGTTTCATGGAACAGAGAAGTAAACTCCTTTGGCATTCTTGGTATGTTTTGGATCTCTGAACCATCAGAGATTTAATGCCAGTCCTCAATATCCTCAAGCAGAATACATTTATAGACTCCTTTGCCTCTGAATCCAGTGACTCTCATGGTGTGTACCCGTCTTTGGAGAAGCTGCCAGGCGTGCATTCAAGTCCAGATTGATTCAAAATGAAGATCAGAGAGAAATTATATTAAAATCATTTGGGACATTGGTCCTTTCAGTGGCATAAATCAGCAGCATTAGGTCTGACTTAAAGACGCTACGTCGTTTATAGCTGTGGAAGAGCTGGGTCCTCCGTATTCAGCTCTAGCTTCTAACATATGGATGTGAAACAAAACAGGAGAAGCATGAGGTTTACCTTGGCAGGCAGAAGCATGAACAGCCACAACAGTAGCTGGAGAAATGTTTGGTTAAACTTCACCTCTCCTAAAGGAAGTATAACTCCCACAAGTCTCTTTTTAAATTGTTGGGGGGTTTTGTGGGTTTTTTTTTTTCCTGATACATCAGTTTTGATTGCAGGTATTGGATTCCACTGCCAGACCTATGTCAATCAGACCTTCCATGCTAAGTCAGCCTTCATCTCACCAAGAAAAAATACAATTCTGCTGGAATTACTTTTTAGTATTTTTGCTTATGGAAGCAGTAACCCAGCAGTATATGAATGGTAAATTTGCCCTGCAAACACTTCCTTTCAGTTCTGCTGATTCTCTTCAGCCCATGTTGTTCAGTGACCAGTCTGTGTCTACTCAGCACTCTCTCCAACTCATGAGCTGGATTTCCTGCTATGGCAGATGGTATTTCTTTTCTGTGTGACCAAGGCAGCTTTTGAAATTCTGTCTCCAGAGAAAACTGTGTAGATCCTTCCCTTGCCACTCCCACATTATCTCACTGCTATATTACATTCAGATAGGACACAGGAGCATCCTTTCCCTGGAACTCAGCCACATTTACACATCCTAAGAACAATGATAAGCCACTCTAGATTAATACATCTAAGAACAATTAGAAGCCATTCCTTAAGAGACAGCAGTTAGTCCTCTGCAGCAAGGGGGAAGAAAAAAAAAAAAAAGGACAGGAGAAAATGAAACTGTTCAGGGCTGTTTGCTCATATGCCACATCCTTCCAGTCACTCTGACAATGGGCTCCCTCCTGCTGAACATGTCCCACAGTTTCCTCTGACATGGTGCAAAAGAGTCCCTGAGGGCTGCTCCGTCGCTCTTCCTGAAACCTTTTTCAGAGGGAAGTTTTCTCCCTTGTCCCTGCAGCAATCTCTGTCAATACCGTGTCTCTCCACACAGCTTTGTAAGAGGGCATTGAAACTTCTCTGGCAGAGCTGAAGTGGACTTGCTATTTCCCCATTGGGATTAGAAGCTGGAAGCTCTCCAGGATGGCAAAGTCTTTTGTCATTAAGTTGTCTCACTGACTGCATGGTAGATCCAGACAGATCAAACACCATCTGTATTTATAGAGGGCACTGGTGCACCTTTTATGTCTGCTACAAAAACAATTCTCTGTGGCCTTTTTGGTTTGTGTATACATTGTCTGGGGAAGAATATGTTTGCTTCAAAAAGGGGTGCAAAAAATGGAAAAGTGTTGAATCACTTTCTCTTGTTTATATTATTTTACAGGGGGAAAAAGGTAAATTAGTTGGGTTTTGGGTATGACACGTTTTAATGGACCTTTACAAATGTCAAGACTAATCTCTGTGAGGTTTTAAAAAACAATCCAGTCTTCCACCCCTTGCTGCGATTGGCCTCTTCACCCAGGAAGAGCAGGGCAGGCAGAAGAGGAATCGGTATTGATCTGCTCTTTGACTTGAGTGTGACAGAATATAGAAACAGAAAATGGGGCTGCTGTATAATTGCCTTTAATTGGGATGAGGAACAGGATATGGAATAATAGGTGAGAAAAGATTCACTAAGAAAAATAATAATAATAATAATAATAACAATGTTGTGCTCTAGGATAAGACTCACAAACTTTGAACCAAGGCTGGAAGCAACAGAACTTAAATGCAAGCCCAGAGAAATTATCTCCTATTCCAGTAAGAAACATTTATTACCTTTGTATCAGGGAGATTTCTTTGCTTAAACTGTATTCAAGGCCACCTCTTGCTTGCCAAGCCCTGCTGTGGCAATGCTCTCTGTGCCACGCATTGGAAAGGATCCTAAAGGTTTTTCTGCAGTACATGTCCAAGACAGCTCACTCTGCAACATAAAGGCAAAAAATTGAGACAGGCAATGAGGATTTCTAAGATTCCATGCATGAAAGGGGCCACATATCTTTACAGAATAGCTGAGGCACAGCAGAACAGCATAGTACCTCCTCAGTGAGCAGGGTAAGAGTGTGTCTTCAAGCCTCATAAGGAGGACATGTGCAAGCTCAGATACTCATCTAGCTACTTCATTGCATTGGAGTGAGTCAGACTCCCACTGAATCTAACAGAAGTTTGCTATCAACATAACATTGTTTTTCACTGAAGGAGAGGAGCATACCAACTAGACGTCCTTTCAAAAAAGAAATAAATAAAATACCATTAAAAAAATATCAGGCTTGTGCTGTTCAGGATTTGGTTTTCTCAGTACTGATTTCAGTGCAACCTACATGAGAAAAGAAAAACCTCCCTCATCCGCCAGCCTAAGGGCCAGTGCTTCTGCACAAGCATTTTATTCTTCCCTGGGAACAAGATTGTCACGCAAACCGAAATGTCTCCTGGAAGCTACCAGAGCTGAGAGGATATAAGTATTCAGCGAATAAGCACACATCTATACATAACAAATCTGCATCTATTCAAGATCAAACCAGGCTGCTGACTATCCACATAATACAGCATTTATGCCTACGCAAACCTCTGTCATATTCCTGGCATTTTCACGCAATCTCAGAGCCATGTCTAAAACTGTATAAAATCAGATAATCTGCTCCAAAGGAAAAGCATAGAAATTGAATGCAGCTTGGCAGGTGAAGGGAAAAGAAGGTTGTAGAAAATAATGAACAGAAAACAAATGTAAGCATATTCAAGTGACTGCGGCATTCTTGTGGCCTTATAGCAGGAGAAAAAGGAAGAAATGACATATTCCATTTACAGTGCCTAGCCATCTATGGTAACTTATATTTCCCCCATTTTCTCTTGTTCAATTAAATGCTGAATCAATCCCCATCAGACCTACATTAAGGTGGGACTACTCTCTGTACTGATTGTTTCAATATTATCACTAGCTTGCTTCTGGGGACACCTAGTTATCCTGCCTACTGTGCTCCCACCTTGACAAGTGGATTTCTGCAGTGTTTCAGTGCTTTGCTCCACCACAAGCAGTCACAACACGACCACTTGGATGCCCACAGATACAGCTCAGATTCTCATTTTTCTCAGTGTCAAATTGTTAGCTGTAGGTTTCTTTGGGAATAGAGCATGGGATATTTTAATTTGGCATCAGAGAATTGTCTTGAATATATTATTTCCACCAAGAGCTTTGGACTCTCCTGACCCAGCAGCAGGTGCAGAAATGGCTATTCGTAGTCAGGCCAGAGATTGAACTGCTTCAATGGCTTGTCTCTAATAACTGCCAATAACTAACACTGAGATGAACAGCATAAGAGGAGGATGAAAATAGTGTGACCCTTTTCCAGTAGCACTCTAGTACCTTCTGGCAACCTGCCGTTCAGAAGTTTTCTGCAACATTATTGCTCTGCACTTAAAAAATAGCCCGTGAAAATTTCTTCTACAACTTTTCTAACTGCATTTGATCTTTTGACTGCAATGCACTGCATGCAGCTCAGTGGCAGCACAGACAGACAGTGGTAGAGACAGCGAGAGGCTGTTTCTGTACTGGAGATTTTATTCTGCATGAGCCTGAGCAGTGCCTGATGCATGCTATGCTGGCATTGGGCGTTTTGGAGATGAGTGGATACCTGGAAACTGCTAAGAGGCAAAAACTTAAAATCAGATGAAGCACCCAGACTGCAGACACATTCAATTAATTTCATTAGACAAGGGATCTCCTCCAGGCTAAAAGGCTTCAAAGTGGCAGAAGAGATAAATGATCCTTCCAATTCAGACTCATGGCCATCTACCACCTGGGAGCCTGCTTGGATTACTATTAATTTCCCCACCCCTCAGTAGCAGCAGAAAATATCTGTAAGTAAATTCCAGAAGAGGGGGTATTTCCAGAATATAAACTCTGAGTTTTCCCTTGATTGCTTTCAAACTTGACTCTTGTAACATCCTCAATTCCCCTTCCCTGACCAAGCTTATCATGTTTTTCTTCATGTTTCTGAGGACTTGTTTAAAAAGACTGCCAGACATAATACTACCTCATCATTTCCTCCACTAGATGGATTACTTTTAGGGGGCCAGAGTACAGTGATTTTCACTGACCTTACAAAGAGACAGAGATAAATAGCCTTTAAGAGGAAAAGTTAGCATTCTGTCATAAGATGACATCAAAGAGCTTGGTAAAGCACAAATTGATTTGAAGTTAGGAAGACAGCATAGATGTGGAATGACAAGCAATAGCTGTAGGAAAGAATTGTCCCATTTTTCAAGACACAGAAAAATTCACCTGCACTGATGCACAAGCTATTTCTAAACATAATTCTTCTGCAGATGGCTTAACTTCAAAACATTGGGAAGGAAAAAAAGAAAAAACCAAGAGAGAGAGGCATTTATTTCAGAAGTTCCATAAACTTCTTCCCATGTACTTCATGATGAGACAAATCTTGGGGGGAAAATAAATGAGATTCTCATACTGTTCTGGCTCATCAAGATGAGGAGAAGAGCCCAGGCTAGAACTAAGTGGTCTGACGTATTTACACCTACTCCCAGCACTGCACAAGACAGCAGAAGACTGTTCCTTGTAAGAGGGATGCAAAGAAACACCAGGAGATCAAGCAAGGGCCATGTCCTTGGTCTCTGTAGGACTGCAATGACTCCAGCAAGTGATGGGGCCCCGAAGGCAGCCCAGGACAGTAGCTGTGTTGTACATGAAACCACAAACATTGCACTGCAGAGGAGTCCTGCTCCCAGATCAGCAGACAACAACGAGGCAAAGTATTGACATTAGGGTTTGTACTGCAGTGTCAAAAGCCCTGAGGGAGTGGCCAGTACTGAAATACCCTGGTGCAGATCATATGATGCACTGTATGGGAGAGTTTTGCTTCTAACCATCTTGAAAATTTGGCAGGTACAAAGGAAAAGAAGGGGGCCTGTATAAATAAAGTGCTCTGGGTACAGCAGGCAGATTCCACCTTTTCTCCCTCTTGCTGGGATAAATCTAAATACACTAGACTGTGAGGTAATAACGGGGACGAGAAGGGTGGACACACACACACACACAGAGCTCTGATACCTGCCTCAACAGGTCTTTAAAGACTCCAGTCCTCTTAAAGGCAAGGGTGCTGCAAATTCTCTCCCTGCCTTAGATAAATAAAACCAAAGCAGCGACCCTCCCTTTTTTCAGCACCACTGATACCTTACTGACCTGCTGGGCCGGAGCTGCCCGTGCTATGGGGCTGCAGGAGGCGAGCCAGGCAGTTTGCTTCTGGGGTGGCTGAGCCACCTGTCCCAGCCTGTGCAGTGCCTGGGAGGAGATTACCTACATCACCATATTCCAACTTGTTCTGGCTTGCATTCCCCACATGCACACGTCTCTCTTCACCTCAAGGCTGCATGCATATGATCTCCAGGGAACCCTGAAATGGGGATCAATTTTGCACTAGCTGCATGCATGTCATATCAGTGTCTTTACATTATGATAGCACCACAAGAATTTTGTTTCATTTTTTAATCCTATGAGCTAAACTGCTACTGAGAAAGCAAGGCAGTTGCACCCTCCATTATTTGGTCAGCCTCATACCACTGCCTTAGTCTGTGCCTGGAAGGAGGTCTAACACATAGGCAAGTTCCAGAAGCTGAATTATTTGTCTGCAGACCAAACTGTAAAGACCAGGAGAAAAGAAAGGGGACCAGAGCTTCAGTGTGGATGAACAACAGGAGGAACCAGAAATTCATTTCCCAAATCACAGGAGATGGAGGATGCCACAGCACCAGAGATCAGCGTCTTTCCCATCAGTTACTTCACTCACGCTTCTGTTCCCAAGAGCGGTAGAGCCAGGTATGCTCACTCCAGCTCTTGGCATAGTCTCCCCATGGCAAGAAGGGAGAGGTGACAGCAGTGGCTGCTGCATTCTGAATGTAGATGTGTTGTCTCCGTGTGTGCCTCTCACTTGGCATCCACATACACTCACACATACATATGCACACACATGCTCAAAAGCCAAGTATAAGCTGCCATATATTAATAACACTCTTAGTAATATGTAACGGAATTGTCAAAGCCACACAATGCTGGCATAATAGGTAATTCTTCATCATTAACAAAAACTGACAGTGGAACAGCTACCAGTATACAACAGCTCAATTTTCAGACTGAGGAGGCACAAAGCTTTCTGTGGGCTGCTCGATGGGGAGGTGACCCCTTGGCCAGTATCGCTCAGAGACTGGGATCTCTCAGAGGCAGAAAGTGTCATTGGCAAAGACAATGACAAGCTGTTATTGACCAGATCAGAGCTAATCCCCAGACCCCAAAATGAGACTTGACTAACCCGTGAAATGTTACACTTGCAATTAAACAGAAAAATAATGTGCACTTTCGCTGTCATCCCCTGGTTCCAGACAGGACAACAGTGTGAGGGCACTGGGACACCTGCAGTTCCAGCACAACTACCTTGACTTCTCCATGCACTTGCAGTCTGGAAAAGGAGCCAGGGAGAGTCCATGCTCCCTGAAGTTACCATTAATACTGCAACTGCATCTCAGGGCTATGGCCAGGGCCCCATTCTGCTCATTTCATGGACAGCACCTCAACCTATATGCTGAAGACACAAGCAGACACAAACAAAATCACCAGCTGCTTCTGCCTCAGCTCATGCAAGTCCCAGAATTTTTATTTCTTCTTTTCTTAGTTCCTTCCTTGCACCCCCAGATAAGGAAAACTGCTCATATTAATATGAACAGCAAAAAAATTAAACTGAAAATTAAAGGGCTAAAACATATATACCTGAACTTTTTATAAATGCAGCTGATAACTTCACAGGATCTGCAGGATCACAGCTTCTGGGGAAGAAGCTGTGAAGAGAAGATAAAGAAGAAGGGTAAATTGTACTTAGCAGAAGAAAATCACTAAATTATATCATCAGCTAAATGTTTTATATAAAACCATTTTAGAGAAAAGGATATTTTTTTTCAGAAAAGTGTCCTTTTCTCTATGTTTGAAGAGTTACTTAAAAAAATATATATATTACCACCAACTACTGGACATTTTCCAGAAGAGGAGAAGGAAGAATAAAAAACAAAAAGCAGCTGTTTTGTAACCAAAGCATTTCCAGTTTATTGGAAATCAATAAATTTCATGGCAGACACTAAAATTCTGGGGATTTTAATACCACGTGTGAAAAACAGTTAACAGCTTTGACTCATATCGTCCTTTACCTACCTACAGGACCCACTTTTTCTCCCAAGACCAGGTGGATGGGAGCTGGGAAAGTGCATCCATCAGATAAGCAGCAAAAACATACTCCTGAGCATTCACCTGCTCACCTCTGGGTGATAGTGCCTTTCATTGGGTTGGTAAGACAACCAACTGGTAAGGTAAGAAAATCTACTGGCGAGGAAAAAGAGAAGAAGCTGCTACATGGAAGATACAAAATATGAGATGAGAGAGGCATGAGGGCAGCCTGCAGGGCAAGCAAGTGGCCTGTACATGCTCAGGGAGTGTGAGTGATAGTGAGAAAGAGTGGGAGCCCCTAGTAGGCAGAATAAAAACAGATGGAGGGGATGACTCTGAATTTACAAAAAAAAAAAACAAAACAAAGACAAGAGAAAATGCTACTGTCCCTCACCTCACCATGGAGAAGCTTAAGCTTGTCTTTCTTGTGTTTATAAAGTAACAGAGGCAGCAAAGGGGCAGAATTGTGGCTGGCAGCAAGCAGCAATATTCATTTGGTATTAGAAGCATTAGAAAAGGAGTAGAGCTGGAACAGACAGTATGCCAGACTGTTCAAGTGCTCAGGGGATTTGTTTCAAACAGTGAAGGAAGATGCTGGCAGAACAAGCCACTTTTCTAGGCTTGATTGCAATCAGTAGGTAGCTACTAGTTAAAAATCTCAGCTGGGAAGTCATTTGGGTGCAGTCATTCTGACATGCTGGCACCCTATGTCCTTTGAAAGTGAGGCAGAATTAGTAGGAAAGTGCAGACTCTCCTTCCCAGACTCCAACACATTCAGCAGCATGGCAGGTAGGGTCTCCTGAGAGCAGAATTTAAACATAGAGGAAAGCAAAACAATTGGCTGTTACAGAGATAGACCATGTTAAAGCACAACGGCAACCTACCCTATTGTGATAGAAACACAGGAAGCGGAATAAAAGACCATTATAGCTGTGTCCAGAGCTCTTTAGGGATTGGGAAATCAAAAAGAAATTAAAGTGAAAAGACACAAAGATAAGAACCAGCATAAAAATCAGACATGTTAAAGCACAAATTTAATTACAATTAGTAATGGTCATAAAATCACAAGTACTACGTTATCAGAGGAGGCAGAAAAAGAGCACATATAGGCTATTATTCAATGGGAAAAGAAGAAACAGTGGTTGATACAGAGAAGGGTGAAGTAGCCTAATCCATCTCTGCTTCAAGCTCCATAACATACTTCAAAAATTAATTTGAACAAGGGGACAGAAAATCAAGCCAGAAAGAAAAAATCTTGAGATAAACGAGATCTGGTGAAATTATCAGTGCCTTCTGAAACCCACCCTCAAGCACAGAAGATATGAGTTGTAGAAATATCTGATCTGCTCAAAAATCATCCCTGAATTTCATGCCTTGGGAGAGATCCCTGGAGATACAGGGTGAGGAAATACAATATCTTTATTCAAAACAATGGAAAAAGAATAAGGGAAAATGTGGACAAGTCAGTCTTCCTGGAAAAACACTAGGAGAGATTACTGCCTGATCAATATATAAAAACACAAAGGAAAACCAGTGGACAAAAACCAGCTCAGCTTAATGAATTTATCAAGAAAAAATAATTTCAGTTCTTCATTTCAACAAAAAAGATGACAAATCAGTTATTTATTCCAGAGAAAACTAATTTCATCTTTGACAAGGTAACTAGTTTTGTGAGTAAGGAGGAAGTAGTTGAAATATATGTTTTAGCAAAGCTCTCATTATTGTCCCATGTGGCCATAGGCAAACCAAGAAAGTACAATCCAGCTTAGCAGTGCTTTAGCTTTTTGGACCCTTGAGCATAACCAGATACAAACTTCCCTGCAAACATTACCATTAAACTTTTAATGGGCAAACATTCATGAGCAAGAATGTTTCCTTGCATCACCAGCAGACGACATACTATGGCTTTGCAGCTCATCAGCATTTCACAGGTAATGGTGTGGGAGTCACTGGTCTACATGAAATTGCCTGTCAGTGCAAACAGGGAGAGAGAAAAAAAAAAAATAGATAAAGTGTCAGTGATTAACTACCAGTCTGAAATCTCATCTGGATCCCAAAAGAATCTGACCTGGTCCTGGATCTGTTCCCATTGTTCATCAGGAACTAGAACAACAGAAGAGAGTACGCATTATAAAATCTGCCGATCACTCCAACTTAGGACCACATTTGTAGAACAGGACCTGAATTCAAAACAGTCTCAATAAATTAGAGAAATTGTCTAAAATCAACAAATCTCAACTCAAGAAAGTCTTCAACAAAATATTAACTAGGAAAAACTAATACAATTGCCGAGGCATCAGAAAGGGAATAACTGAGAAGTTAGAAGCATGAATTTCAGGACACAAGGAGTTGCAAACTCCAGAGGAATTCTGTCTCACTTTAGCAACTCTTGCTCTGTGTCATCTGCTATAGTCATTAGGAAACCTCTCTGTGCTGGCCCACCCTGGTCAGGGCTGGGGTAGTGTCTGGGATTCAGGGCTATGCACCAGACATGAAGACCGAAGCAGGAGAAAATGTAGAAGAAGCTGCAGAAAAAGGGAAAAAAACCAAAGAAGCATGCACCAGAGGAGATGGTGAACAACACAGATCTGTCTGACCCAGAAAACAGGAAAGGTATTTTTTAGAAAAAATTGTTAGAAAAAGGTTTACAGTGGAAACTGACCTTTGTTTCTCTTTGTGGGGCTTTGTTGTTTAAAACATAAATAGTAAAAATATATACATTCTTACATCATATGTATTTTAGATCTTAATAGAGTGTTGGATTCATTCCTCTATTATTTTCACTTCACTTTCCCGAGGAAAAAAAAATAGGATAATTAAAATGAAAAATAAAACAAACACAAGGGAACAGGAGATAAAGTCAAAAAGTTAGAACTACAAACTTGTCATTTTGTCAATTTTCAAAGATGGCTGTTAAATAGTAAAAGATAAAATCAAAATAATGTTATTTCTTCTTTCTTAATTACAAAAAAAAAAAAAAAGGTGGGAATACTTCTATTATTTTCTATGAAACCCTAACTAGTTTTTTTTCGCCAGCTCTGGATATTTTAGTCCTTCGGATGCCTCAAGAACTGAGATTATTCCTTTCTGCCACCAAAGACAGCTTCAGATACCACAGATCCTTCCCTGTTCTGCTTTCCTCTAGCCTTCCTCCCAATGCAGGCTGAGACTTTATAGGCAGTACCACAGTAGGGATTTTTTTCTGTCATTCTGTATTGGTTTGGCCACCCTGTTAGCAGCAATATAGATCCTCATCAGAGCTAATGCATCATCTTTGATCATCCTCCTAGTTTACATTTCTCATGTCTTTTATTCACATCTCACAACTCTCATTATTATACACATTTCCAAGCTTTCATCTCCCAAAGGGCAGAGAGGGAATAACAGGGAAGCTGGAATGTAACAAGATTTGGCACTAAGCTTTGATTTATTGCATCAAAGGCCAGGGGGAAGGAGCACAGAGAAAGGAAAGGGCAGGAGAGGAGTAGTGCACAACAATAATTTGCAAAGATCTTAGGTGCCAGCAAAACCTTGATTGTTAATGACTGGCTGCTTTCTGCAATGCTGATGGTGAGGAGAAATCTCTCCAGCCTCCTGGCCTCACAGCTTCCATTGACACATGGAGTCAGGCAGAGAGCTGAGATGGAGCCCAGCTCAAGAGCTGTCACCCTTCCTGTGTGCAGATACAGACAGCCCCTTGGGACGGTGACACCACTCAGGCTTGGCAAGGCCAGGCAACTGGCCATGCCACCACCACATCTCTCTGTGGGGGAGCTCACCTCTCCCTCTTTCATCCCACCTCTCTACTCAGTTGTATAGGAAAACTACCGGTTCCTCACTTCTCCTGCCTCGTCCCTCCTTCTGCAGCTATGCTGGTGAGAGAGAGCAAGGTGAGCCAGAGGGCAGGGAGCCCTGGTTCACCCCAGCACCAGCTGCATGTCCACAGTAGCACAATGGGGCTGCCCAGGGGCTGTTCAGATGGGACCAGAGAGGGTAGCTGGTCTCCATCGCCCTCCCACTGCCCAGCAAGGTTGTGCTGGCCCTGAACAGCTGGAGATCTAAACAGCTGGTTTTGATGCAAGTCCATCCTCCAGAAGAGTGCCAGAAGAGCAGCGATGTTTAAAGCCTCATTCAAACATCCTGCTCCTCTCCTGGCAGGATCTCCTGCTCCCCACAAAAGCTCAAGTCCAGCATTGGTGAATCAGTCATCACTTCCAGAGATTAAAGGAAGAGAAAACTGAGCTGCATTTGGAAATGCAGCCTGCTCCAGCTAAAGAAAGGATAACACTGCCCAGCAGTTTGCAGCTCTCAGGACAGAGGGGCAGTTTCTGGGAGCCCACTGTGCGGTCATGGAGCGAGACAGCTCCTGTTGCTTCCTGTTGCACAACTATCTGCCACATAAAAATAATAAGCACTCCATCTGCAAGATCCCTCTAGCTGTTGACACCTGCAGATATGCAAACCCTTTGCAAAAGACAGACACATTTCCCAATTTACAAACTGGTACCCAGGACACTGGAGGTACAGACAACCAGCCTGCACAGTCAAAGGCGACAGGAGTCAGTATAAATTGATCAGAAGCTTTGAGATCCTCTGTGCAAATATACCAGCGATGTGCCAAACAGAAAGGTTAGGCTGAGCACAGGAAGAAACAACAGTACCACTGCTTGTGCCGTCCCTGTTTACTGGATAAACAAAGGACTCCTGTAGATAAACAAATATTGTAAGTCTAGTATTTTTCCCACTGCCAGATTTAAACACAGATGAAAAGGGTTTCTTAGAATAAGCTGGACTATTTTGGCTTTTGGCACTGGAAATGACAGAGATTTGTGTCAGTAGGGCTCCAGAGTACATTAAACCTTTATAAATGTTTTTTAAATAATACATATGCCCCTGAAAGAATATGTGAGGACTACCTTATTAAACTGAGATCTAAATTTAAAGGTATATTTGGAGAAAAGCATAATTTATTAAACTCTTGGCAACACCTTCCAGTCTGCAGAAAGTCCTCATCAGAAATATCCCTTCTTGCCCTGTGGGGTCAATTCCCAGCCCTGGCAAAGCCCACGATACCCTCCTGAAGTAGAAGACAGGGAGCTTCGTGGCCCCAGGGCACTGGGATGCTCTTCCCGTGGCCACTGTCAGACCAGAGCAGGGCCACCAGCACTGGGAGCCCCTGATGAACCTTCCTGCCCAAGGGCTTGGTGCAGAGCCCAGCAGCAAGAGAGACAGCAAGCAGCAACCTGTAAAGGCCTTTATCCCCCCAGTGACATCCTGTTCGTGGTGCAGTGTATATTAGTGTATATCAAGGCATCGCTGTGACTTTTGCCATGGCTTTCTAACACATCAGCTTTGACTTCTGAATTTCTGAGCTGGTAAACTCTGCACATGCTTAAGGCAAAGATCACAGTAAGAGGACATGTTGACCTACCTTCCAAAGGAGAAACATGTGTGTCCAGAAGTAGAGTTGTCCAGACAGACCCTACCATCCATCCTTGGCCCCAGGAAGGTGCTGGGCTGGTCTCTTGTTGTTGACTCCAAAGTCACAGTTTGATCCTGACGGCATTATGCTACCCACGTGAGTTTGCTGGTACCTGATTTCATCTCTTCCATGGCACATGTATGTACACCCACAGCTGTATCTGTGCACTTCAGACCTGATACGCAATAAAATCTGCTTTCTCAGGTGTGGAGTCTTCCTCTCCCTCATTGTGGTTGCATGAGGCTTTAGCAGTGGGCAAATGGGGATGAGGAACACCCGCAAACACCTTTAATGCTCTTATTCTTCACAGAATCACAAGATAGCAACAATGGTACCTCCAGGAATTTATCTAGATGTATATGTAGCATGTATGGATCTTCTAGTCACTGTGAAGCCATAGTGGTGATTACACTTTATCTCTGGTGTGACCGGCAGGAATACCAGCCTCCTTTTCCTAGACAAGATGTCTCTGGCACAGGTTGAGTTTGAGGATCTCCATGCACTTGGACTTTAACCTCTCTGAACTGGAGGAAGCAGTTTTATTCCCCATTTTATTCTCCAGAGATCGGAGCAATTAGCACCCAGGCTCATGCCATGAGGCCATGGCAGGGTGGGGAGCAGAGCATCAGAGATGTGGGCTGCAGACCTGAACCTCTCTCTCCTTCCCTTGGACCTACACAGGTTCACCTGGCCTGGGGCTTTCTGTCAGCACCGGGTGCCCTAGTTTACCTGCTCTGCAACAACAGTTTTGACAGCATTTATTTGCAGGTGAAGAATCTCATGCTCAACAAAAGCATCAAAAAATAGAGACAGAAAAATAGAAATTCCTGACATGGCCTAATTTGAGGTCTAACACCAAACAGGTCTGCAATAAATTGGAAATTTTCTTCACATAGTAGAGATCAATAAATGTAATTATTTGGACTTAAACCTCATGAATTCTGAAAAGCTTCTCGGATTACTCGGAGAATAAGTGCTATTTTATACGGTGTCAAAGCTGATCAGAATAACAACACGCACAGCAAAGACCCTATCAGCAGGAATGAAACCTTACAGTATCTCGCTATGCCTTTGCTTTTCTTAAAGGAACATTACCAGGGCAAAAATCGAGTTAAAAGAATTGATGTCTCCTCTCTACGGCTATTAACAAAGCAAGCTGGACTTGTAAACATCTCATCATTCCTGTCTCTTGTCTTAAACTTAACACATTCTTCAAATTTCATTTGTTTTCCCCAGTAACACTGGCTGTTCAGGCTTATGCTTTCTTTAAGATGCTGAAGTTAGACTGCCTGTCAGAGATGGGGCTTAAATCCAAACCACATTTCCACAAATCTACATTCTGGGATTTGATAGAAAATGAGATAGGCATCCAAGACACCTTTGATATTGGAAAATTAAAACGTGAACAGCAAGCTAAGTCAGATGCAAAATCCACACTGGTTTGGTCTGTTTCCAGGATCTTTATGTACACTGGTATGAATCAGGGGTAATTTCACTAAAATCAAGGTATTTCTCAGCTGAAAAACTGGCATGAGAGGAGAATTTCTTTGGCCTTAGGGTTGAATCACTTCCACTTTCCATTAATCCTTCCTGGTTTTCCAGCACTACGAAACATGGCTGGGTTGAGCTTACAGCCATACAGGACAAAGTCTGAAACAAATTTGTTCACATCAGCAGCCTACCAGCCCAGAAGTCTATGCATTTTAACCAAGGTTATGTGCTGAAGCCAAAGTGCCATCCATGGAGATAAGAGATGTTGAGCTGCACTTGCCTTATTTGCCATAAACAGGGTTTTAACTTATTTAGATGGTTCCTGACCTCAGCTAAGCAGAAAAAAAAAACCAGGTTGGTCCCTCCTGTGAACCCTGTGGCTGAGCTGCCCCTTCCTGGCTGCCAAGCCCACTTGTCCTTCTCTGTGCACCACTCCTGTCCCCTGGCAACCACAACCTGCCTGAATATATCCCGACAGTCATTGTTGCAATCTGCCATTACAGACTGATATATATTCCAGCTCAGCATCTTAAACACTCCAGCAGAGACAGACCCCAGACTCTGTGTTTTATAGTTCCTGAAAGACAAGCTTCAAGCCATACCATGTGCTGAGAAGGCTGTTCTTTTCCACTTAACTAAAAGGTGGGGGAAAGTGCATCCCAGTCCTTTGGCTAGAGCCCAAAGCAGCTGTCACTCCACACACCTGGAAGCTGCATGTGCAGTGAAAGGGGCTGGTCAGTATATGCACAGAGCTGTAATTATTCCAGCAAGTCTTTCTGACAGAAACACAGCTAATCTTTGCTTTTGTCAATTGGGTTCAGAGCATTTCCCAAACTGAAATAAGCATCAAACTCCACAAAACCACTTTTTTAACTAGTAGAACAATGTCATTGGCTTGATTTTCCAAGCCCACCTGTCTGCAAGGACAGAACCAACAGGCAAACAGCAAGTTCTTGTGAGCTGATGAAAAAGGATGAAAATACATAGAATTCCCCATAATTCAGGAAAAAGTTTTCAGTGCATTGATAAACTTAAGGGAAAAATAAGTTAAGCAGTATTCTTCCTTTTCATTTCCAGCCACTGCAGGACAGGCTACCTTGCAAGACTGCTACTGAAGGTGGACACATACTGGGATGTGAATCCTGCTGCTTTACAGTGCCATGGTGAGTTTTTATGAAGGGGGGAAGAAAAACCAAGTAGGATTAAGTCAGGCAGAGGAAAGGGAATTGATGCACTTTGTGTCAGATCCTTTATCTAGCCCAAGAAGTCCAAAACAGATAAGATGTCAAGATAGTTGATCAACCTAGCCTCCCTGCCATGGGGATGGATGTATTTATGCATATGTGGTTCACTTCTTGGAGCCAGCTCTCAAGACATCACCCACTGTTTGTGGAGCACCAAGGTTGTACCCAATGAGCTATGTGAAGGATCTGACACTCAACTCTGGGACACGCAATGCTGTTTTCATCTCATCTCAGGTTTCTCATTTGAGAAGTTGAGCCTTGAATGCTTTAAGGGGTTGAATGAAAGGCTCCTGATACCCTTGTCCCTGAGCATACCTATAGCTCTACAGTATGGACACTCTCATCCTAGATGGTGACAACCCCTCCCACAAAGAGACACCAGAATCAGGGGGTTTAGGGGGAAAAAAAATCAAAAGAAATGTTAAAAGAAGCCGAGAAAAGACCAGTTTCTAACCAGATAACCTTTCTCCATAAATGACTCTGGCAAAACCATGCTGCACCTGGTGTCTTTACTGGTTGCACTGATAGCTCTTATAAGTCATCAGCTTATCAGCTACAACTGCATCTGATAAGTCAAATAGCTTGTAAGGCCTTGTTACAAAAGCCCTACAGAAAGCAGGAGAACACATGGGATCAAGTCTAAATTAATAGAGAGGAAAAAGTTCATGATTTTGTTTGTTTTTAAAACAGGAGCCAAAAAATGTCACAGGTGACCAAACAAGGAACCCTTATCCTTCTGCTCAGCATCAATTTTACCATACTGATCATATTCCCTACACACATGGGCAAATGTTCCCTGCAATCAGAGAAACTAGTAAAGAAGATACATAACCTGACTGCCCAAAATGAACAACTGTCTGTCCTTGGTAGCCTCAGAGAAGCTGCAGAGTAAGGACCTGACTTCTCTAGTGTAACCGAGCTGAGACAGGAATCAGGTCCAAGAGCTGACAAAACCAGTATTATCAACAGTCTTATAAAACAAAAAAAAAAGGTCAACTGCTATCTGACATTAGGAGTTAGATGCTGTCAGATACACACAAGAATGTCCAGCTGAAGTCTCGTATGAAAAGAATCAGCTTTCCAAAAGTCTTTGAAATGGTATGAGGGAAGAAAAGCATTCCCCTTCTTCAGTCACACAGTTCTTTGCTTCTGGGTTTTGGAGGTTTTTTCTTTTTACATCTTCAAACAAGTAAATTCAGTTTTTCAGCAAATAATGACAGAGGATCGTTGGGGTATAGATGTCAGAAGCCTCTGTATGCATGTGTCACATTCTCATTTCTATTATTCTTCTACATCTTCTGTTTCAACCTGTCTGCATTATAGACAGATATTGCTTTCTGTTCTGCAAAGATCATTACTTTTGTAATTGAAAACCTTAAGAAATTTTTCTTCGCTCATCCCCTCTGAGGAACAGTTGACAATAGAAACCTGGGTGTCAAATTGTCATTCAGATTATGGGAAAGGAGATATAGCTATGGAAACGACCTAGAAGTTTTTCCTTTTTCTCTTTCTTCCTTCAAGTACAGTCAAGAGCAGATAAAGAGGTTGCATAAGAAGCCCTGAGTAACTGAGATCAGTGTGAGCACAACGATGGTAGGTAGAGATAGATGCTCACATCAAGTGCAATGCAATTTTAAGTCCAGACTACTTCTATATGCAGCTGATTTTCTCTTCCAGTACATTACAGGCTGATTCTGCTCTAAGTTTCAGCTCACAAGGAGAAATGTTCTTCCTCAAGGAAGTCTTTCCCTCCTGCTTTGCTGAAACCACACTGACTATATCTATTTCATTGTGCCAGCCCTCTCTGTGTTGTGCCACCCCATTCTGTGTTGTGCCACCCCATTCTGTGTTGTGCCACTCCTCTCTGTGTTGTACCACCAAATATAAACTGAGAATTTTTTTCTCACCTGGGTAAAAAGAAAGAAAAAATGAAGTAGAAAGAATGGTAACAAAAGGTTTCCACTTCTATGAAGAGAAAGATTAAATTGGGGCTTGCTCTCCTTGTATGAAAACACCATCAAAAACTGAGGCAAAATAATTTTCTGTCTATCTGTGGTTTAAAAGCAGCAGAAATACTTACAGACCTTTTTGTCTATATGGTAAAAAGGTAGCATAAGGACTGCATTGATGAGAAGAGGAAAGCATTCTGTAATAATGGAGAATTCAATGAGAAGTGAGGAAATCTCCCCACGTCACTAGTCAGGTTAGAAATCTTCTGCAGTACTTTTGTTATAGATAATTTCTTATTAAAAGTTCCTGCTGTTTAAAATATAGAGAGCCCTGAACCTGCCATTGTGTCCACTGTCTCTTCAAAAGTGTTTGAAGCTGAAGCTGTAGCCTCTCATGCTGTACTTATTGATCACTTGTTTACAATAGCCTGCCATGCGTGCTGAGCAGTTTCCAAACACTGAAGAAGGATGGAGCCGGATCTCAAGTTCTCGTACCCTGAAAGAAGATGACAAAAGCTAAGTGAAGAACAACAATTTGCAATTTATATTTAAAGCTTATTTTACACATAGGCCAATTTCCATCACTTTTGCAATGTAAGGAGGGCTCCACACAGTAAAAAAGGCAATTTATTATTTTTTTATGGCTCCTTTATGTTTTCAAGATAGGAAAAAGAACCCTTTTGTAACTAAAAATCAATCTCCAATGTACAGATCTGTTCAGTTCAGAGTAAACAACCCAGTGGAAATGTGTCTCTAAAAGGATGCTAAAAGTAGAAAGTGAAGTGCTACTGTACATCTAATGTTTTCACACACCTTTGGATTTTTCTGCCTTTAAGTGTGCCCTGGGCAGACTTTCTACCTGTTTAGCCAGGATTTCTGCTTTGCTGGCAAAGGCAGGACATGCCCTTTCTGCTTGGCAGCTGCAATATATGTTACTCTCTCTCTGGGATGAGCCGCAGGCAGGGGAGTGATCTGCATCATGCATGCAACTTGCTGGGGGCACCGGTGTGGGATGATAAACTCACTCTGAGGACAAACACACCTTAACCTGAGCACACAGGGTGATGTCTGCTTGTACACTCTGGGAGACAAGCAGTTGACTCTGGGCAGCACACAGAGCTGGCCAGAGGATGCAGAAGTGCAGAGTCTCTATGTCTGCTGGCAAGTCCACAGGAAGCCTGTTCATTTTCACACAGAAAATACTGGGAATACCCTCCTCTGTTCAATTGTCTGTACAGATCTGGTGATCAGGAGTTGGTCTTCTCCGTTACTGTCCCTGTCCCTTTGTGCACGAGTACAAGATTACACTAAATGGAAGAGAGACCACGAAGTGACTTGACAAGACTGAGAAATCAAGAAGGGGAGCTACAAGAACAAGCTATCCTGAACAAGAGAAAGTTTATTGCTGTATATCAGGTTGTTAGGGGTTTCCCAGTTTTTGAATTCACAGTTGTAAAGTTAAATAGCATTGTTGCACACTGTACAAAATGGAATTTGGGTGTCTCCCTCATGTTATCCCTGCTCCAATTGGATAGATTCTGCCACAGTGGAGCTTTTCCTGTATATGGTTATCTCCACCCTCGTTTACCCCTTATGGTTATAATTCTTCCCTGTTTTTTCCTTTTCTGTGAGAGGATTTGCATGCTCCTCTCAAAATCCACCCCCTTTCCAGAAAGTTCCATGCCACCCTTACATAAGCTGGCATTATTTTAATAAATGTGCCATTCCACCATTCCATCATACCCCTGCCTGCAGTGTGCCTGTCCTTCTTACCCTCGAAGGGTCTCATCACCTTGGTAACACCAGTCTCTCCAAAATTCTTCCCACATACCTTGCTCCATCAGTTCCAGGACCAGACACACCATCACCATAAAGCCAAGTCGTTCTCTACCCCCACAAAGATGTCACTTGCTTCATGTCTCAGCAAGCTGTGCAGAGAGAGGTTTATCACTGATTTATGAGACTGTCAAGCTGCAGGCCAGATTCCCATCACCCAGTTTGTAAATATGTGTAATGGAGCCCTATCTTGGAGCAGTTTTCCAGCATATGCTGCTGCAGCAGATACAGTTGTCAGCATAGAATCCTTGACAAGATTTTTACTGGGTTCTCTTAATGCAGTGACTCATCTTTTCTTTTCCTTCCCCGCCCCCCAGTTTCATCTATTATTAATTGTTGTTGTTATTATTTTTTATAATTTGTTAAACACTCATAGCATATTTCTCCACACACAGGACTAAATTATGCTCCTAATCTTTGAAAGGCTGTATTTTCAGTAGGCAGATTTTTCTTACAGACTGTTATGAACTCATCATGATTTCTGCAGTATTTGTAGTGCATCTTAAAGGTCTACCACCTAGATCTTCAGCTTTCTTTTTGTTTTTCTGGACATTTCTTCTCCTTCTGTTTGCAATGAGATGAAATAGAATTAGAAATCTAACATTTCTTTTAAAATGCCCGCAGTGTTTTCTTATTAATTATATGATTTCCTAGCCAATACCATGAATTTTCAAGAACTACAGAAGACTCATGAGAAAACAGTACAAAAGCAAATAGTGGTAAAATGACACTTTTCAAGCATAGAAAAAAGAAATACCCCATGTTTTATACTCCTTATCATATTTCATATACCATGGGTTGTGCTACATGAGGGCATAAAGAAAAACAAGCTCTGATCTCTCCTGTACTATGTGTTTGCTTCATGCATGCATAGGGTAGTCCCTGACCTGGGGGTCTAGGCTTGATATGGTTCCTGCCCACCCTCTCCATCTGACAACAGTTTCTCAGGGCATGTGTTGGCCTTGTGCACTACAAAGCCGAAAAAAACACAAGCTTTGAGGCAAGGCGCTCACTAGAAAATGGTTTTATTTATTGCTTTCACAGTCCTTGCACCAAACATTGAAGTTTCTGATTCAGATTCTTCTTTCAGTTATAATGAATAGAATCAAAGAATGATTTGTGTTGAAAGGGACCTTAAAGATCATCTAATTCTAACCCCACTGCCATGGGGGGGGACACCTTCTACTAGACCAGTGTCCTGGTTTTCATGCAGGACAGAGTTAAGGTGGAGCCTGGAGCCATGTGGGCATGTCTAGGTTATTATTCTATGCCACCTCACATCACCACCAGTGGAGGGGGATGGAAGGAAGGGATTCTTGCTTCCCAGAGGAAGGTGTGAGTGACTTGCAGTCAGGGGAAAGAGTGGGCACGTGGAGGGTCTGTCCACCATTGGTTTTCATTGTCACAGGCTTGGTGAGCAACTTTGCATGTAAATCACTCTCTCTTTTGTACTCTGTTGTTATTAGTATTGTTGCTGTTACTGCTCCTTTCCTTATCTCATTGGTGTTTCCAGTAATTGTTTTTATCTCAACCCATAATCTCTGCCTTCTGTGTCTCCCATGAGGCAAGCGGTGTCTCTCTTGGAAGAGTCTTTGAGGGAGATGGAGGCACTAAATTAGGAAATGCCACTCCTAAACCACAACAATCATGTTGCCCAAAGCCCCATCCATCCTGGCCTTGAACATTTCCAGGGAAGGGGCATCTACAGCTTCCACAACTGTTCTGGGCAACACTGTTCCAATGTCTCACTACCCTCACAGTAAAGAATTTGTTCCTTACATCTATCTCCCTCGACCTGCTGGTCATGCTGGAATAGAGGAAGTAATTTCCACAGCCATGGAGTGGGAGAGTGAACACTGGGATCTGCTGTGCTAAAATGGCTGGAGCAGAAAAAACCAGCTTGCAGCAAAGAGTACATGACAGATGTGAAAACTCAGGTCAAAGAATTGTATAGCAGCTGCTGCATGTATCACCTTGGAGAAGCAGGATCTCTTTCAGTGCCTGGAGGCACTGCAATAGTTCAGAGAGATCTGTAGTGCCTGATTCTGCTGGCCAAACAGCCAAACACAGCACCTTTCACTCTCCCACCTAATAGCAGTACTATGTACAAGACAGGGGAGAGACTTGTGGTTATTTATTGTTTTAAAATGAACTGGGCATATTGATTATTTTTCCCCTTTTCTTTCTGAAAACACGATTAAGTTGGTATAACAAACAGCTCCACTAATGGACTGTGTCAGTAACTGATGTCCGTCTTGAGCTGAAGTTAACTGCATCCCTCTCTGCTTGTTTCACCCCGGTGTTCCTTGCTTCAGCAGTGGTCCACATACTGACTCATCAAATCCTTCCAGACCCATCACACAGGACTGTCCTTCCAAAACAACTGTCATCATTTTGTTTCTGAGGGGCTGTGGTGCATGAAATGAGCAGATGTAGCTCCTTCATCTGTCACTGACTCCTTATCCCGTTTAAACACCACAGGGCAGCCACTGTCAGACAGAGGCTCTACAGAGTGTTTCATGTCCTTTTGGAATCTTTCTGCTGGGGAAGCACAGGAAAGTGACAGCCCTCTTACTGCTACCTCTCCACTCCCACACTGAAAACATGACAGGAGTGGAAGATGCCACTCACAAAGGTAAATTGGAGAGAGAATAACTGAGGATGTCCAGTCACACAGACAGTGCCCCAGCCTCTGGCTCTCTGGCACCCATCCCAAAGAACAGCCCCTGTTTAATGAGCCTAAAGATGAAACTAAATAGAGTGAGAATGTCCCGACAAAGCTCCTGCAGGCAAAGAGTGGCACTCCCCTTCCTGCTGTCGAATCCTTCCAGAACCACATCCCCAGGTTTCCATCACCAAAGCATCACAATGCCACAACTTCTAGCCCGCTTTGGGGTTAGCAGCTGTCGGGCTCATGGCAGGAAACAAGATGCCCTCTGCACTTACAGCCAGTGCATCTCAGCAGTGCTAGAACAACGGCATTGGTTGTTGGACTGGTTTTGCACAGGGCCACGCACTGCAGCTGCCCAAAAGTCTTCTGCTGGTCCACAATGCAAGTTTGGTGGAATTAGCTATATCTTTGAACTGAACCACAAACTGGTGGGGCTGCTTGCACACCCAAAACTTGGCACATGATTTGAAGCATCATTGAATCAAGGGTCTGTTAGACATGGGGAGGCCCCAGATGAAAGCACCCACACCCTGTGTTGTTTTGGGGTATGGAAGAACCTTGTGCAGAGAAATGAGCACCAGGCTAAGCTGTCAGGGCCGAGGGCATCAGTCATCTCTCTGAAAGGATTGCAGAGAGCAACCTTGCATATAAATACGTGAAATGCACAACCCGGGACTTTCTATCTCTGTCAGACAACCCTTGACAGGCAGTTGTGAGAAATACAGCAGCCACAGAGTAATAAAAAACAGGTTTACATTTGTCACTTCATTGAATCCAGATATAAAATATGATACATCTTGCTCCAGCAGACAATGTCTTCCATATCATCTGGGGGCCAGGTTCAGACCCACTGAGGCCCCAGAAGGAAGGTACAGATTACACACACTCATGTATGCATGAGGGAACTTCATCGAGCATCAAACACAGTGAATTGACCACTTGCCTGTACGGGAAACTCCTGGACAGAGGATTAAATAGCCTGTCTCACTACTGCCTTCAGTGAGAACCATGAAGGTGTACTCAGAGACAGAAGTCAACCTATAAGTCTTCACCTCACTTGTCTAATGAAGCAAAAACACTGTATTTTCAAACAAGCTGACTGTCACGCGACATTGCCTTCTCATCACACTAACAGCTCAGATACTTGCAGAGCTACTGGTGTGAATAAAACTATACTTGTACACAGTGACTCTGCCAGAAGAGCCATTCACTGTTTCTGCATGGACAAGGTGCTGCCAGGGAACTTGCATTTGTTGGTAGTACTATGCTTTTCCAGGTACTTTTGTACCAAACTATGTGAGCATTAGGGTGGTTCTCCCAGAGCTGCAGCAGGACTGTAGAGCCACAAGAGGACAGCTCAATACCTACACCACCAACCACTGCACCTGTTCAAGAAAAACCCTGAAAATGCAAATATTTTTCAATGAAGGCACAGTTTAGGTCCCAAATTCATCAGTGATGCTCAGAACCTAGTTACTTTCCCCAGTTTACCAGAAGAACATTTATCCTGGATGTCCTAGACTCTGTCAGCACTGGGTATGGCTGCAGTCATGCTTACTGGATTGAGTTGCATGACTAATTGATCTTCTTTACATCAGAGCAATGTGTCTTCCTCAGATCATCTGTGAATTATGCTTAAAAACCTCCTCTGTGTTTCTAAGCTGGTTTCATACAAGTAACATATCATTCTGTTACCTCAGTCTGATGCTACAATTGCCCTCAGAAACAAAACGCAGATATGTAAGAGGTTTGCAGGACACTGGATTGCACTGCCCACTTTGTAGGTGGGATACAGGGCTACAAAATCTTAAGCTGAACTCTGAATCTGGCCAAAACAACTGTCCTAATAAGTAGTTGGGGTCTTTCTCTTTTTTTTTTTTTTTAATTTTTTTTTTTTCTTCTTATTTCAGAGTCAAGAAGAAGATGGAGAGAAAAGCAGCTTAAGAATCAACCCGCTTCTACTCACAATCAAGTAAAGGTCCTCCACAAACTCCCTGCTTTAATGACAAAAAGCTTTTCATTTTCTTCACATTTTCACAGAAAACAGTTTGAATTCATCTCCCATCTATTTTAACTAAATGCAACTACAGAGATTAGATGAAGTAGCGAGGCAGGACTTAGGACTCTTTGAACAAAAATCCAAGGCTGCCTAAGAGTACCTTGAGACTGGTAGATGACTTCGACTGCACTCAACACACATTGCCCACACCACTAGGACCCTGAAAGTCCCCAGTGCTCCCATATCCTATGATGTAACCTGAGAGTCCTGTACCTGAGCCAGGCACCCTCCAAGGGGCCTGTGGGGAAGGAGAGAAAAGCAGCAGTCTGGGGCAGAGGGGCAACAGCACAGGTCAGGGCCAGGAAGGCAGGTAGTGCCAGGCAGGTATTCCTATAAATTGGTCTGAAAGTCCAGCTTTCAGTTTGAGCAAATATTTGTGTTGGTACCAATCACAGCTGCCTTTCTCAAGTGCTTCCTGGTAATGCTTTCATTCATATTCCTCTGTACTATTCTGTCTATGGTTAAGAGCCTCCACAGACTCCTCTACACATACCACTGAAATGGGGTTACTTCATGCTCCAGCAGATAGATGGGATTGTACTGTGTATATTTACATTTTTAAAAAAGATATCGCTAATGCATTTCAGTAATGACAATAATAAAAAAAAAAAAAGTCTTTCTAGCCATTACAGTAATGGCTTTGAGCTAATTGCTTGCATTTGCACTCAAATATGGTTCTTCCCTCTCTGAGTCATTTCTATTTTTATGGAAATCAGCTTGCTTGCTAGACTTTTAACTCACAGCTCTTGAGGACCAGTTGTTGTCTGACTTCCTCAGTCAGGTAGGAACCCACTCCACTGATTGCAGTAGGACCACATGTGGAGGAAGATGATACTTTGCACAGGTAAAATTTCCAGAACCTTGCTTACAGTCCATAGGATGTGCTGGGAGATGCTGAGTGCTTGCAGTGCCTGAGGAGCTACACCCTGAGGGATGCAGGCAGTCAGAGCCATCTCCCCTTGGAACTAGCTTTCTTACAACTCTGCCTATTGTCCGATGGCATTAGCAAATAAATAGGGGAGGTCCTAGAGACTCTTTCATGTCATGGACTAACCATGCAGTTGCTACGGAAAGACATCACAGTGTGACAGTCCCTGTCCCCTCAGCCTCCTGGCTCCCCGCTAGTACAATAATTTCTATATTAATGGGAAATTGTTCTCCACGAGGGTCTATGCTATACTTGCCACAAATCAAAAAGGAGGACCAAGGTTGCTTTAAATTTCTTTGAACTTACGTTTTTACAAGTCATTGCAGGCACAGGAAAAGACAAAGGAGTGTGAAGCTGTTAACTTTTTGCTTTGTCTGGCTGAGAGATAAGAAAGCTCATTTCACAATGGATAAGCTGAGGCCATGGTCCAGCAGGATCCACAGCAGCTGACAGTCCTGCTCCAGTAACTACAGTATAGCTTCTTTTCTCTTGAGCACCAAGACAAGAGAAATGTGGCTAGAACATCCATTTGGAGTCACCTTCAAGCATTTTACTGATGAACACAGTGACTGACTCTGGTCAAGGATGGTTGCACATTTCACAGGAGACCACCAAACCTGTCAGAAAGTCTCTGATGCCCAAATGCTGCAAAACTCCCTCTGCTTGGAGCACACCCAAACTGGTTTGGAACAACTGAGAACCATGAACAACAAACCCTGAATTCATAGAAGGCGAACTCCAGCTCTGAAACCAGTGTTGAACACTGGCTTGCAAAGGAAGGGAAGATATTCCACAGCCTCCCTGATGTCCACGTGCTCTTTTTCCACTTGTGATCTGGCCTTGTAGAATCAGAAGGTGGGAAAGGAGAGATGTCCAAAAGAGAGGTGCATACTGTGCCATTGTCTTTTTCTCCAGGGTGCTTTAGAGAATAATTAATATCTGCTGAGCATCTTCATCTCTGCTTAGCCATTGTGAAGTCCTAGTGCCCAAAATGGGGAGGGCAGCTGTTCTTAAAATACCTGTTTGTGTTGTTGTCAAGCTCAAGTTTGGACTTGAGTTCCCAGATCTAGATGACTGTGCTGTACTCGGGTGCAACTCTAGCATGACTTTGGTCACATTGGGTGAACTTCCCTAGGCACCCTTGTCTGTTCTGGTCATTTTCCCTTTCCTTTCAGCAGCTCACCGGTTTGGAGTACAAGCAATATATTCTCTACATCCCACTTTACACAGATCTGTGTTCTCAATGTTCTCCTTATTTCTTTCATGAAATTATTTGTTCTTTCCTCCTTTTCATTCCGGACTTATAAAAAGTATTCCAGTCTTTCTCCAGGCGAAGCACCTATAAGTGTCCCCAGGAACTTTGTCCTAAGATTGCTTTGTCCACTTCAATGCTGGACATAAATTATGTATCACTGTATCACTGAAAACTGAATGAAGTAACTTTATTACTGTGCCTTATTGCATAGATATGGCCCTTGTTTCTCACTCATCAACCAGTTAAAGGAAAAATTAAGTTAGTATCTTATAGAGCTACATTCTGAACACAGAGTTTGTTGCTTTAAGTCTCTAAATCTATCTGTCAACTTCTATCACACATTAGGGCCCTTGCTGGAACAACAGTTCCACCATTCTTAAATTAGGTTTCCTTGTTGAGGTTTAAATGAAAAGAGACATCTAATTTGTGACTGAAAATGCTTGTCATTTCTTACAGGGATCCAGACACACAAAATACAATTAACATCACTGAAGAACGTCGCACAGAGGTTCAGCAGCAGCTGACAGAGAAAATGAAATGAAAACAAATAAAATCAGTTGTTCTAATACCATAACACGAGTGGCAAGTGTAATCTTCTCCTTTTATCTGAGGTCAGAATTGCTTTTCTGCAACAGCTTTCATTATGAAAATGTGGCACTTCTCAGCACCAGAATATTAAGACAACACATGCCCACAGGGGCCCAGATCATTTTAACGAGGAACAAACAATCCAGAATGCAGCTTTTATGTTTTTTTCTGAGCTAACACCTGCTTTGCAGCAAATGAACAATGGTAATGATAAGCATGACAACTCACACATATCTGGGCTGAGATGTGCGTCACCAGCATCTTTTTTTCCTACCAGCTAAAGAAGAGCCCAGTAGCCACTGTTACTTTTAGGACTGCCAGAACCCTTGTCCACTGGTTCAGGACAAGCTCATGATTCCTCCATCTGTTGATCTTGTGGAATGGTCCTGAACTTCTTAGGAGACTAAGATCAGCCAGGCTATGGAAGGTCCCCAAGTCTCTCAGGTAATTTATTGAGGACTGGACGAATCTTTACCCCTATTTTACTACTGTGGCTCAGGACTCCTAAGACATTTGCTTACATTGACAGAGTGAATAAATGACCCAGGCAGAACAGAACCAGAAGGTCTGATCCCTGCTTTGTGGCAACTCCCACACGGGTCTCTAGCTGCATATTTTCTCCCCTTCAGGCTGGGAGTAGGAAGAGATGGACAAAGCAGGAAGATGCACACCTACCTGTAGTTTTCTACAAGTTATTATTACAGATATCTTTTTTAAGGACTGACTGAATGACATCAGCACCCAGAGGGAGAAGGAAAAAAAAAAAAAAAAAGAAAAAGAAAAAAAAAAAAGGATGCCTTGTTAATGTACTAACTCTCATTTATTTTCTAAATGCTCATTTAGAGCATTTAGATATCATTTAGATATCAACTGAGTGTGTGAAACCTGTGTGCCAGAGCTCTTCAAAGTGGAATCTCCTACCCAGACCAGAGTTGATATCTTGGGGCTGAACCCTGCCAAACTTTACACAGTGGCATGTTTCCCACCATATTCTTCTTTATTTCTAAGGAACTATGAGAGAGACCTGTTGCACGACAGCTCCACTGCTGCACAGGGGATTCCAGCTGAGGCACAGGAGAAGGAGAATGACACAGTTCATCCGAGATCTGGAGATGGTCAGAGTCTTGAGATCTGAAACAGCCAGGAGCACCACTAAGCTTGTAACCATGGCCGAAGTTTTACTGTAGAAGCCCAGTGAATTTGCCAATAGTATCTGCAGAGAATCTATGACTAACTTGACCTAGGGATTACTTTTCCTCAGGTTTACAATTGAATCACAGTTTCTTGTATGGCCAGTAAGATACTGTCATCACTTAGGCAGTGACTTGCACAGGATTTGCAATGCTGTAAAGCCGAGACACTTGGAAAGAGTCCATTTCCAGAGCAAACTCATGTAACTGAAAAGCCAGTCAGTGGCCTAGCTCTTCCTCTGCATTCCTAGTCCCTAGAGCTTACAGGTGTCATACAGGCCTCATACCTCAGTTCAGGTTAGAAAAAGGGTCAAGGTTTTACTTCTGGAAATTCCCCAGTTCAGTCCCTGGTGTTAGTCAGCAGTCATCCCAGTCACATTGCTGCTGCATTATTTTTGCTCTGTGGATGAAAAGAGGATTAAAGTCTTCAGAGCTGCCAATCCAGATTCTTTTGGTTGCAATCCGCTCATTTAAGCAAACAAAACCTGCAAAGCTGGAAGGAGACTGACACATAAGATTTAGAGTGGAGTATGGAATAGTGATACTGCATTTCGCCAAATAGCAAATCTAGGTGCATCTCACTGGGAAACCCAGCAGACATCTTGAAGATGGAGAGGAGCAGAAAGGATGCCACAATTCAACCACACTCACTGAAAGGAAAAGGACAGGAAGACCCTTGGGGCCTACAACTGACAAGACAAAGAGAGAATGCAAATAGCTTTGACTGAGAACACACTTTGAAAACATATGAAATTAATTCTGTACCTTCTGGTTACTTCTGTTTTCCTTAGGGACTCCACCATAATAGGTGTGATGACAGCAGAAGTGACAGAGGACAAAGAATACTGTTTTTCTGTTGGCAGGACTCTATTTTTCCTCCCTCATTTTTATTGGAATGAAATAATTATTATTCCATTTGCTACATCCTGGCCCATTTCTCCTTTCTCAAAATCAGATTTCTTGTTATATAAAATAAATAATAGAATCCAATTCATACACAGGAAGTACAGATGTCAGCTCTGCCTCTCCCTTTCTCCCCCTCCCTTGTCCTTATTAGTGGGAGAAGCTCATTGCTCCTTTTGAAAAAGGATAGAAAAGTTTCTTTGCAAGACAAAGAATGCATTTTTACTTAGTCCTCAAAGAATTACTGCTCAGATATTAAGATCTGTTCAGGATTACACACTGAACATCTACATGTAAAACAGAATTTTCAGAACAATTAGGGATTTCTCAGGAGGGATCTGGAAGAGAAATTTTTGTAAAAAAGATCTACTCTTGCATGAGTTTTATTCAGTCTGCCAAAAAATTGCTAGCTTTGTCTAATCCATCATAAGATATGACACATCAGAAAGCATGACACAGTTTAAATGAAGGGTAGTATTTTGTAAAAGCATCTGACCTCATGCCAACACCCATCTGCATTCCCACTCCACTCACGTCCCCGTTTTGTTTCTCTTGTTTACCAGGGGCTGGATCGTGCCCAGCGCACCCGACTGCACTCACAGGCATCCGCTGGCAGAAAAATATGATGGAAAACAAAAATTTACCAGTGGCCGGTATGCTTTAACTTCTGTGTGGGCAACCTCAGTCCTGACAGAAAATGTAAAGTGATAGCCCTCGCTTTGGAAAGCTTCTCTGAGGCAGCCCAATGTGAAAACAGAGGTTGTTGCATATTTGCAGGTTGTAGCACTGCCATTCCGTGGGGAGATGGGCCTTCAGCTTCCATTCAGACTTCCCACGCTCCTCCAGGGTACAGCAAGGGGGCCAATTAGCACTAAGGATGGCAGAGGTGATTTAGCAGTATGGACACTTGTGTATAAGAAAACAATGGGCATTGTCAGATCAGTGGAATAAAATATCATTCCTGGAGCAGCCCAGTCATACCAGTTAGCTAGAGGCATCAGATGTCCAGAGTGACGAACTGCAGATCCTTACCTCAATTTAGACTGACAAGCTTTCTTTTTTTATTTTTTCTTTTTAATTTTGCTCATTATGCTGCTGGACTGCCCTTATCCAGCAAAGCACTGAGGTATACACATAATTCAAAGCACATCCACACCCTGTTCTTCATACCCTTAAAATCACAGATGGGCTTATCTGGATTGCTAGACGAAAAACGAGGGGCATTACATGGTTTTCTCAAGCACCCACAACCCCAAAACTCTTCTGGTCATACATCACACAAGATACTGACAGAAGTAACATTGTAACTATTCATAACCCTCTAGGGACTGTAAATTGTATGATGACAACTGCATAGCCACTCTGCATAGATAAATGCATATACAAATATTAAGTACCCCAGTCATTCCCAAATATTTGCCTATGTAGATTGCCCTCTACATCTCTTCAGCTTTTCCTATGTCAATTTGAATCACTGATATCTCACAGATGCAGAAGGATTCTGGGCAGGGGGAAAGGAAGAAATGAAGACTTGCAATTATTAAATTTTGCAGTTTATAGAACAATTTTTCTCATCTTTTTTCTGACTTTCACTTTTAGATCCTTCACCCCTGTATGAATTTCCAATAGAAGCTTCAAGAGCTCATGTTCTCTCTCCCTGTAAGGCTGCTCACAGATTTTCTGCACAGACTGTCTCTTCTATCTGCCATTCCAAAAAGAAATATCAGTTCTTTCACAGTCCCACACTGGCACTCACAGGTACACATCTACTTGCAGCATGACTCTGCAAAATTACCACTATGCCTCATTAAAACAGCCTAGAAACTACAACAAACATCACTGGAGTCTGCAACTATGGTTCTGAAACTGCTTAAGACTCTGGAAGATGCCAGACTTGTGAAGAATTTATGAAACAGAATAAATCAGAGTCTATGCATAAGGGTCTGCGCCTGGCCAACAAGCAATCTCCTTTCTAGCCCACAACTGCAAGACCAGATATCTTTAATTCACACTTGCTTCAGGAGGATTCAGTAGGACAAGGCCATTAGTTTACTACATTTTCAAGGGGTGATTCTGTCTAATTAAACACCTTATGAGATAGGCATCTTATAGGGTATCTTATTAGGCACTCTATCAGGAGAAGTACGTTCATTATTCATTATGGAAGTACATTTTGTAAGAACACAATTTATCAGAACTGAGCATGCAAACAGAATGGCAAGACACAGAGAGAAGAACAACAGAAATCACTACTGAGAGCTCCCCCAATCTGTTGTGAAATGCTAATTTTTTTAAAGGCTAGAAATGAGTGCAGGAAGGTCTCTGAGCTTTGGGCTAGAGGAGCTGAATACATGAAGGACTGTATCTCTTTACTCAGTTAATTTCTCTGGTTTCTTTGAAGTCATTGTGAAAGATTTGGATATACTGAAATGTAACTGCTTTGCTCAATGTTTCCCACAGAAAAATCCATTCAGTAGACAATGAATCATATTTTATCCTACCTGCCTGTTTAAAAAGACACTCTATTAGGAAGCATCTGTAGTTAATAGAGCTGTGACATCTCAGCCATATCAGACAAGTTTAATTCAGATATCACAATATAAATGTAACTCCTTTGCTTTCAGTGTGACCATCAAAGAAGCTGAGAAGTGGAGGTGTGGTTTTGTTTCTTTAGAGGGTATCAGGAAGTCTTAGAAGGGTTTTATATATTACATCTTTTTAGATTAGAATTGTTTCATGTCATTTTCTTTAGGCATTCAGAGTTACCAGCAATTGGCTTCCTTGTTTCCTTTCTTTACTAGAGAAATCCAGGACTGCTGTACAATAGAAGAGTTTGTATCGACTCAAATAATAAGAAAATTATGGTATTACAAGAGTCAAGAGACTGACAATGGGGGAAGATGGAGAGTGTCAAACTGGTCTGGTTATATTCATTTAAGTCTATTCACTACTGGGCATTGCAGATGAAAAAGAATGGTTTTGCTAAACATTCAACATCCCTGTCTTCAAAGGGGCTGCAGCAGCAGCAGACCTGTCACGTTAACCAAGCACACTAAACTTCCTCCAGCAAAATCAGGAACACCAAAACCAACACTGTGGCTGCCTTATGCTCAGAAAAAGTAATTAAAAAACAGGAAAAGGGCCTGCTTTTCTTGTGTGTTTGTACTACTATTGGCAAATACTATAATTTTCCAGCCTTTCTAAAATACTCTGAAATTGGTACCCAGAAAGGAAAAGGACCTGTAGGTCACAAAATGTTTCACGGGGTTACCTTTTGACACATGCCATCTTTGGCAAAGCAGGGCAACAGACACCAGAGCATGTGCCATGCCCAGCCCAGGATGCTGCAGTGATTCCCTGCCTCATCTTCTCCTGCTGTACAAGTCCTGCCTGTCCCCATCCTTCAGCTTGAAGGCATCAGGGATGGAGGAGCTTTAGGCCAAAGCTGAAATCCAGCGCACCTTCCATGCTGGGCAGTTTGTCCAGCAGCAACAAGATGGAACAACCAAGAAGAGCCATCAGTATTTATAACTATTACATTTACATCAAGTTTCAACTTCCTCTCCTCTACCAAAAACAGGAAAACTTTGGCTAAACTAAGATAACTAATCTTAGACCATTTTCTCTCAGAAAAAAAAAAAAGTTTCTTCCTAAGCCTGCTTCACAACTCAAGGCAAACACAAACAATGTGCCACAAGAAGCTGGGCAGTGAGGGCACAGAACTGCCATCAGGAGCTCTAGAGGAGAACGAGTGACGTGGGTCACAGGAGTGACGGGGAAAATCTACGTGAAGAGCCAGGGGCAGCACAGGATGAGCAGAGGCAGCAGGATGTTTGGATGGGCACAAAGTTGAGAGTGAGGCACAAACTAGGCGGCCAGTTTGGGCTCAGAGGTGGCAGCCCAGTTTTGAGAGAAAAGCACACAGAGTGGGTGCCAGGGCCCTGATAGGCACCAGAAGCGAAAAAGACCCCTTACAACAGTCAAGTCTTTCATCCAGCTCACTGTCAGGCCCTGCTGCCTATTGCAATGAGACCCCACACACACCCTGAAGCAAGGGCATGTGCAGCCCAGGTGCAGCCACGACTTCGGAGCCGATTCCTGAGGGGAAGAGCTGCTTCAGGACCAGGAGCTGTTCGCAGCCTGCTGAGCCCAGAGGGAAAGACCCACGAGCTCTGCAAACCAGGAGCATCACTGCAAAAGGGGAGACCCTCCCTGCCACAGATGCACAGCCCCATTCTCCCCACTGCAAAGGTGCCGGGTGCCCAGCCCACTCCAAAGGGCATTTCATCACAACTCATAATGAGGTCGACTTCTCTCACGCGGCGTCCCCATAGCAACAAAGAGGTGATTCTAATCTCCGATATAAAAGACGCAAAGGAAACGACACGGTTTGGAGTTTGGGTTTTTTTCCCGTGGGGGAGAGGCGAGGGTGCCGCTGGAGCAGCCGGCGGTGCTCCCCGTGCCGCAGCATCCCGCGCCGGCAGCCCCGGCAGCGGCGTGTGTCCAGCACCACCACGCGGCCACGACCGCCCCCGGACCCGGCACCGGGCGGGGGGACACGCAGAGCCCCGGCACAGCGCGCCCGGGAGCAGGGGTGACAGCCCCCCACGCCGAGAGCACCTGCCAACACGGCCGTGGCAGCACCCGAGGGTGCCGCGGCACGGGCACTTGGGGCTGTGGGAGCAGAGGGAGGTAGAACCGGGGTGCAAGTGGGATCAGGATTGACCCTGGTGGGGTGCGAGGGGAAGGGGCGATTGCTGTGCTCTGCCTCCAGGTCCTGAGAGGGAAGTGGAAAGTACAGCCCAAGACTCACCCGCGGGCCGGGAAATTAATTCAGCAGTATAGGCTTGGGATTGGGAGGACAAGCCTATACCCCAGCCTCGGGTGTGGGAGGACTGCTCTCAGGTACAGGCGTGAAGGGAAGCACAATGATGATTATTCCCTCTCCTGGCAAGCAGCACAGGCCAGTATCCTAATTCATGGTGTGCTATCTGTAATTGCTTAGGAGGGCTATCAAGCATCAAACATCCTTCCTCAGCCCTACCATGACAGACAGAGCAGAGGGGAAAATAGACTGGTGTTTCATTCACTGTGGACTAAAGCAGTCCCTCAGAAGAAAAAAAAAAAAAGAAAAAAAAAGGCAGAATGTAAAATAAGTAGACCAGCACATAAAAGAGCAAAGCACACGGCTTGGAGCAGGGCTCCTAGGTAGTCTGTTAATGTAAGTAGTAGAAGTATATATAAGTAGTTGCTCCAGAAACAGCACTTGCTTATGCTAGATGAATACCAATAGAAGCACTGTGGTTCTAATATCACTTCAGGGGCTCACTAGCACTGGCACCTGTGAAAAATAAGATTTGCATTTTCTCTGGCCACCTTCTGTAATAACATTTCTTGTTTTCCTGTTTGTGACATTAACACTGATATATCATCTCAGCCCTTTATTTGGGCCTGCAAAACGTCTACTCAGATCCCACATAAGAGCAGACAGAACCCCAAGACCAGCTTTAGTGTTCACAGCACCATTCTTCAAAACAAACCAAAAAAATCCACAAAACATCTTTAGGAACTTTATTTCTGAATAGTTTTATTTATTTTATTTCTTTAAAAATTACAAAAAAACTCTCTCCAGGAGAGCAAGGAAAAAAATGCCCTGAAGTATTACCAAGCAATTTTGTTCCATATAAACACAAGCAAAGTTACATATTTCATTCACATGCATGTACAAAAACATTTTAAGTAAAACATCCTTCACACATAACACCTCCATTAGTTTCAGAACCGAGCACAATCACATTGGCCTCACCTACCCTACCTAATCTTACTTTCCTATTTTCTTTTTAAATTGTAAATTTATATGCAGAAAACATCTCTTTTTCTGCACAGTATTATGCATATTCAAATTAGCAAGGATGGTCTTGGAATTAAATCACTAGGTAGCACAGTCTGACAAAGAGCTGTATACTAAAGCTGTTACACTGCCATTTATACAGAGAACTTTGCTGGATACCAGGCAAAACTCTTCAAAAGGAATAAAAAGGTATTGCTAGAGGGAAAAAGGAATATGATGCACAGCACTCTCTCAACTACAATTCAGTATGATTCCTATGCAAAACACTTCAAAAGCCAAGTAATTCACAGATCTTGCCCTCCAAATTGTTATCAAAGTTCCCACCAACTTCAATCATGGCAAAGTACATCACTGTAAGACACCAATACTACTGGATATGGACATGGTCAATACTCAATATTCCAATTTTTCATCCACCCACCTTTGGAAAGAGAAGGAAGAAAAGACAACAGACATATCAAGACTGCAGACTGCTAAAGGGGGTAGGTCAACAGAGTGCTTTACCAGCAATCAGCAAAACACAACTGCAAGAGCAGAGCTATATTCCATCCTACTGCATAACCTCACAGTGATTTAAAATTTGGGGATTACATGGTCAATGAACACCTCACTAGTTGCCTGAGGCTGCATTAACACCTAGCAAAATCTTATTTGATTCATCAAAAGAGCATATTGTCTGTATCTGACTTTGTGAGATAGATTTTAAATTTCACTATTTCATGCATGATGAACACCACTGTAAATCTAAGAACCAGAAACATTCAGAGGGGAAGGGCTCACCCAGAAGGTAAAGCTTCTACATGCATAAAAGGAAACTTCAAGCACACAAATGTCAGCAGTAACCCTTAGCATACATGAGGAACATGAGGTATAGCTATCACCCTGCCTTCATTTTCAAGTGTGTAAGCGATGCCAATGGATTTCTCACCTCTGCATAAACATGTATCCCGAAGAGAATCGGTAACACTTCTCTCTTACATGGCAATAACACAGCTGAATCAAAGGGGAGTGAATTTCCACTGTATTTAAATACACTTGAAGCACTCAGGCTTGGCTTGTTGCAGTGTGTGTTACAGGGTGAAAAGGGTGTGGAAAAGGGATGTGAAATGAAAAAAATCACAAAAGTAAGACAGAACATCTGCACATGAGCAATACAGAGAAAGCACTTACGATTAACACTTAGGAGGTTTAACCAAAGCCCTGGAGAACACTAGATTTTCATTTTTAGCCCACTTGAAATCTTGCAAATGAGCAAGTGATGCTGGCAGCAGCCACTCTGTCATCTAGCTCCTGAAAATAGTGCAATGGACTTTGCATAAGTACCCTGGCCTCAAGAATACTTTACTACACCTGTCTGCAAAGCATCTACAGAGAAAGGCCCAATGACAGATGTTCTCACACAGTATCAAAGACACAAGGGCCAAACCAGGCTGAGCCTCGAGGCTCCAGCCTAGCGCACTGTGTGTGTTGTGGAGAACATTGGGCCTACTGATTTAGCTGAGATGGGCAGCTTGCTCTTAGCTTGCCCATTCTACCATTTGAATGGCAAACTGTACCAAATGTGCAGAAAAGTAAAAGCACTGGCCCAGGACGAGGAAGTACCCTCTGATTCCTACACAGGAAGGGCTAAAGTCAGATCACTTATCTCAAGATACTGATGGTGTGGATGTCTTCAGCTGAGGTAGCCAAGTTGAACTCAACTTATGAGCACACAAGAGAAAAATAGACATGTCTAAAAATGCCATTCATTTGAGCTGTTTTGTATTTCTACTTCAAGGCCAAAAGAACAGTGACTTAAGAATGACTATTTCTCTTCGCCTGCAAATGGGACCCAGAGGAAAAAAAATTAGATGCAGACATCCAAAACTGAGTGAGAAGATACCACCCCAAATGCCTTCCTTGTACGTGGGCAGCTGAACAACAGAGTTGCACTGTACTTCATGATCAGCAGTTTTGCTTAAAGCCTGTATCATATAGGATTGTAACATTTCAGTGACCATCTAGACATTCTCCAGACACCAACAGTCCTACCAAAATTGAATAAAAGTTCACAGCTCTCACAAAACTCTCTGAATGATCACTGTGCCTTTTTTTGCATAGTAACTACATCTCAAACATACTTCTAAAAGGCAAATATTGCTACTCCTTTTTTACAGCTGAGAAAACAGGGACATTGCAGCTTGCCTAATGGTGACTCAGGGGGAATCAAAATAAAGATTTCCTGGTATGGTCTTCTACTACTGACTAGGCTGAAAATAGTGAGAATTTGCCTCACAGGAGAAACCTTTAAAACTGTGATGGACAATTTTAACTCCATTGTCCATAAAAGCCTGTGGTCACACTTTCTTATTAGACATTGAGGAATTTTATGTTTGACTTCCAATTCTATAAAGTGGAAGAGAAATACAGTCAGGAAAAAAGAATTAAAGCTAGGCATGTTATACAGAAACAAAAATACTATGCCTGAAGCTCACTCTTTCAAAAGATAAACCTGCAATTGTAAGGATAAATGGGAGGTTTGGTAAATTTCCCTCAAACATCCCAAGGGGTTACAGGTATAGAGCCACTTTAAGTGGCTGTTCATTCTTGATTCATGTTCTTTCTAGCTCTTTTGAGAGAGAGACACACTGAATCAAGTTAAAGACCGAGTTGATCAACTGAGGATTGTGCAGGACAAAAAAAATGCCATCAGTCAGCAGAGCTATAAAAGCAAGCAGCAAAATAGATTCTGTTTCAGACTAAGTTGTCAAGATAACAGCTTTGAATATGAAACCTCAGCCAGTCTGAAGTTTCTGCACTCAATCCAATGACAGCAAAGGAAAAGTTTGCACTGCCAGTACTGGCTCACACCAATAATAAAAGCTGCTTCATTCTCTCCAGAAAACCACATCAACTTCCCTAACTAGATGATCAGGAAATCAACTATGGAATAAGCAATGCTGGACTTGTTTTTAACAAGGAAGAATTGGTGGAGAATGTAAAGGTCTTGGCTGCAGAAGACATGGAATTGTGGCATTTAAAATCCTGGGAAACGTGTACAAGACAAAGTCCGGTACCTTTAGGTCAACATATTTTGGTTTATTTGAGGAATGTCTTGGCAGGATTTCATGAGAGACTGCCCTGACTGCCCAAAGGAACCCAAATGTGATGCTTTATCTTCAAAGACAGCTTCCTCAAAGTAGAAAAGCAGTCCTATCTGACAAGCAAAATTAAAGCAGGCATGACTGAAGGCCATCAAAGATGATCAAGGAACTCCTGACTGTGCTCAAACACAAACAAAAAGGTACCCAGAAGTAGAAGTGAGGATGGGCCAGCCAGCAGGAATATAGAAACACTGCCCAAGTATGCAGGGAGAGTTAGGAAAGCCAAAGCTCAGCTAGAGTTTAAACTGATAAGAGATACAAAGAAGGGCTTCTCTAAGTACACTTGAAGCAAGAGAAAGGATTAGAAAACATGGGTCTGCATGTTCAGCAATTCAGGCAATATGGCGATAAAGGATGCTCTCTGTACTTTGAGGTTGATGTACACAATGCCTTTTTTGACTCTTTTTACTAATAAGTTCAGCCCTAAAGCCTGTCAGGTCCCCAAGCCTTCAAGCAGTGTGTGGAAATAAAGTATTACCTACAGTAGAGGAAGACTTGAGTTAGCAAGAACTTAGGCCAATTGGAACCAACAAGATTAATCTGAAGGCACTGAAGGAGCTGGCTCATGGCACTGTGAGACCACTCTGCAGCATCTTTGCTAGGTCATCACAATCATTAGAGATGGTTCTCCAACCTAAAATACCTTGACTTAAGACCCTCTTGCTGACCCTAAGAGTCAGCAAGCAGGAGGGAAGCAAGTGCATTGAGGTAAATTATCATTCCTCTTCATTTAGCACTTATGAGACCATATATGGTGGGCTGCACCCACTTTTGTGCTCCCCTTTACAAGGGCACTGCACCAATTTCAGTGGAAGGTCACAGAGCTGGTTAGGGGGCTGGAGCCCAGGAGAGTAAGGAGAGCTCAGGGAACATGGTTTCTTCACACTTAGGAAGAGAAAAGGTTAAAGAGAGATCTCATTGTATATAGTCACTTAATAGGCAGATTAGAGAAGGCAGTCAGACTCTTCTCAGAGATGAACAGTGACAGAACAAGAGGCAATAAAGACAAGTTGGAACATGGGAAATTCCAACTAGATGCAAGAATATAATTTTTCTTATTATGAGGGTTGTCAAGTGTGGGAAAATGTTACCCAAAGAGGTCTGGCATCACCATCCTTGTAGATACTCAAAACTCAGATGGACAAAGCCCTTAGCAACCTGCTCTAAATGGCTGTGTTCCGAGTGGGGGGCTGGAGTAGAAATGTCATAAGATCCCTTCAAACCAAACTATTCAATGATTCTGTGAGTTAGCAAACCTCCTCACAACTACTTTTGACTGGTACATTCCTCATCGATCTGCCAAAGCAAGCCATGCCACCATCAAATGTAAAGGATGATCTTCAATCTCATGAGTCGGGATGAGTACAGAAGCCAGCAAAGAGGGGAGCTGAACTGCACTACCCATCAAACCCCTTGTAGTAACTTTGTGCAGATCCCTCATACAGCAGGGCCAGCCCTGTGTTGGAATCATGGACATCACAGTACTCTGCTAGGTTGTTTCAAGTCTATTACAGGCCATCAGGACTAAATAAAATGACTGTTCCTTTTCACATCTTCTTCATCTTTTTCTTGTAGCGCTGGTTGAAGACAGGTGAGGATCCCATCAGACTGTCAGCAGAATGAGAACCGTAGCTGCTCTCAGAGCCATTGGGGCTTTGTGGCATCCCAGCTTCGCTCATGCCTGACATCGGTTCCTCAAACACATCACTGCCTAGGACCCCATGGCCATGTACATTACCCTCCTCATTTTCCTGTGGCTCCATTTTCACCTGTGCCAAGTTCCAGAGTGGGGAAGCATTCACCTCAGCTCCTAGAGAAAGAAAAAGCACACATTAGTAACCAAGTAAAAAGTTAAATCATAAACAGCATGCAGATACAAAGGACAGCAGCACTGGCAAAGACAGAGCAAAAGCAAAGGTGCAGGTGAACTAGGCTGGGGGGAAAACAAACAAAACACACCAACTACTGTGATTAAAAATCTGGTGGCTTTTTTGTTTTAATAGCCCAGCAACTGCCACTCTAAAAAATACAATGCTATCCTTTCACTGCAAGCCTCCACATAATTTTCTCCATGAGAAACAACTTCACTTTCCAGAAGGAGTGCCTTCAGCAGCATTGAGTACACCAACAGCACATGGACTGGACCCTGCATAAGCTGGACTTCGAGGCAGTCCAAAAGTCATTATGAGGTCCTTGCAACTGTCACACATAGTGGACTTCTGCAGGGGAGGTGAAGCGAAAGGACAGAGGAGTAGGTAGATGAACAGTCCCAAATACCACTTTCAGCACTGAAATGAAAGGACATCAGAGCTACAGCCTGCCTGACTGCCTCCTTGTACTCAATACCCACAGGTCTCACCCCACACTGAAGAAATCCCCTTAGCTCAACCTCACAGACACCCTGTTGGGAAATAGCTTCCCCCCACCACCCTTTTTTATAAAAAACTTTTGGACTCATGCAATCTGAGCAGATTGAGGATTTTCTGTACAAGATTATGAAACCATATTTCTTGATAACAGCAAATGTTTTTCTCCCCAAGAGTAGTAATTACAGATTGCATTATTTCTGTTTATTTACAGTTTTAAGAGACACAGAAAGTCTATTAAAAATACACTAATTGGGCTTCTTGCTGAGATGGGCATAAACAGCCCAGAACTGAACCATGAAATCTTCTCACTTTTAAATCTGATCCCTCTTGTGTGGAGTTAAATTGACATGGAAAATTCAATAAATAATCATTACAAATAATAATTTAAACTTAAAAAAAAAGAAATCACACCAAAACCCACCAAACAAAACAGGAAACCAGTTTTAGTAAGTTCTCCAAACCTTGTGTCTCAAGGAGTATGGCTACAGTTTGAAAGCACCAACCAAACCTCTTATACTAAGCCAAACCTACTATTATTCCCTACTATCAGCATTCTGGTAACAACAGTCCCTTATCAGTAGCAATTACAGAGAGAACAAATCTTCCAACATATGTCTGTACTGAGAACTCTCCTTTACAAAGAAGTCAAGAACCTTTTCCAGAGTAGCTTGGCCCAAACCAGTTTATGAGACCTTTGTGATAACAGCCTACACTGTTAATGAAATGTCCTTTTTATGTTAATCATAAGTAAATGCATCCCTCTCAACAACAATGGACACATCATTAAAATGCTATCAGTTGCACAGAGTTACAGCTCCAGTCTAGACAATAATCAAAGATGTTCACTAAACTAAACTGTGTCTTTCCATCATCGATTGCTCTTATTCCATTCAGCTCTGTCACCTGTCACTAAGAGTGTTACTAATGACTAAAAGTACTTCAGCATCAACACAGGATGTTTCATCTTCAAAGCACTTCAACTTCAAGGTACTTTACAAATAAGCTAATCCCCATGTTATCCTGATAGGTAGAGGAACAAGGTCCCCAGTTTTGCATCCATTCTCCAACTGCAATGAAAATAAGCAACTAGTCTGCAACTGCAATGTCAGGCATAAGCAGAAACACAAGAAGAACAGGGAAGGCTGTAACAAGAGTTTTGCCCTCAGACACTGAAGCCTTACTGCCCTCCCTATGGGCCTCACACCTCTATTTTCAAGAAGGAGGTGTCCTAATTGCAGCAGCTTTTTCTCACTCCTTATGATATTACACTCTCCAGCCTGCCCAGCTCTAGACTGGGACTTCTCACACAGATGAGATTTCCAAAGGCTCTTGTGAAGTGAAGAGGGATTTTCAGGGAGGAACAGAGCACTTGTATTCTTAATTAGAAAACATCAATTTGGTATCAGAAAGGCAAGAGGCATTTAATATACAGCTAGCATGCTAACCTCTAGGTCTCAAGTGGTAGATGCTAATACAAAACTTTCCAGATGAATCATTAGCAACCCCAGATGGACCAGAGCAGTCTGTTGTTCCCTCTTAAACAAAAATGCAAACACTTCACATTTCAGAGATGCTACGGAAAACAGTATGAGCTTTCAGAAAAACGGCAGATGGATTTGTGCTTTTTTAAAGCTCAGTAAAATGTAAAAACATTAATGGACTCAGAAGTATACTCTATCCTCACTATACATGCTACTCAGTTTAGGGTTAATAAGAGGACAAGGCTTCATTGCTTTTTAACCAGATTTTTAAGTGAAACAGTTATTATTGCAGAGATTTCCAGAGTTCAGAAGTCTCTATACAAAATTAAAACTGCCTTTCTTTGGAAGATGAATGTCTTCTGTATTTCCCAGGAAATTTAGATTTACTAAACAGTGAACAGAATGAAACTTGTATATAGATATAGAAAAGGCACAGCAGTAGCAGATCCTCCCATGCTGGCCACCAGTGTGCTTCAATGCCAATATCAAGGGATGGCACTTTGAGGAAAAGAATGCAGCCTCCATAACCCCACTACATCACTCACCATTTCACTTTCCATGTCCTCAGCTAAGTACAGCAGCCTTTGGGGTAGAGAGGCGAGGAGAGACTCCCATGAGCCCATTTCACATAAGTCACTGATAAGCTTTCATAATGCAATGATTGTCATTACCAGGGTGACTTCTGAACATGGAGAACAGCAGCAAGTATCACTTTTATTTCCGTAACTCATTCAGTGCCTAAACTACCTAAGGAACACGGCCTTCAAGCTTTCAATAACATGAATCTCTGAACCTGAATCTCTGAACATGAATCTAAAACTATCCAGGGGAAATAAGAACACATGGAATTGCTGATGGACTGCTTCCAGAAGCAGCAAGAAACCCCTACCTGAAGTCTGCGGGGAAGCTTCTACTTCCAAGTTGGCTGAGAAGCGCTCACTTTGAGCTCCAAGGACTCCAACAGGCAAAGACTGGTCACCAGAAGCCAGATCTCCTTCCAGTTCCTCACTTATGGGGAAAGTAATGTCACTCACAGGTTCCTCCTTAATCTTCACAGGCTTTGTGTCCTCTGCTGCCTTTTCAGGGTTGACAATCTTCTCGTATTCTTCAGAGAGCTGCTTGCTAACCTGTCCAAGATCGGTAGGTGAAAAAGAGGCCAGAAAGGTGACAGTGACTTCAGAGACTCTGATGGCAATTACACTGCAGTGCACTCTGTTCCCAGAATGTTATTAACATCTGACCTAAATGAACAAGTAAACAACTTACCAGCTACACATGAAAGATTTTTCTTCCCCTTTAAGTGCACCTTCTGTTCTCTAACAAGGGCCTTTAATAAGAGGTTTAATCCATTGACAACTGATTGATAAAGATTTCACAGAGAGATGATGAGACAAGGAGGCCCAGAAATTTAAACAGAGCACAAAACAAAAGGAAAGTCTCAGTCATACTCTTTGGTTTTATCTATAAGACTGTCCCCCATCCTCCAGTAACAAATTTACCCCGGCATTAAAAACCAAGCACCTCAGATCTTCCTCAGCTCTGTAGTCACCACTGGGTAAAGCTTGAGTATCTTTTGTCAGATTCACAGCAAAAAACACAGACATTTTCGCCAGTTAAAGAAGTGAAACAAATACAGGAATGAGATTTAGAACTACTCTGTACTTCCAGAAACATAACAACAGTAGGCAACCAAATTTTTAAAATTTCAGATTTCATCTGCTTCTAACAAATGCTTGCTTATACAACTAAATCCCAACAGACAGTGGACTGTGGTCAGGAAAATCCCGGGCCTTTTTAACATCAGAAGCAAGCAGGAAAAAGAATAGCAAAGCCTATTTTCCCCTTCTAGATACACTTTCAAATACAGAGGCTACTGTGGACCTCAACCCTGCATAAAGAACAAAACCAATAAGACAATGACCAGCTGCAGGATGAGAGAAAACTGCATCAGCAGAATGATGCGGAAAACCCAAATTCCAAAAGGACACAACATCTGAACAAAAACATTTGAACAAAAATGAACAGAACTGTTTTTCTGAACAGAAATGTTTTTAACGAAGACAGATCTTGATGATGTTATGATGTTATTTTTATGCACAAACCTCGGAGTCAATCACAACTTACATACTACATGCACTTACAGGTGTCTCTGATTTACACTGCTTCTATAAGCCACAAGGTGTCAGCCCTGGGAAAAGCAGGAGCACAAGAGAGCTGCTCCAAAACGAGTCCACTAGCACTCAGATAAGGTGACAAAGAAGGAATGGCAGGTTTTGTCTTTGGTCACAGGCTACCTATTTGATTCAAGACTTGTTTTTGATAAGTAGGAGCAAGATTTCCACTTCAAATTTCTCTAAGCCCGTAACAGGCAGCCTTATATCATTCAAATAAAATGCATGTTTAATTTCTTAGAATACCTGGACCATGAAAGAAATCATACCCTTATTCTTACAACCTACATTTATTGATGCCTCTCATTCAACAATTCCTTTTCTTTCTCCACAGAAGCAGTCTCCTCTAGAGTGGAAGCCAGCACCTGTGTGACAACTTCACGTGGATCAGCACGCTACTCTACACTCCTACTAAAGCTTAAAAAAGTCACCCCTTGCTTAAGCAAGGGCAAACCTCTGTACAGCTCAGTATTTTCTGTCTGCTTACTTGTTTTCTGAAACGTTAACCAGTCAAATACCCCATTAAAGCAAAGAATTCAGCTAATCAGTCAGTTCTAATTTTATCTCTTCCTGATATTTTTGTCTGGGCCATTCAAGAGCTGGGGGACTCTTCCTAAACTCAGGCAAGTCATCAGTAGAGCATCCTTCACCTCAATAGGGACACAAAAAAGGGACTCTGTCTTCCAGTCAAAACAATCCTGTTTCTCTTTCGTTGGAAGACTCCCCTCCACACCCAGAAAGGTCTCTAATCAGATTTTACCTCAGTAAGACTCAGAACTTGCCATGGGTATAAGCAATTGTACTGTGGGTACACTTCTTGGTGCTCTCAGGACCCTAATGCTCTTCTCACCTGAAGCATGTAGCTGTGATAATCCTTAATGCGGTGCTGCCAGAACTTCTGCAGTGAGAGCACGCTGCCAATGCCCACTTCATGGAAGACCTGCTCCATGACATCAGGAAAAGGCGTGTGCCCAAGTCGAGCTTCTCGATCCACAGCGAAGCGCAGCAGTTTGGTGAACTTCAAGCAGTACTCGTGGGCGATGTCTGTCAGGGTCTCCAGAACACTCTCATTGGCACACTCAAAGCCTGTGTGAGCCAGGATGGTGGCCATCGACTGGTAGAGAAGCTGCCGGCAGGAGGACCAACTCAGCTCAGTCACTGGCTCCCCTTTCCCTCTAAAGACCAGAAAAGACAAAAACAGCACACTTTCACAAATTGAAAGGAGTGTATCACTTGAAGAGATATTGTCAATAATGAGGTGATGTACAAAGGGAAAGCAGAGGGTTTGGGGTTCTCCACAGCTTCTTCATTACACATGAACACTACCTTGTACGGGTTTATCTGCTTTTCCTTCTTCCCCTCCCTCCAAATCAGCACTTCCAATTTTCATTTTCCCTTCTAATGCAAGATTCCTTGAGTGATTCATGAATGTGGGATGCAAAACTTCTGAACCCTTAAGCAACTCCCTTCTCACCCAAAAGCTTTTCTCCTGGAGAAGTGAATTGAATGGGTCCTTGATACAAACAGAAAAAGGCATTTTAAATAACTTGAATGCAAATAATTTCCTCTCTCAGTTAATTACATTTCTCTTCCTTATTATGTCTGATGTCACTGGCCTAATAGTCAGATACAAAGGCTTCTAGGATAGACAAGATCAGAACTTCTAATGCAAAAGACACAAATCAAAAAGCAAGAAATGGGATACTCATAGATTTCATACAGGTACACTGTAGCCGAAAAGGCTGTTTGCCTGCCCTCATTTCCAGCAGTCACTAAGCACAACACTGAAAGAAGTATCCCCATAAGCAAACTAAAATGCAAATACAAGGCCTTGGGAGGAAGCCTGGAGAGATTCTGCCATAAAGCAGCATTCCCCGGTCTTGGGTTTTCTGCCATAAAGCAGCATTCTCTGACCTTGGGTTTGAGACCTCTCTTTTCTGTGTTGCTAAGCATAAAGGAGTGACCACGCAGGATGGAGGACATGGAGAACAACTGACATGAGCACTTCAAACATCAATTCATTTACAGTCAACCAACCAAATTTTTCCTCAACATGAGTTAACAAATAGAAATTCTACAGAGGAAATGACGACTTAAGGTAAGGCCTCTGACAGGGAAACATATCTACCAGATTTCTCAACTCATAATTAAGAGCATGTAATCTATTTGCTCACATCAGTAACACAGACTTCAAATGCTGATGTCAAAAAATCAAATTTCCTTGCCACTAAGTATGGTATTTATATACTTTTTTTATACTCCATTCACCACCAAGGGTGGAATTAAGCTAACAATTTCAGTCTTCATTTGTTTCTGATCAATTTCTCCCAACGTCTTCTGCAGTCCACGTTGAGATTCTCCTCCTCTCACCCTACATTACTTGCATATCGCCACATACTCCTTCCAGTAACAGGACACGATTAAACAGTACACAGACAGTAATGACGCCTTGATAAAATTCTCAGCACTCTTTGTCTCCAACAAATGCATTAGTCTCACTGAGAAGTTGGGTCACAGAGCCTCAGGCTCCTCTGTCCCTCTGTTGTGGTTTGACCTTGGCTGAACTGACCCATAGTAAACCACTGAAACACAGCAGTAAAAAACGGTGACGTTTCAGAGGAGTGAAAATGGAAGGTGAAACTTAGAGCTATCAGGACCAAAATCATTCACTTTGAAGAACACCAGCTCAGCATTTTCTGATTATTCATATAAAGGGGGGAATCATGCTATATTAAAAGCTGCACATGATCATATTTCTAAGTAGATATTAAGAACAGCATGTGGATCTCAGGTCATGGATTCATCCCAGTTATTAATTAATGGAAAATGACGCACATCCCAATTCCAACTCAATTATGTAACTACTTTGTTAAGAAGACAGCAGGCACCCTGACAAGATGAATTAAGAGATCACCAGTTCCTTTCTAAATCAATTATCACCCATACTGTTTTCACATCTCCCTCATTCCCCCATGCACCCCAGTGACAGATTTGGACATTCGGAAGCAGCCATATGTCTCATACAACACCAGGACCAAGAGGTTACAGCAGAAATAAATAAGCATTAAAGAAAACAAACCAGAAAACAACTCTCAAAATTTATGCCTATAAAAAAGAATTTCTTTTTTTTACCAGTACATATAAAGGACATACCTATCTGTTTGGCAGCCACCAGTTGAGACCATCTTATGGTACCAAAACCACCGAACACCAGGCTACAGAAACATTCACTCAAAACACTATGGGCACAAAAACTGGACACAGATTTCAGCAACTGCAAGCAGGATACTTAGCCACTTGGAAAGTAGAATACAACAACCATTTAGCAATGCTTATTATCACTGCTCAGAAGCAGCAGAGAATATTATATTTATTTTAAACTCCTAGAGGAAAAGAAACTAATTGCAAACATTTAAATGCAGTGAGGTTACTATGCTGAAGGGCATATAATCAACCTGAAATCCAATCAATTAAAGACAGAGATAAACGAAATTTCAGATACTGGACTCAAATCCAAATCTCCACCCCTTGCTCTTAGAAAGGTCAATCAATTTTTTTTGGTTTTCTTACTTTTTCTTCTCTTGATTTCCTCTTTCCCACAATAAACAATAGAGGAATATGATTAAAAGCCAGGACAGGTGGCAAAAATTGAAATATTATTGTAGATGTTAACAGAAACCAACAAATAAGAAAATCATTTTTCTTCATCTTCCCTGAACTCCAGAAATTATGTTGAGAGCAGCTATCTAATGTCAAGAACTCCTAAAAAGGAAATACAAACTTCTTATTTTCCCTGCTGACCAATAGCTAAAGAGCCTTGGTTTTAGATCTCATGCACATATTCAGCACCTACAAAAGCACCCTTCCAGGCACTATCATTATGTAAAATGCCACCCTCTGCAGCACTTAATTGTTTTCCTGAAAGGCTCTCCATCCAGCAACAATCCAAAGCCAAACTTACATAACATATTAGCAAGGTGATAAAGCTACAAAAAAATAAATGTGCTTTAGTCCCTTAAGTTCCATCACCAGAGATTAACAGGACAGGAAATTAGGTCAGTGACTTGGAAGTGATCACCTCTACAGAATATATAGTATGAAATTTATCAGAAACACTGGCCAACTTCCCACTCTTCAATTTTGCATTCCTAACAGAGTCACCAGCGTGAGATAATGTTCCAAACAAAAATCTACCTGCTAACCTAGGAATTCATTAGGCCCAAATCCCAGCCTTCTCCCACTGCTACCTGCCACACACAGAACTTCATAACATGAAAATAGCATTCATTTATACCAACCAGACTTATTTTCAGAATTAGTAAGTTTTGAAAACTCAAAGAAGGCCCATTTTCTGGGCCAGTCAGTTAAATGACAACAAGCCACCCCACAAAGGCAGCAAATCTATTCACCCAAGCTCTTCTGTAACGCTATTTTTCTTAGAGGGAAGGGAAACTCATGGTTCATTTCCCATGGAACTATCTACAGGGGACAGTGTTTGGGCTAAGCCAGTACACAGATTGCCAGCTGAGGTTCACTCAACTGTAGCAATGGATTGAAGTGCTCTGCTCCCTCCTAGGTGAGCATACGCGGCAGCAGATGGAGGGAGGGATTGTTTTTCCTAGGAACACGACAATTTCATGAAACATTACACTGTGTAGTTGAATTTATACCAAATGCAATGCAGCAAGGCCGCTTCAGAGCCATTCCCTCCAAAGCAGTAAAACAAAGGAGAACATTGGAAAAACAAGATTATAGTAGTCAGAGAGTACATCAAAGAACACAGCACACTAACTCAAACAAGAAAGTTGTTTCCTTTTGGAAAAGTGCCTCTTTACACCTCAGCTTGAGTAAGTCTCTTTTTAAATACCTATGCTACATCTACAGAAGGCTGAACAGGTATAAAAAGAAACTGCTCAATAGATAATGGCAAAAATAAATTGTCTCCCAGTGGCATAACCCAGACGACCAGTCAGTTTAGAAATGGGCTAAACCACAGTACTTAGTTCATCAGGGGAAGTGTGCTCTGCCTGCTTTAATTACCACGGCTCCAAATCCTTCCCAGCATTACACCTGCTGTACCACTAACACATGCTCCTCTACTTCTGCACAGATATTTTTTTAACTACAAGCCTTTCTGCCATGAACTGTCTTCATACTGGAAGCTCCCAATTTTGTTTACAGATTATCTTTCAATGCAAAGCACACATCCAATGTCGTCAGGAATGCAAATGACAGACTGACTGAGAAATCTGTTCTTAACAGAGCCTTTCTGTTAAGAAACCAACCATGTACACACAAGGAAAAGCATCTGAAGAAGCACGAGAAGGTGAAGTTTCTTTTGAAGATGGATCTGTGCTCATCTGAGGAAGCTGAACAAAGAAGATGGAAAAGCTAGCAGTTGTATTATGGTAAGAGTCTCCTGTTGAAATGATAGTTTCAAGTTTACAGTTCCTTACTCATTCTTCATCAATCATGCTTTAAGCTTACCATGAGTTTCTACATCAACCAAAACCAAACACTAATTGTCCCTTACAAGAACTGTAATATCAACACTTGCAAATTACCAGATGGTAACTAATCCAGGAATACTAAAGGAATTCCAAGGATGAAATAGCTGAATAGCTGTGGTGAGTCACCTCCTGCTTCAAACTGAGTTGGTCCGTGACCAGCAGAAGACAGAAAATGTGAAAACATTTTCTTTTAATAGCCTCAGAATAAATGAGAAGAACTGCAGGCTGGGAAGCCTGGTATTTTTAGTGCATCAGGGAAATTCAAAGAATCAGAGGATGCACAGGTAAATATGTTATGCTCAGAAAGAATGCAGGGAGCTTCTGCAACAGGAAAACCTGCTTCACAAACCTACCAGAGTTCTTCAAATCTACCAACAAGCAAGTACATCCACTGCACTGTGGAGACCAGGTCTTCCCTCAGAGATCTCTGCCAGAATCAAAGTTTGTTTCAATATATTTATAAAAACTGCAGGAAAGGAATAGCACCATGACTATAAAATTGCTGGTAGTACAGATTTTGGGGGGTTGAAAAGACCAAACCAATTGAAAAATAGCAGTAAATTAGGTTCTGCCTCTTCCTCATCATATGAGGAGGTAGGGACAGAGGAAAACCAAAATGAATCCAGGGGATAACAAAATAAAAGACAAGGGAGCAACACGTCAAAGGATGAAAACGAGTAACAGGGAAATAGAAGAGAACATGTCTATACTAACAAAACTTGTGTTCTGATTTCATGCTGGCTACCCTTATCTTCCTTTCTTCCTGTATCTAAATGTAGCTATACAATCCTTCTCAGACACAGATTACTGCCAAAAACAATGAAACTAAAATATGGGTTTAGTTGAATACAGTAATTCTGACAATTGTGCTTCAGAAGGCAGCAAAAAATTAAGCACTACCATGCACTGTGAATCGGGGGAAGAATGCTCTTCCTTAAATTTGATTTTACACACTAAGAAACGTCAGTAAGTCATAGAACTTCATTTTTGCTACTAGAACAGCACCTGCTATTTCTAATTCATGTGTCTTAAAACAGTTAAGCACAAATATACAACAACAAACTCAAAGCTTTCCTCCTGGAAAAGCATAAACCTGTTTGGTTTAGCAATCACACAATTAAAATCTAGAATACGCTTCAGCTCGTTATAAATCCACTCTCTGTCAGCCACAAAACATTTCATTTCAAAACTCCCCAGTTTTCACAACGTAGTCCTTAGACTCCCCCATGTGGCTGACCACTAAATAACATTTCTTTTCGCAGACTCCAGAGGCTCGAAAGGGGCAATAAAAAGATAAAGCATCCCCCAAAACATGGTCAGAGCCACAGAAAACTGAACTTCAAGCTGAAGCCATCGGGGAGAGCAGAGCAGAACACTGCTCAGTTCGACAAACCACAGGACCACTGAGCAGGAGTCACAGGGCCTTGACTTTACTCTCACAGGACTGTATTTCCCTTCACCCCTCTCGGCTAATTACTTTGTATCTTCCCAGAAGGATGATGGAGTTCCTCCAGAAAGAGTACTAAGGAATAATTCTACTGTCCAGAGAGACTATGTTACCAAATGCAACAACTTTCAGTAAAATGCATTTTATACAGCCTCAGGCCACTAAAGATCTCGGTGGCATTTAACTGATAAGTTATCTTCTATTGATGCACATTTACCCATTTTAGAAACTAAAATACATTATCCTCTCCCACAAAATGATCATTAGTGCACAGTCTTTCATGTATGAACAGAGAGTTATAGTAGTGAGGATTAATCCCTTATTTTAAATGTACATAACCCACAAAGTATTGTGAGATCCTGCAAGAAATACAAGTCTTCCTTGTGAATTTAGTGCTTGTCAAAGGGGGTAGACAGGGAGGCAGTGGCAATTCTATTTAATCAAAGACTGACTGCAAAGGAAGAAGCAATACAACTTTACATTTTCTCCAGCCCTTGGCTGGTGGAGTCAATACTAGAGACAAGAATTCCCTTCACCCATTCTCATTTCCACCTCTGACCCAAAGATCACCAAAAAGCAGGGTGAAATGTCATACTTACCATGTCATAGGTCCCTGGCCACTGAAACCTTATAAATATGTTATCAAGTCATCCTTTCAGAACCTACAGCTAAACAGCCAAAAACTACTCATGGATTTTCAATTACAGTAACACTTTAGGTGTAGGTGACATAAGTAGAAGAGACTTCCCATGTTGTAACTAAACTTGTCAAAATACCACTGAAGATAGGGAAACCATTCACAAACATTCAGTGTAGCACTAACAATATAAAAATCACCACTACACACCCACATTTTATAGACAGGATAAAACTGCATGCTTATTTTAAACAACGTGCACGTTACTCACACAGGAAACATCTAAGTATTTCCCTTTTGAAGCCTGTTTTATACTTTACATACAACTGTTTGACTCTTCAGCCTAAGGGAATCAACATAACTACACATATATCTAAAAACACTTAGCTTTCCTTCAGCCAAGAACTAACCAAAAGAAATGCCAACACACCTGTAGAAATCACTCTCTGGGTCACTGTGCCTCAGCTGAAATGGCATTTTGGGGGTTTTGCTATCCAGAGGAAGCAGGTCATCAGGGATAGGTGGAGAGGCCGGACAAGCCGGCAGAGGTTCGTTCTCTTCGGTTTTTATGCCCTCTGCTTGCTGCTGGCTCTGCGCCTGGGCTGTGGCGATGAGGCTGCGCAGCCGCCGGTTGTGCTGGATGAGCTGGATGGTGTGGATAGTGAGGCTGCAGGGCTCGGAGGGGATGTCCAGCATGGTGGTCGGCCGGGGCTTGTTGGCAGACGGCTGGTGCAGGGGGGGGTCCTGGACTTCCACGGTACGAAACTCGCGCTGCAGCAGGTCGAAGGAGCTGCGGTTGGCCTGGTTCGAGGAGACCGGGATCTCACCCCAGTACCGCAGCATTTCTGCACAGGGCACGCGTAGTCCCCGGAGCCCAGGGGAAGGCCACCAGAGACTGTGCTACAAAGGAGCCTGGCTGCAGGGGAAAGCCCTTGGGGCACAGCAGCGACTGGAGCTGGGGTGACACTCGTAAGCAGGTTACGGCTGTCGGGCAGGCTGTCGCTCCGCGCCGTGTCCTCCCGGCCGCCGCTCTGGCGCTGAACAGCTCGCACCGCCGCTTCTCCTGCCCTGCCGGGGGGAGGCACAAACACACCGGTGAGGCGGGAATCATTTCTGCCCGTAACAGGGGCTGGTGCGGCTCCACCGGGGCCTCGCCGAGCGGGACGCGGGCGGGCTCTGGTTTGTGTGGAGAAACTCCAGGGCCTCCCTTCCCTCCTCCCTCCCCGGGGCCATTTAGGGTTAGAGCTCCGAGCCCGCGGCTGCCTCCGCACCCACGCCCGTGGCTCGCCTGCCCCCTCGCTCCGCTCCCCTCGCTCCCCTCCACACCTCTCCGCTCCCCTCCGCTCCCCTCCGCTCCGCTCCCCTCTCTCCCGGCCGCCCCGCCGGAACTGCGTCCCGGTCCGGCACCAGGAGCGGCTCCCCCGTCCCCCGCGCCGCTCCGCGCCGCCACCAGGGAAGCTCCGGCCGCCGCCGCCGCCTCCTCTCCCGCCTCCTCCTCCTCCCCTCCCGCCCCTCCTGCCGCCGTCCCTGCCTGGCCCCCGGCACTGCCCCGGCCCGCGCTGCCCCCCGGCTCTGCCCCGGCCCCGCAGCGGCGCGGCACTGGGCCCCGGCGGGCCGCGTTCGGGAGCGGACCGGGAAGATGGCGGCGGCAGAGGGGATGGAGGTTGCTGCGGAGCCGGCCGAGCCCGCCGAGCCGGCCGAGCCCGCCGCCTTCAAGCGGCCGAGCCGCCCGCTGCCCGCCGCCCCCGGGCCCGGCGATGCGGGGCCCGGCCCGGCCCGGCCCGCCGCGCCGCGCTACGAGGAGCCGCCGTGGGGCGGCCGCCCGCCGGCCGGGTCCGGGTACGCGCTGGAGGTGCTGAAGGGCGGCGTGGCGCTGGGCTCGGTGCGGCTGGAGGGCGGCAGCTGGTTCCTGGTGGGGCGGCTGCCCGGCTGCGCCCTGTCCCTGGAGCACCCCTCGGTGTCGCGGCACCACGCCGTGCTGCAGTACCGCGGGCCCGGCCCCGGCAGCGCCGATGCCGCCGGGTTCTACGTGTACGACCTGGGCAGCACCCACGGCACCTTCCTCAACAAGGCGCGGGTGCCGCCCCGCACCTACTGCCGGGTGCGGGTGGGACACGGGCTGCGCTTCGGCGGCAGCTCCCGCCTCTTCCTCCTGCAGGTGGGTCTGGGCTCGGGGCGCCGTGTCGGCGGGGGGAGAGCTCGCCCGGGTCAGGCTCGGGGGTTTGCCCGGCTCCGCTCCGGAGCCGGGAGGAGGTTTGGGAACAGCCCGGCGCTGCCGCGGGGGTTTTACTGGGAGAAGCGTGGTGGCTGCGGGTGTGCGCTGCCTGCTCTGCGGTGGGGCTTGGGGAGGAGGGCTGACCTGGTCAGGTTTAGAGGGGGTCACCTCTGGGACGGGGACTCAGCTGGTCCCGTTTTGGGGGGGTCACCTTTGGGACGAGGAGTCACGTGTTCCCATGGAGGGGGTGTCACCTTTGGGACGAGGACTCACCTGGTCCCGTTTTGGGGGGGGTCCACCTTTGGGACGAGAACAGCAAAAGGCATTTCTCTCCAGCAGAGAGATGTGTTAAGAATGTCTTTCTGCCAGTATGATGCCCCAGTGATAAAAAACCTAATATTTCTGTGTAAACAAGTTCCTGCTTTTATTAGTAGGAACTTTGACAGCGCTTCAGGTGCTCTGCATGCTTTTCAGAAGCTGCTCGTTCCTCAAATTCACCCCTGTAGCTCTGATGGGAATTTTTGCCTTCAGCCTTTAAAACAGTCATATCTGACATCCGATAACGTTTGGTTGACACTGACAACATTTTTTGATATCTGGCTAGTACACAATAATTCTTGTTCACACCCCCCCCCCGAAATCATCATCAAAACTAATATAATTTGGAACGCAAACCATAATAACTGGTAATTCCACTTTTTGAAGAGCACTATAATGATTTGTTTATGTTATTGTATGTAATCTGCATGTGTGTTGAAAATACTTGAGTTTGGGCTTTTTTTTTTCTTTTAAAAACACTTCTGTTAATTTATTATCTGTGACACAGGGACCCAAAGAGGACCAGGAGTCTGAGTCGGAACTAACTGTGACTGAACTGAAGGCACTGCGTAAGCAGCAGCAAGCAAAACTAGAAAAGACAATGTTAGGAGAGGACTCTGATGAGGAAGATGAAAAAGAGGAGAGAAGTGAAAGGAGTGAGAACAGTGATATGAGCTGCTCATGGGGAATGGGTAAGTGATAATGTATAAACTGACTGATATGCATTAGAAGGTCTTTAAGCCCATTTTCAGTGAATACTGGGGTTGAATTTCCAGCTGCTGCCAAGAGTCACAACCCAGTCGAAATTCACGAGTACAAATTAATCCTTTTCTCGTTCAAAAGAAGGGTATTTGACAAGACAAGCTTATATCTGGTGAGAAGTATACAAGAGCTCCTTTGAAACAGGAGAGGTAATTCACCTATGCCTACAAAAGGCCATGAAACTGAGTGTTTAAGTTAATGCTATTTGTTTTGCTCCTGTCATGTTGTCCACACTTTTACCCAAGAGGTGAAATTTAATTGCTTGAGACTTCTATGCAGTATAGCTGTCTTTTTATTGAAATAGGAAGTCCACATCTAAAGGCTAGTTAGATTGCTAGATTAATCAGCTTTTAGCAACAGAGTAAATTGGGCTTTTTTGAATGGAAATTTATAAGCACAGAAACCTTTGAAAGTACCAAAACTGCAGGGACATACATCTGCAGAACTATATCTGATGTTGGAATAACTACTAGCGAAAAAAAAGAAGTGGTTTTGAGGTGTTTTTTTTTAGATTAGGTGCAGAAATAATATTAAAGTTAAGAGAAGATGTTTTAGGGTGACATACCTGCTACTTCTTTCAAACTCATGAAAGTTGAAAGATACTGGTGCTCTCTTTCTAGAAAACGTTTCACCTTTTCTTTTATTTTTTGCACTTTGTATATCCTCTAGGTGAGGATGCTGAGGAAGATGAGGTTGAAGAAAATCCTATTGCTGTTGATTTTCAGGATGTTCAAGATGCCTTCTATATGAAAGATCCTAGGAAGGCCTTACAGGGCTTTTTTGAAAGAGAAGGTACTTTCTGCTTTTTATTAAATGTGATTTTTTTCTATTTAGCAAAGTTCTACATTTTTGCCTATTTTGAGGGTGGGATTTAAGGTGTGGTGTGGGAGCTCAACTTTTCTGCTATGTTGTGAGTAATCTTTTTTGTTTGGTCAAATTTTGGTGAGGGTTCAGTTTGGGGGTTTTTTTTGTTAAAATTTGCGTCACCATTGTATGTCTGAGACTTAGTTACTAATTCCTAAATGGGGAGTTGCAGTGAGGACCTTCTGCTCCTCTGGAGTGGCACTCAAACCTCACCCATGCGTTGAAGTTCTGCTGAAAAATCAAAACCCATCAAATTTGAATTTGTTTGATTTGGAGATAGATATAATTGTGAGATAGAATCAGAAAGTATGAAATAGACAAAAGGCAATAATTAAGTGGTCTAAAGTGTCAATGGTTTCTATTGAAACTTAAAGATTACTCACTTATTTGCTAAAGTGAAAAATCAATCTGATGAACAATATCTGTAAACAATATGATTAACAGTATCTGTGATTTCAGATTGCAAACTGTCATTACTTTAGTGTCATTTACTTTTAATACATACAGAGACAACATTGTTTTTTCTTTGAACTATGCGTTCCTAAAGTGACCCTTTAGAGATTTTTTGATCTGAAAAAGCCTTGATTTTTTTTAAAAAAAAACCCAAATGAGGATAATACCAACTGAAGATCCCAGGGCTTTAAAAAGAAGTAAGGCAAAATCAGACCTTTGATATGTAACAAGGGCATGTTATGCTTTTTGTTTAACCATGACATTCCTCTCTGCTGCAAAGATTATTCAAGCTTATTTCAATTTTGGTTTCCACATTAACTTTCTTTTCCTCCTTAGGAGAAGAGTTAGAATATGAATATGATGATCGTGGGCACAATAGCTGGCTATGCAGGATTAAGTATGTATACCTTCATTAACCTTGGTACATGGAAGTTGACTTTGTTGAATTCATGAACAAAAGCTGAAGGCATTACTTCTTGGGTCACACTTGGCAAGCTGGAATTAGACCTAAGGCCTGATACTGAGACAGAAGTTCAAGAATCAGTGCCTAGTTCAGTGTTTGTGCTCCTTTCCATTCTGGCAGCATTTAGTTTTCCTTAGAGATGAAAATCGGGAAAGCAAGAGTCTAGGTTCTTTCAGCTCCCCTTGTTTGGAGAAATATGTGAAATTGAAATAGAAGAAAGTAGGAAACAATGTCTTTTAATTCATAGTGGGGCAGAGAAAAAAACCCAGCATTTATTCTACTGTGTGCTTAGTCTCAGTTCTTTTATGGTAATAAGGCAGTTTTTGATGGGTTCCTGCTAGAGGCCACTAACATCATTCTTTTATAAGACAGGAGAAGGTGAGGTGGAAATTAAATCAAAAAGATAAGTCTCAAGTGGATAGGTACAACATTGCAATGAGTGTACTGCTTAAAAATCCTTTGCTTCAGCATGGAAAATATTTGTCACTGGTGTTGCATGCATGCAAGATACTGGTGTCTAAAATGATCCAGGAATTGACACTTAACCTTTTAAATTCTTGTATTCTCAATGGAATAAATAAAGGAAAAATTGTTCTTTGGATGAAGGAGATAAAAATTGAATTGTGTGCTTTAGAAAATCCATGCTTGTGTTTTGATTGGTTCTGTATGAAATGAAAAGTGGAAATATTTAATCCACAGTAAAAGATTAGAATGAAATGAGAAGAAAAATGCTAGTGTGATAAGTCAAATATCTCAGTAGCATCCCTGAAAAGCTGTTTGATCCTTCAAACCAAACAGGTTGCCTGTGGATGATGCATCAGGGAAGCAGCTGGTGGCAGAGGTTCTCCATTCAGGAAAGAAGAAGGAAGCAATGATACAGTGTGCACTGGAAGCTTGCAAGCTCCTCGATGCTCGGGGAGTACTGAGGCAAGAAGCAGGTGAATAACTAGTCAAATGCAGTGATCATTCTAAAAGTCATAAATTGGGGATTTGAGATTGCTGTCTTGAATTTGGTTTATTGATGATTTGTATGCAAATCACTTGATTTCTTGCCTTCTCCCTTACCTTTCCCAGTATCCCGAAAAAGGAAATCAAAGAACTGGGAAGATGAGGATTATTATGACAGTGATGATGACACCTTCCTTGATCGAACTGGTGCTGTGGAAAAGAAACGACTGAACAGAATGAGAAAAGCTGGTAAAATAGAAGAAAAACCAGAGACTTATGACTCCTTGGTAAGAAGAATTACTGTGACATGTCAGGGTTACTCTCCCATGCCTGTATTGTGACTGAGAAGGAGTCTTAGTGGATCACAGCACTTCACAGGGTGAATGAAATGCCAGAACAGGATACTTTTGAAATAGTTTAAAGCATCAGAAAATAAATGCAAGCTTTCAGGTGTGCAGGACACATCCCAAGGAAGAATCTTATTCTGCTTCAGAGAATAAGCATCCTGGACTGACAGGCATATGACAACTAAAAATCCTGCACAGACAATAGTGTGTGAGAGATAGGGTGGGTTGGAGTCTCACAGTGGTGGTATAACAGTGTTGCAGAAGAATTATACATATTTTTGTATTTCAGAAAGAAAATTGTTTTAACAATATGTCAAAGTATGGATAAATTTTTAGGAGCAATCTAGACTATAGTTTTTTCAGCCCAGGAAGTGCTGCTCAAAGATCAGAAGCAGAAAAAGTAATTTGGTAGAATAGTTCAGTAACACTTAAAAGGGGATTTTAAGACGATAGAAAAGTCTCTAAGCATGTTGTTCTCTCACAGGTCACAAAGCTAAAGGAAGCTGAAAATGAGCTTGCTGAGATAACAGAGAAGCTGAAGGCTTCAGGGAAAGGTAAGGCATGAAATTTATTTGATCGTAGTTTATTTGATCATAGATAAAGAAAAATAGTGATTAAAATTATCTTACAAATTTCTCACTTCAGTGCTTTCTTTTTTTAGTGTCCGCTTCTTACAAAGAGATTGGAAGTTTTGCAGGTCACTGAATTAGCTGGAGAGAATACTTACGCTCTTCATCCAATAGTTTATGTACTTTGCGTGTATAGTCACCTGCTAATGAAAGCTTTTTCCAAAGTAAGCAGCACCTAAGTTAAAGTAAGGTGGCAAGATTAGGAGGGTGAGTATTATTAGTGTTTTATCTGCCCATACTAGTGACCCAATTTGAGGAACACTGTCTTTTCCATTCCCTTCAAAACTATTTATGAGAGAAGAGGTAATAACTGACAGCAAAGGTAGTATCTTTTATTTCACTTCTCTTACTGTAGATGCACCGTAAAAAGGAAAGGTGGGTGAAGAGAAATGTAGGGTCACAGCAGTTGACACTTAGCCCATATGTTCAATGAACTTGCTGGCTAAGGAAGGTGCAATTCAGGTTTTAGGATTATGCCCTTGTGTACAAAGGCAGAGCCTTTCTAGACTAGTGATTGTGTCTCTTAGTGAGTTAGATTTAAAAGCATGCTATACAAATAACTGCACTTTGCTTTCTGTAACTAAAGATGTCTTGTGGGGTAAAAGGAAGGCAGGAAGGAAATGTGTTTAGGCTGATTCTTCGTATAAAAACCTTTTTAACAGAATTGACGCTAATAAAGGTTGCAGCATTAGTTTGTCAGAAGAGTTTCTCTCCAAGGAGCCTAACAGCAATGTGAGAGCTGGGCTGTCCTTTCTGCATTATATGGCTGCATTTCTTTCTGGTAATTCATCTCCACATCAAAACGCGTTTGTATCAACATTTTTGTTGGTGATTGATTATACTAGTTCTCTGCTCAAAAAGCAGGACCGTTCCACTGAGCATTCTTACTGATGCTCAGTGTGTTTGAAGGAGTTGTTTTCAGCATGACTGTGTTGGTAAGTAGTTAGTGATTGACTAGCAAGGGAAGCGAATGCTTATATTGTCTGAGACATGTAATTCCAAGCTTTCATATGTTCTGATGCCTTTGTTTCTGCTGATACTGTTTCTCAGCAAGACTGTTAAACCATATTGTAGTAGAGGTGGGGAGAAGGAAGAGTCAGTTCATTTTTACACTTCTACTAATGCCATATAATGCTGATTTGTGTTATCATGTTTTTGTAAGTTGCAAGTGATTGTACAGCTAGTATAGAGCCTTGAAAAAAATTGCAGTCTTGGCACTTACTGCAGTACAGAATAATTCAGGATTGGATGGGAATTTTTCTAGAACTAGGCCAGGATAAAACATAAAGCAAATATTGCATCACCAAGTGGTTTGTTTGGATGTTTTCTAGATCCTCGGGTCTTCTCTTACTTATTTGAACACTTTAGGTTAGTCACAGATGTTGAGTAAGCCAGGAGAAGGGTTACTGACCACAGATAATTCTTACCCATGTCATGAGCTGCCCAGCAAAGCTGCTGCATTACATACAGTTCCGAAACCTTAATGTTCTTTTTGCTCTAAATGATTATTTGTAGCCTAAAGGCAAGAGTGTGGGGAGACCACTGAGTGAATGACAGGCTAAATTACAACACCTCTTACCTAGCACTTGGAGAAATTAAGTAGTTGTCTATAAAAATCTCAGTAGAAGTTCACAAATTGTTCCCTGGGGTTCTTCAGCACTAATTACTGATGGACTGACTTGGTTTGTCTCATTCATTGATGCAGATGAATGCAGACCAAATACATAAAGCTCTTCAGTCTCATCTTTGGTTGCCTGTTCAGAAGAAAATGATCAATAAGTTGATGATGCAGTAAAGAGCCCTATAGCTTTTTTCTCTGGGACATATAGTATGATAGACATGATTGATTCACTTCCTAGTAATGTTAAATTTTGATTCAGTAGTGTAGAAAACTGCTGCAACAGTTAGCAAATGTTAACTAACCTTTTACTGTTGGTGGAATCCAGCAGAGAATCCAATTTGCAAGAGGGGATGATCTGTCTCACTGAAGATCACTCACTGAAGCACTTAGACTGTTCTGCAGCTAAAGCAGCGAGCTGTGGATTTAATTGTGGAGCTTTAATTGTTCTGGATTATGTGACTAGTCACTAGACTGTATCTTTGTAATTTGATGCTTAAATCAAGTTATCATTCTGCTCAGCTCCTGCCTGCTAGGAGTTTCAGACTGATTGCTAACAATACCGTTTCATTGTTGTGTTTTTGTCTGGGTTCAAATAAATAGTTATGAGGAAAAAGAAGAGTATTTCTATCAGAATGTCTTTTAGGATGTGTTTTGTCATGATTTATGCTTGTGTGGAGATGGGTGCTACCACTGTTTGTTATCTTTGGAAGCCTCTTAATTCTATCTTTGAATGGTTACTGTTACGGCTTTCATATATTTTCAAATGCTAAACTTTGTTTTGTTTTATGTCAGAAATATCGTTTTCAGCTGAGTTCCATTTGTAAGCAAGAGTTTTATTAGGCTTTAAATATTTAAATCATGTAAAACTGCTCAAATGTGTACTCTTTAGAATAACTTAGACTATCATATTTGTATGCATTTAAAATTTCAAGTGCTACTTAATTAGCTCAAGCAGAACTGAAAATTGAGACTCATTGATCACATAATTATGCTTGTGTATATATAGAAAAACACTTATAAGGCAGCAAAAACATCCTGGTTTTGCCACTTTTCGTATAATATTAAAAGGTATAAGACTATCTCTCAAAAGACTTGTGAAGATCCTGGCAAGAACATTTTTTTGTTTGCCTCCAAGTTATTTTTGAACATCATATAAAAACTTGGGAAGCATTGTTCAAGCCTAAGAAAAGAGTTTTTTTGGGTCTTTTGATTGGTTATTTGAAATCCACATGTTAGAATTCTATATTTTTCTTACTCATTTAGAGATTTAGTTTTACCTCCTGAGTTTTAATAAGTCAAATATGCATAGAATTGCTAACACTTGAAATTAGGTGGAGTAGAAAGACAGTCATTATTCTTCTTCAAGTACAGAGCAGTGTTTTCTTGTTAGATAATTCAGTCAAAGTAAAGGTAAATTTTGTGATTGGCCTAATATATGAACTTGGTTTTGTGTGCACTCTTTCAGGGGTAGGAGACAGCATCATATATTGATTAATTTTGAGCCTTCCAAATATTACTACTAAACATTCCTGGAAAGTCAAAGTAAGATTCCCCATACAGTAGTGTAGGTTTCCTTGTAGCTGGGATTATTTTAGTCTGTGACTACAAAAAAGAACCCTAAACCACTTTTTTAGGGAGAGCAGATCTTGGAATGAGATAAACAACCTAGAATAGAGACACTTACAGGGAAAGGAGGAGAGGCTTTATTATGTATGTGGATTAAAGTTTACTTTCAGGCCTTTGTTAGGAGAAATGCTTTCATCTTTCCAGGGCTAACAATCTCCATTGTTTTAAGGATACTCACAGAGAGAATAGTTGTTCCTATGGACCTTATTCTCTAAAGCCTAGACCTGATGGGTACAGCTCTCATCTCCCTACCATAATATGTATCTTCCCTTCACCTTGCCTAGTCCAGTCCCAGTCAGCAGCTCAAGATTCCTTGGATGAATTCATGACTGAAATAAAATCAGGATGCACCTTAGACAGTGTGGCACGAAAGAAGCTTCACTTGCGGTCTTTTGAACTGAAGAAAGAGCAACAGAGACTGAAAGGGTTAATAAAGCTTGTCAAGCCTGCAGAACTGCCTGAGCTGAAGCCCCAGTAAGTCAGCTAAAACATAAAACAAGTACTTTTACCCTTGTTATCCTTTGTAACTTGTGCAAGCGCAGTAAATAGACAGCTTTCCAAACACAAAAACAGGACAGCCTTCCAAACTACCTGGCTCATCTTTTTAAAGAGCCACTGTGCCTTTGGGCTATTGCAGCATCTGTGGTTGAGGCAGATGCACAAAACTGGCATAAGATGAGCCCAGCTGGCAGGATGAGGCAGGGAAGGGATTGGAAGCATAGTGTCAGCTTCTTTAATTTGTTTCCCAACCTGCATCCAAAAGGGAACTGAAGAATTTTACAGATACTATGTACAACATGAAACCCACTTTCACTCTGTGAAATTGATCTAGAAGTCAAATGCAGTGGCTGTTCAACTACTGCCTAGCAGCACTACTGCAAGAGGATGTGCGCTGGGTTCATCCTTTACTAGTGGCAGATTGATTAGAGATTTAATTACTCAGTTAATTCACTTAAATTGAGGTTTGCCCTCCAAGTGTGTTTTTATACATATTTAAGTATGTATGCAATTGAACTTGAGGGAGTGTGTGATATAGGGGTTTTTTTCTTGTTTGCTTATTTTTTGCTTCCTGTTACATGATGCAAGTGGGAGAGAAATAAAAGGATTTTTATATATTCACTTCTACTTGCAGATTTATTTTTTCTTTTTACATAGATTTACATAGATTTTTACATAGAAGACTTGTTTGATACTTTGTACACTCTTTTCCTTTGTATCTAATCTTTTTTAGGGGTGGGAGTTACAGTCTGAATGCAGAGAACAAGCCTAAAAAGATGAGCCTGCCTCTCTTCGGTGCAATGAAAGGAGGGAGCAAATTCAAACTGAAAACTGGAAGCCTAGGGGTAAGTTGGACTCATAAGTGCTGCGAGGCAGTGGCTCTTTCTCAGGCACCTTCTCAAGCTATGATGACTGTAGGTGGCAACTATGTCTTCTCACATGCATGGAAACAGCATGGAGGTGCAGCCTGGGGCAGTGGAACATGCATGGACAGCAAGCAGTGGCTGTTGGATATTGTTTGCTGCCAGCACCTGCCATTCTGTGCTCTTGTCCAGGCAGTCTCCTGGGGCACAGCTGTGGGCAAAAGGCAGTGGATCAAGTAGAGTCAGTCTGAGAACTTCAGGCTGGACCACTGCTATACCTCAGTGGCTGGTCCTTTACTTCCTGTTGTTTTAATTGATCTTGCAGTCAAGATCATATCCAAGACTGAATCAAGTTGCAGTGTCCCCTTATGAAAAGTCCTTGTCTATGGACTGGACATATTTTTTTCATGTATCATCTTTACTAATAACTTTTCCTTAAAATCTAACTATTTTTCATCTTGAGAGTGTTTCCTTACCAGCTGTCTCTGACAACAACATGTGTGCTTTCTCCTGTAATGAGTATCTGTGATATCCACCATTATCTTGGCACTGATGCACAAGTCTTTGCCTTGCAGAAGTTGCCTGTTAAGCGTCCAGACATCCCTGAAAGCTTGTTAAAAATGAAAGATGATGGACCAGAGGAGGAGGAGGAGGAGGAAGAAATGGAAGAGCAGCAAGAAGGAGATGCAGTAAACAGCAGAGCTTCAAATGTGGAAATGAAAATTACAACAGATCAAGAAACAGGAAAAGAAAGTAATGCTTCTGATGGTTCTCCTTGCAAAAACAAGAATCTAGAATCCCTTCAGGATGGTAAACCGTTGTTTTTGATTTTTTGCAGTGATGAAGCTGAGTCTGTTACTGCTGAATTTTTCTCCTAATGTTTGAGTCACAGATCCTCCAGCACATTTCCATAGGGTTTTTTTGTCATGAGTCCAGAGTCTGTGTGGCAGCAGCTAAGTTTCACATGGTTCCAGTTGAACCTGTCCTTGGCAATTGGCATGAAACTCTGTTTTCATGAATTTTGATGAAATAGATTAAAGATCCTGGGTGCTAAAAAGGTCCTATTTTGATAAGCTCCATTCCATTAGATTGATTGTCCGCATGAAAACAACTACAATGCATTGTGGGCAATGAAAGTGACTTAATAAGAAAACAAATGTCTGTGCAAAGCTTCAGATCCCTTTGTAAGGAGGGAAAATAAGTGGTAATGGAGAGGTATCCACTTGTATCTCGTATATCCCTCCTTTTCTATATCAGCTTGATGCCCTTGAAAGCTCAGTAATGATGTTTCTCAGTAAATGATATGTTTGATAACAGAAAGCTAATTCTAACTTTTTGGCTTAATTCTGGACAGGTTGCTCTTGAAAAGTGTTTTGGATATCACAGATTTTTCTTTAATGTATTACAATGGACTTGGTGGATGAAATAATTTGGAGGATTTTTGAGAAAAGGGTTCTTCCCAAGACAAACGGAGCTAAGAGTTCCCTGTTGTACTTTGTCTTGGGGATGTTAGTGCTCTGCTCATGAGTTACTGCAGAGTGCCAACCCAGCTCTTTCTTTTTTTCTTTTACAGGGGGTGATTTTTTGCCTGAGCCAAAGGTTCTGAGGAGTGAATCACAGATGGGACCTTCACAAGAGAAATCTCCAGGTAAGCAGTACAATTTAGACTCTGTAGTAACATGTGGGTTTAGAAACTGTCTAAAGGGCTTACTGTCTTATATGGGTCAAATGAAACAGCCTAATGTAGAGCCCAAAGAATCTAGACTTGAAGGATTGTGTTTTGCTTGGGAAGTGATAAGTGTATGGCGAAGACAGGTCACTTCCATTGTATTTCAGTTCTTGCTTTTCATAGTCATTACCTGCTTTAGATCCTGTGTTTTTAAAAAATAGCATGGGAATAAAAACTTTTTTTAACTTAGGAGAATAAGATAATGCTTTTTCCTGCCTTATTCTTTGCGGTAGCTCCTAACACTACAGAAGGACAGAACTTTCTTTTATAAAGTGACAAATACTACATAATATTAGTTAATATTATATTATACGTTATTATGTGTGTTATTACAATATTATGTATTATATTATGTATATATATTATACATATGTAAATAATCTGTTAATGACCTAGATGACCCCTCTGCATGTACACCCAAAAAATCAGGTCTTCAAAATGAAGACTGTTAGGTGAACTGAACATAGAGGAGAGTTGTATGACTTTTCTGTTTTTTCAGAACTCTAGACTCTTAATCATCTCTCTTAATCAACTCTAGACTCTGCATCATCTCACCCATAGATTTAAGCCATAATGATATTTCACAGACCAAGTGGCAGAAAACCAAGGAATTCTTCTCACCCATGTTACTCTAACATTTGGGTGGGATTTTTTTTTTTTTAAAAAGCATATTGGTCTTGCATATTTCCTACTCCTTCCTTTCTAAATCATCACTGCAGTGATTACAGATAGCAAGTGTCTTTTAGAGAATAAACATCTGCCATTAACTAAAGTGTGTAACAGAATCACAGATAGAGGACTGTATTCAACTGCACTCAGGTGGACTGACAATCTGTTTAGCCTGAGTTAAATCTGTGAAAAACAATAAGATGTTCAGCAGTATTATTCTTGAGTATGAATTGTGTTGCAGTGAGTCTTGGATTTCCTTATGGATATACTAATTTTTATGTGAACTTTCTGTAAATTTATTTCTGGTAGAAGTGATCATTTGTGGCCATAAAACAAATCTGCTTTCTTCCCAGCACCCAAGGGAGTACCTAAGGAACCTGAAGAGACATCTGAGAAAGATAAGAAAATCAATAGCTCAAGCAAGGTGAGTTACAACACTATGACTTCTGCAGGTTAAGACTTTCAAGAAATCATGTAGTAGGCTCTTTTTTGAGTGAAATAGGAACAGTTTGATGGAGTATAACTCAGTGATAGTAGTGCTTTTCTGCTAAGACCCAAATGTAGAAATATACTCTGCCATTGGACACAGACTTTGGAGTTTCCAATGAAAAGGTACAGCACAGCATTCCAGGCATGCTAGAGGCTCTCTGTTCAATCACAAATTTATTTTTTTCACCTTTTCACTTGGCAGTTACTAAGTGCTGCTTCTCCTGTATCACAAGTGTTGTAGAACAGAGGTGTTCTCTTGGCTTTGCAGTGTCACTGCAAAACTTTCCTTGGTGAATAGCCTGGGAAATATGTATTGGCTGACTCAGAACATGCTGTAAAGTTGTAGTTAGTCTGTATCAAACCTGATCCTTCTCTGTAAGATGTGGGAAGAGATGGGTCTAAGAGATTATTGTCTTTCACAATCAGATTATCACTAGAGTGGATGTACCAGACAATGTTTCTCCTGTGCATAAGATCTGTATTAAAATGTAAAGTATATGAGCTTTGCGCATTTTGGGACTCAGGCGATTATTGCCTTCCTAGAGCTGGGAGGATCTTTTCTGACACCATGGTCTCGGCCTAATGATTATTATTGTGAGGTTCTTCCCTTTAGAGTGCCTCCCACCCTTCTGCTGACTGCCATCAGAGGAGATGACTGTGGTGGGCCATGAGTTCTGACCGCTATGACAGTTTCTTTGTGGTGACCATCTAATTTTAGCCTTGCAGCATTTACTGAAAGAAACTTAATTCCCTGCAGCCTGTATGTGCTAACTGCTGCCTTGTTGGTCCTGGCAGAGGACCCAAGGATTGGGTAGGCACAGTCTTTAGAATTGTCCTTTGTTGCTGGCCTGCTAAAGATGCTAAAGGAATCAAGAGAATATTTATAACTGTTAAAGCCCAAGTTATACCACTTTTATGAATATGAGAGGACGAGGCAGTTTTTCATGCTGAGACAGTCAAGTCAGCACATCTCATCAGGAGAGAGTTCACTCTAACACTTAGCATTCTCCAGATGCCAGATGGCTTAGATGTATTCTTTCTCCCATCACAAATCACTTTTTCCACATCTCTGCCTTTGGGCTCAAATCTTGCATGGAAAATATCAACCAGAAGTCAGCTTTTTCTTTTTTTCTTTTAATATTTCAGTAACTTTGAATCATGTAAAACTGGAAAAACAATTTTCAAGTGATTGTTCACAAGCCATATTTAAAAACTGTTCAACCCTGCAGTCTAATGTTTTGGAAAACATTAGTCTTCCAAAATAACTGGTTTAGAGGTTAATTTTGGGAAGGAAAGTTTTGGAGGGAATGAAAGCTTGCTTCAACTGCATGATTTAAGACCGTGTCATGATATTATAGAGTAACTCAAATCAGTGCTGAGTAACTTGGCTATATTTTGAGCTCTTAAGTCTTGCATTCTACAATTGTATGGGGATTTTTGATAGCTACATGCAGTTGTTGGAAACAAAAGTTGCTGAGAAAATTACGATGTAGCAAAACTTAAAAAAATATAGGCCCAAAGAGATATTGCTGTGTCAACAATTGCATTGAAAGTGACCTGTTTTGTTTGCTTTAAACATTTCAGGATACCAGTGATACCTCAAAAAAAATGTGTTCTTTTTGAAAACTTAAGTTATCCTTCTATAACAAATGAACTTTTATATATTCCAGTTTGACAGTTACTTTAAACCCAAAGTTTTCAGTGGGATTGTGCATTGAAATCAGAAAAGCACTTCTTGACAATCCTACTTTAAAGCTTTTCCATGCATAAAGAAATACTGTGTCAAATGGCACAGCCAAACTTTAGGATGACAAGATTAAACTGCTCAGAAGTGAACAGGTTCTTCTTTTGAGGGGGAAGTTGGGCTGGGTGACCTCCAGAAGTCCTCTCTAATTTCTTAGTCTGTGACTCTACTGGGAATAAACTGGATCTATTTGAGGGTTTGATCTTTCTTCTGTGTTACTGTTTTTATCCCTGACTCATGTGGAAATAACCCTTAACCTTTCAGTATTTGTCTCTGAATTAGTGAGGATTCTGTGGGTGTGACACAGTGGAGGGGTGCAGCACCTTAAAAGTATTTTCTCCCTTTGCAGGTCCAACAACCTTTTTTTTCCTCACAGTACCCAGAAGATGACCCAGACTACTGCATATGGGTTCCTCCTGCAGGTATTCACCGTTTCCTTACTGGTTTTAGTCTTAATGACTCAGGAACCTACCTAATACATAGTCAGGGTGTCCTTGTAAGTCTGCAAGAAAAAGCTAATTCAGGAATACTTTACTCAGAACCTGATGATTTCTGGCATGTTATGCCCCATGTTTGCTGTATGGCCATGCAAGTCTTGCAGTGAAATACAGACCATATCTGCAGTAGCTTCATCTCAATGGACAGACACACCTGAGGTTTGTTTTCCCGTTTGGTAGCACTTGAGAGCACAAACTCCATTCACACATAGTGGTGTGATAATCCAGCTGAAACACAAGCTCAGACCTTCACTAGGGATAAATGCTCCAGGAACGTTAGTATTCTCAGTTTTCATAAAAGTCTGTGAAATCCAGAACTCTACTTTGCAGTTTTTTTGAAAAAATCGTTGGAACACAAACAATGGGTCAGGTTTTTGGAGAGAAGTCTTGGTAATACTTTGGTGAAGGCACTGAATAATGGATGCATGCATCCAACATATGTTAAAGTTGAATCTTTTTTTTTTTACTTTAGTTCCAGGGTGCTTTTAGCTAAGTGAGGTTATTCTTAAACAGTGTAATGAATTTTCAGTTTCTCTAAAATAGAAAATTCATACATTAAGGTTTTCGTAGTAAGATCAAAGCTGAGCCTTCACTTGGTAGATTCATTACTATAATTTTTTTTAAGGCTGTTCCAGGCTTTTAGTATAAGCAGGCTCCAAAATGAATAAGAAATATGAGAATAAATTTCACTGAAGAAAACTATAATCTGGTGAATCATCCTTCAATGAAAAGACTGCACATTTCTGGCATATGAATCCACTGGAAAAAAATACTGGATTCAGTAACTCAGAGGTCTGATCTGGGATAGCCAAGCAAACTGTATTCATAAGAGGGAGCTCCATATTCTGGCTCTGCCTGCTATTAGTGAAACTTACCTTCTAAGCTGGCATAATGAGGATACCAAAAAACCCCAACAAACCAGCCACAAAAACAGGCATACATGATGCAATCTTAACACTATCAGTATGGCTAAAAGGAGTTATAAGTTTAAATCAAAAGAGCCATTGAATTGCAATATGTGGTCTGACTTTTTATCCTCTTTGTGCATGTATGACTGGTGCTACCTACAGACTTTCTTACTTGGATACACATTTCTCTTAGGTGGGAGGGGAAAAGGAATAATGCACCTTTTCCTCTTTGTCCATTAGGTCAAAGCGGTGATGGCAAGACTCATCTCAATGAAAAATATGGCTACTGAGCTTCAAGTGCGCTGCAGTATGTCTGAGGTTTAAAGGACTGCTCTATTTTGGACTCTTTCACTACATGTGAAGTGAGGGATAAGAGAGCTGGTTTTTCAGATGCTATTTCAAATTCAAGGGCATCAGCAGCTGCTCTGGCTCTTAGCTCTCCCTGTGTGTCCTTTGTTTGTCTTTCAGATACTTTTTTTAAAGAAAAAGCCCACACATTTTTCTGCCTCTTCTTCCACTTCTTAGCTTTGTCTTTTTTATTTGGCTTGAAACTCTAGGTTCATTTTTTTCTTTTGTAAATAAAAGTATACAAAAATATTAAAATAATACACCTCTGTCCAATTGCAGGCTTGATAAAATTTATTCATGTTGGGTTTATGCAATTAAAATATGAAACACTGCTGGTTTGCTTCTGTGGCTGCTGTTTGAAAGTACTGTCATGGTAAACACAACCTAAAACTTGAGGGTTCTTTTATTTTCCTTTCCTATTGTTTTCACTTCTCCCTCGTGCAGTTGCTGGAATACTTAGTGTGGAGTGGTACAAAATGGTGAGTGTACAATGTTACAAAGGTTGCAGAAATGCTGGAGAACTGAAGAAGCTGGTACTGCTTATCTTGAATCAGGGGTTGACAGATGAAACAGTGAAAGGTTATCCTGAAATGAAGAAGGTTGTCCTTATAATGAAGACTGTTCTTCTTGTGTCACAACAGAAGCAAAGATCTATCTTAATGCAGTTTAAGGCATGCCTGTTGTTAATTTATCACTAATACAGTTTTGAGTTGCCATCAAAAGTTGTTAGAGCTACGAATAGTCAGGTTCAAAGAGCAAAGACATCATTATAGAGAGGTGACAGTGCTGCAAGCGTTTATTGGAAGGAGCTAATATTTTACCCGTACCTCAAGATCCATCAGTGCAGGCAGTCCCCTCCTGCTTCTGCAAGGGCAACCTCATATCAGTGTGAATGGAAGTAATTAAACAAAAGCAAAGGGCAGTACATGTCCCCTGACTTTAAGAGGCTGCAGATCAAGACCTCTTTGGAGTGGCAGGGTGGAGCTAAAGAGGGCAGGGGGCTGTGACCAAGCTGGAGTGTGCCTCAGGGCTACAGAGTCCTCCAGGGGGCTGCCAAGACCTGCCCCTCTGGGCTCTCATAGACAAATGAATCTTCTGTTTGTTGCACTTGGAGTCCAGCCTTGAAATTTTAAGCAGTGCCTGGGACCTGAAACCCCCAATTCACTAACATGGTCATCCCTCATCAGCTCATCTAAATAGTCCGTGACAGGAGGGATCCCCTGGATGACTCAGAGTTGTCCCGGAGCCTATGTTGTGGTAACAGCGAGGTCATGCAGGGTGTCTGAGGGTTTCTATAGCTCTCGGCCCAACCATACTGGGTTAAGGAAAGCTGTAGAAATGGTAGTCATGCACTCCAGGGTCACACATCCTTTGGTGTGCTTCCACCGGACAGTGGCTGCATCCTTGTGGATAAATCACAGGAGGGCATGTCAGAAGCTGAGCTGACGGGATAACCACACAACTCCTTAGTTCTCGCCATGGTAGTGTTGGAGCAATGGAGCCCACTCCACTTTTACCCCACAGAAAATGCTAAACAGCTGTGTAACACATGATAGGTTTGAGTATTTTCCTTTTTGGCCGTGTATATATGTCATTGGTCAAATATATCTTTTTCCTTCAATAGCAGCTATAAGCTAGTATGTGGACATGGAGGTCACCATACTACACAGAAAGGGATCTACACAGCAATAAGCCTTCACCTTTTCATTGCTGTTTTTCTTATCCACTGTGTGACAGGCCATCACCATAATCTTATCTCTATATGATCTGCAGGCCTTTTTATATCTGGCTGTCAACAGTAACTCAGTTTTTATTGCAAGTCAAAGACCTCCTGATGGTCTTTGTACATGTCAAAAATTGCTTTTTTTTCCATAAGTACCACGCTGTGCACCCTGTCATAATCCTCTTGTGGAAGAGGGCCTATATAACTTTGATTTTCAGCAGCATTGAAAAAATGGAGGAAATACCTTTTGCAGCCCTTGATACTCAGCACTTGGGGAAGACTGCTTCGTTTCATGTGTAAAAAATGTAAAGAGTCTATGAAAATGAAAACTCTGGTTGTACATCAGTGCTTTTCCACATAAATCTTGCAGTGTTTCACATAAAATCAGAGCCAAACAATCTGGGTTCCCCAGACCTGTGCAGAAGTCTGTGGCTGGGGCACCTACTTCTTGTGGCCGTAAGTGCGCAGTCACACAGCAAGCAGAGTTGACAATACTGACAGCTATGGGTGTGATTATAGGGTGTAAGGCAAATCTCACAAATATTTCTTACCCCAAATACTTGTCCTGACCTCCCTAACCCCACAATGATGTTCACTGCATCAGAAGAGGAAAGGGCTCTTAAGATATCTAGGACTGTTCCTTGGCTTAAGAATCCCCCGGCATTTTTTTCCATTCAGATAGGAGGATGATGAGCATATTAACACACAGCAGGTCCTCAAACAAAGAGACCCTGCTCAGCATGACCTTTCTATGCACAGAACACTGTTTTTTCATGGAGGTCTCTTGCTCTGCTCAACAGTTCCACATCATTCCGACCCCTCACTGCTGCAAGCGATGCGAGACCTCTGGCTAAACAGAAATAACAATCACTGGTGGGTTTTAGCTCAGCCATACAGCACTGATTTTTGTCTGTAACATTAGAATGGAGATAGGCTGTGGGGCCCTGTGTACTCCACTCCCAGCAGCTTTTAGTGTCAGAGTATTTTGGCAGAAAGTCTGATTGCGTCTCAGCTCTCTCTGACTTCAAACAAGCAAGAGACTTTTTTCTGAATTCATAGTACTGAAGTTAACAGTGGAAGACTGCAGTTGAAGTTGTGCATGCAGACAGCTTTGGGACAAAGTTGAGCAAAACCACTGGGATTGGACACCTGGTATAACTAATCAGAAATTTGTTCCACAAGTGTTTTGTGAGCTTCATGCAGCAGTACCTCATCCAAATTACCAAACCTCTACTTTTCTGCATGCTGCCTAGCCCTGAACCTCTAGAATTACCATTTCCACTGCTGTGCGTGCTTTGTGGAAGCCACAGATTGGGCTGATGTCTCTTCTACCACCCTCTTTATATTTGAGGGTAAGGGTAAAGACAGACTTTCAAATACACACCCTGGAGACTTGGGAGAGCAGCTGCTACCACCATAAACAGTCTAACAGGAACGTCTTGGAATTTCTGCCTCATGTTTACTGCATTGACCAATGGATAAGGAAACAGCAAAGCTGCACCTCAGGTATAGCTGTAAGATCCCCCTTACCATGGGCGAATTGAGCTCATCCCACCACTGGCCATTCTCTGCGTGACACCCCTACATCAGCCAGCTCTTCTGGTTTGCAAGGTCATTTTTTTCCAGATGACCCTGGGTGTTGGTGACTTTGATCCAGGACTGCTGCATTTTCTCTACGGTTCTTCCAAAAGCACAGATTAGAGCAAACAACCTCCAGAGGGAGCTCACGATGCACAGAGCTCAGCACATCTGAGGTGTCCAACCCAAGGAGGGAATCCCAGCTGTAGCTGTGGTTATGGTCCTCTGAAGGATGCTTTCTCTTACTTACCCAAGGAAAAGCAAAGCTACATGTAACACTCTACTTTTTACAATGGAAAGAAGCATTCATAAAGTCCTTCAAAGCATTCAAAGGAGCAGAACACCTATTTGGTTACCTACATGTCAAACTGGGTTTAGAGTGCTAAAAAGCTACAGGACACAGAGAGATGTCATTACCAAGCAGCCCATCCTGCAGCAGCTCACAAGCCTTGCTCCAGGATTCACAAAGTGATTGTTTAAAGCTGCTGTTTCCTGCACAGAGTGCACTAATAGTTTGTATTTTCTTTGGAACATGTGTTTACCTCATTATCATGGTTACTTTCCACTGCTACAAAACTTCCAGTTCTGTATTCACCTAATAAATACTGTTAAATTTATGAGGCATCAATGCCCTAAGGCCCTTGAGCACCTAATATTTGGGCAGCTGGCTGCAAGATATTTTGCCTTGCAGTTCTATGCATAAAGAATATATATTTTAATACCTCTATAGCATCACATTCTGCTGTTCTGGTGCACAGAGCTGTACATACACATTCAGCATAGCTGTAGATGTGATGAGAGGGGGCATTTCTAGGATTATTTTTTTACATTCTGAAAATGAAATGCTGTCTTAGGAGCTCTCAGTTTTGTTTTCAAAGTGAATGTGAGGTAAGATGTGAAAAATGTTCTTAAAGGAAGGATCTATATATCAGCTTGATTTGCTTAAATATGCTTTTAAATCGTGGAAGTATTCTGTTGATTGTGCAGCTGTGTGGATCTATATGCAGGTGTATGCACACTTTCAGCCATGAATATATTACTTTGTTCCTCTGCTTTGACCTATTAAACCGCTTGAAACTCAAGTTTATTCTTTTGCTGGATGCAGCCTGCTGAAACTGCAGTCTTTGGGCATTTCGAGTGGCTCACTTGTTTATGCTGAGTACCTGTTTCAAATGCAGTTTCTTGTAACACCTAGAAATGAGATACGTAGGCTAAAACCAGCATATGATATGAATCCACCTGCAGGCGATTGCTCAAGGGAAGTCTAATGGAGATTAGTCTTGTGAAACAGCAGATCAAAAGTCATCTGTGCTGGCCCGAGCAATGAGGGTGCTTGGATTCACACTAGAAAGCTCATCCGCTCCCCCAGACTCAAAGAAAAGAGCTTCTCTTTTTTGTATGGATCATAATTATACCCCTGTATATAAAGATATACTTGCTGAAGCCTTGACCATATGGTTAATAGGCAGTGTGTGCAGTGCTTTGGTTTAAACGCAACACATGGACTCTGATGAAAATTTATGTTCATATGAACTGCAAAAATCTTCATACATAAGGAAGTTTTTAAGCGCTGGCATGTGTAATACAAGCAGAGCAGAGTTTGCTACAAAAGGGAAAGATTTATCCAGTGGTTCCTTACACTTTCTTCTGTTTGGCAAGCAATCATTTTCTTCTCATGCAGAAGCCAGGGACAAGGAGACACCTTTTGAAGCCATCCCTTGATGATAGCTTTTCCTCATTTAATTTGATCTTTTATCTTTTCTCACACCAGGCTTGGTTGGATCTGTTTTGCTGCAACTGCTCTTCCTCTGTTCTGCTGCTGCTTGTCCTGTATGTTGAATCCAGTTCAAGTTTCATTGATCCCCATGGGGCAGAACATCGTTGTGCTTAGCCTCTTCCTTTATTCATCTTCCTCAAGCCCAACTCCACTTATCCATATGGCAAAACATCCCTTTCATACTTTTGTCCTGTTCCTGAGTTGCGTAAGTGGCTCTGCTGGGAGTTGAACTTAACCAGAAACCAGCCTGAACCGTGATTTTTTCCACCCTCCAAGCAGAAACTGACTCTGAATTTGTATTTCAAAATTTTGAGCGGGGCCTCCAGTCCCAGTGGAATCTGAACTGCTCCTTTTCTTTGGGATCCATCTCATCTTTCTCTCTGAGGGGTCCATCCGGTGCAGAACAAAGTGGGCAATATTTTTGGCTAAATTTAGGTAGCTCTATCCACAGTCTGATTCTGGAGGCTGTGCCCTTACCTCTGGCAGGAGTCAGCCAAAAGGGTTAGCTCCCAAAGTGACAGCTGTCCTGGGCAGGAGTCGCGTTTGCCATTCAAGCAGAGCTGAGCAGGCTGCTGGGTTATGAGCTGGCAGTATGAAGTGGCACAACACTAGGCAGCCGGTGCCAAATCTCTCCCTTCTTGTTCTCTCTAATCAGAGAGGATTCAGAGAGGGACTGAAATTTACTCTTACAAATTTTGGGTGGGAAATGGCAGAGTCATCAGCTCATGATGGGAGGGATGATGTTTCTTTGCAGAGAGCTAGAGAAATATCGATCTGAAGTCTCATAACTTACTCATTCATACCATTATTCTTCAACCACAAATAATCACCGCACTCCCATTACACCTCTTCAAGAAACAGCAATTCAGGCCCCTCTGTGACAGCAAGGCAGTAACATCCTAATTGCTCTTACATGTGAGGGTTGCTATAATGGGGTCTGTGGTGGAAGGATGATTTATTTTCCAGTGTTGAAAGCACAGCTGTAGGTACACAGACCTTCTCTGTGCTTTCTCCTGAAACAGCTCCCTTGGCTTCTCAGGTGTCTCACCGCAAGACAGATGAAACCATTTTCTCTCTCCAAATTAGCAGATTTGCCCAAGAACTGTCATCTGCTCTTGCAAAGCAGTCAGACGAAGAGACATGTTGGGAAGCACTGATGCTCTGCACATTCTTCTCTGCTGCTCAAAACACACAGACAAGTATTAAACAGTTTAGACTCCAGCCTAAGCAGAATCAACTACTGAGATTGCACCCTGACCCACTCCCAAGCTCTATGGCATTTACCTCTTGCTGCACAGCAGTAAATTGTGGCTAACTTCACAGAAATGCAGCTGTACTCAGTGCATGAAACCTTGATCTCCCTGACAGACACTGGCAGTACATGGAAGGCTTTTGTGAAGAGCTCTGTTAGCCAGGATTGAAAGGTGCAACCAAGTGTCTCCTGTCTCTGGAAATGGGGTTGGTGTTTGGGGTGGGAGGGACAGAGGGGAGCGTGACAGGATCTCTCTTGTGTAGGAAATGGCAGATTCCAAGCTCTCTTTGAAATCGCTACAGAAAACCTTTCTACATACTTGGATGTGCTGCTGAGAGCAAATGGGCAGGAGATACAATTTTATTTTGCAAAAACAATTATCCTGGTTGGCTGTTGTGGCACCAGGGTAACTAAAATCCTCTTGGTATAGAGCCTGGTTGTTCCCCAAAGACAAATGTGAAAATGTGTTCTTCTTAGAGTACAGTATAATGGTCAGAGGTTACAGCTCTGACTGTATGATTACTTTCATCTTATAAAATGAGAAAAGCATGAATGAAAAAGCCTCTAAATCCATTAGGGAGAAAATTGGCTGGGCGATCCATAGGTACAGATAGATTAATGTCTATTTTACTCTAGCAGAAATAGATTCCGTGCCTGTGAATGCTGGCCATATATTTCTCTCTAATCACCCTTTCACAGGCTAGGACACACCAGCTATGGCGTGGGACAAAACAGCTATGAAATCTGAAATAACTTCCCCAGCAAGAGGATTGTTTCACAATCAAGCAGCTTCATCATTTTTACCTCTGTGCTGGGAGATAGTTTGGCTTCATTCTTCTTATGACTCTAAGCCCAAGTCATATGCAGCTATGCCCAAGCAAGTCCTGTGTCCCACAGTATTTTATGATAGCTCATCTACAGTCCTTTAGAGCTGATCTGTGGTGGCTCAATACAGAGAGAGATGCAGAATATCTATAAACAATATTGAGTATCTAAAACCAATATTGTTGTCTTGTTTAAAAATTACATAAAATCTAAAGCAAATTGGATTTCGTAGTTGTATCCTGCCTCCTCTTTATCTGAAAAATTGCTGAAATGTGTCATCCATGACAGTAGGGTTAACCCAAAACAGTAAAATTCTTTTAATAATGACTTGTCTTTGTCTCTAATAGCTGCAAAGCCTTGCTTAATGTTCTGTTGTGTTTTTTAACAAGCATCCAGTGTCAATGGGACTTCATTAAAGAGGTTTTTTTAACTATAGTTCTTGATCCAATTTGTATTTCGTAATAATCGTATTTAAAGGGGAAAGAAATGTCATGTCCCAAGCCATGAGGGGGGCATGTGTCTAAATAATACAAAGAAACTGAAGCTGTGTAACAGCAGGAGGAGGAAGAAAACACCAGATCCTTCCCACAGCCGCTTGGAGTTTACTAGAAATAGAAATAGCTGCAGTGGGCCAGACCAAGGCTCTACTTGCTTGTTCTCTGTTGGATGCACAGAGGAAGGACCATAAGAAACTGTGTGGGGCTTTTTATGTGCATATATGTCTGTTTGCAGACATACACTCATATGTCACACTGTCCTCAGAGGTGCAGGGTGGTAGGACAGAGGCAACAAGGTGCAGGAAGGAAAATGCCAATCAGACATTAGGAAAAATTCTTCACACCTGGAGAGGCTCAGCACTGAAGTGGAAAAGGGCCTGGACAATATGACCCAGGCTGGGCTGCCTTTCACGGGAATTAAACATACTGACCTCCAGAGATGTTTTCCAGCCTGAATTATACTTATTCCTATATAGGTATATACATACACATGCACATACACTTTTAAAATACATGAAGATGCATATATTCATGTATGTGGTACATTCCCTCTTCATATTCTGTATGGGAAAAGGTGACTTAACCTGTTGCACTGTTGGCTAGTCCTTTCAGGGAAAAGAGAGAAGGCCTTTTGGACAGGACCCTCCAGACACGTGTGTTCAGTTGTGTTATCCATGCAAATCCCCTCCTGAACCGAGTAGGGTTCCTGGCATGGGCTGTTCTCATGAAAGGGTGTACAAGACCTGATTTAGAACTGTAATTTAAAGTCAAACTAGAGAAATCATGCTATAGTAGAGATCCTGGTCACCAGGTAAGCTGCTGGACTTTTTTTGTGAGTCTGAGCAAGTGTTTGACCAATGGATAAAAATGGTTGTTGTGGAACTGGAAAATCAGACACTGGGGAAAATTATGACCTTTCTTCTGTAAGCAATGATAGTGTGAAATGAGCTCTGTGCATGAGGGAGTGAACGGGCTATTGTCTCTTATGCTCCAGTTTTAGTTCTTCCTTTGCGTCCTATTACCTTTTGCACGGAAACTCAGTTTATTTCTACATTCCCTTCAGCCTAAAGCAATTTATAGGTCTTGTTCTTCCCCTTGTAAGTGGGTGGGAAGCTTTTATTTCAGAATCTTTCAAATAACCAGATTCAATTTCACCCTCATAAATTTGATCTCCTACACACATCCCCTTACTAAATAAGCAAATATTTTTCCTAAAACCAGTTTGGCTTATTTCTAGGTTGACCTTTTGTCAACAAAACATGAAGATATTATCGTGATTGGAAACACTTCTCTCAGGCCCATAAACCAGGCAAAGAGAAAGGAGAAGAGTAGGGGAGACAGGCTGGGGCTTAAAAACCTCATTTTGGAAATGTCAGCTGGAAAACCAAACAGCATGAATCATAAAAAACAGTGAAAGAGGGAGAGAAACAATGTGTGAACAGTTATTGCAGTGAAAGAGCTGGTAAATCATTTTATACTTAACAAACTGTTTGTTAAGCTGGGAGACGATATTTCATTTAGTCCCATGGCACAGCCAGGGGTTTTCCGGGCAGCAGGCTGGGTTCAGCTGGCATGGCCTTCTTGGGCCAGCCAGGGCAAGAGGGTGCCACCAGTATGCCTTGCAGAGGTCCTCAGCTCATGTACCATCAGAACAGCTCATGCCAGCTTTGCCAGGAGGGACACCAGGGATGCTTGGGGTCGCTGCTCCAACCCAGCTGTCACTGCCAGCCTGGTGGGCAATTTTCATGTGCTGCAAGTGAGGGAGCAGCTTCTCCAAGGTGCCTGTCATCTTCTTTTCCCTGTAAATTGAAAGATAAGGGGTGTTTGCTCTTCAGGAATTATCCTGGCCAGGGATGCCAGTTCTGCTGCCTGCTCCAGAGGTCTTCCAGGTGATCTACAGAACTCTCCTGCCTCTACTGGTCCCCAGAGTTCCAAGCATATGGGTTTGACCCATGCAGTGGCAGGATGGCCCAAAGTAGCCAAGGGCACAAGCTGATCTCTATTTTTCTTTTCCCTATGCAAGCCCAGGCACAAGTGAGGTGAGTGGCTGGGCACAGCCTGTTCAAATGCTCTTCCCATGACTTTGGCAATTTTAGTGTCATTGAGAAAAAAGGCCTGAGAAAGCACAGAAGAAATGGTTCAGGAAACCCTAGAGTGGTATGATTCCTGCTAGGGAAAACTTGCAACTTGTCATCCAGGTCCTCAGCAGCAGTGGGAAGGTACGACCTATCTCAGTGTCCTCCCTTGGATGTGCTTTTCCAGCTCACTCAAACACCTCCCATCACAGCAGCATGGATTGCCAAGTATATGGTGTTGGAGAACCTGAAAGGACAATTCCCGCCACTGAAAGAGGTCCATTTTCAAGGGATTGAGAGACAGATGCTGACAGAGCTTTTCCTCATCAACCATTGACACACCAACCTTCTGGATCAACTTGCAGCTATTGATCTCTCCTTTTCCTTATGATATTGTCTGGGTTGAATAAACCAAAGACAAAGGTTTAGTGAAGAGGAAGGTCCAGTCCAGGCTGTGACATCCTGGAGTGTCATGTCTGTTCAGGGAATCATCCTCTCCTGACTTCTGTTTGTGACTTGTTCCCTCCCTTCTGGTGGCACAGGCTTGCTTTTGACATATGCACGTGAGGCATTATTGGCCGGAGCATGGCAAGTAAAGAAGAAATTCATTGTGGAGTCAGTCAAGATCTGCTTCACTTGCAGAAGTTGCTCTCTTGTTGCAAAGCATAGCAAAGAAGAGGTGGCTAGGCAGCTGTGGGGGCAGGCAGACCAGTGGCTGTTTGTGCTGGTCACTCAGGAGGATACTCTGACCTGCTCCCATCCTCTCTTCCTTGCCTTAGATAACCTGTGTCCTGGGCTAGCCCCTGTGCATCGCCACCATCACCACTGAAGTCATCAACTCCAAAATAACCTAGGAGAGTTGTTGAAATAACCAAATGGTGAGTGTACGATGCTGCACTAAAGGAGCAAGACGTCACAAAAAATACACGCAGGATCGGATGCAGGGCAAATAGTGCCCATTATCTGCTGGGGTCACTGAAGTGGCATGGGGCCTGTGTCTGCTTTGTTGTCCATGTTACAGCTTTCTATGCTGTTACTGGATATCCCCCTGCCATCACAGGGGTTAGAGAGGAGGGGGGGATGAGAACACAGTTCTTAACAGATTTAAAGAAAGGCTGAAGCTGTAAATCAAGATCTTCAATGCATTTCATCTCCTTCCCTTTCAGTATTTATCAAGAAAACAAATGCATACCCAGGAAATAAGGAACAGATGCACAAGCGCATCTTGGGACAAATAAATTAAATTGCAAGTAAGCGGGCAGGCAAAAGTAGCAATAAAGAGTAATTAGACCACACAGGCACCATCAGCATGGGACTGTATCTCCAAATATTTCCAACACCCAGAAAGTCCACAGCAAAGTGAACTCTTCCATTTTTGTTGGTGCTGGTCCCTGACCAGGACTTTGACTATGAATACCTGATGCTTTGATGATTGGATGAGTAGTGATGCTCCTCAAAAATAAACAATCACTGAGTGATACAAAATAGAACCAGAGAGAAACTGCTGGTTCTCTCTTTTGGGGCAAATTCCCTCTTTCCACAGTAACTAAGCAAACCAGAAAAAAATATGGGCAGATATTGGAAAACCATTGTAACCTGTAGCTGTTCTTGGGTTTGAGTGTGGCCAGCACCTTTCGTCTGCCACTCTGTAGACAGAAAGTGAATCTATTGAGGTTGAGACATTCTTCTCTTGTCACCAGTCCTCCATAAATCCCTACCCAGCAGTGTCCCAGGGCACCAGCCTACAATGCTGTGCAGAACACAAGTCTGCAGTGCCTGCAGAAATGCAGTACAGCCTTGATGAACTCCTCAAAGGCCAACATCAATCCTTAGGTCCTGTAAAGTCTTGAACGGAGTTCTGCTTATCAAACACTATGGGACAGTTGACCCTCTCAGGTCAGCAGAGCCCACCACAGCTCCCAAAATGTCCTCACTGCTCCACTGACTTGTGCCTGCCCCTCCATGCTCAGCCATCCAGGCAGATTCTTTCCATCATCTCAAGGACTGGGATAGCATTTCTTTATCTAGTACCACTTGCAAATTTTCCCCAATGTAGTGTTTGACCAGGGCTTTTACCCAAGACCTATGAGGTCCCTGCTCCTCCTCCCCTCTGGCCCCTGTGGTGTCTCTGGGGATTTAGGAATGCCAGACATCAACATCCCCTAGTCCCAGCGAATTAGAAAACTGGCAAAAAATACTTACTGTCATCCCTGTGACTGGCCTACCTCCCACTGCAGAAGGAGTCTGCTGCTCCTGCCTCACTTGCTCCAGATACCTGCATGCTGCTTTCCAGCCAGAGCAAAGCCTTTGCTTAGTATCTGAGTTAATTCCTATGTTCCCTAGATAGGGCAAAGATCAGGCACTTGGACTAAAATATCTGCACAAGGCCTCCCTCCCTTCATATACCCCTTCCCTTGAACCACAAGTTGTTCCTCCTCTATCTGTCATCTACCTCCCCTGAACCTTGCTTTTAACATCCTAGTGACATTCTTTTCTCCTGATCCTCCCTTCTCTCCTCTCCTCATGTACATTGCACAGATCATTTGACCCCGGGCTTGGCAGGAGCTGGGATGCACTTGGTCTCTAGAGATGTGCTTCCATGAGCTGCCTGGAGACATTCTGGAAGCACATTTCAGGACGTCCTTCCATGGTCAAGGACTTTGGTGGGGTGTTGGCATGAAGGTCTTCACAAGTCAGCAGAAGTCCGAAATATAAGTAACACCAAATCTTAGGATGTTTGGGTTGGCAGGGACTTTCGAAGGTCACCTAGTCCAACCCCTGCATTGAGTAGGGACATCTTCAACTAGATCAGGTTGCTATGAGCCTGATCTGGTGCTGAGCCTGATGGGATGATGCTGGCCATCTTCAGCACAGCACAGCAAGCAGGCACAAGGGAGGTGTTACGTTGTCAGAAGAGCATTTTCCTCCATGTCCTCTAGACTTTTGCTGGGAGAAATATTTATTCTTTCCTCCATGTCTCCAGATCAAAAGGACTATTGCCCCTCCTGCCAAACAGACCATCATAATGAGTGTGCATTTGCTCTCACAAGTCCTTTCCCTGAGCAGCCTGCTCTAGTGAGCGTCCCTCTTTAATCACAGGCAACACGAATGGAAGGAACCTGGTGGGCTCTATCCAGTCTTTTCCTGTCACAGGCAAGAGGTCATAAAGTCTTACCCTTAGCTCCATGGAACTGTTCTGGGGAATGTTTGGTTAGCAAGAGTAATATTTACATTAAGCATGAATGAGAATCAAACGTCAAGAGCAGGTTTTAGCTCTGGTCTGGCATTTCCTGAGCAAAATCCCAACAAAACATGAAATCTTTAAACCTTCAGGTTTGCATTTCACACTCAGTCTCATGTAAGTGTGTGCCTCCAACCAGGCTATCTTGGTATTCTGCAGTGTAGGATTAACAAGCATGCATTTAGCTGAAAGGCGCTGCCTAGGGCTCCCACGTGTCACTCACTGAGCGGGTCCCAAGGTGCATGACAGGCTATGGAAAGGTTTCTAGAAACCACCTGGGGTCCTGCTGAGAAGCAGCCACCTCTGAACATATTGCAGCGCTCACTGAATGGCTTCCAACAATGTGAGAGCTTCATTTGTGAGACTCCTAAGGAAATTGCATCCAGTTGTCATTGCAAAAGAGGGAATTTAAGTCATGCACAGTGTAATTATTCCCACTGGGAACTGCCAAAACCAACAAGGGTGTCACTCCATTTCTGTGAAGGGGGGGGAAGAAAAGAAAGGAAGAAAGAAGAAGCTGTAGAACATTGCTCTGTGTGGCCAGGACTTGGATGTCCCATCTCTTCTGGGTGCAGCCCATCCTCACAGCCTCCCAGGCCCTCCCAGTGCCACATGAGAGCACCATTTGGGTTGGAGGCAGAGGTAAGCTCCACCAAGAAGCCACAAGCTGTCTGGCTGCCTGGTGTGGACTCAGGGATCTATATTCTGTCAGGAAAAGATGCCTTGGGGCTAGAGCACCAGCAAAAGGTTTGGAAGGTCAAAATTTCACTTACAATGTGTTATGAGCGAATCACTTAGATCCAGCTAGGCATTTAGGTACTGAGTTCTATGGATTTAATTGGAAGTTGGATGCCTAAATACTTTTGAGGATCTGTATGAAAAATGAGAATAACACCTCAAAGGTATTTTTGAGGAGACAGAAATTCCACCTGGTGAGGTGTGCAACAGACACAGAAATGTATGCCTGAGGGGCATTGCTCTCCTTCACCAGGAGCTCCCCAGCCAGGACCAGCACAGGAGGCTCTGTGCCACCACACTGCTGCTGCTCTGCCATCCAGAGCACTTCCTGTTAATGTTCACAAGCTGCAAAGCTTCTGACTTGGGTAGTTCACTGCTTTTACAAGGGTCCTGCTGCAGTGAACCAAAGACAGCCATCACTGGGCTGTCAGGCTGGAAAGGCCAGGGAAATCACACATCTGTAAGCTGTCCCAAGCTTCCCCACCACCCTCTGGGCTCTGCAAAACATCTTCAATTATCACCAGAGTTTGAAAAGACCCAGGAAACAACACCTGGATCAGATCTAGGCTTCATTAATCTGTAAAATGTCCTTTTTTCTCTACCCAACCTCTTCTCCTCCCAGCCTACAAAACAAAACATAGCAAAGAGCTCTGGGGGAGGCTGGGCCTGGAAGACGCTCAAAAGAACTTAATCTCATTCTTCTGTGTATGTTTTTGCTTTGTAAAGTCTTTTGTATATGTTTTTGCTCCAGATGTCAGCAGCAGAACAGAGCAGTCAAGCTGCCGGCGACAGAGCAGCCAGAAGAGAGCTGGTCAGGGCTGTCGGGGGCACTCTGACCAGCCAGTGGGCATCCTGCACAAAGTCAGCATCACCCTCACTATCCCCATGGCAGCACCCAGCTTCCCAGGCATTTGCAAGGCTATTCCCAGTGTTGACACCATCGGCATGAAAGACAGCCTGGCCACTCGTTGAGAGTAGCTATGTCTCATCTGATCTCTCATGGGGAGGATAGCTCAAGTGCACACCACTGAATGGGTCTGAATAATGGCTGGAGCAGGATGTCATGGGCATGACACAGTTCTCCCAGCTGCCAAAACGCAGGAAGTGTCCCACAAATAATCAGTTGCACGGTGAAATGGCCAAAGCCCACATTGATTAATCACCAGCATCAGCTCTAGATTTCAGTAGTTGTTTTGATCTGTGTGTTAAATAATACCAGTGCCTTACTAAAAGTACATTTGCAGAGGTTTAACAGCAATTAAATACATATGTATTTCTTGCATGGGAGCTCAGCTTCACTGAATATGGTTTCAATAATCAAGTGGTATTTTGTTTACATGCTGTAATTATGATATTAAAATCTACCCATAAACCTCACTGTAGACAATGTTCTTTTAATGTGTGGCAGCCTTTGGAATGAACAGCAGGATGCAGAGGTAAAAGGTGTCAAGACGGATGTAGGGTGAGCACCCATAAGATTACCCAACACCACAAACAGAGCTGAGTGGGGTCCCTGGGTACCCTAAGTGGAGTATCCAGTAAGATGGGCACAGCTTCCCGCTTCCAGCTCTTCAGCTGAAAGCTACTAGATGGCTAGCTGAAATCTCTGAAAGATGGGCACTAGCAGGGCACTTGTTTGGGATGTTCGGCCCCCTAAAAGGGTCACAGCACGGATGAAGCCTTTATCCTCATAGCTGTGGCTGTAAGATTCGCATGCCTAGGGCTCACACTTGTCAGGAAGATGATGCTACCCTCAAGTGACAGGATGTATGATCCTGAATCTTAGTCCTTTAAAGTTGTCTAGGCCTGACAGAAAGTTCTCAGGGTTGTAAAGGGAAATTTACCTTTTGGAGTAAAGGTTTTTGGAGAACCAGAGCAATAAATCAAACATAAGTGACTCAATACCATTTCTGGTTCAAAAGCCTTCAGCATCTCACTTTCCCTCTCTGGATTTCTATCTCTCTCCTTGGGGCTGTCTTCTTAACCTGCAGTGTAAGCTTTCGGAGAAGACACTCTGTTGACACTGAATGCTTGACCCAGGGATTTTGCCTAACAAGTCATAGCCAGCTCCCTGGTGAGGACACAGCCAGCACATTTAGCCTAGGAGATAATCAGTAAGAGGTGGTGAGGAATAGTATTTGAGACCTTATGTTTTCCCTCAGTTGTGAATGCAGACAACCTCTGCCCCATTCCATGGCAAAGTCAGATCATGGTGGTGTGAACATCTGCCCACAGGAACTGGGAGAAAAAGCTCAATGCAGGCAAGTAAAGGTGACCAGAAGTCATGTTTTCATGCTTTACATCTCTCACAGCCCATGCTTTTCCCTGCCACACCCAGCATCACCCCAGCCACGCTGCAGAAAGGAGTGACTTGGGACTGCCTGCCTGGAGTGTCCTCCACCAGTCTCAGCCCAGGGGTTTGGTGGGGAAGGTCAGTATACAAGGTGTGAGCGAAGGCTGGAGCTCTGGACAAACCCCCTGCATGGGCCCAGGCAGTGTAGGTGCATGCTGTGCCTGCCTACGGGCATCATCACAGCCAGTGTCCAGTCATATCCTGCTAGGGACACATCAGCTTCACCACACCAGTAAACTGGACACCACAGCTTAGGCTCTCTGAGCTGTATTGCACAACCAGCTGAGCAGGATCCAAATGACTGCTCCTCTCTGTAAAATTTGTGGCCACAAAGGAGAGTTAATTTCTTTGTCATGTGTTGAGTCAATGACTTTCCTCCAAGCAGAGGAGCTGTGGGGAGAGAAACAGTCAGGGGCTGAGATTAAACGCTACCTTCAGTAATAAAAGTGAAGCAGATTTGCCTGTAGTGATTTTTCCTTTCCAAGAGCCATGCCTGGATAATCTCAGTTTCTACCTAAGAGATAGCAGAGCTGTCAGGACATACTGCATGAGGCCACACAAGAAAGCACAGACGTGACCCCTTGGCTCTTAGGAACAAATGTAAGGGGGAGGGGGAAAAAGCACTAGCAGGGGGAAAGAAAGCAACAAAACCCAAATTCATATAGCAAACAAATGTAAGAGCTTCTATTTTTACTCCGTAATCTACAGTCCTGGCCCTCTTCCTATTTCTTCCATTTTTAATCTACAACAAATATCTCTGAACTGTGCTGAGACAATAAATCTGGGGCCCTTTGAAGACCTTGGGCGGCAGTGCAACAACAATACACTTTACAAACTAAATATTTTAGAGATTCATTTTCCCTTTGATCTGCAGCATGGTATCCCCACTGCATGCGTATGCACACCCCGACACACATGCACATCCTGCTGAACCCACCGTGCTGCGGTCGGCTGTTCCCCCACCACTGCCGAGGGACATCAGAGAGACCATGGATGGCCATAATTTGAAGTATACACCACACAGAGACATACGTGAGCAAAGCCTTCCTGGTAAAAGAACACCATAGGAGATGTGACTGCTCCAACACTGGCAGACTGTAGAATTTAAGGTCATAGTGGAAGAATTAATTGTTCAATGGTAGGGACAGGAAGTGGTTGTAAGCAATAGGCTTTGTTTGTTTTTAAAGCACAGTGAGAGAAAAGGAAAGGAACTTTAATGCATGATATCTTCCTTGTGCCCACAGGGACCGTCAGCAGGGTCACATCCATGAGATCTGCTATGCAGCTTTCTACCCCTGAACGAGCAGAGTAAGTGAGAGGGCAGTAGCTATTTGTCATCCTTTGTGTACGCCTGCTCCGGACACTTTGCCTGTGGGTTTCACAGGCAATTGTTGACAGTGGGGAAAAAAATGAGGCACTGATCACTTCACCACTCAAGTAACTGTATAGCTGAGTCCATGTGCCTCCCACAGTCATCAAGCTGAAAGGATGCAAAGCATTTATGGACTGCACATTACTCACCAGTGCATCACCCACTTACTTCCCAAATACAGCTCCCCTGGGTCAGCAGTATTGCTGTAGATTAGCAAGAAAACATGATCTCTAAGCACAGCAACTTGGGACAAGAAATAAAAAAAAATCCACAGCTCAAAGAAAGAGAGTGAAATTTAGCATGAAAGGCCTATGCTCATATTTCCTGGTCTTAGTGATGTGATGTCCCTGTTTCATCAGATTAGCCTCCAGGAATCAATATTCACAGAGCTCTGTCGTAGTAGGCTAGGGTGCTCAATCTTACCAAGCCAGAAAAGAGGTTGTCACGTCTGGAGACATACTGGCCTCTCCTCTGAGGTCTGTCAACCAGGGGCTGACCTGGATCAAACCTCTCTGACTTACATGAACTGACAGGATCACAGCAGGAGCGAGGAGGTCCATAAGTATATTGTCTATGCTGCAAATAGATCAGCTACAGCACTGGCTGCGTGATGTGTATGCTGGAGATCGAAGCATGGGGAACAGACAGAAGGTCTGTCATTCTTACTCATTTTCCTGATAATCCAGTCTCTCGCTACCCTGACATTGTGCAGCAATTCAAACTCCAGAATACCAACTTCTACTGCTCTTTGGGCACCTATGACATTTTTTGACACCTATGCCCAAAATAATTGGGTTGCCACCAGGTTTCCCCTCACTTAGTTGCTTCCTGGGGAAGAGCTGCACCAGGCACACACAGCTGTGGGGCCAGAAGAGCAGGGCAATAGCTGCAGTGTATTGAATCAACAGCGTCCTCCAAACCCTGCCCTCCCAAAACCAAAGGAAGGACAAAAACCAGTCGTTTGACACAAATTAATTTCCTGCAAAGACTTCAGAGTGAGTTAAAAGCACACACGAGTGCACACACACAGAGCCCAGACCCTGAAATCTGACCCAGTGCAAGCTGCAATGAGCAGGCCTGACACGGGAGGGATCCGGAAAGCTCTCCATCCCTGCAGGAGATGAATGCAAACTCTGCTGCTCCTTGCTGGCTTGAGTCAGTAAGTGGAGGGAAGTGCCAGTGTTTGGACAGATGTAGGTCTGTGTCACAGGCAGAAGGACTCAGTAAAACCCCAATCCCCTGCTGCCTACTATGGGTCCCTCCAGAATAATTTTCCAGGTTCCTTTCATCTCTCTCAGAAGAGCTTGCTGTTCAGCTGATTCTTAGGTCCTCCTCACACTGGTGTGACACAGCAGATGTCAGTGATGACATCCTTTATTTGCCAGGGAATTAGCAAAAAGTGATTGAGGTTCTGGACTGGCCTCTGACCCTTTGAACAGGAGCTATGGACAGCAAAGTTTGAAAGAAATACCGTTCAGGCTTTCTCATCTTGTTTTCATAGTCCAGAGAAGTGACAGTTTCCAGGGCCCAAACACTGAGTTTTGCATTCCAGGTATACCCCAGTAGTAAATCAATCCAAGAAGTTGCAGAGAAGTCCAGAACGTGATCTCGGTCTTTTAACCGGATGGATTGTCAAAGCCAATCTTCAGGCAACTTTACCAACCAAAATCAGAAGACTTTTCTTAAAATGTGAGATTTCTTTTTAAAGGGTTGAATTGTTTGGTTTCTTGTTGTGAAGGCTACATACAAGCTTTCCTTTCCCCTCAGGAGCTCTGTTGTCATTGCTTTGAGGACATGAATGATGAGAGCCATGTGTAATCACAGTGCTGCAAGAGCTGGAGCCTCAAGAGAATTCAAAGAGCAAACCCAAAAAGCCAGGAAATTGGGATGTTTGTTTCTGGTATCTCAGGTCATATATGGCGGCTGGTTGTACAGCATCTGGGAGTGATTGGGGGTGGTCTATATGTTCCCCCAAACAATTAATTCTGATTTCTGATGGTTCACATGGAGAATAAGTATGGGACTAAACACTGGCTACATGCTCTGTACAGCACAGAATATAGGGAGATACCATTTTTGACCCTCTCCACTCACACTCTGCGATGCGCCCTTGCCCGAGATGCCCTCCCAGCACTCAAAGCCATTGCACAGCAGTGACTGGATGTCACACAACCAAGTATATAAAGCCCACAAGCAGAAAGCAGATGTCTAAGTATGGTGAGCTGTGGCCACTGGAAAGACCAGAGCATTCCCAGGTCCTTGTTTTCATGCTCTCTGTTAAGGATGACAGCAGTTCAGAAATTAGGGCTGGAAAAGACCACAGGAGGCTGTTTAGTCCAACACCAGTCCCAAGGTTATATTGGCTATCCCTGTACTGTTCTTGTTTTTCCAACCTCTCCCTTAAGACCCATCCACCAATGGATTTCCACCACTCTCATATGTGATCCATTAGCAGGGATGACCTAGGACATGTTTAATAGCTTGAGTGGGAAACAGAGAAAGTAAACACTGGAGTTACTTTACTTTCCAGGATGGGAGAAGAGACGAAAGTCGAACAGAAGTAGGGAGATGGATGGGAAAGCTGAAAAGAGCTACCAAAAGAGATGCAAAGATTTTGAATTTCTTCTCCTTTCAACATTCAAGAGCTGCACAAAGCCCAATCCTCCCCTCAGCACATCTGGAGGCCCAAGAGGCTTCCAGATGGTCTACAAAAGAAAAGTCAGAGCCACATCAGCACCCCATGAGATCACATCACTGCTGGGAGGTGATGCGTGAGACCGTGACTGTAAAATCCCCGTCTTTGTCAGAAGCCGGCACTGACCCAAGGAGTAAGGTCATGTTGGGAAAGACACATCACTGGTACATGGCACTGTTCTCTTCCACTCAAACAGCCTTTTCAGGTTGTCAGGTGTTGGTGGTGCCCATACCAGGGCCTCAACACTGCAGCAGCTTTCCAGCAGTTGGCTTGTTTCAGTCCAAGGCTTCCAGCCTGTTACAGCCCTGTAAGAGCAGAGCAACTCCACTTGGTACACTTCAACACTACCACTGCTGTTGATCTTGGCGTATTATTTATCCAACTTCCCAGCCATAAATTTCCTTCCTGGACTCTGTGACTTACTTTATAACCACACTCTTTGCACTCAGACTGCAAAGCCCTGGGGACAAGACCTTTGCCTCCACACTTTCTATTTAGGGCCATGCAGCTTTATGACACTAACAGAAAGAGTAACTTCCCAGATGACTTCACAGTCAGCACAGAAGTTTTTTGAAATGCTACTTTTTGGCTACTTAGGAGGTCACTGATAAGAGCCGGGATAAATCTCAAGCCCAAGCTGCTACCACATGGGGAGGAGGGGATCCTGGTAACTCACTTGCAAATACAACCTACAACAAACCATAAGGTCTTTCCCCTGTTTCTCCCAAATGGATCAGCATGAAATTCCACCCCAGAGCCTCAATCCTTGGCCTTTGTTTCCCAAGTTTAAAGCCTTTAAGGAGGTGAGTAGCCCCGCCACATTATCACCAGAGGCTCAGCTGACTGCACAGCCTCTGCATCAAGCTTTGAGAGCTCAGGTGAGACCAGGGTTTGCACCGCATGCATTGATGTTCACCTCTCAGAGAGGCCCAGAGCTCACCAGCCTTCTGGCTCATGCTGTTGGCCTCACAAGGCATCTGATGACAGCAGGGGCCAGCATCAGTTGGCTCATGCTTTGTCCACATCCTGAAATCAATCACTCCCATCAGTCTTCTTGCTCTGGACCCCTGCAAGGGTCACTTTTTGTTGGGGTGAATAAATTCGAACAATGCTTTCCATCCCTGCCTGCCTCAGCTTGGAGGAGTCCCTTGAGCGCGCCATGAAAGGAGATGCACATCTGGGCTGGATTACAGGGTGGTGCAGTGGCTTTTATAGCTACAGATTCCTGCATATGTTTCTGAACAGGACATATATGCTCATACATCAAAATGCAGGGAGCCCCCAGGGCTGAGGGCCTTCATTTATGTAAGTCATTCTAGGTTGCCCTCTCTCTGGAGGGCTCCGCTGTGAACACCTTGGCAGGCAGGGGCCAGTGGGAGGAGATGCTCTGGGTGATGCTTTGGCTGATATTCTCTCACTGGGCATGGAGAATTGCTTTCTTTTAAGAACAGAAGCCAAACAGAGAGAATCATTTACTCCATTGAGAAGTGGGTGTAACACTGCAATTTACTGGCATATTACAGCCACATAGGCACTGACTCTCCATGGATAAGGAAAACTATGAGGAAAACAAGGGAGGAGGCAATGAGACTTAGAGTAAATCCACAGAGATCAATAATGTTACATCAGATTTACTACATCAGTTAGTAAACCAAAGGTTGCAGTCTGCTTTCTGCAGCACTGGTTTATCACAGCTCCAGATTTTACGCCACGGTCACTGCAAGTAGGATCTGTCCCCTGAGGTTTTAGAAATAACCTCTTTCTCTCAGAATGCTCTTCTTTAGCTATCCATGGGTTGAGAAAGAGAGACAATGATGTGTGGATGGAAAAACAACAAAAAAAAGAACTAACTTAAAATTAAAACACAGCAAGGCTCCAAAGAATTTACAGATGTCTCTCCTCTCCTTCCCCCCCTGCTTCTCCGTGGTCAGCTGTAAATATTTATCTGGCAGGCTGCAGTGAAAGGCATGGCCCAAAACACTTAATCACAATTCTAGCATGGCTGCCCTCCAGAGCACCCCAAACTTGGGGGACAGTGGGTTGTTTTTTTCTGGGGTGTTGTCAGAGGAAGGTACTTCTGTCCTTACGCAGGCAAACAAGCACCTTCAAAAGCAATTCATAGCATCTCCAACACGGGCTGCTGGATGCTTTGTTTGTCTTCTTTTTAGGACTTTTTTTATTTCTAAATGGTCTGGTTTCCTTTTTTAACCCTGGGTGGGGAAGGTAAGTAAGCCTTGTCACCCACCATCAGCAACATGATGCTGACTGCCAGCCAGAAGTGAAATTGAAGCTGGAGTGGATCAGTGAGGAGCTTTGGGAAATCTTCCCCAGAATCAAATGATTATATTTCTATAATTCATCCCAAGCTGTTTCACAAGTTTTGATGAGACCTCATCTTCCCTGGCAAGAGCTACTGTCTCTAGGGTGGAGCCTTGGTAGCTTCTCTTGGGCGCTTGGCAGAAATTTGGGAATTGGAAGCACTGCTGTACCCTGGCAATTGTAGGGGCTTTGCTTTTGAGGATGCCCAGCAAGAAAAACCTTTGGCCCAGGGACTCCTGCCTAGCAATAAGTACCTGCAAAATCAGAAGCGAAACCCATAGGACCAGGGACTTTCAGGCCTCACTCCCTGGTTTTCACTTTTGCACTAAGTCTGTCCTTCTGGCCGATCTCCCTGCAAGGATATTGGGAAGATTTCCCCATCTTCAATTGCACCATCCCTTCCCGCACCCAGTCAACCATTACTTATGGCTCTAAACGTTATTTTTCCATATTTTTCCATACTGCTGCTTGTATTTGTTCCTGCCGTGATGATGGACAAGTGCAGGCATTTCCTTTCTGGTTGTTCCCTAGATGGATCCTGTTTTCCCCCAGCCCCTCACATCCTCACCACACCGCACTGCCAGTAGCCAAAGCTGAGGATTACTGCACTTAGGGTCATGTTCAGAAACAAAGTCAAAACACTGCCAGCAAGTGCACTTAGCATCGCTCTGTTGGCCAAGAGCAGATGCATTCTCCTTTGGCTGTGGTTAAGGGAATGCATTCTGTGTTAAAAGGGGGAAAAACCAATTGGCTTCCTTTGAACCCCTCAGCAAACCCTTGTACACCTGGACAGTGGGATGCAGCTCCGGGGGAGACAGGGACTAGCTCAGCTGGACGTCCCAAGCTGAAAGACCAGCCGGAGCTGCCTGACTGGTGGTGTTTAGAGGTGCCAACACAGAGTAAGGATCATTGCCTTCAGCCTGCGCCAGTGTGATGTGCAGGCTGCTCCTATTTCATCCCAACCAAACTATTCCTCCTTTTTTCCTTTCAGCCTTTTCCTGCCCCTTTATTTGAACCCGGAGCAGTATCTAGGGCCTATAAATACCCAGTAAAATGTAACTCTTGTCTTCCCTCCAAGGAGACATTGTGCTGAATCTCTCCTAATGGCTCACTCTCCACTTTGATGTGGAGGAGCTGGGAGAGGAGAAAGGCAGGACAGGACCTTAACAGACAAAGCTATGGTCCCTGTGGAACACACTCTCAGGGCTTCCCTCTAGGTTTGCTCCAGCCTCTCAGTCACTCAGAGCCTGGAGCACATAAAGTGGCAGCCGATTTTCACTTTGTGTCCCAGATTCCAGCCTCCCCAACCAATGTGTGGCAGAGATTCCTTGGGAGAAGAACTAATATGTCCAACCAAAAGCTCGGTTGCTACTTCACCATAGTGATTATTGCCTCAGCCTTCTGCTGAAACATGAATGTATTTTGTTTTTACACTTCTTTGCTATTTTCTGCAGAGAGTGGCACCCTTTGGCCAAGGAGAGCCATGCATAACGTCATATTTTCTTATTGGCCTTTATTGCACTGCAATCGCCTCATGACTTATTGCCAAGTAGCTGTTTTGCCACCTGATTATTTATCATCCTGCCTTTATGCCTTCCTGGGCAATGCAATTTACTTCACTTTCTCCCTCCTTGCCAATGTTTCCAGTGAAAATGATGCTTTGTCGGCATATCTGCAAACATGTGGAGTTCCTTGAAAAGGCAAGTCCAATTTTTGCTCATTTAGGTCAGTAACTACACACATAAATTGGTCTGAGGTTAATCTATCCTGTCAGGGGCCATTGCAATTTTTAACAGATTCAAAGATTCTAGAGAACTGCTAGAGCCCCCTCCCTGTAAATATAAATACATAAGGATCTCAGCTTCCTTCAAAAAATTAACTCCCGCTCTGCTGTAATTATTGTGATCTTGCAATTCTTGTGATGCAAAGGGTACCTGAAAACGCAGCCCAGCTAAATCCAAAAATTTTCAAACCAGAGTAAGCAGACTGCAAACTTCACAATTTTTAATCTATTTTTTATGCCAGAGCTGTGAGATTTGAGTCCTTCTTTGAGATTTTGAAACCTCTGGGGCTGCTAATACTGTAGCAGCTCTCTATGTGCACTGACACCCACTGCAGCATTACCTGGGGGCTGTAGAATGCCCAGGAACAGCATCTCCTCTTAGGGCAGGCTTTTCCAAAAGGCTCTGTTTGCTTTGACCAAAATGGGCCGCTGCTTTTTTATGGCACATAAGGCACTGTACTATGAGAGATACCCAGTCTCCCTAGTGCTGCCATCCTCTGAGCCCACTCCAGTGACTAGTCAGCATTGCACCCCAAAATCCCTGGAAGTGCCAGGCCCACCTTCTTGCCTTGTAATGTAATAAATGGCAATGCACAGGGGCACATGGGGAAAGGTTGCTTTTATGGCAGGGTGCCTGGAGCCCTGGAATAGTGAGGGTGAAGGTGAGGGGTGGCTTTGCATTATCACCCCTCTGGTGCAATGGGGACAGCCCCTGGAAGTGCCAGGCACTTGAAGGAGGATGGAGCAGAGCTCGTGCTTTGCATGCCCATGTGACCAGGACCTGCTCACACCCTGTGGGGTTAATGTGGTATTGAGTTTACCCAGCTGTAATTCCCATCATCTGCTCTGTAGCTGGTCCTCATTTCCAGCTGTCAGGCACTTGGGGTAGCTGACTCATCCATCAGTCCCCAGTCCTTTGGGGCACCCAGTGACTGCTGCCTTCATACCACTGAGGCAGAGCATGGCAGGGATGGGGAGGGCATGTGGGGGCAGAAGTATTTTTTATACTGCAACTGCCGCCAAGCTGACAGCAGCCAGCCAAAGATGGGTTTTCCCACGGTCCCTTCACCTTCTTTCCCATCAGTGCCAGGGCTGAGGTGCCAGCCTGGCCCCTGGCTGCTGGCCAGCTTTCAAGGGGTGGGGAAGTGGAAAGGGCCGCCCAGACCCATCTGGAGTTCTCTGACCCAGACATCAAGCATGATGCCATTTTGGCATTGCACTTTGTCCTCCTGTTTTGTGAGCCAAGAGTTTATAAACTCACAGGAAGAAGTGCCTCCTCTTCCTCCGAGGCACCACCAGTCCTGCTCTTGGCCTCAAGCACTTCTTTGCTGCATGACCCTGAGCTGCAAATGGGTCTCTGCTGCTCACTCTTCCTTCTTGTCTTATGAAAGGAAAAAAAGAAAAGAGAAATCAAGAGGATTTTTGCTGTTTTCTTTTCCTCTTCAGGAACTGATTACACAGTGAGAACAGCGGTTTGTCACCCTGGCCAGTGCCACCCTCCTGCCCTCCACTATTTTGCCGCAGACACAGCAAAGTGGCTGCTCCAGATGAGTCCCTGAGGAGCAAGAGGCTCACATCACCTGCAGGTACCATGGAGATCTGCCAACCTGAAGCCAGCTCCACATTTCACCATCTTCAAGGGACATTTTGTGTTCAAGATCACACTGGCTCAGGCACATCTCCATCTGCATGACATTGGTCTCAGGGTCTTTCTACCCTTTGCAGACATAGGGGCAAGTCTGCACTGGCAGCTGGACACAGACAGCACGGAACCTCCCTCTGTCCCAACCGTGAGAGGAGTCCCCACCACAGCCACACATCCCCAACAACCTGTCCCAGCCAAGCTCATGACATGAAAGCATGACTTCAGCAACACCCTGTGTATTTCCATTCCTTTTCTTCCTGTCACAAGCCCAAGAAGCCCAGTCTATTTACCTAATAGAGAGGGAGACAATGGAGTGATTCAGAGGGCAAGAGCCTTTCCTTTTTCAGAGGGAAGAAATACATCCCTGCTCCTTTTCAGCATATGAACTGTTCGGCTGTGCCAACACCAACACAAAATGTGTTGTTCTTCAGTTTACATAGGAGCATCAAAGCCAGGCCACCAATGGGCTCTGCATGGTCGGCACAGCCATCAGTCAGAGGCAGTTCCAGCATCTCCAAAGCATGATGGGGCCCTCCAACCTGTACAAGTCTAAGAAGATGAATTTCCAAGTGGCTATTGTAAGGAAATGGCTAAAATCTTGCCAGGCAGCTGCAAGATGCTATGGGAAGGTGGGATGATGAGTTACCCAGACTATGGTACCCATCCTCTTGCAGTAGCAAGCAACCACGCAGCAGGTGGCCCCAGCTGAGAAAACTGAAGTCTATAGCACATGTTCAGAGCATTTCCTGGCATATTGCAGAGCCCAAGAGCCCTGCTCAGCCCCACCACCACAGAGCAACAGCATCACTCACAGAGCAAAGGTCTGGTTGTGCAGGGAGCCTTTGGTAGTGTCCCCAGCTCAGCAACAGGAGGTGCCTTTGGTGGGCTACCATGAAGTTCTGGGTCCCCTTGATTAACCCAGAACACAGGAGCAGCTCTTAGGCTCTCCTGGCCTGTGTTCCCTCATAAGAGGGGCTAGAGAGGTATGGAGGGACTTTCAGGCCTCATCCTGCACAGCCTGGGTGGGGCTGCAGTCCAGGCTCAGTCCAGTGCTGGGCAGAGCCCTTCAACGGCCCCAGCTGCCCACTCTGCTGAAGAACAGCTGTAACACCCTTCGGAACATGGACAAAGCTCACTGAAGGAGCAGTGGGAAGTGTGAAGCCTGTCTAAATACCTTGTTCATGGTGATGTTCTCAGACAGCACTGCCTGTGGGCCAAGGAACTAAGAGACTGGATTCCCACAGCCCACAAATTATGGGACACGTTCTTCTTTTAATTGGTGCTTCAGATGATCCCGGTCACCTGGAATCACTTTCAGTGGTTAACCACTCTGCATTATCTACTTGGAGCACCCCAGGTAGTGTGGACATTTCTGCCACCTGCTTCCCCTTTTATTTCAGCCACAGCTGAAAGTCTTCATGTAACCAACAATTTCTCTAAGGACCTAAACATTTGTTTACTCTGGTCTGCATTTCAGCTCCAAAGGGAGGATCTTTCCTCTGTGCAGTACCAGTTGGTTCAAATATAGCCAGAAAACTCAGTATTTTGGTGTGCACAAGAAATAAAATCCTATTTACCTCGAATATTGTGCTGTCTCCCAGGGGCAATCACAAGGTTACAGTTTGTAGAGCACCACAAGAACGAAAGCCCCAGAAATACCAGTGGAGATGGAAAGGTTAGGTGATTTAATAGGAACCATACATGCTGCTCCAAGTTTTCTGAGTAATCCAACTTCTGCATGTCCTCACTGCATTACAGAAATGATGCATTGTCTCCCCTTTTCTTGGCTTCGTTATGGGGAATGAATCTCCCCTGCGACCCTAATTGCTTCAAATGCTCTCTGCTCTATTTATATTTGATTTTGCCCAGTGGTTTCAAGCAATACTGATCCTGAATGACTGTTGATCTAGGGCTGTACCCTGGATAACATCTGCTTTGAAAGATTTGTGTGCAGGTCTGTTTGAGTAACATTACACAGGGCAGAGAGGGCTTGGCTCTTCAGTTAGAGTCTTTATAATGATCCTGTCAATACAATGTTTTTTTTCACAGACAGAGCCATGTGACCACAACGGTTTTCATATCTGTGGACTCAGTTTCATGATAATGTCTATCTTTCCACTATCTTTGTGTCAGGTCCTTGCCTTAGCTGCTTCCTGCACCAGTTTCCTCCTCACAAACCGGCCTTAGCTCCCCTCGCTGGGGCCACAGTGCAGCCAAACCCCTGATAACCCATCCTGCCCTATCTGAAAAGGGATCTTTCCTGCCCTGCCTGGTGGAAATATCTGCAGCCGACCCCACTGCGGCAGCCCTGGCATCCGGAGTCTAGCAGAGAGGAGTGGCATCTCTTGCTGCTTGTGGGCAGAGCAGAGGGAGGAACATTTGTTCCCTTCTCTGGGTGCACAGAGACCCTCTTCATGGTCTGGGCAAAGCGATGCCTTCTCTTTACTGCTGCATGGACAGAGACACAGCTCAGTCTGTGTGATGGTGGAGGGTGGGGGGCAGGAGGAGCATGTAAAGCAGACAGATGGCTACACAGCCAGCCTGGTTATTACTGGAATAAATTGGGTAAATCACAAGCTAAGCAGTTGCTCTCCCTGTGGTAGAAGAGGATCTGACACCATGATTGAAAATTAGCAGCATCTCAGAGGCAATCATGGCTGGGAAGCTTGCTGTGCTGGGAAGCTCTGCTCAACCGGGTATTGCACTTGGACTATGTTATTACTGCACTTTAAACCACAAGAACAAAATGTTTGGGACATGCTAATGACATCAGGAGAAACAGAAGCATTTTGATTTGGTAGTAATTGTAGTAATTATTTGCTACCAAAGAAGACACGAATACAATATAATGGGTCTGATTATTTATCATCATTCAACACCAGAAAGAAAACAATGCTGGTAAATAGCAGAGGGTTTATTTTGGGGAACTGTTTAAAGCCAGGAAAAGACAAAACATCTCTCTTCAAAACAGGGCCCTTGGAGGCTCTGTGGTGAAGATCTGAAAAAGGCTTTCAGGGTTCACAAGAGTTGTGTATGATCGAGGTTTGGCCCTGATGCATTTGGCTTGGTCACACTGCCAAGGCTAGGTTTGCCAAGCAGCCTGCCATTGGGCAAGATCCTTGCCAACATATTGCCAAAAGTCACCCATTGGCAACAAAACCACCCAGGGTAGAAGACTCTGGTTACCCTTTTGGAAAAACTTGGCAAAGATGCTTCAAACACTTCCAGGAGTGGCACAAATAGGAGAGCTGTAAGTACACAAGAACAGGTCTCACAACAGCAACACTTGCTGTCCCTCAGTGGGGAGCAAATGCCCGTGAGACCCACTGCTGCAGCCTGCCAGCATGCTCCCAGGCCACTCTAGACCCAGTGGACATTCTGACCCACCTGCCTTGGGGTGCCTGCAGGACATGACAGAGCAAGGCAGGCAGAGCTCCCAGGGGACCCTTTGGTAGAAAACAACCTTCCTCCCATTGCAGATGGCACTTTCCTTGTCAAAGGAGCTTTGTTGTCTCCATTTTCCTCCCCACTGGCACCCAGCTCCCATGGCTCTTTCGGTTCCTCCACTCACCTGACCTCAGAGCTACTATGCCGTGAATGTGTCAGATGGGAACAGGCAACCAATGCTGGCCAGCCCACTAACAGACCAAGCTATTATTACAGCAGGCACTGATGGGAGCAGCCACAAAAAGGAAAACAGATCTTTGGGCTCCTCATGTGTCCAGAGCTGTCTGTATATCCTGCCCTGCATTAACTGAAAACACGTGGTCAGGTCCTGCCAGGCTGACATGCAGCTACAGCCTGAGTGAGCTCTTACAGTATCTACAATTTCTGTTTCCTCACCCCTTGACTTGAATAAGCCCACTGAAATTTAGTGCAGGAAATGGTGAGGTACCAACATGCTTAAATGTCCTCCTCATCACCGATGTTACTTCTGCAGAACCTTGCTGTTTCAGCTGCACCTTCTTTGGCTTGCTCACTGCTATATGAGTGTTACCAGTTGTTGGAGAACGCTTGTCCCTGCTTTCCTAATGTGTCCCTAAATTCCCAAAGATAATTACATATATAATACATCCATTGTAAGCCTGCAACAGTGCTCAAAGCAGACTCACTTTGTTCCTATGACACCTGGACACTGACCTGCCACTCAGTACAGATCTGACACACTTCAGAAACCTGAGCCTGAGCTATGTCCCTTTGACCAACCTCTGCATATAGTGACCATGAATGCTTCAGCTTCAACCTAGCTGTGGTGAGGGATGTGATGGATGCCAAGCAGCCCTGATGACCTGGGGTCCTCCTGGCAGGGCTCCAGAACCCACACACTAAGAGCAGAGAGGATCTGTAGGATGCCCTTTTGTGGTGCAGGGCTCAAACTACTCCCTGATGCTGGCAGCTCTGTAGATGAACTAGGTCATCCCCAGCCTCACCATCAAATACATGAGGGCCAAGTCACCAATGAGGTCTCATTACATGGAGGAAGTCTTCGAAGAATAAAGGCAGTGAGAATGGAAACAAGACAGCACCGGCGTGCCAGGCTTGGTTGCTGGTGCACGTGCCTGTTTGGAGCTACTGGCCCAGCTTGAACTCTGGCAGGAGCAGACACTGCCACAGAGGAAGGGGAGGAGATGGGGCTGGCACACAGTAACCTAGCCTGAAAATGCCCCTACCTCACCACCCTTTCAACCAGAGATAGCATTTGTGCATGTAGTTTCCTGTATAGTTTTTTCTTTTTCTCTTCTTTCTTTCAGGTCTGGAGCTATGTAAATACTGAGCAGCCGCAGTGTCCTGTGGCACAGTGTTCCCCAGTGCAACCCCGTGCTCTCTGCAAATCTGCCTGCAGTTGTTTGCTTTGAACCTGCCACCTGCTACTTTTATTTGATGTCCCTGAAGTTCTTGTCTGAGAAGAACAGTGTACAATCACACTCTAATTTGTATTGAGGTCACTTTGTTTTGAGTCACTGTTGTCCAGGTGCCTGCTTTTTTTAAATTCAGTGGTGAAAGCTCTCAAGGGCCTCAAGGGCACAGATCAGGCATGTGTAATTTTTTCTTACCTTTTCCAATCATTTCTGGCATGATGCATTGCAAAAGTCTGCCAGTTATTACTACAAATGGCTGAGACTGCAGAAACAGCAAAGAAATACTCATCACCCTTGCCTTGGCATATATAACCTATTAGTATATCCTCCATGCATCACTACCTGCACACACAGCCTCCCCAGCACAAGCTCTCCTGCCCATGCCCCAGATGCACATTCACCAGCATCCATTCTCACAGGTCCACCTTTGCTTGCATGCATGCCCCTTAGCTTTACCTCCAAGACATTCTTCTGCTTAAAATATAACATGCCATAAATACAAATGCCACAAGCATATAAATGCCACTGTAAATGCACTGTGACTGTATCAGCACATATGCCATTCAACCCTAACTTGATACACACCTTTGAATGCATTCTTCTACCTTGCCACAACATGCTATGCAGCTTCAGGAAAAGCAAGGGAAAGCCCAAAGTTGCTTGAAGGAGATGGTCTGTCCAGATGGAAATTCTGCCTCTCAGTTGTTCCTGTGCCAGGCCATGTTTCAGTGGCCTCCATCTAACCTGGGGTGAGAGCCCTGGCCCCAGCAGCCCTGCTAATGTTGCCTGCTTTCCTAGTCAATCCAGTAGGTAGGCGAGCAAATAGCTCAACACTCAGCACACAGTTGGGAATGGAATGGTGGGTGTGTTTTTCAAGCATCGCCACACTTTGTAGCATGGAGATGGTGTGTGTGCTATGGGCTTCACATGGAGCCCTGTCAAAGACAGACCCAGGCAAGCAGAGGGCACCCTGCTTGTGGGTGAGAGTAAGAGAACAGAGATTTCTGCACAAATGAAACATACAGAGATAGAAACGTATATATACATATATAGTGTGTGTGCATGCACATACATAGATATGTATGAGAAAATGTTTGGACAACACAAGAGGAGACAATCCTGTGTGCTGGCTCACTGAGTCTCAGGGTACATATATAACAACCCACTTTGCCACTGCTGTAAGTTTGGTTCCTCTTCGTTATTTTTGTAAGGCCATAGCATTAACGTAATTAATTTACTTTAATTGGAAAACAGTAATAGCCTAAATGGCCTTGCTTAAATCACAGAGAAGCTGGAACCAATCTCTTCAAACAGCCGCCTGTCCCCATTCACCCTTCAGCAGACAGTTAACACAGCTGAGCCCGGGCTGCATCTTGGCACAGCAGTCCTGCTCTCTTTGCAGGGTTTGCTTCCTGCTCTGAAGGGAAACACCTGCACATCTCCAAGCAAGATGGCTCAGAGCAGAGAGATCTCAGCTTAGAAGTTATGGGCTCCCTCACCAAGCCATGACTCAAACCTGCTGGGAGGACTAGCACTGGAGCCAGGAGCTCCAGCAAGGCAGAGGTCCTGAGGGACCTACACCAGGCTGACCGTGCTCACATCCCAGCCAGCACCCCTGCCCACTCTGGCAGAGGAGGGAGTGTTTGCACAAGGTGGTTTGCAAGCCACAGAGGTGAAAAGCCCCACACTGGTGTACGCCAGAGGCAGCAACAGGGTACAGCGGCTTAAGCAAGGAACAGCATTCCCAAGACCACAGCTCAGTCCTCCTTTTCCTGGTTTCTGCTGATAGCTCCTGCAGTGATCTTTGGGAAACTATTCCCTCATGCCAGGGTCTGGTATCCAAAGGAGGCCAACATCCTCACTCTCCTTTGTCAGTAACACTGCTATCTACAGCTGGAAAGTTCCCTGTAAGATCTTCAAGAATACCACTAACTTGCTTTCTTTGAGCTTCAGAGTCCTTGCCATATCAAGGCTTATCTTCACATTTTACCACAAACACTGCCATTTTGTCCTTAACCTGGAGGCCCAGCTTGCAGGGAGAGATGATGGGTGAGCATGATTGAACTAAACCCAAACACATGCCAGAGGCCCAGACAACAGTCCTGGGGTCAGCAGAAGCAGCTCTACACCCAGCTCACCCTGGCCCATTAGGTGTCTGTACCTACAGCCAGGCTGATACAAGGTCAGGGCATCCCCTCTCTATGCATATATAAAATATACTTACGAACAAGGTTTACCTGGCAGGAGCCTACAGATGGTCAGGGTTTGTGGAGCCATAGCCACCACTGCAGTTTTGAATGCATCTGGGACCCCAAAGGTGGGTGCACTGAGTGATCAGGCTGTGCTGGAAGCAGTATCACTGAGAAAGGCAGTTCTGTACAGAAGGTACAAGAGCTAAGGGCTCAGGGGAGCCAGCAAGTTCACCTTACAACCCTTGCAAAATCGGCCAAGGCCAATTAACAACAAGCTGCAGCTGACAGAGAGGGGAGGATTTCACGATAAGAGAGATGGCAGGAAGCCTAGAAGAGATAAGAGCTTGGAGGGAAGAGTGCAAAAGGCCTTCTGGGAATGAGTTTAAGTAGAACTGCTAGGGGAATTCATGCTAATATCTCTCAGGAGGCCTTGGAAAAGGGAACACAGGTAATAGCCTGGTGTGATGCTGGTGAAGGTACAGAGCTAGGAGTGCAGGGAAGAGATAAGAATTAGCTTAAGTAGATAGCAAGGGATGATGCACATTACAAGTATCCAAGATGAAGCTTTTAGAGCAAGATCAAGAGGAAGGGGTGAACTATAGTTGAATTATAGAGGAGCAAAAGTAAACAAAAAACTGCTGAGAATCTTGGGATAGGGGTGTAAGACTTCCTGAAGCTGAAATGACAAGCCAAAGACCATTTTGTTACCCACCCCCCCTTCTGTTTTGGGGGATGGAGACCTCCTGTCACGTTACATTCTACCCCCAAGTAATAGGCAAGTCACTCAAAAGCCAAAGCACTTGGTGAGGGAAGCGCCAGTGGAGGACAGTATACCATACGAGGGCTAGCTGCAAAGGGAGCAGCTGCCTATGGAGCTCTTCTTTTGTGCAAAGCACCTGGCATTCATTTTGGAAAAACTCTTCCACTTCAAAGCCATTCTCTTACTGACACAGTCTCCCTGCATTGGGGAGTACTTGGGACTGGCTGCACTGTGCCACAGCTTACTCTACTCCACCCCCTCCTACACACTTTCCCACAAATCCACAGAAGATGGCAAACACATAAGGCCCACCAGAGGTGTGAATATAGCAGCTGTCACACTTTATTTCATTGTTTTGTGGTTTGAGGTTTTTTTTATTATTTTTCCTTCTGCTTGAAAAAGAAAAGACATAGAAAAGTTACAAAAGTACTAAAAGGCAACAATATTGGCAGGACATCCCTGTTCCCCGCTCCCACCCAGGGCAAGGCAGCCTGCCATACCTGTGAGCTGACAGAAACACACCTCTGGGTCCCAGCACCTCGGCAGCTCTCACTGAGCACAGCCTGGGGCTGCAGGGCCATGCAGGGGCTGCTGCCCCATCCATCGGCACGGGGAATGAGCCTCTTCAGACACATATCAGGCTATGGTTGTCCCATCTCCTGAGCACAGGAATTTGGTCCAAAGGGGCAACACTTGTAGTCCTGCATTGGTCAGCTTCATCTGGCAGCAGTTAAAAAACTGAGGTGCGCCATCAAAACAAGATAAGCAGAGTTTCTACAGGGGCAGCAGGAGGAATCAGCAGAGGAATCAGCCTCTCTTGGAAAAAGGGACTTGCAGGAAACCACAATGCTCTGCCAGAGGTTCCTCACTGGTAAACACAAGCGACCTCTTGAAGGTGGTGCTGGTGCAGGGGGTGGCCCAGTTCTAGCAGTCTGGAGCCAAAAAGCAGGCTGAGCTGGGGCAGCATCAGGACAGACATCCCCTCACCACCTTGCCCAGCTGCTCTGCCTGCCTGAGTGAGAAGCAGTTAGGGAGAGAGGAGGGTGGGGTGGGGGATTCAGGTCCCCAAGTCTACAGCCTGTGGGCTTTCCCCAAGGGTCTCAGTGAAGGGCCAGACAGCACCAGTGAATGCTGGTTCACTGTGTGGCCTTCCACTGGCAGCTGGACTGACCATTGGTCTCATCCAAAGAGCAGCATCAAAGGCCTCCACGCTGCAGTAGATTTAAAATCAAAAATTATTTTGTATTACTCACAGTTGCTCCTCTTGATCCAGACAAGTAGTAAACTGCTTGCTCCCCCTTCCACTCAGATAGAGGTTCATGGTGGGGAATGCCTAGACAAAGAGGTTACTCTCTCCACCAGGTGCAGCAAGAAGAAATGCCTTGTTCCTCTGCCTCAACAAGAGAGGCAAGAGTTTGTTCTGTTAACTCTAGCCTTGTGGCACAAAAGTCATACGCACCTCAAGAGCAGATCCCAGTCAACCACCAGTGGTAGCAAGGCCTAGCATGGCCCTAACTACCTCAGAACTGTCTACAGAGAAACATCCCACAGCTTCACCCAAACCTCCTTCCTGTTTCTTCCACCAACAGGTGGTCACAAAACAGACTGCTTTTTCCCACTCCTTGCTACATCTGGAAATATCTGTTCTACTGATACCAGAAGAGTCTACCTGAATTTAATAGCCAGCATGAACAAGGGGAGTGGAAAGCTTTCTGGAGACACAAAATTGGGCTAGGGTCAGCGGTATCAGTTACCTCCAGCGACATGTTGGGGCAGCAGGGTATTGGGACAATGCTACAGAGAACAGTTATGCATCCCAGAGCACAGCCAGCCTCAGCAGAGAGAAGACCCAAGAGCACATAGTCACCCACAACTTCTTCTCTTTGCTGATGCTGAGAGGCCTGAGTGTGGGCGCTGTGTTTTTTGGGATGTCTGAACACAGTCCTCTCATTCTAGAATTTTATTCTAACCCCTGATCTACAAGTAGGAGGTTCATGCCTCTCATTTCAATCCCTTTTTTGGCAATATCACTGAATTGCCAGCAGACCATCTGGAATGCACAGCTAGATGTGCCAGTTACCCCTCTACACACCTTCCTGTCCTAGGGTTTTCCACTTAGGAGAGCTTGAGGTGAACGCAATTATAACAATGATTTTGCAAGCAACCCTGTATAGCCTCTTTCTCCAGTCCTGAGCTCACTTCTGAGTGGGAGAAGTGTCATGTCTACAGCAAAGCACAGTAGACACAGGTATCCTTGGAAAACTGACCGGGCTTGATTTCACACCCTGATCACTCATCCCTGTTGCCATGTAGGACATACTAAGCCCTGAACCCCTCATGGATATCTTCAATTATCACCATTCCCATGTTTGACACTGCCTTGGTGGCTGTCCTTGCAGTCTGTGGACCTGACTGGTTTGTTCTGCTCTGAAAAACAAAACTTAGTCCCTTTGCCACTGTTCACACACAACAATGGTAAGAAAACAGGTGCTGCTGCAAAGCTTCCTCCTGCCAGAGTGGCTGCATGGTAAAGATGTGTCATTGGCCCCTTCTTTTCCCACCCCTCCCCTTGGGTGTCACCACCTCCCCTTCTCCCTGCCAGGCAGGAGGTTGGTTGATAGTTCCTGAGGTTTTCTGGAGAAACTCCTTCAGTAGGCACATGACGGTTCTTCCACTGGAGCTATTGGGCTCAGCGGCTTCAAGGTGCTGAGGGAACGGAAGGCAAAGGTGGATGGATCATACATAAAGTGGGGCGGTGGGCAGCCTCCATTGATGCTCTGCAGGGGAATAAAAAGAGGGATGAAGTCAGTGCTCGTGTAAGCTGCAAACAGTGAAGTTCTTCCCTGAAGTCCTTTGTCATACCCCTCTCTGGTACAGTGACACCTCCTTGAATAGGTGGTCATGCTTGTTCTTGCAGCAAATAGCACTAACGTAACCAGTGGAAGCACTTTGCTCATATCCTTGCTTCTACTCTTCAAGAAAAAAGCATGCACACCCCCCTCCTCCAGGACTGAGGTCCCTAGGATCCACATGACTAGGATCCATGGCACCTGTAGCCACTAAGTGAAACAGGACAGCCATGATGCGTTCACAGTCTCAGACTCAGAACAGCATCACTACCAAAAGGTATCATACAGAAAAGCTAAATTCAGATTCACTTGGCCTTGAAGTAGGACCTATTACAATTTTGGAGCAGGGAGACAAACCATGTAATCTCTGAAGACTCATTCTTCAGTCCCATTTTTTCAACGACTCTCCAGTAAGGATTTACAAATCACCCTTTCTTACTGTCTGAAGTCCCAGGCACACTAGAATTCTCCAGAGTTTTGGTTCTGGAGTCCACAGTTTAATGAGGAATGGCTGAGAGATGCTTGGAGGAAAAGATGCCACTTGAAGGCCTTACAGCCTGGTTTGTACCATGGCCACTAAAGACCATTCTCTCCCCTTTTGCTCCCAGTGTTCAGAGCATGCCCAAAGTAGATCCAGAGTAAGAAGGACAGAAATACCCATGCACTCCCTGCCCTGCATGACAAGACAGAAATGCTTCTCCCCACTAGGCTGTGCTGGTACCCATGCAAAGGAAATCATGGTGCCAAAGAAGTGACTCCACTCTGTTAAATGTGAAGAGTTTTCCTTTTACTTTTCAGGGACTTTGTTTTGTTTCTTTCCTTATGCAAGAAGAAGTACCAGTGGGGCAGCTACTTCACAGACACTTTCTGCTCAGGAGAGGAGGTCTCACTTTTCTATAGGCCAGCAGAGTGTTTAGTCATGATCCTGCAGAGTTCATTCCCCAGGAGTAGGTGTGAGCTATCGAGTGCCACAGCTGAGAAATTCAGCAGCTCAGAAACTCACAGAAATATCCCCTACTCTCATCTCACTTCTATCACTGTTGGGAACGGCTTTACGATATTTTTTGTGGAGGTTGGACAAAACAACGAGAAATGGGTTAGAAAAAACGTAAACACCTGCAGGTTGGGCAGACAAGTGATTGAGAGGAACACTGCAGAGAAGGACTTGGGGATGGATTGTTGATGAAAAACTCAACATGAGCTCGCAATGTGTATTCATAGCCCAGAAAGCCAACTGTGTCCTGGGCTGCACCAAAAGGAGAGTGGCCAGCAGGTCATGGGATGTGATTCTCCCCACTCTGCTCTTGTGAGACCCCACCTGGAGTACTGCATCCAGGTCTGGTTCCTCCACCATAAGAAGGACATGGAACTGTTGCAGCAAGTCCTGAGGAGGGCCACGAAGTTGATGACTGGAGCACCTCCCCTGCAAAGACAGGTTGAGAAACCTGGAGCTGTTCAGCCTGGAGAAGGGAAGGTTGTGTGGAGACCTCATAGCAAACTTCCAGTATCTGAAGTGAGAATACAGGGAAGCCCCAGAAGGACTCTTCATTAGGAACTGTAATGATAGACAAGGAATAATAGGTACAACCTGAAAGAGGGGAAATCTGTGTTGGATATTAGGAAGAAATTATTTACTGTGAGGATGAATAAGGTACTGGAACAGATTTCCCAGAGACGCTGTGGATGCCCCAATCCTGTCAGTTTTCAAAGCCAGGTTGGATAAGGCCTTGAGCAATCTAGTCTAGTGGGAGGTGTCCCTGCCCATGACAAGCAGGGTTAGGACTAGATGATCTTTAAGGTTTCTTCCAACCCTTAACATTCTGTGTGACTCAGACTGGCCTCTGGTGTTACATGACTCCCCATTGTCTTTTCTAGGCCTTTCCTAACTAGAGCCAAGGTTTCCTTTGCTCAGCAACAGCTGTTCCTCAAGAATTAGGCTTCCTAGAACAATTACAAACTTTACTGCCTCATCTAAGACAGAGGTTCATTTTGGCACTTCAAAGTCAGGTGTATCAGACAGCTGCAACCATGTAACAACACAGCAAGGTGATGCTTTGATGCTTCTGCCTCTACCCTACCTGGGTTTCAATTTGTCATCACAGGACAAGCACACACAAATTTTCACCAACAGCTTCTCAAATGGTTGGTCTCCTCCAATCATGCACAGCAAATCAGAGTGAGCTAGGAAAGTGTCCAGAAGCCAGGCCCTGGATGCTGCAGTAACTGCAGCAGGATATGGAAGCCTCTGCCTCCAGGCTCTTGGTTGCAGTTCAGTCCCATGGGGCAGCCTTCATGTCAAGAAGGACCTCCAAAAGCCAGCGTCGGCAGCGTGTTCCTGCCTAGTTGGTATCTCCTCTGCAAATTAAGATGGGCACTTGAAAATGGAAAATGCCAACACGGTGCTTGGCATCAGCTGTGCCTGGAGTTTCAGCCAGCAAATCATGCCCTGCTACAATCCCCCGACACCTTGGCCAGCAGCATAAGAAACAAGAGAGGCAGATTTAAGGGCCTTTACTCAATAGCCACCTGCTGTGGGGTTATATATGGTGTGTGCTCTGGCAGGCCTCAGAGCTGGAGGGTAACATAGCAACCCCTATTCAAAGCTAAGGGGCAGAATAAATCAGCACATTTGTCCTTCTCCAGAGCAGAGAAGGTCCCCTGCCAGTGCCAAGAGGGAATGGGAACAAAGAACCTGGCAGTCCCCTCCATTTTGAAATGCCAGACAGGATTAGGGAAGGCAGCTGAATCAGTTCATTTCTGGCAGACGGCAGAAATGAAGAGGCTGCAGAAAGATGGGTCCAAAGGACAGACGAAAGTCATCTACAAAACTCACCAGGGCTTTGGCTGGGAAGGTGCCCTACAGTTTCTCTATGAGCCTTCTTCTGGGGCCAGTGTGCAGGGCAAAAAGCCTTTCCAGGGCACTGTGAGGAAGAACAAGGCACAGAACGAGGATTGAGGTGAAGGACAGGGATGTGAGAAGACACAGGAGAATGGAGAGATTCACAGGTGGCCAGGCAGCTGCAAGTAAGGCTCAAATTGTACCCAATTTTGTATCTTCATCATGGCACCTCTAAAGCAGCCACCGGATGATGGCTGGCTTTCAACAACAGCAGACAAAGGCAGTGTCTGAAGGGGCCTGTGCCCAGCTGCAGGCAGTACTGCAGCTGTCCTTATTCATGGCAACCCCCTGACCAGTCTGCACTCCTTTATAACCCTGAGCAGTACAGAACTGTCTTGCACCTTCTCCATGACTAACAGGGCAGCACTTCTGCTATGGACCTTGTTGGAATTAAGAAACCTCTGAACCCCTCGACTCTCTTCTTGCAGAGGAGCATTTTTAGACTGGAGCTCATATCCTGCTCTAGGGCTGACAAGGCCTGATCTGGCTTAGTCCAAGACACCATTTGGGATCACAGCATGTGGTGGTCTGGCTTTGAGGAGTAGCACACAGCAAAGTTCTGTAGATGTGTTTCCAGAAAGAAGACGGATAGAGCTGCCTGCCAAAGAGGGGAACATGTTCCTCCCACCCACTTGCTTGGGCCAGCTGTCTCCCTGTAGTCTGGGCAAGTGTCCTAGTCAGACTGCCCTTCTCCCTGAGCACCCAGCCCCAGGTTTTCATACTTGGGACATTGCTTTGGCTATTGGAAGGGTGTTAAGAGTGGTTGCTGCTGCGGCAGATCCCCAGGGAGTTTGCCATAAACCTGCCTGACAGTCTCTGGTGAGCAACCCCAGACCAGCTCCTGCAGAGGCTCCTTAGAGCGCAAACAATATGTGCTTGACATTAAAGGCTCGTGTGTTCACTCTAATGGCATTCGGGCAGCTGGGTAACAAGCACAGAACGGAGCCTAATATGGGTCCTGTGCTAATGGAAATCATTAACCAGAGCCCTCCATTTGTTAAGCAATGTATTTACACAGCTGGGGAATGGCCCAAGTCAGAATCAGTTGGCTGCCAACAAGAGGGCACACATACACTGTCACACACACACGCACACGCTCCCTTGCACACACTCACTTGCTCCCACACACCTCAGGTACTCCCCAGGACGCAGACGCTTCCTGTTCACTTGTCCAAATCTCTCTGTGTACACACAGACCTCCTCCTCACTTGGAAATCACAAGGCACTACGCCTCTCTCATACAGATCTTGTCTGCTTATACAGTAACTCAAGCCAACAGGCAGAAACTCCACATCATTCAGGAGATGGTCATCGCTGCTTGTGCAACTCCTCAGTATACAAGGTAGTTCTGGTACCTGCAGCCACCCATGCTGCCTCATTGTATAGCTTATTTGAGTTAGATGAGCTCCAAAGGGAGGTAAGCTCATCTTACACCCATCATTCAACTAACTACATGCAGACTACCTTGGTCAAGGACATATCTTCACCCATGTATGTGCACCTACATGTAACACTCACTCTTGCAAACCTGTATTATTATCACCAATAGTGTTATCACCTTTAAATACAGGTGGTAAATAAGCAACAAGGTTTGAAACATATCTGAAGCACAATAAAGAAGCACACCTAAATATAGCAACTTGGATGGAGATGCCTCAAAGAAGAACCTCAAAGAAAACACAGAAGAAGAAATGTAGAATTTCAATCCTATTAGCAACTTTCAGAAAACAGAGAAATGAGCAACTGTTCCATAAATCCATTTGTAACATAATTGTACATTTCAGCAAAGAAAAGGTACCTAGGAAGATGATAAACATGCAAACATAAATCTACTACTACAAATCCACATTCCTCCTAGAAACAAGGCTGTTACCTCTTTGAAGTCCTGGAAAATATCCCAAATGCAGATTATAATTTTGGTCTCGTGATTCCACAGAACTGTGGTTCTCCTCTTTAGACAAAGCAAAAGCAAGCACAGCTCCAAGTGTGCTTTCAGCTGTTGGAATGGCAATCCCCAGGAGGGGGGATATGCAATTATCCAACACGTCTTCGAAGGGAGTGGTGTGCTAGGGGTGAAAATGAAGTCCCGCTTAAAACTTTTTGGTCCTCTTTCATAAGAGCTCTAGTACCCTGGTGGGATTCAAAATCAGATCAGCTTCTGCAGTCTGCCAACCCGTCCCTACTCAAGGCCAATCCAGCACAGGAGTCCCTTCTTTCCTGCTCTTGGGCCCCAGTGGTTGGGAAATGCTGCTGAACTCCATTTAAAGGATGCTGCCTTCCAGTGGTGGGTGAATGATCCCTTTGCAGTCTGTAGACTCACTTGTTAAAAGTCCTTTGGGATGAAAGGCACCATGTAATTGCAAGTTGTAAAGGCGCATCCGATTCCCACCACCACCCTGTGTGGAAAGGAATAAATCCCCAGAACAGTCTTGGCAAAGACAGATCCTTGCCTGAGATGCTGCCTCTTTGTGAGACAGTTGCCTTACCCAGGAGTGGACAGAGCCAGAGGTAGTACCAATGTCCAGGCAGGGCAGAGAGAGAGTAAAGGCCATCAGACTCCATAGTGGAACATTTACAGCTACACTGCTTTTAATTCCACTTTGCCCTCCTTTCCATCACCCCTGCCAGGTGGTTAGAAAATAAACTCCCCCACGCTTCAACTTCAATGTGTGAAAACATCACCTCTGAGCAAGGGAAGGGGACCCACATGCCTGCTCCTAGTTACAACTGTAATTCCAAACATGGTTCTCACCAGGCCACTTCCTGTCACCTCTGCCTCAGTTTCTCCAGTGCATAACACAAGAAATGTCCAGGTTTCTGCTGGAATAAAATTAATATTATTCCTATCTGGTGTAACCCGTGATTTAGATTTAGAATGAGAATACTGGTGACAGCAAAAGCTAAAAACATCAGTATGTTAAGTAGCATTTATACTAAGTCAAGGACTCCTCTGACAGTGAGAAGGCATGAGAAGCTGGGAAGGGAAACATCCAGGACAGCTGACCCAAACTGGACAAAGGGCTGTTCCATATCACATGATTGCATAAACTGGTGTTTTGTCTTCCCAAGTCACCGTTATGCATGATGGAGCCCTGCTTCCCTGGAGATGGCTGAACACCTGCCTGCTGATGGGAAGTCATGAATGAATTCCTTGTTTTGCTTTTCTTGTGTGTACAGTTTTTGCTTTCCCTATTAAACTGTTTTTATTTCAACCCACAGGCTATCTCACTTTTACCCTTCCAATTCTCTTCCCCATCCCATGGGGGTAGCAAAGTTAGCAGCTTCGTAGACCTCAGTTACCAGCTAGGGTTAAGCCGTGACAGTACACCACTGTCAGGCAGCCGGGATGAATTAATTAACATCTAGGTGTTTCGACCTTCTGAGGAGAGGCGATTTGCTTTCAATTACAGTCTTGCTTCAGGCAGTTTTCAAGAAATAGTCGCTGGCAAGCAGGACCAGCTCCTCCAGTGGAGCAACAATTCATATTTAACTACTTCTTCATTAAGTCCAATAGGGCCTCTGACAATTTATTCCAGTCACAGATCTGGAGCAGCAAAAAGAGTAACTTGTCAAAGGCAAACTTCTTTCTCCTGAAAGTCTCTCTTTCACCTCCAGGTTCATATGGAATTTTATTTCAGGGAATGGTTAAAAGATATACCATGATAGAACTTCATTTTACGATTACTCTTTTCCCTTCTCTTCCAAGAAAAGAAAAGGTCATTTCCAAATGCTGTTTTGACAAGGAACCCAAAATTTTGCAGTTAGCACTGTTTTCTTACATTTTCCAATACCCTCCCCTAAAAGACTGAAAGACCTGTCTTCCACCACCACCAACATAAGGCTGCCTAACACCTACTTCCTTCTATACCACTGCATTGCAAAAAGCAGTTCAACAGTTTACAAACATATCACTGTTCCTCTTAGAAAGGTTAAAAATATTCAAAAAAAACAAACCAATCATTTGCAAATGTGTGTGCAGAGTTGTCCGGAGGCAACTACCAGGCTTAGAGAGGTGCCACCAGACAGACAACACTGAACCTTTTTGGAAGGTACTTCAAAAGGCCTACCAGATGCTTGCTGGTCACTTGCCCAAAAGCAGAAATAGGCCAGTTTCAGCTATGGGTCCTTACTAGCACCAGCACGATAAGCCTTTCTTCTCCGCTCTCACATGTCTTTAGATACATCTTTGAGAAAGCTGCCTGAAAGCTTTGATTTTGCCTGCTTGACAACCTGAAGGAAAGAGGCTGCACAAATAAAAGGGACAGATGGGTCATACAGAGGGGCAGGCTGTCAGTGCTCCCTGGCCAAGTCGGGGAACTTACAGCTCCAGGGTCCCAGTGAAGATCATGCTCTGAATAAATTTTTTAGGAACAAGTGAATCCTACTAGTGAGCTGTGTCTTCCCCCCACTTTTTCCCCTTCTGAAAAAAAATGGCCTCTGCTTGCTGCATACCTGCAGCAGCTCCTGCACATACCACGGGGTCTGCCTGTGCCTGAGCAGGAGGAAAGGAAGGCACAAGAGTAGCTCCAAGCAAACACAGACTCAGGCAAAGCACGATCTGGCCCTAAATCTCTCAACTGCATCTGAGTAGAGTCCTTAACAGTTTTGGACTGTACAGAAGTGACACTACCTTGCCCTCTCCTTCCTTCCCACCTTCCCCTTTCCAGCCCTTGCTGTGTGGCAGGAATATCCTTCCGCCAGGGAGATCATAGCCAGCTGCCTCACAGTCCTTCTCCCCTGGGGCCAGGAACCCCGGGTACAATGCTTCTCACAGAGCCTGCATGTGGTGTGTACTTGGCTGTGTGCAGCTTCCAGTTTCCATAAGGCCAGGGCAAGCAGATTCCCTCTAGCCAGGCAGGTTGGCACAGAGCAGCATGCTGCTTTCAACTTACAGGGTACCCAAATTAAAACTGCGAAGTGAGTATTAATTAGCCTGGCATGAGCAGGCTGTGAACACATGCTGACATAGTGTGCTTGCCTCTGGACAAACCACCCCAGCTGTGGAAGCCAAGCACAGGAAGTGGGTGTATTATGGGAGAGGTGTGTGGGAAAAGAGGATTACAGCTCAGGGGACTGGGAGAGGCAAAGGGTGCCAGGTTCCCACAGCCACTGAACAAAAGGGAGCAAGGAGCAACTGCAGTGGGCCTGCATGCAGTGGTAAAAGAAGTGCCTAATCTGTCATCTTAGACTTGAAGCTGTGACAAAAACCAGTAGCTCTCAGTGACCCTGTGCCATCCTTTACATCTCTCTGCTCCATCACCCAGGTATGACCAAAAAATCATTAAATCTGACCTCCCTCTCTGTGAAACACACCTTGCCACTTTCCAGCCCCTTGAACCACTAGCCATAGCCTCCAGTGATACACAGGGCTGTGCCAGGAGCAGCCTTTGCCATAAAATCCACTAAAAGCAACGCTAAGTAATGTCTGGACTCATATGTTTGTAATAGTTTTTAACAGACAGAGGTATTACCCCACTGGATACACTGGATCTTTCCCAACACTGAGGAAACTCTGGACAAAATCTTTTGCCAGGAGTTATTCAGAACAAGGGTTGGCATTCTTCAGGACCAACTATCCCTGCAGAGACCTTCAGCAGGCAGCTCACTGGCTGGGTTGGGAGGATCATGGGGTACACAAAGGGATATTCATGCTCTCACTTCACAGAGGACCTTCTCCATTTTGCTCAGCAGAAGTGTACCCATCAGCTGGAGACAAGTGCTCACCTGGGAAAATGGAATGCCAAAAATCTCCGTAACAGGCTTTTCCTCGTCAAATAATCCAAGGATGCAACTGGCTGTGGAGGTAAGTCTGTCTTGTTGATTCTGAAGGGCAGGTTCAGGTTTAGGCATTCAGTCACGTACTAAAAACAACGAGGAGGGCCTTACAAATTGTTAGCAACCCACAGTTTGGGATTTCTGCTGCCCAAGATGTCCGAGTTGTTTATACTCATGGTATGGTACATATCATGACACAGCTCTAAAAACACGTCTTGAAGTTCTCACTCTGTCTCTTCAGGTCAATCACACTTTCTGCTGGTTTCTCAGCATAACTCACTCTGAAATTGCAATCATGGTATCTATCTCCCTCTGGGATGCATCCAGAGCATGAGATAGAAGGGGCAACATCTGTGTTTATGTATATATATATGGATAAACACACTGTCTTCTCATTTTCAGAAATCATTACTTCATGCTGTGCAGCCAGAACCACAGGTTTGCACCAATTATGCTCTGTCACCTAGTGTGCCTGGCATTTGTGTATAGCTCAGGCATCTGCCTAGAAGGCTCAGGCCAGCATATCTCCTGCTCAACTCCACACTGAAAAGGTCCCTTGTTTAGGAGAAGAAAAGCCAGCATATTTTTCAGTGGCCTTGTAGAATGCAGATAAAAGAGATAAGAGACAGGGAAGTCATTCAAGGGATCTGGCCCCTGTCCAAGCAGAGGGTGTTCTCAACATTGATAAGATCAAGGCAAGAGCACAAGAGGTTTATGTTCCGATTTAAAATTCTTATTTTTACATAGCAGAAAACATCTGTCTCATCAGCCAGGTTATCAGATTGGCCTGGAAACCCTTACTTCCTCTCTGCCGGCCCTAACAAGATCCCTTGCCAGGGGCTTGCCAGTTGTGTCTTCTACCCACCTACTGCTGCTGAGATAAGCTCAGCTCCACTAATCTCATTCAGAGACTGCAGGTAGGAGTTCATGAAGGAAGAACAAGAGTAGGAATAAATTAAAGGCTTGTAACCCTCCTCCCAAGTGGGCTTGGAGAACTGAAGACTTGTGGTATTATAGACACTGTAGGACAGGCCTAAGCATTCAGAGCTGACCAAGCCTGGCCCAGGACAGAGGCAGCTACACCCCATGAATAAGTGCACATACAGTCATCCTCCTTCCAGTACTAAGGAAGTGTCTCCATGTAGCACCCAACTGACCACGCAAAGATCTCTGGATGCTAAAATACCCACACATATTTGCCTTTCTTCCAGTTACAGACATTACTCTGGCTGACACTTCGGGGGCACCAGTGACCAGGTCAGCACACACACATTGCCCACCTCACTGTGAAACACCCATGTAGGCTTATGCCTATCCTTCACCTCGCACTGATGTGTGCTGTGCTACATGTGTCTATAATGTACAAATCTATACATGCTGGCACCTCTAATTTATCTCTGCTCACCTGCCCACAGGGACTGATTGTCTTGTTCCACTATCCTTTACTGGGTGCGAACAAAAGCAAGATTTTTATTTTTTTTTAAATATTATTTGCTCTTCACTGTAGACTGCGACCTCTCACAGCTTCTGTTATTCCTGAAAACATTTCAAACATGATTGAGCTGCTGCATTTTAGAAAAGGTTATTAATCTCTCTGCTTTAATCTGACTAGGTTCTTAGACTTGTCACATCACTGTCCTATCATCCTGCTCAAGAACCACTGAGTAAGTGGAAAGGCTGTAGCTGATCACCACCTGAGCTGGCCCATGGGAAACTTAAGTAAAGGAAACACAGCAAGGTGACACCTTAGTGTTAAAAGAGCAGCAAAACCCAGGCCAGGTCACCGGCTTAAGAAAGACTCCCAAGGACCATGAATATTTCCAAGGGCTGTGTTTCCACGCTAGAGGGCAGAGACAGGCCCCTCCATCTTACCTTCCCATGGCAGACTCTTCCAGCAGAAGAGGGAGGAAGAGCATAGCTGCGATGATGCACGAGAGCACAACACTTTGCATCCTAACATGCCAGCAAAGCCCCAAGATGGCAAGGCAAGCAAAGTATCACCAGAAGGTGGGTATTTTTATAAGCACACGTTATCTCACAATCACATACGACACTGATCTCAGCAAAAACAGATGAAAATGCTTCGCTGATTCTACTAGAAGGTCACTATCACCATCATCCTTACACAAGAGAGAATAAGCACAATCCTTTCTCTGTCAGCAGCAGGAGAACTGCAGAGAGAAAGCAAGCATCCTTGCTTCAAACCCTTGGCACAGGCCATTAGGTAGCTTTCCTGCTCCTCAGATCAGTTCACTAACTGCATCTCCATTCAGCTGTACACTGTCTGGATGTCACTGCCCATCGCAGTTCAGAAAGGGGCTCTTTACCTAGGCTGAAACAGGAGCACCTGTGCATTAGGGCTCCTCAGGACTACAGTGACACAAGCAAACTGGTTCACATGGTGATGTTTCCTGTTCAGACATGCAAACTGTTGTCTGGTTTCTCCTGTACCAGCTCATCAACCCATTCGCTAAGAGAGATCTGTCTTCATTTCTTCGACTCTCACCATGATGGCCAAGTTCCAACACTGAGCCTGTGTCACCAGACCCTCAGCAAGAGGGAGCCAAGCCTCTCACCTTGCTTCCTGCTATCACTCTGCAAAAGGCCACATTCACCAGGGCCTCAGAACAGCCCTTCCAAGTGACCTTAGGTCCCTCGTGTGCTCTGACTCCACTACTGAATGTTGGGTAACAGCCAGAAATCACAGAATGGTTGAGGTTGGCAGGCATCTCTAGAGACAGCTGAGTTCAACCCTCCTCCTCTGAGCAGGGTCAGCAGGAGCTTGTTGTCCAAGACTGTATCCTGGCGTGTTTTGACTATCTCCATGGACAGAGATTCCACAAATTCTCTGGGTAACCTGAATATCCTGCATTTCAACTTGTGCCCGTTGCCTCTTGTTCTGCTGCTGGGCAACACTGAGAAGGAATACTGTGCCAAACATGTTTTGCTGGCTGGATTAAGGTTTTCCCTTAAATGATGAGAGCACAGCATTGTCCTCCAGAGGTATTGACCTCTCTCAGCTGCTTCCAGAGTTGAGGCACCTCAGCCAAGTATTCTGCCAGAGACCTGCTGCCTCCTTTCTCAGCTGGGTACACAAAAGCGAGCATTCACAATCACTTGAAAAATGGAAGCAAAAATGCACCTTTACCTAACAGCTCTGCCACCAAAACAGACCAGCAAGAGACTGTGAAATGCCATATGCTATTGTCAGGGAAACCACACAAGTGCCTCAGGTAGAAAAGCACTGTCCCAGCATGGCAGGGCTGGCTAGAAAAGAGTGAATTTTGTACCATCTATCAGAATAGTGTGCTCTCAGTTTCTGCAGTTTGTTTTAGTGCAAGCTGACCTGGGTTTAGGAAGCCAAGGGATAATTGTCCTCTCAAATTCTCCAGGGGCACAAGAGTAAGCCACAATAAGGAGCTTAAAGTGTCAGAGGAAACAGAGGCATCGCTGAAACCCCAAGCACCACTGGAAATAGCTGTGTCCAGGGACACCCAAGCAAAAAACAGCAAAAGCACATGGGGCAGGCATAAAGGAAGATGATAAACTAGTTGCACTAAAACATCGCAGCAGGATTAGACAGCCAGTAGATCTGAAGGACACGCACTGTCTGGGGATTGCTCATGGGGCACAGGAGGACATAGATACATTGAAAACAATCCAAGCAGGAGCACATGACAATACATAATAGATCAGGATTAACTGTGCAATCAGAAGTACCAGGTCACTGTAGGGCTGCTGGAAGACAGAACCAAAGCACCCTGGCAGAAAGCATATGAAGAGTTAGAGAAATACCACCCAGCTCTGCAGAGGGCTTTAGCCAGTCCTACCTGCTTCTTCTCCACTCAAGACACTAAATTCACCCCCACAGCAGCGATGGGCAGTGGCACCCAACAGCATGCTTATAAAGAGCAGCACCTGTGGGTACACAAAGGCATCAGTCCTATTTCCTGCTGGGCAAGGTGTAAACCCTGAAGGTTCCTGGTCTGTCATTCATCCCTCTTGAAAGGCTATAAATTACTGCAGTGAAAGTAGCAGCTTTATCACAAAGGATATTTGTTTTCTTCACCTTGACCTGTTTTGGCCTGTGTATCACAAACATGAGAAGGACCATACAGGGCTCAGGGGACTGAGGTACACCTGCTTTGGCTGCCATGTGCAAGGTCACACACACACAGAATCAGAAAATGGTTTGGGTTCAAAGGCACCCTAAAGATCATCTAGTTCCAAACCCCCTGCCATGGACAGGGACACCTTCCACAGGACCAGGTTGCTCAGAGTTACCATATGAACTGGCATTGAACACTTCCAGGGATGAGACATCCACAACTTCTCTGGGCAACCTGTTCCAGTAACTCACCACCCTCACAGTAAAGAATTTCTTCCTAATATCTAAACTAAACCTACCCTCCTTCAGCTTAAAGCCGTTTCCCCTTGTCCTATCACTACATGCTCCCGTAAAAAGTCCCTCTCCGGCTCTCCTGTAGCCCCCTTTAGGTGCTAGCAGGTGCTATAAGGTCTCCCCAGAGCCTTCTCTTCTCCAAGCTGAACAACCCCAACTCTCTCAGCCTGCCTTCACAGGAGAGGTGTTCCAGTTCCCTGATCATCTTTGTGGTCCTCCTCTGTACTCGTTCCAAAAGATCAATGCCTTTCTTGTGTTGGGAGCTAAAGAGCTGGATGCAGCATGCCAGGTGGGTCTCACAAGAACAGAGCAGAGAATCACCTCCCTCAACCTGCTGGTCACGCTGCTTTTTGATTCAGCCAAGGACACATCTCCCACAGCACCATACAGCATTGACCAAAAGAAAGCCAAGATACCCACAAAGGAGTCAGGAGTTGGCTGAAGAGTCAACGGGCTGCTAAAGACAAAAGACTCGGAGGTGCAGGCAGCAAAAACTACAAGGAGGAGACTTGAGCAAACCGAGCCCTGACAGGTACGTGTGCTTTCAAGCATGAGATGCTCAGACACCGCAGTGTCACCCCAGCTACAAAGGCACTCAAGGAATGCAGCTCTCATCTGCCATCACCCCGTCCCATATCCCATACAGTTCTGCAAACACCAGTGCACCATGCAGGTATAGTCCCTTTTCCACAGCTATCTACCAGTACCTCTTACTCCTACCAAACACCACTTGTACCTCAGATCAGCACTTGGTCAAGAAGGATCCAAATGACACCCTACAGGACAGCTATGATGTGTGAGTTCAGAGTATGGTATATAGCCTTTCACCCCAAGGAAGCTCCGAAACCACAATCTCCAAAATGGAAAAGACAACATATTAGTAGCCTTGTAAGCACCTAATCTAAATTTCAACTACATTCTATACTCCAGACTAGCAGCTTTTGTTATGCAGCTGATCAAGCTGCAGGAAATCTCCAGAAATCATCTTCTGGGCACAGATGTTCAATGAGGATTGCCACATTTAGACCTATGTGGAAAGATGAAGGAACTGCACCAGCAAAGGACAACTTACATGAATTTTAATTACTTTAGTCTTCGCTCCACAATTCTTCTTGAGCAGCATCTTCTGAAAGAGAAGTAGAATCCAGGGATTAGTAGAAGTAGCATGAGAGAACAGAAAGAGGTTGTAGGGAGTCCCTTTTCATCAACATTTAATTAAAACAAGATGGATGGATGGTTAAGTGAGATGTGAAAGATTAAGATTTACCAAAGGTGTCCATCAAGTAATCAACCTCATCAGAGACTGTCTCACACAGCCTGCACAGAGTCCTTTGGCAGTAGCTAATATCTTGGATTTTGAAAGAACACACAAGGACTTTCACAGAGAAAGATATGGAACAACTGCCTAAAAGGAAGTTTCTTCCTAATGTCCGTCAATTAGTGGTTAGACTTTGCCCTGGAGCAGGTGAGTTTATCTTCCTTTATGAAGGAATAAACAGTCTCTTTCATGTAAATGTGGATGCTCCCATTCTTTAAGTTATTTTAATTATACTTATTTATTTAGAATTTTAAAAACCAAGGTAAAAGCACCTGCCTGCAGTCCTAAATCCCTTTGCCATATATTGTAGGAGGCATTGAAGTTGTCTTAACAAGAGCTGCACAACTCAGCAAACAGGATATACTTGAACCAGCAATTACTCTGTGTAAATGCAGAAATAAACAGGTAAGTAGCAGTTCTACACCAGTTCTGAGACAGTGCTTTGAAAGGTGACAAGTGAATAAAATTATTCTTTCTCCCAAAAAAACATGTCAAAAAACTCCCAAGTGGAAATACAAGGCTTCAAGAGAGAAGAGTGTTTTCCATTCAAAAAAAAAAAAAACAAACCTACTTCAGTTACATTTTCCATAGTGAAAACCCTGGTGATGGAGGCATGTCAGGAAGAAACTTCTCCATCAGCTTTTGAAAGAAATAATAGATTTTCCTAGCTCCTGTTTTCTACCCTTCTTCAGTTGGAAAGCTGTGTGAAGTGTGGGAAAACACTCATCACACTCACATTCTCTCACAAAACAAAGTGCTTCTCAGATGAAGTTCTTAACACAAAAGACCTGTAGAAAGACATCCCACCATTTTACCAGTATGGGTGGTAAATAGCAAGACCCTTGTACTTTCTCTTTTTTGTTTGTTGTCTTCCCACTTTTTCCAGTACAAGACAAAATAAAAGCAACAGTACAACTTGACAACTCAAAAAGCTTTAAAAATCCAAAATACACAAACAACACTTAAAAAAATTCAGAAGGAAAACTGCTATCCCAAAACTCAAGACAGTGCTCAGGTCAAAGTACTTACTATTTTTCCAGTAGAAAGCGCAGTTGGAAGGGAGAAAAAAGCCTCCACCACCCTCAGTCACTCTAGGTCCCACAAGCACACCTTTGCAACCCCAATTCACATAACTGCCCAAAACTCAGAGAGGGAGTCGGAGCCTCACCCAGCACTTCTATGCACATCAGCCTCTTTGATCTAAAACCCAGAACTCAGGACACTCACAGCCCACTTTGAAACTTTCACATATGTAGTTCGGGGCTCAAGGACAGTGTATTTCACTGTCCAAGCAAGCATGAGGAAGAAGAGAGGTGCTGCAAGGATTCTGAACTTTTAATCCTTTAGCAGGTGAATCCTAATGCTGTCTCCATTATTCAAAGGGCTCAACAGTAGCCATGCCTGATGGCTCTGTCCCCAGGTCTCACCTGGCAGCACGGCACCAAGGTTTCTAACATAAAAGGACCCAACAGGTCTTTGCATAAACTAGGTAGAAGACAACATAGGGAAAGGCTGAGCTAAACTAACCTGGGCCTGGGCTGTCCAACTAAACAAGTAATTCCCAGGGAATTCCTATAAAGCATCACAGGGCTCTGTTCCCAGCCAGGCTGCAAGACAGCTATTGCAAGGCTGCTATTTACTGTGAGGTCACTGCCTTTCTTAATACCCCCACAACCACCCAGTGAAAAAGATCGAGAAGGACGAAGAAATTGGTGGGGCTGACAAACCTGACAGTTTAGGGAAGGGCAAAGTCAATAGTTGTGAGGTCTTGCAAAGTTTTGGTCTCTCCATAAGTTTTTCTTCCAGACGCTGTGAAATGGCTGGTGGGGATGAGAAGGGTAGACTAGATAGCTCAAGTCACAAGCTCACCGGTGGGATAAAATGTGCAAGACACAGTTGGGTTGAGCAATGAAAGCGAGAATCAGGATTCCTGATTCTGAGCCCCATCCTCCAGGGGAAGAACACTGTAACAGCAGAACATACCCTGCAACACATTTGACTACAAGCTTCTTTGGGCGAGACCCTCAGTTTATCTAGGCTGCTATAAAGCTGAGCTTTACAGTGGTACTTGGCCCCCAAGGATGAAGCGAGACAGTGACATCAAATTCCTCAGTGCCTCAGCAACAAAACTGGATTCCCTGCTGAAAAGGGAAAAACAGAACTCTGTTGTCCAGGGAGAAAGTACAACAGCTTCCAGCACAGTCACGTCCACAGGTCCCCCGATAACTCCATCAGGAGGCAACAAAAGACATTATTTCCCAACTACAAATTAGCAGAGGCAGCAAGATATTTACCCATCCCGGCCTTCTATTAAAACATATAGGGAGAACCAACAGAAACAGAAATAAGAAGATGACGACAAAGGCTGACTGAAAAGTTATAACTAGCCTGTAGACAGATAGACAACCAGCCAGACTCTTCCAAGAGGAATTCAGGTGTTCAGCTGCATCCCAAGTCCTGCACTTCTGGTGAAAAACAAAGTGCTATTTTAATGATGCTTTTGTGATAAGCTTAAATTATATGAGGATCTTACCACTGCGTACACTATTGTTACAGTTCAGAGACTGCACTGTGCAGCAAGAGCAGGATGCCCCACATAACAATTTTTGTTCCTCTTGTGTTTCCTCTTTCTTCCTGGTGTTCCTCTTGATGGACTTAGTAGTAAACTGAAAACATTACATCCCCTCATACACAGGCTGTCAAACTGCAGCATAAACCTCAGCACAGCAAGCTCCCTGAAACTGCTGGGTTCTCCTATTTCCACTTAGGCTGAAAGCAAAGCAAGACTACTTGTGTTGCACTCTTGCAGCTTCCAGGTCCAAGATCATAGTAAGATACAAAACAGAGGGAGGAAGAGAAAGAGTAAGCCAGCCACATGATCCTTCAGCTGAGAAAAAATACATAGAAGGCTAGTTATCAAACATTATTCTATTTAATGAAATTACTTCCACCTCACTGGCAGCCACACACTTTCTGCACCCAGCACATTTAAGCCATGCTTTACAAAAAGTAAGTCAAGGATCTTTGAATGGTTTTCCATTCCTCAGTTTTCCCTTTCCTTGCCAAACCTGAGTGCAGACTTTCGGACAGGGAAGCTAAAATGCAGTGCTGCTTAGCAACAGCCAGGGACTTTCCACGGCAGCCTCTCCTCATCTTCCCTCTGGAGACCTCCACGTCACAAGCCAGCCATGAGATGCAGCAACTCATTAACTCCTATTTACATAGATACAAGGCAGAACTGAAATAACATTTATTTGGCTACATGACTTGCAGTAGCTTAAAGCAGGGAGAATGGCCTATTACAAAGGTGACATATTCAGTTCAGTAACCCTGGGATAAGTCCTAACTACAGGCCAATGTGAAAGTGCAGTTTTATTTCCTCTAGTTATTTTCTGGGAGTTATGACAAACAAAAGAGCAGAGATAAATCAAAGGTCATGAAGAATATTAGTAGCAGAGCTGAGAATAAACCACAGAGTATGGTTTCCGAAACTCTTTCTTCCACCTGTAGATAAGGAAATGGAAGAAAAAGAGGCAGCATCCCTATTTCAATTAAAAAGTCTCTCCTGCTGGTCTCTGACAGAACTGCTTTTTATACACACATTTCTGCTTTTGAATAGTTTCATTTTCACTACCTACACAGGACAAAGCAACAACTCTTGGGTTTGGGGATATTTTTAACTGTTATTATTTATTTTGTTATCTGGTCATAGTTTTAAGCCTGTCCAGAGTTGGCAGTTTAATTATTACTGTTTTTTCAGACCAGTTTAGTCTATTTCATGCGAGAGAGCACAGGAACACTCAGTTCAACAACTCATCATTTAATGACACACTTCATCAAATGCTACATACTGACACACAATCAGCCTGTTACAGCTTAAGAGTTTCACAGGGATTCTTACTTGCTTAACGAAAAATACTTCAAAATTTAAAAAAAAAAATCTATTCTGTAACTTGACTCAAAGACCAGACTTTCAGAAGAACATCAAGCAGGCCAGAAGTCTGATTTTCTTTAGTTTGCTGGGGACCTCCCACAGAAGGACTGGTGCAATTTGGAGGTATGGACATATCTGTCCTCTTGTTGACATCGTAAAGCTCTTGACAGGATACAAAGTTTTAAGCAGTCCAAGCTTTCAGAAAGCCTCCTCAGCTTCATAACCCTCATTTTACTTCCATGCTGTTAACCCTACCAGCCAGTTTCCCAGGTACTACAAGGCAGACCAAGCTTAAAAGTCTAGCATAAAAACCAGAGAAACAGACTTATGATGTTGCTGACTTTGTTCAAAAACAAGAACTGAAAGAGGAAACATTACAGTGTGAGGAGAAATTGCACTCTTAAGTCACAGCAGAAGGCTGATGCAAAGGGAGAAACCATGCCCAGTGATGCAATGTGCAGAAAGAAAACTGCCTCACAAACTGCAAGGCAGTGAGACAGCTCTCTGGCTCATTAAGCAGACGGATAAAGGGGTCTCAACGAGATGCATCTTGGGACAGGGAAGTGAAGCAAATGCCAGTGCAGAGTCAATGCCCACTTGTGGGCTCCAGCCCAACATCACTCTCATTGCACACAGCGAGCCGGCTCAGGAAGCATGGCCCTATGGCCCTTCTCTCCTGGGATAGCACTTGAAAGCAAAGAGCATGCCTGATCTCCTTTCCTAACAGCCTTCAGAGATGGGTTTGGTCCAGGAGGAACAGCTTTTCCCACCAGCCAGCTGCCAAACAAAGCCTGTCCCCTGCCCTACCACTGCTTGGGCAGGGAGAGTGTGCAGAGGGTTAAGGTGCAGGGCAGGGGTGCAGCTGCAGCACAGTGGGCAGATGAGGTCAGGGCGCTGCACAAAGTGGCCATTGTGCAGCATGCTGCGGTCATGGGCTTCTGCTTGCCCGAGTCCCACCTCCACCCCACGGCGTGGCACCGACCCACAGCCCAGGGGAGCACAGGGGCCCACAGCTGCGAGCCACTGGAGTGGGGAGACACGTGCAGGCAAACCTGCGGCAGCCTCGTGCCACTGACAGACCAGAGCATTTCAGCAGGGCCCTTTCTACAGCACAGGCTGAATTAAAGCAAGAGGATCAGCTTCCCCCAAAGGCAGTGTTTCCACAAGCCAGACATGAAACCCCAGCAAGGCCCCAGCCAGAGCTCAGTAGCAAGGCTGAACCTTTCAGCGCCTTCGCCTTCCCATTTCAACAGCTTCAGGCATCTCCAGGCTTATATATCACAGCCCAGTACCCCCTGCTTGGGAGAAATCTTCCACCCAGGAGAGCAGTGCATGCCCATATGGCAGGGTATGAGGGAGTAGGGCTGTGGCTCCTGGATTTTTTTGTCAACATGGCGATGGGTACTCCGCAAGGGGCAAAGCCAGGTCTGCCCTCCCAATCAGTTTAGGAGGACAACAAGAAAGAAAGGAAAAAAAAACCCCAAAACTATTTTGTACGTTGATTTTGGACTGGGTTTTTTAATTCCTTGGCTCTGAGCAGTGCTGCTAGGACATGGGCATCACCTCTTAGCCCTGCACGACAAAAAGAAAACAGAAAAAGAGTAAGTCACATGCTCTTCCTTACTACTTTCAAGCTCAAGCAACTCCAGCTGATGCTACCTCCCTCCCCCACCATCCTGACTTGGGTTCTTAGGCATACATGACTTAAATCAGCAGAGAAACAAGGGGGCCAGGCCTCCCTAGCAGTCACCTGAGGGTACTCTGCATTTACATCACCAGCCATGCCCTGTGCCAGGGGAGCACCCACTGTCTGGGCCCAGGGGTGCAAGGCTGCTATCCAGTGCACCCATGTGCCAGATACAGACACAAACTCCCTGTACAGCCCCTGCAGCAGTACAGCACCAGGAAGGCTGTAGTTCAGCCACAGCCTTAAATTACAACTATCATCTGTCACAGTCTCCAGACTGCTCCATCAGAAGTCAAACAACCTCACAGCACTTTAAAATACAAGCCAATTCAAATGGTTTGGCCAACAGTCCCCTCCTGCAACAACAAAAACAGGCATCCAAACCCTGTAAGCTCTGGTGATACTGTGGAACATCCTGAAAAGCCTCTGAACTCTTTAGAAAGTTATTTCTAGTTCATATGCAGTTGAATTAGTCATTAATGCCTTTTTGCCACATTTATCTTCAACCCCCCTGAAGTTCCTTCAAGATATCAACACATTTGGTCTCTCAACACTGTCATAAAAGGGCACCCATCTTTATCATTATGGGAGCCCCAGTTTTCCAGGCAGCATCTCTGCCAGCAAGTGACACAAATCCATAACCTTCATACAGTGCAAACACTGAACACTTAGTGCCTCTGGACAGAGAAACAGATGAAATGTTAATTACTAAGTAGTCATTAAGAAAAAATTCAAATTAAAAAATAATAAATATTTTTTAAAAAAAAAGCCAGACAAGGCCTTGCAAAAAAAAAAAAAAAGATGTACTGCAGGGACTTGCCCAGGATCACATTCAAACACTGGACCATGAAAGTGACAACAAAATTATCTCTATGGTTACCAAAATTCCCTTCAACACAGTGCACAACTTGGAGGGATCACCTATCAATGGTAAAGAGAAATGGGTGAGAACTTGAGAACTTACAGGAAATACAAAATGGCCCTGAAACACAGATGAGTCTCAAGTTGCAGAACACCAAGTCAATCCCACCAGTGACTGCTCCTGAAGTATGCACAGGCCAGTTGCACCCCAACCCAGAAAGGTGATCTGCAGGTGATCACCAGAGTGGGACCAGGCTGCTGGATCTGGACAATGCCTGCTACAGAAGAGAGCTGAGCTGAAGTCTGGCCAGCAAGGTCTGCCACCTGGCAGAACATCCAAATTCTCACTGCTCCCAAAGCCCAGAAAGCAGATAAAACTACTGAAATTACAGGCTGCTTTTTGAAGTTCTGCCTCCATATCACATTAGAGCCACAGCTAATGCAAACACAGCTACCTACTTACACAGCTGTGGTCTAAGCAAACAGACTCTCTGTCTGTTGGTGACTGGTTTTCTACTGCTCCTCTGTCTCTTTTGTGGCATATGGTCTCCAGATATGGTCTGGATCTGTACAGAAGCCCTGTAGCCCTAGGAACAGATGAAACAGGCCAGATTTGCCCTGGCACTTTTACCACTAGCCCTTTGATTTGAATTTGGGGATGGAGGAAGTGAACACTCTCTATGGAGCATCTCTGGCTCAGCAGCCACTTCCCCTGCTGGTCTGGCAGAGTCAGAGTCTGCTGATCTGCAGGGTACATCAGATGGTTCATCTATTCACTCCATGCCAACCCCAAATCCCTCACTGAGTTTTCTTTGGGGCCTGGAAAAAATGCAAAGCTCCATTTGTGCAGGAAACAGACCTGACCAAAAACTCCAGCACCTGTGGAGTAAAAAAAATGTAAAGAACAGGCAGGATTCATTAATTCCCTGTTACTCATCTGCACATGCCAAAGTTACCAAAGTTCAAATGCTGGGCTTGCCCCTCCTGCTCACTAGAGTCTGTGAAAGGAGGAGGGGTGCAAAGGGACAGGGGTGTCTAGTTTCACAGCTGGCAGGCATGGTAGCAGCTCCTGAGAGAAAGCTTACAAGTCTTTTATTTCAGGGCTGCTAACGTGACTGTTTCTTTCCTTCTTTTCTGGTCTTGGTTCCAAGACTGGACATTCCCTGTGGACAGCTTAGTCTAACATATCATCTGATGTCTCTATAGTTTGTCTCACTTTAACTGAAGCCTTGGCTTAGACATGATGCCAAAGGCCTCCCTCACCATGGACTTTTGCCATAGGAAGAGCTAGGGCAGAAGGCATGCTGCCTCCTGCAGCTTGATCCCATTCCCCTCAGCACTGCTGCTGCAGCACATGGGAGATGGCAGTGCTGAGGGCTTGCAGCAAGCAGCCCCAGACTACGCCACCATTTGCTGTTTAAATTATGTCCCCAAATGCACCAAGAAGGGGTTAAGACATTAGCTCAAGTCAGGCAATAGAGTAAGCACAGTTTCCTTTAAGCAGGGAGATACAGAGAGGGCTCTGAAAGTCACACAGCTGTATACCCTGGGAAAGAAGAAAAAAGGACTAAAATCAGTGGAAGGTACAGACTCTTTGTCAGCTGTGACGTTACAGGGACACAAAGAGGAAGAGAATCCACAGATGGCTGCGCCAAACCAAGAGGACACAGGGGCAAGAGTGTGTGCATTTACATGATCCTCAGCTAACTGAAAAAACTACAAGACATTCCAAATGCTCTGTGCAAACCACAGGGCCTCGTGCACACCAGCCACAAAGTGAACAGCCAAGCATCCGAAATGCCAGATTTCCAGAAGAGACTGCATGCTCGCACAGGTTTGTCCCAGAAAACGATAGGTGTACACGTGGAAGGCAAAAGGGAAGACAGCCAAATCAACCAGCTCAAAATGGCTTCTAGTCTACATTTTTAAGCCAATTTCTTCATGTTTTTGAGCCGACCTGAAAGTTTTACATGTTCATATCATGTATTTATGTTTAAAAGTAAAAATTCTTGGACCTGAATGCCTGTTTGTCAGACCAAAAACCTACACTGAAGCATAGTTAGCATAAAGCACTTTTCAGGAGGTATAAAACCCACACTGTATCTGTCTAATCCATCACGGAAAACATCCATTGCAGATCAGTGGGTTTCTCTGAGGAGAACCTGGAAAATGCACCTTTTCATCCGATTTTCAAACAAAGGGTTGGTCTTAGTGGAGCTTCTCAAAAATAGGGCAACATAGTGTATACTCATTGCACTAAAGGAGGAAAGGATTTGTCAGTGTCCTGCATCTTCAAAACAGAAACTTCAAAAAGTGGCTCTGAATTGCCTCGCACCCTCTCTGATTGAGTGCAAAGGATGTTACCTGTGGAAACCCTTGCCTTGGGTTCAGCTGCTGCTGCTGGGAGCGCTCACAAATGGAATTTTAAGCAGAAAACACTTGAGGTCACATCTTCAGTCAAGAACTTGGATTTGTGGATGGTGGGGAAACTTTGAAAAAGACAAATGCAGACTGCCTGCATCAACAGCTCTGGAAAACCAAAACAAGCCTGTATGAAGCAAACACGCAAACATCCCAACCCATGGGGCTCACTTGGGCTCCACAGAGTCTGAACACAGGGCACAGAGTCACTCTCCTTCTCTTCCCAAGACACACACGTGTGTATATAACATGTCTGGACAGCCCTGCAGCATATTTGTGAATCTTCTCCTTTCACATGACTACACCTATTTGTGAAATCTCATGTGTTTGCATGAGCATATTAAAATAAACAAATACTATATTAGAAAATACAGGCCAGAAGATAAATAACACACCAGAGAGACCCTTTTTTGTCTCTCCATGACATCCATGAAGAGGGAGTAATAGGACACTAATAATCACAGACAGAAATGATGACACAACCCAACTGTTGCCACATTCCCCACCCAACCACCTACTTGTCCTCCTGCTCCCCTGCCCCACTGAACCTCACTTACGCATTAGTGACAAGGGAACATGCTAAAGCAGCTAGCTAACTAAGAGGATAAAGGCCTCTTACTCTAGGCAGCTAATCCATTTAGGCACAACATAACTAACGACTGCACTTGGAGAACACTCTCCCATGCCCACATGCAGCAGTGCCTGCCCACACCTGCCTTGCAGCACAACACTGCACAGCACACAGGGCCTGGGGTGGTGTTTGAGCGTTGAAATTCAGAGCTTGTGATGGGGTTTGACCTACCAGCTTTGAAAGGGCTGGCCTAGGCCTGTTACCCATGTGCACAACTTGCAAATATTTCAGAGGAGTCAGTATGCCCTGCCTGGTGCATTTTCCTTCCTCTTAAGCACGCATATGGTCCCCTTTAGAGCTGGTGATTAGCACTTGCAGATTCTGATACCACATGACATCCCTTTCTTCACCTCTTCACAGCTGCACATGGCTTGAGATGGCACAAAGCTGGTCCAGGGTACTCTCCCCAGTGCAAGAAACAATACAATCAATTCAGCAAACAGTGTTTTTCCCTGGACACTTCAATGTGCTGAGTGAGCTTCAGCATCTCTACTTGTCCACGGACACATGTTGCTCCTGCCAACTTTTTGAAATTCCCCTATAGGAGGGCCACTGCCCTTCTAAACAGGTGTTAGCAGGGCACACCAACCCTTAGAGCTATGCCCAAAGCCGTGCATGAAGAACTAGTTGGAGAACTGCTGACCTCATGGATGCCACTCCACTTTCTGCATCAAGATACACTTTCCAAACAGATGGAAATAAACCTTCCACTCAATAGCTTGCAAGATCCATATCAGAGCCTGTATAACACATGCCAGTGCTCATAACACATGCATCAATTTTAATACACAAATCATTTCAGTGTTTCCTTATTTCCGTTCAGGATTTTGGCCCACCTCACACTTACGAAATGATCAAGTCCTAGGATCAAGATGGCACATTCACCCACCACACTGTAGAAGGGCAAAAGTTGAGATTAACTCATTAAAGAAAAGATACTCAAAGGTCTCAAGGCAAAGATCATTAAGATCCTCTGTGCAGAGAAAACTTCATAATAAAAGCAAAAGTTTGTACCACGTTTATATGAATAGTTTTGAGAGTGTTTGAATTATTTGGATGTTTGCATCTGGAAAGGAAATGAACCAGTGTCTCAACCCTATACTGAGTTTTATACAGTGGGCTGAGCAACCCAGGCAAGTCTCACAGTTGCAGCAGCTGTTACAGCTGCTTTCTACCTCTAACCTTACCAGCAGCCACATTGTGAGATAGCAATCTGACTTTTTTCAGCTTCTTGTGGTTTATCATTTCATTCAGCCCTAGAGAGAGTCCACAGAATGTTCAGCACAACTGCCCACAGTAAGAAACTACAAAATGCAAACGGGAAGAATTAGCACAGCAAATATGCCTTTCCCATTTCTTGTAGCAGTCAGGCTTGAACAGAATATTAGTGTATTGTGAAAGAGAAGATACAAGAATACTATTTTAGAATACTAAAATAATTGTACTATACATCTTTCTGCTCAGAAAATATTTTCCAAGATTACCACTTCCAGAGCTCATAATTACACTCATTCCACTAACAATAATTAGAAACTAATAGAACTGGTTGTATTATTCAGAGGCTGACGAGAAATTATACTAAGCTGAAAATTAGTTGAGTTTGATTCGATAGCACACCAAATTCAGTACTACAATGAAAAATGAACATATCATGAATTCACTCTGCCATTTCCATCAGAGCTCTGAACAAAGCACCACAGCATAATTAAGACTTATGTTAAGGTACGCTCAATATACAGTCTTATGATCTAGGCAGGTACACCACATTCTTGAGTGAGGTTTGCCTGTCTTTCCTGCACGTACAGCAAACAGTAGCAGCAATCAAGTTTCCTGAATAACTTAGGGCATTCCCTGAGCTATGGTGGTTCCCCCAATTGCAAACCACATCACCTCTAATGAAACAAGGAACAGGTTTACAGAAGTGAGAAAAACAGAGTAGCTCTATTTTAAAGGTATTTCTACCTATACTAGGAACTATACAGAACCACTAGCTTTGCAATTTGGAAAATTATTTTTTTAAACTGTTTCTTGTTTCTTAATCATAATACACCCACATACCATCATGGCAGAGCATATAGCACTGTTTGATGAGCCTCTAAAGTGATATGCAAGATAGGGGGTTTCTAAAGCCTCCGCAGGTAGACAAAAGATTTTTACTTATGCTGTCCAAAAGAGCATGCTTACAATAAGATTGCAAAGTAACTTGTAAAGCCTTTCAGGGTTTTACCCTTTGTACAACTGAGCAACCTATTTTTTTCCATAATCAAAGGTGAAATTACAGTTTGCAAGAATGCAACATGATTTTAAAACACATGCACATTTTTCAATTAAAAATGTAGTTTACCCTACTATAGACATGACCAGAGACTTTATTTACATTGTTTCTAACATTCTAAAGGATTCTCAGTTTTGAAAATTCATTGCTATCAAAATTGCTTTGCATAAACACGCAAAGTCCAATAGGAGACCAAAAGGATTATTTTCAATGAGGAAAACCCGCAAACTTCATTGGGTTTCTCTCAAGTACCTTCATTTAAGCTTTTTTTAATTTACCTGTGGCCCCCAAGACAACTATGTTTTTGAAACCTTGAATTTAGAAAAAATGTAATTACACGTTTTTTGCCTTGAAGAGGAAGGGTTCGTTTCTGACTTATCAGACGTCATTTCCTCAAAACCAACTGCAGCTCAACAAGAAGCGTGTATCTGGGATCACAGCCCTGGTAAAGGGCAGTGAGTTCCACAAGTGCATCTGCTCTGATTTAACTCAGTCTCCACCTACATGGGAAGTAGATGCCTCTATTGAGTGCCTCCTCCTGCGAGAGGAGCTGTGGACCAATGCCCAAAACTCCCATTGACATCAACAGGCCGAAAGAAAGCGCGAGCAGAGCCCAGCAGTGTGGTTCTCATGTGAGCCAACAATGGAGAGGCTTTTCAGAGCTAAGGCAGAAAATCAGAGCTAAATCCCAGCCCTCGCCAAGGACAGCTGTGTTGTTGACAGCCAGGCTGGCTATTTTACCATGCCAAAGCTTGTCTCAAAAACAGCATTTCCTAGAGTGTTTACTCTAGTCACGGGCTCGGCCTTAAAAGCTCAGCCAGCTTCTGCCTATTGAACAGTAATGGCTGCTGCATTTTCAAGTCTCAGACATGCCCAGGATGAGCTGCTTGCTTTCAGTCTGTGGTGACAAAACTGGAGCACAAACACCCAGCATTAACTATTAATCTGCACTATCACACGACTGTCATGTTCCTGCTGTTTCCAAACCTACACCATCACCTCTCTCCTTCCTTCTCTCTCACAGGCAGTGCCTCATGGGGAGACCACAGAGTGCAAAACACTCCCATGTCTCCTCTCAAACACCAGTGCCAAGACATGCTGGGTAAGGAAGGTGTCCTGCTCCACAGACGCAGGGCTCAGCAACATCAGTGAAACGCAAAGGAAAAGCAAGCTCTTGCTTTTCGTTCCTTGCTACCATCTCTTCTGTGTAGTGCTTTGAACAAGTCTCTTACCATCTGATTTTTAAGCCGTAGCAATCCCTGTTATCTTGTGGCTACTGAATTCTAAGGAAATTCAACGCTTAGTGGTGGTAGGGTAGGAACAAAGGGGGGGGAAAAACCCCTTTCTCTATTATATAGATTAAGAAACTGAAAAGAACAGTAAAGTCAGAAAAGCAAGCAGAAAACTGCCACCAACATCAGATGTTCTCTGGACTATGTGAGGAACAACCAGATGGGTTCTAAATAGCCATTCACCCTCCCCAGTCTCCTCCAGCCACTTCACTGGTCCTCCAAAGCACTAAACTGTACAGCTTTCTCCTTTTCAGAGGTTACTACCATAAGCAAAAGACACAACTTATCACGCCTGAAGAGAGATCCATTCATCTGCACACCAAATACAACTTGGGCAGTGACAGCATATGGTGGAGCCACTTGAAACTCCTTTTCTCCCCAGGCGAGGGTGAGATATTTGTATCACAATGAGCCACATGCTGAGGGAGGAGTGGGCAGGGAGAGGTATCTGGCCAACACAACAGTCACATTGGAACTGGACCCAGGCAGCCTTTCTCGTCCAAGGCTGGGGGAGGTAAGGACAATCCAGCCCTACTGCAGAGGAGAAGAGCACTGTAGAGAAGGTCCTGACCTTCCCTGCCAAGCAACATCTCCAAACTGGTGTTGCTGGAAAACAAACAGGTTGCAGCAAAACTTCTTAATCTGCCAGGCCCTTGAGGCTACTTGGGCTGAACTCAGGAAGTGGGAAAGAGAACATGCCAGCATTATCCTTCTGCACTGCACTGTGTCAAAAACAAAATATCCTTCAAAAAACCTTCTTATAAAAGGGCCTGCAACAGTCAACACACAAGAGACAGAAGAGGGATGTGCTGCAGGATGCCTGCCCTTGGGGATCCAACCCGGCACCCACTCTGTGACTCTCATTCACCTCATCCCCAATCACATTTTAACCAGTTCTGTTGTTGCTGCAGTTAGGATCTCCTGGTTTTGCTGAGTGATGTTTTCTTTGGCCAGCTGGCAGCCCACCATAAAACAATGCCAGTAGATACGGGAGACCGGGCTTTTCCTTCTCCTAGTTCAGTAGGAATTATCCTCAGTGGTGCTTTGAGAACAAAATACTAGAGGGTCAAAACCTCAACTTTGTCCATTCACATACAGAGTTTCTTATAGCCACTTTCAAGCGCTTTACCCCTCAGATTTGCTCCTCCCAGGCCTACCTAGTCCACAGAGTCAGACCAAGAGTTCAAGCTCTACACAGAATCACCAGCATCACTCACTTCTCCCTAAGTCACATCCCAAGGCCACATGCCAGCGGTGCCCATATGCCCATTTGATCTCCTCTCTCTGGTCTACAGCCAAAGAATCAGCTCTAGTTTAATACCTTCTTACCAGGCTTTAGAGCTTTGAGAAAAAGAGAAAGACAGCAGGGTTGGGAAGGTAGCCAGCACGCCTGCCAATCTAAATGATAAGCGCTTGGCTTAACCTTGGGCTCATAATTTACTGCCACTGGTGCCAGGTGCTATTATTGTCCCTTTGCAAATCTTACTACAACAAAATTACTTTCTTCAGCTCTGTCTCTACCATTCCTAACTTTCCCATTCCACAGATCTCTACTGCCTTCAACACGTACTCACCCAAACTTTAGCCCCATCTAATATCCTTCCCTCACCTCTCTTTTGCTCAGTGAAGCTCTCTGATGTGTTCCAAATCACCCTGACCAAACTAATCCCTGCCCTCTCATGATTCACAGCACCACCGCAAGGAGCCACACTTCAGACACTTCAGCAGAAATCCTAGCTACTGGCTCATCCTCTCCTGGTAATCAAAATGTCTATATTCACCAGCATGCAAGCTTCCAGGAAAAGGCCCCAAAGTTACGTGGCCAGATACCAAGGGAAAAAGAGATGAGTCTGTTTTTCCAGACAGAAGCTCACTTGTCCACCGTCCCCTTGAACTCTTGTCTTTGCACATGTTACAATGCCAGATCAAAAACACACTGGAGCAAAACAAGGAAGGAAAACATTAAGGGAAGAGAGCAGAAGTGCTTGGCCCTGAGAATGGACAAGCCAACACATTCTCAGCCAGCGGTGGCACAACAGTGGAAGAGGTCCAGGGAGAGATGTGTGATCACAATGGAAGTCTGCTAGCAGCACACTTGAAAGGTGAATAAGTATCAACTGATATCATGGGGCAGGGCAGAACTGGAATGGACTTGCAATGAAATTAATTCTGTGTTTCAGCGCTGTATAGAGAACACAAATCCTCATAAAGAAGCTGTTGATGTACAGGCTATATGAGCTCCAGATAACCCTGCTTGAGCAGAGAGGTTCGACAAGGTAACTTCTCGAGGTCCTTTCCAATCTCAACCATTCTGTGAGAACACTCTAACCTCAGGAACACCAACTGATGCTGAAATCTTAGGAATAGGCCTAGACTACCCTGCCTGCCTTGCCTTTGGCATTTACAAGCTGGCAGCAGATGACCCTTACCACCAGTGAAACAAAGACATAGTCAACTCACTTGCCTTCTTTCTGGAAAGAAGAGGAAATCATTACACTTTCTAGGAACCCAAGTTCTACATGGGTTACTGCTCTCTTATGCTCTGATTCATCCAGCTGCAGCAGCACACAGGCACTTCCTAATGTTTTTCCATGAACAAGATAGCCATCCAGGGAACACTTAAGAGACACAGAGACAGAGGTATCTACTGCCTGGCAGAGTCATAATCACCTCCCTGGGGCTGGGTGGGGTTCCTCTTGCCTTCCCTTGCCGCAGAGCGTCTCTCTCTACCTCCCAGACAGTGTGCATTCTTCCCACCCTCCCTCTCTCCACCACTGTCAGACTACCAATGCCTTAATCAGCAAACCAGACATCAGCTGGGTGGCACTGAGCCAAAATCTTTATAACAGAGATCAAACCAGAAGAGAACATCTCAGCTCCTCCAAAGACACAAAGAACAAGACACCTCTACCATGCCTCATCTCCATATGGTACATGTCTAGGGTCCCAGAGCCTCGTGACACAGAACTACATCCTTGCAGACAAGTAGACCAGGCAACCTCATCAAATACATTCAGCCACAAATTTTCTCATGCTAGGATTGCCTTGCAGCAGCCAGATACAGCATTTGCTTTCTGGCTACTTCCATGCCAGACACTGGCAGGGGTGAGATAGGCAGGGGCTTCGATGCTGGAAGAACAGAAGCTATAGCATATTTCTGGGGATGAAAAATAAAAGCAAAATTGCAAGAGGTTACCAGAAGCAGAATTTCTCATTCTCTACTGGTGCAATCAGTTTCTGCAACAGTTTCTTTATTATATTGCTTCAACAAGCGCTCTACTGCATCCAGGGGACAAAGAACTGCTATGGCCCAACATCTCACTCTTGAGACAAGTTCTGCCACTGGGCCCCTTAGGAAATGGTGTAAGCCATTATGCTCATCCCAGGCCCCTGAACTCCACTCAGTTACCCTGGAGAGCGAGGCCTCAGGCAGAGACTGTGATGAAACTATTACCAGCACCAGCAGTAGATTTTCCAGTACCCTCTTGTCACAGAGAGAAACTCAGATGGGCAAACAGATGGTAACAATTCTCAGGAACTCAGAAGGCCCAGACTCAAATGGGAGGCCAAGAGGTGAAAAGGACTCACAAGCTCACACGTGGAAGCTATCTGGAAGCTATTTTTCAAGACCTGGAGAGACAGGCAAGAGCAAAACCCAGCTGTGCTAAGGATATGGAAATCTCACCCTGGAGCCACTAGCAGCCCAAAGCCCAGACCCCAGCGTACCAAGGGTCACACGCTGGTCCTTGGTCACGTGTGGCAAGTGCTGTTCTGCAGCCTCTGCACAACCAGTATTGGCCCAAAGAAAGCTTTTAGTGCTGGTCACCCCACCAATGGCCAGTCCAACCAAAATGCCAGTATTAAAACACACAGAAGTAAAGATGGTCTTCATATTATACAGCTAAGCCCAGACCAGGGCACACACTATACCCAGGCCACTTTCAGTGTCAAGTCATAACGAAGTTCCACTCACCTGTGGTGCACTGAAACTAGGTACTCACCAAAGGGGTGCAGTGTCTGCAGTGAACAATCCAAATGTTAGCACAGGATATATTTTTCTCTTCTGTGGCCTTTTTCATCCCAGCATCTCAATGCATTTTAAATAATGCACTAAGCCTCCATAAGAAAATGTTATTGATACTCTAGAAGTGAAGCCAAATAAGGAGCAGCTGAAATCACTTGGCTTGTTCAGAGAAGAAGAGAGTGAGGGGAGACCTCACAGCAGTCTGCAACTTCCTCACAAGGGGAAGCAGAAGGGCAGGCACTGATCTCTTCTCTGTGGTAACCAGTGACTGGACCTGAGCAGATGCCATGAAAATGTGTCAGGGAGGTTTAGGTTGTATATTAGGTAAAGGCTCTTCACCCAGTGGATGGTTGGGCACTAGGATAGGCTCCTCAGGGAAGTGGTCACAGCACCAAGCCTGACAGAGTTCAAGGAGCATTTGGAAATGGTGTGATTCTTGGGGCTGTCCTTTGCAGGGCCAGGAGCAGGACTTCAATGATCCTTGTGGGTCCCTTCTAACTCAGGGTATTCTACAAATCTACAACTCTGTATACTCATACAAGCCGGCAAACCATGGCAAAAAGTTCAGAACAAGTTGTGAAACCTATCTAGTGACTTCACAGTGCAACTGGAAACGCACTTGTGTACCCAAACCCTCTGCCTTGTACTTTAAAATGATGCTTTCATGTCAGCCACCTACCCACACATAAATGAGGACAATTTGGACTGCTCATTGTACCACCCCAAAGCTGCTCTCCTCCAAGAGATCTCTCTCCCTGCAAATGCTGCACTTTGACTTCCCAAGCTTCTGTAAGTAGATTTCAAAGGTGGTCCAGGCAGTCCCACACTGAACAACACAGGAGGACAGATCCATTACTTCCTCTCTGTCTGTTTACACAACATGCCAAGACCAATTATTCCCCTGAGAATGAGCTCAGCAGCTCCAAGAAGTCTTTGTGACACCCTGGATTTCCTCACACCTCAGCTGACCCTTGAATCCCCTGGCGCCTTCACCTTGAGCCATCAAAGGATGGCCCTGCTTTCCTTGACCTTGTGCTCTCAACATAGTCAAAAAAGCCAGATATGCTGAAGTTAACAGGTGGCAGCAGCCAGACATTTTCTAGGACACCCACAGCCCTCACTACATAACAAGTGGTTGGCAGCAGAGCCTGCACGCAAGGACGTGTCTGCCCACAGACCACGATCAAGTCCATGCTGGGAGAGGGCATTCACTGCAGCAGTGTGGGTGTCTGCACAAGCCAAGGTATTTCTGCCCAATCAAGGGAAAGAATAGAAGCCTTCTGAGCTAATTTTCGAATCCTTTGAGGAAGTGAAGAAAAGCAAGCATTGAAATGTCCTCAACTCAGCCTCAGCAGGGAGAGACTGGTGACCAGCAGACCAACCAGCCAGGGTGGGAAACCCACCTGCCAACTGTACAAACTCATGTCTGGGACACAAACAGGCAGGATACTTTACTCTGTGAAGCTAGAAAGGCATGGCTGGACACCTAACCAAAGCAGGACTTTTCAAACCTGCTCCTGTGCAGCCTTCCCTGCTTCAGGAAGCTAAACTGAAAGGCATGGATGACAGAGATTTCCATTTATTCACAGTCCCTGAAAGCACAGCATTCCCTAACTCCTTAAAAGCACCCCGATAGCTCCCAACCCACTTGTCTCTCCCAAATTTGCTCCTCTTTCTTACCAAACAGCACCAAATTCACTAGAACACAAGGAGACATTTGCACACGATGCACCACTGATCCATGGCCTTCCTGCAAAAGCTGTCCTGGTCTGTTCAACCCTAAGAATAGCTAAAGTATCCCAACACAGAGCCACTCTACACCACAATTCTCTGGACCCATGTTCCATCACCATAAACAGAATTTGATGCAAAGCACTCAGCATCTCTTCATCCACCCTTGAGTTACCCATGCCACATCACACCCTCAGGGCATCTTCTTATCTCAGAACACATTTGCTTCTGGCACAAATTAATCTTGCCTGACGCTCTTTGTCATCTGTCAGCTGCACAAAACTGCAGAAATGGGAAATAAGGCTCAGGGATAAGAGTGAAAGACCTATGTGCTGCTCAAAAAAATGTCTATCTGATAAAAAAATTTTCAGCTGCATTCTCATGGGCAAGCACATGATAGCAAGGAAAAGAATCAAAATGCACGAATAGCTTGATGTTCAGAGCCCAGATGAAGCCTCACACCATTCCTTATTGGCATTGTTTACCTGATTAAAAAACACATGATGCCAAGTGCTGTCCAGCCAGTTAATGAGAACAATTTCTGTTGGAAAATAAAAACAGACCAAGAAAAGAAACATCCTGGTCCCATTTTGTAAGTGGAGAATAAAGGTCCTGAATGATTTGCACAGGAGAAGTAAGTATTGGCAACGAGCAAAAAGTCATCATAAAGCTTCAGGATGTCACTCTCTCAAAAAATATAAAAATAATACAAATGACCCAACACTTAAAATATTCAGGCTGCATCTCACTTTTCATGTATGTGTCATGTCATCCCTGCCAGTATACTTTCTTCCAAATCAAAAACACCAAGTGACTATCCTTTCTTTATAACATGATTTCCACAACCTGAAATGTTAATGACATCTATAGTAAAAATATTTTAAAAACACCACCACCTCCACTCCAGATTTCAAAATCTTTTGCAAAAATCTTCCAAATTCTTTTGCAAAAATTTTTGCCACAATCAATCCAGAAGTACATAGAGCAGACAGACTAGGAAACAATTTGTTCTCATAAGGTTTCCCCAGAAAAAAAACACAACAGTTTGGAAGGCTTATTTAAATTAGCTCCTAACCTTCACCGAAACACTCCCAAACACAGTGCTGAAAGGAACTTAAGGCAGAGCAGGCAGATGCTATGCCTGGGATCCAAATTAGAGAAATCACCTGGGCCAAAAAGAACATTTCTCCATTTATTCGCATGCACTCTGAAAAAAAAAAAAAGAAGGCTGGGCACAGACTTACCAGCTTTCTTCTTCTCTCATAAGGATGTGAGACTAATTAAAGTCTGTCAGTATCAGTAGAAGATTTGGGTGATGTGAAATGCAAGACTGGGCCTTTTGAATGTTCTCTGAGCAGAAACTTGGCTAGAAGGGTGAAGAGAGGGTGAGGAAAACTGTACTGAAAACACAAGTCTCTGCATTATGTATTCATGGGATGTATGATGCCAGCAGGACTGAGAACAAGCAGCAATGTAATGGGGAAATGGAGAAGTCTCATTTTTAGACATCTTAGAAAATAAATACATAGTCCTTTCTTTTAGTGGGTCCATCTTACAGGCTTAAAGGGGGTGTTGTTAGCAAGGTTAAAACTAGTAAATCCAACCAACCAGAGGCAGTGAAATTCTTCCCTAATGAGAGGAAATTCAGAACGGAAAATAATTGTTTTTAACTTACTGCAATTTACCAGGGCCAGCACATGTCTGCAGATACTCTTTCAAACTGACACTATACGAGTGCGAAAAGAAAAACAAATAACGAAGAGAGCTGAAATCCTAACTCTACAGCAACACCCTTTGAAAGAGGGGCACCAGACGGGAACTGCACAGGGCAGCCTGTCCCATCACTTTCAGGCATGCCCCATTCCCTAGGCTCTGCAGAGACAAAGCAAACTCCTAGCATTTCCACATCTCAATCCCAGGCCCCCAAAAACGTCCTGCAAAATCAAGAGTAACTGCATCTAGAGCAAACTGCACACAGTTTGTGTTTGTAAAGTATTAAGAAGGTGAAAAGCACTGTTTTACATTGCTGTGAAACTCCTAGGAGGCATAAAGAGATCTGGGCCCAAGGAAGTCAACACTGTGAAATACCCGTCACCATCAAGTCTACAGCCACTTTCATCCAATGCTTTTTTTATACATCTCTAAGAAATTCATTTATTTTGGAGGAAGTGACACAGGTCAGATCACGGCAGCAGGGGTAACTTGATGAAAGCAAATGCCAGTGATTCTGTTCCTGTGCCACGCAATGAACCAGAGAGTACAAGTGCTGCCTTCCCCATGGGGGTAGCAAGAGAACAGTCCGGCTGCAGTAGGAGCCACTCAAGCAGCAGCGGCTTTACCTCGCAGGACAGGTATCCCCACTCAGTCCTAGTTCATCCTAGGCAGACAGCAGAAGTACCAGATACGCCCCTGGACACGTGACCACAAGAAGCAACCCTATCAACTTAGCCCTGCCTCAATAAGCCTTTTCTGCCTTTGCTTACAGCACCTCTTCCTCAAGCGATGCCGCTTTCCTCACATGAAGTTCCGCCTTACCTGCTGCATTTTTTCCAGGTCGAGGCTGGGCCTGCTGACCTTATCCCCATATCCTTGTCGATGTCTCTTACAAGGCATGACTTGCTCAAGGCCCGTGCCCACGCTTGTGAAGATTAAAGGCCTGGAGGCTGGGCTCCGCACCAGAGGCTGGAGTCTCTTGGGAGGGGAGGCACTGAACAGCACGGGGCTGGGGCTGGCGTGCAGGCTGTCTGCCTGCTCTGCCACAGGCCGGAAGGACATGGCGCACAAGTTCTTCACCTCTTCGTCGCTGGAGGAGGCGTTGCTGCCGTCGCTGCAGCAGGCGAGCCTGCTGACCTGGGACCACTTGCGCTTCTCGGCCGCGAACTCCCGGTTGATGCGCTCCAGCTCCTCTTCCGAGCTGTGGCGGTCAAGGTTGGCATGGAAGAGGGCCCGAACCTTGCAGCATTGGTTCTCCTGGTTCTGGAGCTGGTTGGTGGCCAGAGGGGTCAAGGTACAATTCCGTCTTCTCTCTAGTGGGAGGAGGAGATACAGGAGTGGCAGAGCGGATCTGTGTTCCACACCCTAATAAATTTGGCCTGTTTTCTCCTGACCTGTTGGTTTTATGTCCTCCCAAGTCAACTCCTGAGCTGTTTTCCCACTTTTACTTCCCCAGATGAAATCCCCCCATCTGAATGCTTCCCTTTGGCAGTTTCCAGACCTTTGTTCAGACCAGGCTGCTTGACATCCCCTTTCAAACTAGTTCTAGAGCAGGGACATGGACCTGTCGCCCACCTCATCTCCTCAAGGCAGAGGAGACATGGTGCTACAAATGTGTTGCTCAGCACTCGCCTCCAGCTAAAAACATTCAGTTCTAGTGACCAGTTCTCAAGGCAGAAGAGACCACTAAGTTACATTATTCTAAGTGTCACCTTTGTGGCTCAAATATGAGAGATCTGGTTTCTGAGATACAAGTCCTCTACTACAAGACTTGTCACACAAGAGAGCCTGCCTTCAGCCATAAGCTGGGCACTCTTTACCTGTTCTGCTGAGCGCTTTCTATGTTAAGCACACGGAGCAGGGATTTGAATTTTGACAAGACATATCCTATGGATCAGGAATTTAACTTCTTCTGCCTTTGCATAAGAATCCATTTGAACTTGAGCACAAGGCATGCACAAACAGCAGAAACTTAGCGTAGCTCAAGAGATGCATTTACTATAGATTCCACCTGCAACTCTGGGCTACTTCATACCAGGTCTAAAAACAAAAGCAGAGCCCCTGTCTCTTCTCTATCAAACACCCTTAGCTAGCTGTAAGGACAGTGCTGCCCAATACCAACAATACTGGAGGAACAGAGAGTGCTCATCAGGGGAATGAGGATACCAAAGGTCAAAACTCAAAATGGCAAGGGTGAGGAAACCAAGAACAAAGATGACACAGGTACAAAAGCGTGGAATAGAAGATAATTTTTAGTCCCAGCTCTGCTGTTAGCACGGTTGTGGACCATCGCTGTAGCACTGGGACCTTGACACATGGTTAACAATGTCTACCTCTGGTAATAAAAATGTGACTGCAGCATCTGATAACACCAGCTTCTCCTTGTGAGGTCCCAAAGGCTTCAAGGTGACTGATTTAATGCATCTGGTTGTGGTACACTGGGGACTGAGAAGGAGGCACTTGCAAGAGCACAAGTGAAAAGCAAAACAGACTTCAGCTGTAGTATCCTAGGATCCTCCTATCTCATCCTTTTACCTCTGTCGATCTGAGCAAGTTCCTGGTTCTCTCCCTCAGAGTCGTCACTGTCCTCATCACTTGGGGGATAGGAGATCTAGGGGACAAGAAGAAAAGGCTTCATCATGAACACTGAATGTTGCCCTGTTGCTGCCCAAGCCACTTCCCGCACCCTCCCACTCTCATATCCTGCAGGCATCCATCCCACCTAACCACACACACCCAGCCACAGCACCTCCCTGTATGCACATCCTCATCTCCCAACCTCAAACTCCCATTGTATCCTTTTATTTGCAGCAACAAAAAACACACAACCCACCACTATTTCCACCTTAGTGCACCACCAACTCTTTCCCAAGAACAATGAACATATCCTGCCCTTTCCTTCACAGCCATGAAGCCTATAACCACCACAGCTTACCACATCCACATCACATGGATAACTGAATCTCCAAAATCTCCACTGTCGAAATAAAGACACATCCTGTCAACAGCACTATCATCTTGCACGGCACCCACAAATGGAAGTGGCACGTTAACTTTAGCCATCCTGTGTACGTACCCACACTTCCCCCTTGAAGGTTCACACACAAGCCACCACAGAACAGACTCACCTTGCGTTCGTACAAGGCAACCATGAATAATGTAATAGAGATAAAAGACACAGGATTTCACAGAAATGCAAACAATACCATTATGCTGTCCCCTCCAGGACAGAATTTTACAGTACCACTGGACATTCTTAAATGGTCCAAGAGTACTGATGCCTCACATATTTTGTCTGTCAAGACTTTTCAGGACCATCAGCCAGTGGACTTGAAACCACTTGGTGGTTATTCACAAATACCCACTTACTTAAACCATGTTCTAAACACTGAACAAACTTGGTAGTTGCCTCTTGAGAGGGTTGAGAGATCTGAAACCGAGCTTTTGTAAGTCAGATAGATTACATTGCTACCAAGTTTCCTATGCAGAGGAAATCCTTACTGACCTTGTTTCTAAAGTGACTTTTGTTTGGCCGCATAGAGCATACCTGGAAGTTATTACATCAAACCTCTGAGCTACACAACTTAGTATGTGTGCCTGGCAACAGCCAAACTCAAATGAGTCAAAGGCAAATGCAATACTTAAAAGGAATCTTTATAAGAAACAGTTCTGGATGATCACTACAAGAAGAACTTCACTATTCCTTACACCTTTTTATTCACAATAACAACAAACATTGCCATCATTCTTAGCTGTTTCACAAGCTACTTGCTCATAACAGATCCAGTGGCAATAGGTTTCAAAAGGTTACATGCTGTGTTTCCATTTTAAGTGTCTTTGATATGCTATGCTTGACTTCTTATAGGAGATGAGACAGCATGCAACCCTTACACTGATATGGACCCAATTTCACCTCCCAACCCTAGGGAAATATCCTTGGAGTCTTTCAGCCTCCCAGAGACCCAAAAGAGCAGCTACACTTAACTAGGTGCCTATGAAAGACACACACTGGTGATGCAGAGAAACACTAGTAGTGGAGAAATTCTGGCTGATACTGAATTTGACAGCTATTAAGTCAATACACCTGTTTTTGTGACCATCCTTCAGAATTGTGTTTGGGGGCTTTGTTTCCACAAAAGCATACTGACAACTTTTTTATCCTCCTTTTTTTAAAGCCACCTTTTGCCTTTCTATATTTACAATGCCCATCAAGAATTTAAAAAATTATTTTCTTCCCTTGTTAGTCTTTAAACTACTTTCTCAACTGTCAAATGATGAATCAGGCAAGCGGCACAGTTTTATCCCCACTGCCTATATTCTTGAAATAAATGCAGGGGGTTGTTTTCCCAACCACAACTAGAATTTTCTTGTACGTATTCACACATGCATCATTTAATAATGGCAGCTGGCACTGAGGAATACTGCCAAACACAGAGACTTCTAGCTGTACCCAGAGCAGGTATAATACCTTGTTTGTACCATGGTAGTTCACAGAGGGGACAGCGGACACTGAGGTGCCATTGTGCAAGCTGCTGTACAGACAGACAGAGGTCCTGTCTCCATTACAAAAGCTAAGGCTCCCGTTCTAACCCAAGAGGTACTGACCTTAGTCTGTGGCTCGTTCCCAAATAAAAACCTTTCATTTGGACACAGGAAGGTTTTCAGTGAGGTTTAGCAGCTCTGCGTGGGAAATCTATCAGCTTGAGTTTTGGCACAATGTAAATGTCAATATATGGCCTGGCGCTGCTTCCAAAGAGGAGGCAATGACATCTAGCACATGCAGGTCAAACAGCTACTGCACAACATCGCTGGCTTGAGATGCTTAAAACAGAAGCTTGATTTGAGTCAGTGATTGACATTTTGAAGGCCTTTGTGTCTACTGGGCCTGGGCTTCCAAAATATTCACTCCTTACTGTACAAGTGGAATTTTGCTAACCCCTAGTCTCATATGGGTAACTTTCCTCTGCTAAATCCTCCCCAGTCCCCCAGGCAATCCAAGACTAATCCCTTGTGAGGTGCCCCGAACACTTAGCAAGAGGCTTTCTTCAGAGTACCTGGGAGAAAAGAGAAAGCTCTTTCAAAAAACAAGTTACTGAGTGTGTGGATTTGGTCCCATAGTATATCTCAAAGATATTAAAAGAGTAGGACAACATGACACGCTTCATGGAAAAAAGGGACTGGCACAGTCTTGCTAGTGATCTCCCTGATGCCAGCCATGGAAAGTAAGCACCCACTTCTTAACTGACAACAATTTTTATGGGCAACACATCGAACGCTTTTCAGAATCCAGGCAATTAGAGTCACCTATTGAACCACTCTTCCTGACACCCACCTTTTCTTCTGGAAGAACATCATATCAGTAGCACATTTCTCTCAACATTCAAACTTGGTTTCTCCCATTATTACTACCTGTGTCAATGTACCCTTGTCCTAGACACTACCCTCAGAAATTAGAATAGTTACTTAATATACAACACAGACTACCTGTAATAAAAGCCTTGAAGCCCAGTAACTGCATTTTGTGCATTAGGGAAGTATACAGGTTATATATTGCCTCTGACATTCCATGACCTGCACGGTCTTTCAGAAGTGCTCTAATCTCTGATTTTGCGTGGGTTACATACATGTAAAATATCCTCCTGCTTGGTCTTCACGTTTTTCACTCAGACATCATGACTGTCCTCCCATTTGTCATTTAGCGAGGTTTTCTATTTTAGTATTGTTGCCTTTTCTTTTTATTAGTAAATTCTTATGCAAATTATATCCTGGTTGTGCTAACAGAAATCTCCCAAGCTCCTATATAAGAGACTCTAGCTCCCGTGTTCCCTAATAGAGACTCATTATTCACAGGAGGCTAACCATTAATCTTGCAGTGTTGAAATTACACATATGAAACTCCTTCCCACAATACCCCAGATAGGCAAAGATTAATGGGTGATCAAAATAAAGGATTCTCTTTCCAAAAAACTATAAAGATATACGGAATCAAAGACTAACGCTCTGACTAGTTGGAAATAAAATGCCCACTGCCTTGACTCTTCCCAGGCTTTAACACTAACACTTTCCTGTTCTCAAAAACCATTCCACTAAACACAGCAGTATTGAGTTCAGGCCTCCAGGCTCCCTTGCACAGTCCCTGTTTTATATTAGCTACAGATGACTTTTGTCCAAGGCAGTACAGCCTCATTTTCCCCACAAATTCAGAACTGTGGCACTGCTATAACAGAAAGCTTGATCTCCATGTCAGAGATCCCACCAGACCACGGTTTCATTCACAGCATATAAACTGCAGAACTGTTTAGACTGAAAGACACCTCTTGATATCATATAGTTTTGCTCAAGCTGGGACAACTGGAACAGGTTGCCAGGACCGTGCCAAATACACTCTGTACCTTAACATGCAAAATTAAAGATAAAAGAAAACCTTCAATTCACATATTTGAATGTTTACCACATGGCACAAAACAAGCCAGAAAACAAAGGACAGGGCTTCATCCACCCTTCAGTCTTTCTTCAGGAAATGCATCAGATAGCACTCTCTTGTTGATGAGGATCTCAGTCTTACACTTGGGTCCTTCAGCTCCAGCACCTGAAATGCCTTCTGTCAGCCTAAGGACTCCTTCCATGACAGATGGAAACATGAGCAAACTTCCCCATGCATTTCACTCTGCATCCACCTCCAGTAAGGAAAAATGGGTTTGTGTAAAATAACCAGATGGTATTTAAGGAGAATTGAGTGTAAAGCTTAGACTTTTGAGGGAGTTTCCACAGGAAAGACAAACCAGCAGAAAAAACTAGAGAGAAAAATCTGTCCCATCACACTGCTGCTTGTCAACTGAATAATAACTGGCTGCAGCTGAAATTGCCCAGGTCCTAAAGGGTCCCATCACCCCTAAAATCTAAAACCCTGAAATACACCAGACAATAAAAAAAGCCCCATCCTGTTAAAGTGGAGTTCCTCTTGGTTTTGCTTACGGAAGAGAAAGCAACCCACACGATACAATCAAAAGTAGTGACATTAAGAATCATCTGTGAGCTTACAAAGCAGAAGGAATCTCACTTCTAAGGCTGCATAAAACTCTCACCACAAGCTTCACTCAAAGGCTGCATTGTCCTAAAAACCTATAACACCAACAGCATGGTTTGATGCAGTGGAGGGTGTATTTGAGAGGAAGAGATAATCCAAAGATACAACCGACCACAGGCAACCCCTTGTTTCCAGCTTAAATCAAGAATGCACACAGCCTGGAGGGCATCATTCCCAGTCTCCTGGGAGGGAAAGAGGGAAGGAGTTTACCTCCAGGGAGGTGGTTTCCCCAGCAGAGGCCAATGCTGCCTGTGCTGCCACACATAAAGCTGTTTGTGATACAGGCTCATTCATTTGAGGCTGGCCACTCCAGGGAATCCTGCAACTAACTAGAGTCCCATCCAAGAGCCTTGGAAAGAGACTTTGCTGAGTTGATCTCACACAGTGGTTACTGGCACAAAAACAGACAGAGATGATGAACTCACCAATGACTACGGATATCTCTGCTATGGGGAACTGATTTCCATTTCTTCAGGTTTCAGATTGGAGAAATTAAACCAATGCTCACCTACCTTCTACCTGCCACACTGCCTACAAGGCAGCTGCTACAGACATGGGTAACCTTCAGCACAGGGTTCTGCTGCTGGCTCGTTTCCACCCCCACTGCTTGGCATTAGCAAAAACATTTTACTAAATATCCCCAGCGTTACTTTTCCAGGACAGCAATTGCTGCAATTGCCATAGGACACTGCTTGATCTTGAATGAGGGAGGTGTCATCCTGCCAATTATAAGAAACTGAATTAGAGAGCGTTGGAGAACAAGGGAGATGATGAGACACTGAAAGGCAGTTTTGAGCCACAGAACAACATGAGGAAGGAAGGAATGAGTCAAATAGATTTTTAAATTAACATGTAACTCCTTTCCCAAGATCTCCTTTAATCTTATTTGAGGGATATTCAGCACTACAGGGAATATTTATGCTAGTACAACAGTCTTGCTCTCTCCTCAAGAAAAGCAGCAGAATCAAACATACACAAATGAGATATGGTTGCCCAGACTAGATTTGGGGTTTACAGCTGGGGTCCTTCAACAGCTAAACTTCTAGCCAGAACAGTCATGGTTTGGAAAAGCTTTTCTAAAGGCTTTTTTCCCCCCCTCATATTGTTATAATTTTCCTTTTTAATTTTCATAATAGGTCTGCCTTCAAACTCCTTTCTCCATTTCCTTGCAAGTGGCTACAATTCATAGCCAGAGTTCATAACCCTTGAACATGGTGCTGCTTGACAGAGCTGCTGTCTGGGTCAGGGAAAGCAGGGATGGGCCAGTGGGACACAGCACTCCTCAAGGCCCTTGTTTTCCAGGCCTGCCCCATCATGACAAAGACAGCAAAATTCCCATTGTTGTAGGAACGCTGCACGTTTAGTCAGACATGTCATCTTCTGTATGGGCCTGGAGTCTACTTAACCATCAGTGGTTTCACAGATTTAAGGGAAGCAAAGAGTCACTCCAGGTAGCTAAATTTGCAATTTTGTTCAGTGCTTACCAGACACAGACGTATGCAAACATAGCGACTGGCAGCTCTCAGGGTGCAAGTTGTGGGAGTCATTGACCAAAGAACATGGAAAACTGAGCTTCTCCTCCAAGGAACAAAGACTGACCTTGACTTCCAGAAGCATAGGCTTAAGTTGGGTTACCTAGGTCTTGAGAGGAAAGGAGTAGGTTTACACAGAACAGTGAGGATGTGAGTAGTAGGTGGGTGTGAAGAGGTACATGTGTGGTCCTCTTACTCAGTCCTCTCCTCCGTCTGTAATTGCACAAACACATACACAGGTGTGTTTTGACCACGTGATTTACATGGTGAGATTATGTTTATCTACTGTCTACAGCTTCTGGAAAGAATTTACACCTGTGGCCAAACCTGAGTAAAACTACAGCAAAGATAGGGCACTACCCTAATCTTGGGGATCCTCATCTGCAAACAGAGTAAATTGGAGGACTCTGTGCAGAGACAAGTGCAGTGGGGCTGGCTTCAGCACTGGGAAGGGGTACAAAGAGTCTGGTCAAAATATTGTTCGGGCCAAACCCACAGAATACAGCTGACTCTCTGCACTCTTTGATTTGCCCCACACCATTTCTCTTTGTAGCAGTCAGAGTGTGTACCAAACCTTTTTCTAAATATTTCCCTGCTTTTTCCAGGGCTAAGCAGAGATGATTTTGCAGAAGCCTAAAGATAAAAACACCAGGGGGTTTTGCAAAACAAAAACAAACAAACCCCCACCAAGTCCAGATGCTTCATCATTAATCCAGAAAAGTATTGTATACAGCACCACTAAGTCTACGGTGCATGAGCACATGGACTCATCACCAGAAACAGTAGACACCTGATGTCCCCCAGTCACAGGGAAGTGAATGCACCTGATGCCTACAATTGAGACTCCTGTCTGCCCTGGCTCTGTTCTCAAAAATTCTGGACAAGACTAAAACCAAGATCATCCTTTTAAATTCCACTCAAGATAGAAATAAGTACTTTCATAGAGACTAGAACAGACTTAGTTCTATCAATGGTATAGGCAGCAATATAAAGGCACATACTCCTCCCATCAGACATCAAACTTGGGTGACAACAGAAGACACAAAAAGAATGCTATCAACTAAAAAACAAAAAAGTTAATCTTTAAAAGGCCTCTTAGACAGAAAACACCCAGACTCTGGTCCTTACCACCCAAAATATTCCAGACTCTGGTCCCTACCACCCAAAATATTCCAGACCTGAGAGAACCCCATTCAGTTTATTTATCCTTAATGCCACTATGAGAACAAGAATCTCTCTGATTAACCATAGCTGCAGTCATGTTTGGGGCCATGATTTCACAGGTTATAAATTTCACATGTTAAAATTACAGATAGAACAAAGTCACTACAGCCCTCACTCAGCAGGTGGATGGGGGCTGGTAACAGGTGTCACCACAGAACTAGAATCTTTAATCCTCCAATTTCCTCCTTGACTTCTCAGACCACTATGCTACAAAACAAGACCACTTCTGCAGTTCAGAAGCCTGGGGAATGGTGCAGCTCCATGCTGTGATACCTATCATTCTCTCTGACAGCAAGAATTTTTACAATATTCTCAAACCATCCCTATGTTGTTCACCTAAGAGGCTGGTTGAGCTTTATAGCTCTTGCTATAGTGACAAAAACCATACACTCTTCCAACTCCACTTCTTCCTGCAAATAAAGCTCACAAATATTCCACTTCCCAGTAGGTATCCCACAGATCTCCCACCCTCCTCCCATCACTGAGCTCCTACTCAGTACTAACTCACAGCACAGCCTGGCCTCAGCTGGCAGTGACCTGACAGAGAGTTATGGCTAATTTGTATCCAAGTTGCAAGGATTCCCACGAAGGCTATCGTTTACCTGTTGAGCTTTCTTACTCCGTGTGGGGAGATGGTATATTTCAGACGAGAACAAAGAAAAAAGGTGGCAGCGTTGGGAAGCACCCATCAGAAAGAGGCAGGAGCCCACAAAACAGCTGTGCTGCAAAGAGATGCCTTTGCAAAGGAGGTCAACTCCCCTGACAGCTCACAGCCTGGCATCCCCCTGGCTCCCACCCGCAGGAGCAGTGTTATTCAGCAGTCTTAACACCACAAACCACAGCAGTCCAGAAAGACATAAAGGAGCCTGAAGGATTAAAGACCTTCATTACAGGGCCTCATCCACCCTGCATTAAGATACAGTGACTTAGCCCCACCTGTAATTTACAGCCCATTTGCTGCTCAGCTCCAAGCAGTCAGATTAAAAGCAGCACTATTTATCACAGGCTGACAACCCTTTCAGACATAAGAGAAAGACAGTAAAGGGACACCTAGAATTGGAGAGATACCTATAATAGCTAATCTTATCTGTAATACATTTACTGAGGAAAGGGAGATGGGACATGGCTGCTCACACCAGTGCCAACCATTCCTGCCTTGGCCACAGGGATTTAAACACACCCCAACCCCACTGGCCTAGCTCAGTTATTACACTGCTTCATGAAAAAGGTCTCTTTGCACAGGCCAGTTTCTCTGACTGCTTATAACAACTCCTCAGCATTCCATGAGTCCCCTCAACCAGGGAAGTATGGCTGACAGCAGCTGGCATAAACAACACATCTGGTAACAGTTTTTCCATTCCCTACTCAAAAGGCCCAAAGAGGGCAGCTGCCTTTGCCCTGAGATACTTCCTTAGCTGAGGAGAAGCTGCTTGTGTTGGGAGACCTCACTCGACACTCACCTCTGCTCAGCCATAAAGAACTACATTAGCCAGATTTGCAAACACAGGGAACAATGCCTTACAGTCAGGCTGGAAAATGCATTTGGAGCACATGAGACATTTCAGGCTTCTCCTCTCAAAATCCTACATTAACCCTTCTGAGTGCAAGCAGCTCTCTATGGATTTACACTAAACCTCTTCTGTTTTATCAGGGAGCAAGCCAGTAATATAGGATAATCCTTTCAGACCACATCTTTGATCCACCTGGTCAGGCACCTTTAAAGTAAGAGTTAGGAACATGTGAAAACTTGCAATGGCTCTCACTGAACCAGATCCTTTCCTGGTAAGCATTGTGTGATTCCAAGTGGTTACTAGTTGGGAATATCTGACAAAGGGGTTCTCAGATAATCCTGAACACAGAGGGATGGGCTAGAGATGAGTGGCATAAAGACAGAATTTGAACATTTACTCTCTTCTCCAATATATGATACAGAAGGCACAAAATTAAATTAGCGCTGAGGCAGGTCCCAAACAAACAACATGTGATCCTTCAGCAATGCGTAGGTAAGGTGTGAAAGAAAAATTTTGCCACAGGATGTTCTTGATGGGAAGACCCTACATAGATTTGGTGGGGTAAAATGAGTAGGTTTAGGTAAAAGAAGTCTACTGGGCTACTAGTGCACAGACAGCACTTCTGTCTCAAGAAGAACCCAAGATCAAAATATGTGGTGTCTCCCGTGGGTGCCCACCTCTAGTGCCTGCAGGAGATAGGCTACCAGGGAAACTGTAGGTCTAACACAGGATGGATGCTCCTAAGCTCCATTCATGGAAACGGGACACAGAACAGATGCATTTACTTGCAATGTCACAACCTCAGGGGATGTACAAAACAAACTCAAGTGCTCTTCCAGATCCAACTCACCTCTTTTTAACACAGAATGCTACTAAGACAGCATCCGAGCACCACATACTAAATCAGCACTCCCACATACCATTTCAGGAGCAAGCTGGGAAAAGTTGTATTGCATTGCACTGCTGCCCTCTGCAAAATACCACTGAGGGGTTTCCCAAGAATGATTTGTTCCTTCAAAGGCAGAAAAAAGGGTTTTCTGAGAACAAAACACGGAACAAATACAGGGAATCTGCTGATTTTTCAAGCCTCTGAATTATTTCACTTCATATGCTCCACACCAAATACCACTTCTCTCCTGTTAATTAGCCATTGGCCAAAGAACATTTATTCCTTTGGAATAACCAACTCCTAGGAATAAAGAAAAAATTATAAAGGAAAAAAGAAACACACACACAAAAAAAAAACAATCTGGCTGCAGACAACTGTCTGGAACAGCCACTTGGCTTTGTATATAATAACTGGGTGACAGGATATGGAAGGATTATTTTATATTTTTCCAGCTTACATCCAGACACACTCTCAGCTAACTGGGGAACCTAGCTGCCTGTCTGGCACCTTTCCTCAAGATGGGAAATTCCCTGTTCAGCTAAAGGCAATTTTATTCTCATCTTATGCCCATATAGAGCTTGGTTGATTGTGGGCTCTTATGCCAAGAAGTAAGGACATCATCAGTTAGATAAAAACCAGCATACATCATGGAAACAATGTGACCCCATGAGGAAGGAGTAAGATGAAAAAGAATTCTGAACAAAGTAAGTGTGAGTGGATAGGATCTTTATGCTATCAGCAACTTGAATTATGTCATCTCCTTAAAATCTGTGGCTCAAAACCAGGTTTGTAGCTCAGACAAATCAATTAATCAGCTACCCAAGGTCAATCAATAGTTTGGTCCCTAGAAATATCAGAAACCAAGGTTCACCTATTCTCACTGTGGACACTTGTGAATATTGAGGTATTTGGGAATTCTTAATCCAGGCATCTCCTGTCCTTTCCTAAATCTAAATTCAGATAAGGACCACCTACCTTCCAGTCAGGCAACAAACCTCAGGTGAGCCTATCCATGAAACAGGAGACATGACTAACAAAAACCTCCTCAGGACACCTAAGCTAGGCACTGATTTCCTTTTTTTTCCTTCAGGAGGTGTTTCAAGCCCAGAACTTCTCATACAGGCTGATGCTGGAACAAGGATTGGGAGGTGATTCCAAGCAAAGCTGTAGAGGGCTTTTCTCAAATGTGTTTGCTGGGTATAACAACTAACCATGTCATGTTATTTGAGGAAGGCAACCCACAGACTCACAGTCTACGATGCTGAGGGGACACCTCCCCAGGTTTCACCACATCTCCTTGGTGACAACACTCATCTAAAAGGCACATGCCAGTGGGGCACAGACAATGATCTGTTTCCAGCACCTCAGCTCAAGCCTTGGCAAGCTGAAGTGGCTCTGCAGCAGGACTGAGCCCAGATAGTGAGCTGCCAGGCTAAGTTCTCGGGGAGGAGAGGGTTGGAAACAAAGACTGGTTCATACCAGCTGCTTGCAAAGTTGGTAATCAGAGAACCTTCTTTGGACTTTTAGCTCCTACCACCTCTGATGATATTCTGCCATGCTAACACTGAACAACTAGAAAGAATCAGGATTTGGATTACTGCACAAGCAAACTATTGCGGCAGCTTTGGTGCAAACCTTCCAAGCAACTTTCTTACATCCAGGTCCAACAGCAGGTTTCCATAAGCATCCACAGTGTTTCACCCTCCATCAAGTCATCAAGGCTGGACTAGAGAAGCAACCATGCAAGCTCTTCATATTATGTAACCTCACAAGGGTGCTCTGTCATGGCACTCCCATTTTGCTAGGGCTGTCTCAAAAGGAGAACAGCAGAAGTTCACCTAGTCAAGAATTTGGTGTGCTGCAGTGATTACAGAGGAGGAAAAAAACCCCAACCAACCAACCAAACAAGATACCCCAGTCTCAAAATGCCTGTCCTACAACAACTGAACAATATGGTGTGACATACAGACTGAGGTACATACAGAGGCCAGGTCAATGTCCAAGCATGCCAACCCACGGCACAGAGGAGGTTAAAATGGGCACAAAAATCAAGAACAACACAGCAAGAGGGAAGAAACGCCTAGAGGCACCCTGAGTTTTCCTTCCCCAAGCAGTGACCATGCTGGTCCAGAAGAAATGTTCTTTGAACTGTGCTTTGCCTGTGTGTTGCATCCCCACAGCTTGGGCTGTGCCCAGACTGGCATGGAGACAGCTCTGCATAGGTCACATTGGGCCATATGTCTTTTACATCAACTTTTAGGCCTGGGTCACAGCAGACTTCGTGCTGCACAGGGAATGCTTTCAGTGCAGATAAAGGTCACAACTAATTGGCTTTCCTCTAAATCCTTGCCTGAGTGTTCATGCTGAGTAGTTGTGGGTGGTGCTGGTGCCTATTCAAAAACAGCTTAGCTGGCTGCCTCTGCTGGTCAATGGTGGCAAGAGGACAAACAGGCTCTGCCCACGGCCACGTACAACAGTTACTGCAGCAGAAACCAGCCCTGAGTGCACACATACCTGGGATGCTGGTTGCTAGGAAGAGATGGGTCACCCGGCAACCTGAATCCCACTGAACAGGAGAAGAGGGTCTACAGATAAAGGCAGGGGGGTAGGAGGGCTTGGCGCTGCCTACAATGTGGGTGGGAGTGTATTTCCAACTGAAAAGGGAATACAGCCCTTGGTTCCCATACTGAGACATCCCAACAACACTTCTGTGACCCCAGGCATGCTCCAGGAACAGCCAGGGAAGCTGGCCAGACTGGCACATTACAGCAGAGTGGTGCCACCCACGACTCCACAGAGATGTCCTAAGCAGATGCAAGCCTTACTTTTTACTTTAAAGGAGGGTGAACTCACTTTTTTGAAAAAGCCATAATTAAAATAAATGTTGACCTCATTCTGCTTTCTATTTTCACCTCAAATATGAGCTCTTTTCCTGCTCAGGGAAACTTTTAGCATTCCAAGCAGTGCAACAAATTCAAGACTTGTAAGACAATGCATGACAACAGGAAATGAAGAACTGTGCTACCCAGCAAAGCAAAATAGATTGGTATTTCAGTGAAAACAGATTAAACACATAGCATTGCATTTTCAGAATTCAATTTTTCATTCAAATAAAAATCAAGAATTGGGAAATATAAGCTCTTTATGACACTGGGAGATGGACTTTTTTTTAATCTAGTCCATATTTTCCTATCCGTCACAAAGGCCAGCTGAGAAGATGTCTCAACGAGTTTCCTCAATATCAGTGAATGCTCCATCATGCTGTATTTGCAGTATCTGCAATTTGTCTGAAGTATCACTCTCTGGAATTAAGTCATTACAGGAGATTATCAGTGCTGGATGTCTGCAAAACTCTTGAAGATTCAGACCTTCGAAGACAAGTAGAAAGAATTGCAAACCTATTATTTTACAATGCCTGAGGCAGAAGTCTCAAAAGCTTAAGGCTTAAAGTAGCTGGGATTGCCTGTTTTATTCTTTGCCTTGGCTAAGTATCTATCACAGCATTTCTAACCCATTAGCATATTTTTTTAGGCATATTCAGAGATACACCAGTAGTCACAACTGTACTTAAAAACTCAGCTGTTAATAGGAAGAAAAAGCAAAGTTTCAATGTAAAACAGTCCTACAGTTCTAGAGGAATGAACCTGTTTGGTGGGATCTGCTGAAAAACCCACAAGGGAGAAAAAACCTGCATACACACAGCAGTCAGACAAAGATAAGTTTTCACTGTGCCAAGCTGTCTTCAGCCAGCCTGAAGACCTGTGACACATGACAAGCACTCAGCGCAAAGTAAGACGGAAATTAGTCTGTCCTCATTCATACTAGACATGAACCCTTACACAGATCTTTGAAAGCACACCCACTGTGCATCAGTTACAATGCTACTCCACTCTTTCTTGATCTAAGGAGGAAAAAACCAACACTCCTGGCTCTGTAGAGTAACTAGCTACTACTGGGATAGTGACCTTAAGCCTGCAAGCTTAAGGTTCACTTCGTATAGCCAACTGAACGCCCTTCATGTAAGGAAGGATCAGGATGATGCCCAGTTGCCCAACCAGACAAGAGTTTCATAGCTGATTCCACACACAGATGGCAGGAGAAAACAACTGACATGACTTGCTGCTCCCCAGCACTGTGCATGCACACACATAAGCTGCAAGGGTATGTGAGAAGAGCTTTTTTAGTGCCTAGTCCTCAACTCCCTTGTAAGCAAGCATAAGGCTAAAATTCCGTAGCAGAGAAATGCAGTTCTCTGTCATCAGAACACTCACATATGACTTCATACCATTGATCAACATTAAGAAAGTGACAAACATGGCTGAATTATCTCTGCCCAGGACAAGCATGAATATGCCAAGTACATAAATAATTTAACAACTTTTGTGGATTGGAAAAAAATCAGTTGTATCACCTGCAAAGTTGTTCATGTCAACAGCAAAGCTGGAATGAAATTGCCATCTTTAAAGTGCTCAGTTTTCTTCAGCTGCATGTTCCAGCCAGTTAATTTTTTAAACACACCACAATCCAACTGTTTCATTCTGATAACACCTAGGGCCACTAATTAAGGGCTTAGTTTGACTGGCAATGCACAGACTTGTTCCAGCCAGATGCTCCCTGCCCCAAGGAGCTTGCTTGCAAGCAAAGCTCAGAAAACAGACACCCACACTTTAGCCACTACATAAATATGCAAGGCCACAAGAGTTAAAGAGAAATTTGGAAGAAACATTTGTGTGAGAAACCTCTATCCCAAGCTGTGGGGATGAACAGGACATTTGATTTGAAGAAAGCTCACACAGCTAGTTAGAAAATGCTTCTAAAGGCTCAGTATCAGTAGTCCCATCACATAAACCCACATGCAAGCCCAGGATATGCATTTTAAAAGCTCCTTGATCAACCTGACTTACAGTTCAGAAAGGGCTTCTCAGGGCTACCAGCCCAAAACTATGGAGAAAAAAAGAATAAAAACCTGTACTAGGCTGTACTACTGGACAACCAACATAAAAGCTCAGGCCTTGAGATACAGGCCCCTCTCACTTTCCTTGTTTGAAGCATTTCACTACAATACAGGACAATCCCCTGCCATTACTCTTCTCTCCTGTCCTACAAAGTCTGCCCTGGAACCGATCCAGTTGCCAATTCACCAAAGATGATCACTAACCTGTAAAGTCAGATCTGCTTTCGGTTCTCAACATCTAACAGTCAGCCAAAATCTGAAGGCTTCTGAATCTGGCTAATCTCTAGCAAATAACACCAGACCATGGAACAACAGACTGAGGCACCAGGCAATTCACCATCTTTTCCTGGATTTAGCCACAGAAGCTGAAGGTTGAAGTGCTGCAACTCTTAAGACAATGGGCTAGACTGTGAACTACAACAACTCGGGGACACAAGTGGGAAGACATCTAGGAAAACTTTACAAGTCCACAGACCCTGATGGGATGCATCCATAAGTGTTGAGAGAGCTGGAAGACACCACAACTAGGCCCCTCACAATTGTCTTTGAAAGGTCATGGAGATCAGCCTGAGGACTGGAAGAAAGGAAATGCTACCCCAGTCTTCAAAAAAGGCAAGAATAGGAGTCTGGGACCTACCAGCCAGTCAGCCTCACCTCAATTCCTGGAAAGGTGATGGAACAGAACTTTCTGCAGGCCATATCTATCCACATGGATCATAAGGTGGTGACCAGAAGTAGTCAGCACTAATTCACTAAGGGTAAATCATGTCTGACAAAGCTGGTTGCCTTCTACAATGAAACAACTACCTGGATGGATGAGGGGAGAGCAGTGGATATTGTCTACATCAAGTTCAGCAAGGCTTTCAACACTGTCGCTCACAATATCCTCATGGGCAAACTCAGGAAGTGTGGACTGGATGAGTGGACAGTGAGTTGGATTGAGAACTGGCTGAGGGTTGTAATCAGTGGCAGAGGGTCTCATTGGATGCTTGTCACTAGTGGTGTCCCCCAAGGTTTAATACTGGGCCCAGTATTGTTTAACTCATTCATTGATGACTTGGATGAAAGGTCATCCAAGGTCATACTGAGGCCTCCTCAGTAAGTTTGTTGATGACACAAAGCTGAGAGGATTGGCTGATACCCCAGAGGGGTGTGCAGCCCTTCAGTAGGACCTCAACAGGTTGGAAAGATGGACAGAGAACTGTCTGAAATTCAACAAGGGCAGATGCAGGGTTCTGCACCTAGAGGAGAATAATCCCATGCACCAGTACAGGCTGGGGGCTGACCTGCTGGAAAGCCGCTCTACAGAGAACGACATTTGGGTCCTGATGGACAACAAGCTGTCCGTGAGCCAGCAGTGTGCCCTGGAGCCAATAAAGCCTATGGGATCCTGGGGTGTATCATGAAGAGCATTGCCAGCAGGTCAAGGGAGATGATTCTGCCCCTCTACTCAGTCCTAGTGAGGCCACATCTGGAATGTTCCGGTGCCGGAGCATCCAGTTCTGGGTTCCTCAGCACAAGAGAGACATGAAGCTCCTGCAGCAGGTCCAGCAGAGGGCAACAAAGATGATTAAGGAATGGGAGTGTCTCTTTTACGAAGAAAGGCTGATGGAGCTGGGCCTGTTCAGTCTCAAGAATTGACACCTGTGGAGGAACCTCATCAATGCGTATAAATACCTGAAGAGGGGCTGTCCAGAGGATGGAGTCAGACTCTTCTTGGCAGTACCAAGCAATAGGACAAGAGACAATGGGCAGAAACTGATGAAGAGAAGGTCCCACCTGAACATGCAGAAGAACTTCTTCACAGTGCAAGCGATCATGCACTGAACCAGGCTATTCAGTCTCCCACAGGGAAGATATTCAAGAACTGTCTGGAAGCAAAGCTGTGTAACATGCTCTAGGATGACCCTGCTTGAGAAGTGAAGTTAGACCAGATGATGCACTGTGGTCCCTTCCAACCTTACCCATTCTAGGATTCTGTGAAGACAGCAAGGTCAGCAGTCTTCCAAGGCTAGGGGCTCAAATTTGAAGCCTAAGTATCACTTGACAACCCAGCCACACTTATCAGAAACTGCTGGCTAAGCATGCTAACCCAACAGCAGGTGAAATGTCAGTCAATCCCTCTCTTCTCACCATGGTGACTTTAGGTGAAAGGGCAATAAAGGCATGCTAACCTCCTGAGCAACACCAGCACATCTCTTGAGTCTAAGTCCTCTGAGTAGCCCTAGTTGTCAACTGCCTAAAGACCAACTTCAGTAGGGAAAAAGAGAAGTCCACTACATCAACCCCCAAAGCCTGCATGTTTCCTGGTTAACTTACAGGAGGTAATGGCATCCCCTCAGCTTCTCCAAGTGGGGAAAGACTAAGAGGACCTATCACAGTCACAGCAAAACCAATTTGGGACACATGGTACAAAAATGAGATCTTTACTGTGGGCAGAAATTTCATCCCGAAAAGATCCTCAAAGCTTGAATGCCAATCCAAGGTTGGTTAAATATTCCAAACTCCTAAAAGTTAGATGACAATTCACCCAAGGACAGTCTCCTGTGACTTTGCCTAATGGCAGTACAGTTGCAAGCTAGGAAGCACAACAGCATCTCGTTTTCCCTTGAATCTGCTAACTTCCCACAAGGTCAGTAGTCTTCCAAAGGTCATAAAGTGCAAAAGCAAGCAGTTAATGAAGGAGAAGAACAGCTAAGCATACTGTTTTTAAAGCTCAAAAAGCTCTTGGTTTGGGTGGTGGATGCAGATCAGTTCTTACTCTATCCAACCTTGATGCTCATTCTCCACTTAAAGGACTAGAGACCTGATCCTGTGCCCACACCTAACTAACTTTTCACAAGGTTTCAGTGATAGCGCACAGCACCTTCTAAATAATGCATGTACTATGCAAGCCAGAATACGTACAGACCTGCTTAGACATGCACCAAGGTTGAGAAGGCAGAAGTCTGGTCTGTGTCTGGCAGCCCCACATCCTCTGTGGGCACTGGAGCGAGATGGTACAGGACACTGGCCTTGACACAGGGTCCACGCACAGTGCAGCCACAGGAAGCTTCCACACTGCTCACCACCTGTGACACCTATCCTTGGTCCATACCTGCAGGGAGCAAGAAGCTCTGGTCCAACACCTAAGACAGAGCACTGCACACTCCATTAAGCAATTAAATGCTGGTACAAGGCTTAACCAAGACCAGGCAGCTGCACATGGTCCCCAAAGGCCTACAAAATGTATTTAAACCCAGAGTTTGCAAGTCTGGCTTTCTGCTCATACACATGCGTACCAGTCATTGTACCACTCCCCACTGCAGGCTGCAAAGACACCTCCGATGGGCTTATGCATTAGCCTTGCAAGGAACAGTGCAAGCTTAACTTTCTCCACTAAACCTGTTAAAATGCAGACCACCTGTCTGCAGCACAAAACCTTGGCACTAATATGAACAAAATGGCTGCAGATACCCACTCCTGCACATTTTTCCTGCATGTCTCCAAGCATCCTGAAGGCTGTATCTCCCTCTGAGAGCTCCTTCCAAACATTCTCACCATTTCACAACCTGAGGCTTCAAGAGACAAACAGTAAAGCTAAAGGAGGCAATCAGAGCCACAAGGCCCAGAAACAAAGTGGTAATAAAAAAAATCCCCCATTGCCTCTGCAGAGATACTCTGCACTGAATTAATCCACTACAACCTAAAGTATTGCCCTTATTTTACTTCCAAAAATAAAATCTAACTCCGCCTCCCCCAAGAACCACAGAATGTGCAATCCCCAGAGGAAGAAGTACAGCAAACTTTGATGAAACATCAGCACTGTTTCTAACCAAGTTGCCATCAGCCTGTCCAGAGTGACTGCGCAGAAGTGCAGCCACACGGCAATCCGCCTCTGTGTAGCACATACAAAAGACTCCACTAGAGTCTGGTATACAGATCCCCAGCCCCCAACTCAGGCAACGAGGGCTGCTACTTTTCCCAGATCCCTTCTTTAATTTAGGGCCAGGTGCTACACTTCCCACAGCACTGGTGCCAATCCAGAGTAACTCTGCTGATTTCAGGGGGTATCCCTTGGTTCACAACAATTTCGACAAAACAGGGTCTGGTATTTTTTTTTAACTCACTCATCATGGCTCCATTTTTATCCCATTGTATATGGCTCAAAAAATCCTGCTTGTATTTGGCACGAAGGGCTTGCAGAGTCCTTATCCTGAATCTGTGATCCTCAGTTTTACTCTGAACACTAAAAAAGGACCTAAAAAGAATCTGGAAAGCCATGGGTCAATGCAATGAGCCAGTCTGCAAACTTCAGCTCAGATTCTGGCCTTCAGGACCAAAAGGAAGAGAAATGCAAATAACTAGCTGAAAGGCATTTTAGGTAAACCATGTTTGTACAGCACCTAGCACAGTGGGGTTCTAGCCTGGCAAGGGCTGGCTGACTACAGACTGCACACATACAAAGGTAACCAGGTAAATCCCTATGTAGTTAAACGTGAATCCCGTCAAAAATAAAAAGTTCTAAAGAACAGACAGATATATCTGTCTTTATACACTTTTCTGCATTATCTGAATTGTGCAGGCTAATTCCGAGCGCAAAGGAACAGCACTTTAAGTAACAGGAATACAGCCTAGGCCAGCTCCTCCTAAGCACACTGGCTGAGAGGAAACTGACCCGGCATAATAAACACTGCAAGTTTCCAGCTTCTCGAGGCCCCGCTAGCAGCTACCTGGAGGGTCCAAAAAACAACCGAGCCAAACCCGGCTGCCCTTACCTTTAGCTGGAAAGGCTGAATTTCGTTCAAACTCTGGTTCCTGAGCTTTTTGGTGAGGATCTTCAGCATGGTACAAATCCGAGGCGCCAGGAAAGGGTTAAGCACACACACCCGCACGCATCAGCATCTGCCGAGCGGCGGCCGCTCGGTCGGCGGGGCTCGGCGGAGCCCGCACCCCGCACCCCAGGTACCGCTCCCGGCGCTGCCCTGCCCTCTCCCCGCACCGCGCTCCCTCCTACCGCGCTGGGAAGCCCTCTACAAAGCCTAAAGGGGAAGAAAAAAAAAACCAAACAACTAAACACCAAACTTCCTCTGCCTTCCGCCCCCTCCCCAGCTACGCTTCAGACCGGAGGGAGGTACCAGCGGGCAGCATGCTGCTGCAGGGGACAAGGGACACGGAGCGCAGAGCGCTCATCGCGGCACAGCACAGCCCCCCGGCAGCAGAGCTCAGGGCAGCGCTGCCCCCCGGCCAGCCCCGGGCGGGGATGGGGATGCGGATGGGGATGGCATGGCATCCCGCACCGCCCGCGCTCCCTCCCGCACCGCCGCCACGGGGAACTCGCAACAAACGGCGCTGCAATCGCGGAGCACATTGGCCCGACGGGGCGGGACGGGACGGGGCGGGGCGGGGCGGGGACTCCGCTTAAAGGGTCGCCGGCCCTGCCCGCACGGCGTTCCCTGGATGCCCGAGCGGGCGGGCTGTGCTCGGCAGGGAGCGGGCTGGTGGCTGCCCGAGCGCTGCCGCATCCTGGCTCGCAGCCCGCCCGCACCGGCAGGGTAACGGGATGCCGTGACCTGCCTGTCCTGTCCTGTCCTCCTATTCACAGCATTCAGATCCATACAGAGGGCTCATGTGTCCCGTCTCCACTCCCCTGAGCCACCCCTGGAGCTTGCAGCGGGCCTGCGGCAGCAGGGAAGCACGACACCGCCTTTCCTCACAGCGGAGGCAAGAACAGCACCGGCTCCTGCTGCACCAGCTCCCCTCGGGCACCAGCAAGGTGCTCCGTTTCCAGGGCCAGCCCTCCAGCACCTCCCTGGCAAAGCAGGCAGGAAAGTTATCGGGGCTGACTGATAGGCTCCCAGCCACTTCGAACCCACAGGAAGCTGCCGGCACATTTGCCAGCAGTAACAACAAAGGGCTTTCACCCACTGCCAACTCCATACCAGCGATAAATTCCCCACGTCTAGGTGAAAGGTCCCTTTTGCCCATTGCCAGTCCCTTGGGGCCAGCAGAGCCTTTTGTCCCAACCTTCCTCCTGGGACCGGTTTGGAAGCGTTGAGGAGGTCTCTGCTTGTGTACAAATTCCTGAGGAGCACAGGCTGGTTAGCATATCGGTTCCCCGTTCTCAGCCAGCAGGCCTGTAACAAGGTAAGGAAAGAGCACTCATAAAATGCTGACTGTGGAAAAGAAAGGGAGCATCTTTGCTGCAGGGGAAAGGGCCTCGGTTCAGCTCCAGTTAGCAATGTACTTTTTCTTGAAGGAGTACAACAGTCTGCGTCTGAGCCAGGAAAGAGTATTTCTGTTTTCAGATAGTGCCTTCTTAGAAGACGTCTGCAGTAGGAAACCATCTCAGCTATTAAACCATACTTGCTCTGTGAGTTTGCGTTCACACTGTGGACTTGTTTTCACCTATTTTTCCCCACTTTGCATCTCTAAGTAACCACATTGTTATAGGTACTTCTGCTTTCCTTATTGCATGAATACAATAAAACAGAATACTGCACATGAGCAGATTGCTAGTCTGGCATCCTGCATCCAGCAGGAGAGGGTAAAATGCCAAATGAAAGCAGAAATCCTCCGTATAGATATGCAATAATATATCTAATGTTAGATAAGAATTAGTCCTGATCCCTAACCAATAATCAAGTTATATCCCAAAGCCCAACAACTGAGACTCTCTTATAATTTCTTCTCTCCCCCCCCCTTTTTTTTTTTTTTAATATATAAAACCAAATTCCCCAAGCCATTATTCATTTCTTATTCCAGAGCTGGAGCTGCTGGCTTTCCTCTTAACAGTCTGTAAGATATGACCCATAAACCACAGTCAGCTTAAACCACTGGGTATGACTGCTTTCCCATATTTGAGCTCTTGGAGTTCAAGCACTGGGACATGCCCATGCCAGGGCCCACTTGTTTGCCTCAGAACAGATGAAGCGGACAAAGTTCCCTGAAACAGAGAAGTGCAGCGTCTGCTATCCCATTTGCAACACCACATTTGCTATCTGAGCTCACACCACCCCACTAAGGCACAGAACAGCAGCAGGAACCACATCCTGGTGGAGAGTTTGTGCTAGGCCTCCTAACCCACTGCAGGGCCAGGTCTGCTCAGGGCAAGCTGCAAAACCAAGTGTCAATGAGGCTTTATCATGGCACTTGTGATGTGAGACAAACTAATACTATAAATCCTGCTTCTGCAAATTTTACCTACATGCATTCCAGCAGATACTACAGAACAGCTATTTATTTCTTCCTTTGTATTTCATATAACAAGAATAGTCAGGAACACCAACTTCAGGCACACCCAGGTCTTTTGGGGGTATAGTTGTACACACCTGCTCCAATGCTTTCTCAGACTGTGTATCGATGAGTACCTCTGTGTTCCAGCAGGCTCAGGAGAAACTCAAGTTCCTCTCCAGTTAACTTTGTGCCGCACACTGGTAATGTACCACGGCCTTTCTCTTGGTCCCCAACTGCAATGCAAGAGTAACTGGTTGACAGAGAGCAATCTCTCTGCTGATCCACAGTATTCAGCATCTCCTCTGAATGAGACACAGGGATACACTGCTGCAACCAGCAACAAACAATGTAGCAGACCCCCAGAGGAAAAGAAACCTTTGCAGAATGCAGAGCTGCAACTTCCTGATGCAAATCTTATGTGACCTGTGCCTCTAGCAGGAGGCTTGACATGCTAGATGGGTTCCCAGTAGATGACAAGGCATGCTGCTGCATCACATACTGGAAAGAAAATGTCCTGAGGGGTCTGGAGGTGTTCCTCCTCCACATACATACAGGTTGCAGAACACTACCACATAACAAGGATAGCAACATAATTTCCAGGGATAAGTAATAGTATTACACCCAGAGGAGAAACCTAAACCAGAGGAAGGTTACTTGACTTTCTGAAGGTCACTGAGAAAAGCTATGGAAGATCCAAGAATAGAATTGGTATCTCCTGGCCCCTAGCCGTATGCTCCCAGACTGTAATATAGCCTGTCACTAGAACATGCTGCTGCACTAAGCAAAATTCAGTGGTTTCACTTCCCAAGCATCTCATGTGATCACTTTGCTTTGGTTTTGGTTCCTGTGGGTTTCTCACCCATGGAGTTTTGATCTGCCTACTGGATTCAAACCAAATCTCAATCTCAAACCTAGGCCAAGTTTCCTCTCTTCACATGATAAAAGCATGAAAGACGCATCACATAACATTTAGGGTAAGCCCACACTTGTTCCAGCATTGCTTGAAGATCTCTTTAAATTCCTCATGGCCAGACCAGGAACAGAAACGAGGCAAGCGACAAGATTACCCTGCAAAAACACATGGCAATGTGGTGACATGGAGAGGGCAGGGAGCTGTGAGCTGATGCAGGATCCTGGTTCACTTCCACAATACCCACATTCCTGCCTGCTGCTGCCATGGGGAAGACATCCCTGGGTGTCTGGTGTGCCACATGTTATTTTCCCTAGGAGACATTCCTCTGTGGGAATCCTGTCCAAACAGCACAATAGGGGAGGGAGGCCACAGGGGTGAAGACACTGCAGTGAGGATTAGTTTAGTGCAGATTCCCTCTGGGCTGTGCTTCCTGTTGTGCTTGGAGGACAAGGTAATGCTTTTTGCAGTTTATCCTGCCCAAGGTGTACCACTGACACTGCCAGATGCAAGAACAGGAATGTGTGTGGGTGCAAAAGGACTCATTAGACAGGCCTGGCCAAGCCTTCTCATAATGAAAGAGATGCTGTTTTCACCCTTTGAAGCCACCTGGGTATCTTCTCGGCCCTTCTTACACACTGAACTGCTCTTTGGTCTCTTTTTTCCACCCACTGTGCCATAACAGGATCGTGCTGTATCTGTGCCTACACTGATCTGAACATCCCAAGGTTGGAGGCAAAAAAACAGCCAAGGAAGAGGTTCAAGTGCCATCTATTGGGGATCTCCCCTCATTACACCAAGGGAGACAGAAGGATGAGCTGGGAAAACCCCATCCAACCCTTCTTGCTTATGACCTTATCTGGGTGATTTCCAAGACAGACAGACAGTGCCAGGCACGGAAGGAGCATCCGTCTGCCAAAGACAATGGTAAAAGAGAATACAAAGCAGGAGCATGATGAAAGCTGATCCTGGAGCTTGGTTGGAGGGAGATCTGGGCCCAAAGCCAGGCACATCTAGAATGGTACCACAGAGCAGGGCCATCCACCAACTGATTCAACCACAGCCAGTGTATGTAGATAAAAGTAGAGGAGAAAGGCAGTCCACAAAAATACTGAGAATTGGTCCCAGAAGAGTATGACTGACAGAACAGAAGAAGGACCCCAAGCTCTGTCCCTGAGCCAGCCACCAATCTCTTCTAGCAGGTACTCCAGGGCATTTCTCCTTTCAGTGTGTGATCTGCTGAGCCTGTAGGCTCCTCCAGAAGGGATCATCTCTGACTTTGCGTCTGTGCGATGTCTGCCCTAACACAGGCCAAACTAAGCCGAGTCCCCACCCCACAAACCATAAACACACCCCACGACCCAGCAGCAGGGGTGAAGTTGCAGTGCACACAAGTGCTCTCCAGGCTCAGGCTGTGTGGTCTTTATACCAGGGGTGTGGGGCAGGCAGTTGGGAAACATCACACACACATAAAGGTATAATCAAAGGTGAGAACTGCCCAGCCTTACCTTAAAGGCTACAAACTGTCCCAGAACTGAGCCAGCTGCTGTCATGCAAACACTTTGAACAGTGAGGGAGAATCAGGAAGGGCTGATCACAGATGGCTGAGGCTGACAGCTACCTGTTCTCTTTTAAACACATCTCTTTTAGGCACATCTGAGCAATGAACTGCCTAGGATACATGTTTTTGCAGTTTTTGACTGCCATGAAAAGAGGAAAAGAAGCAGAAAGAAAACTGAAGAGAAAGGTGTACAGAAAACCCTACTATTTGGTGGAGAAACAATGAACATGCCAGCATAGGCCACATGACAGACATAAGGAAAAGAGATGATCCTCTTAACAGCACTGCTGGGCAGCCTCATCTCTGTTATAATTCCCTTGCTGCCCATTCTCTCCCTGCAAATTGCTAGGGCCAATTGGAAAGGCAGCATGTGGCTAATACACCGAGAACCAGGGAGAGCAGGATTACCATGGCCATTTACACTGTGCTTCTCCTGCTGCTACTGCAGATATTTGTTCCTCTGCAAAAGGCCCTGGAAGGGGCCCCTCGACATCCACTCAGTAACAGGCTGCTGGGACAGCACTCACAGGGCCAGCAGTTTAGCCTGGCCAGCCAGAAGCTCCAGGATAGGAGGGCAGCCTGGCTCCTCAGAAACGCAAGCAAAGAAAAGCAATGATTCCTGTTTTGGATAGCTTCTTCCAAACAATGATTTCTGTTTTGGATAGCTTCTTCCTTGTAATGCCTGGAGAAGAGGAATTGTCCCATCTGGCTAGAGGATCTCTGACCTTCTTTCCTTCAAATACAGTCACTCCAACTCACTCACATCTCTTCCTTTTCAAACACCTTCTCGACACAGTCCTCAGCTGGGATCACACAGTGGTTCTGAGCCCTGCCATGTAGCTAGCCACAAGCAGTCAGTCCAAAGATGAAAGAACCATCCAGTCTATCCCCACAGAAAGAGCCTCCCAGCTCATCATCTGCCTCAAAGACTTGAGATCTTTAGGTCAAAGACAAGAAACCTCAAACTACAATGCTTAGAAGGGCAGCATTAGAGAGAAAGGGCCCAGGATGCTGCAAAAATGGGAAATTTCTTAAGCAAAAGTACTAGGAAATGAGTACACTCAGCCTCTGCAGATGAAGAGAGAAAATATTATTGTGGTTGCTGGTTTGATGGGGGGAAATTCCTTTCTGGAACTTCCTGGCTGCCCAGACAGCCTCTGGGCTTATCCCAAGTGTATAAATACAACACAGCTTTCAAGCTTTCAACATCAAAGAGGTTTCCCAGTTCCTCTATAGTTGGGCACCTCCTCTAGTTTTGTATTTGTGAGCAGTTTCAGTGCTTCTAAGGGAAGTGAAAAAAGAGCCAGGTTAGCATCACCAGGGAATGAAATTCCAGGAAGAATTTCCAGGAGGTGCAAGTTGGAACTCGATGCCTTACTGTGAGCACAGTTCATGAATGTAGAGGGCAACAGCCAGGCCACACCCATGCTGTACCCTGGCTGGGCCAGCAGCGTGGGGGACTCCTGGCCACAGTGCCCCACTGTGAGCCTGGCCAGATGTCTCAGACATCTCAGACTGACATCAGATGATCAGAAAACAGCCAGGCACTTTTAATATTTCACAGAACTGCTAGGACTCCTATTCACCTCACTGCACCTCATTTTCAGCTGCTGCAGGGCTGCAGTTCATCACTGGGGAGGGGAAGACAGTTCTGGGTCCACTGAAGTCAGTGCATGAACCTATGCTACTGAGCTGCACAGCAGGGAAGGCGGGGAGATGAGCACAAGTAGTGCCTAAGGCCTCTGTGGGAGTGACAGCACAGCAGAATTCTCAGAGAAAGGCTTGCAGGTAAAATATACAGCCTTCAAAAAAACTGTAGAGCTGAAAATGACTGAGGATTTGTGGTCAATAAACCAGCCATAAGCCAAGGGAAGGGGCCCAAGCATCCAATAAAAGTGCACTGTGAGGAACAGAACAAGATAACTTGTCTTCACAAGCCTCTGCCTCAAAAGATCAGATTGCTAGACTGGCCAAGGAGGGAGCAACCTTAGAATATTTTGTAATGAGAATAAATCACAAGCATGTCATTTACTCCTGGCTTTCCAAGCTCTGTGAATGCATGTTGCACCTGTACATTCTCCCCGAGTCTACTAGAGGCCAAGACCAAATGATGAAACCTTTTCCAGTTTCCCACAGTTAAAGGCAGTTATTTGCAAGCTATCCACCAAAAAATTCCACTTGAAACAGCTCTCCAGGCAGCATGGCTGTGTAAACAAGGAGGAAAACAGCCTTGGGAGGGAGGAACTAAATTTGGCAACATTGAGTTCTGCATGCAGGCACGCCAGCTCTACAAATGGTCAAAAAGGGTGATGCAAGAGAAGATGGGCTAAGACAAAGGGTTGATAAAGGGTGGGGATGAGATACTCTCCTGGAGATGTTATCATACATCACTCCCGTATGTCTCTCTATTTCTAGCCTCGAGAAGAGCCCCACCTGTACCATACGGGACACCTTCTGGTCCTGCACTGCCCACCGGCCGGCCCCAGGGGGCGCAGCAGACCGCGGCTTGGCCCCGCTCCCGGCTCTGCCTGTCCCGCTGCCGGGAGCGAGGAGGGACGGGCGGCGGGATGCAGGACTGCTCGGGCATCCCCGGCTGTGCCGGCCCCTGTGTTCTCCCGTGCGGGCCGAGGGCAGAACCGGGAATACCACGTAGCTGCAACAAGCTGCTCTATGTTGACGAGCACATGCTCAAGCAGGAAATTACACTCCAGTAGCCAAAGGTCTGGGTATTTCACAGACAGCCAGCCAGGCTGCCGATCCCAGGCTCTGGCTCCGCACACACAGCCAGACAGGCTGCTGATCCCAGGCTCTGCACACTCCCTTCTCAGTATTTAAACTCGAGGACACTGCAGCAGACAAGAACAAAAGGACCAGGCCTGCCTCTGAATCCTAGGATGACCTCGTCCAAGTGCATGAGAAGTGGACACTAGAGCCTGACACAGGTTACACCCCCACATCAGTCTGCTAGCCCTCCAAGGCAACCCAAACTGTGGTCTGGAAGAGGCAATGAAGAGACAAATTCTGAGTCTTAGTTTCCACATCACACCCAGCATTCCTAGAGGCATTAACAAGTAACTTTGTAGAGCCTGGTTTTGAAAAAACTCTCCTCTTTCTCAGTCAGATCTACTCAGATGTATTCTGTCTCCCCTCTAGATGGGTAATGGGCCCAGACACACAGCATCAAATCTCCCAAACAGAGCTGCTCACGCATCACAAAGAAGCACATATAGCAGGTGCGTGGGATTCCACATCTGCGTGACCTGTGTAGCTAGTTGCAAGAAAAACAGGACAGACAGATTCAGTCTTAAGGATCAGATGTACATCTCATCACTCCCCAGCTCTCTTCTTTTCTCCCTTGTAAACCCAAGGGATGACTTCTGAAGAGCCAGCCTAATTTGCTCATATATGGCAGACACTTGTCATACCAGCAGATAAATGGGTTTTCGGTATACTTCTGCCTAGTTCCTAGCTGCTATCATCACCATTCAGTATCATCATCACAGTATCAGAGCTGTCCCAACACGGGCTGTGGTTGAGATGGTTGGATACTCAGGTCACATATTGCATAGTAGAGTGGCAGCCCCACCAGATCAAGCAGAGTCACACAGATAAGAGGAGACACTCATTATGTCAGTGTTCGTCTCAGCCCTGGCCTGTGTATCCTGATGCTAGTGTGGTGGCTGCATTGACAGAAATGAAGCTAAAGTCATGGTGAAAGTCAGGCTAAGTGGGTAACAGCCAGGCAGAGTTAGGAGAAAGAGCTCTGATTAGATTAGACAGATGGATCAGGAGAAGTATGTGACTGGAAGCACTGTCATTAGCATCCTGACCAAAGAGTTTTGTTCCTTAATATCAGTCCAGGTTTGCTGATATCAGTCAGACACCTTTCTGTGCTGTTCTTCAGAGGACATAAAAAGCTCCAAGGTCAAGTACATTTATGTACTGGAAACTTGATAGCACCATTCCCAAGAGGTGTTATACCACAAGGATCAGAATAACTGAATACACCTGCAGGGATGTTCCCTTCAAAATCTAATCAGTCCCTCCATAATTTCATATAGCAAAATTAGACTAATCTTAAAATCTCCAGGTTTTACCTGAAGACAAAGTTGTTTTCTACAAAGCCTGATGAAAATTAGCTGCGCTTTGAAAAATTACTGGTTTGTGTGGTTTTATTTTTCTCCTCTTATGTTTTATATCACTTTCCTCTTAAAAATATTAAAAAAAAAATTAGAAGTGTTAATTAAACAGAGCTCACTGTTGTTATATGCCACTGTCATGAAGACAGCAATAATAAAACTGCGTAATTACAATCTACTTTACCTTCCACCAGATTTTTGCTATTTAGGGAAAACACAAGAGGGTCACTAACACCAGAAGGCAAGGCTTTTCAGCCAAGGTGATAGAAGATTTAAAGGCTCAAGGCCCATGTCCACAAAAAAAACCAAGGTTCCACAAAATGGATCTTGGGAGAAATCAAGTATCTAAGTCCAGGCATGCAGCCTTTAAAACCCTGCCTAATCCCTTGGGCTCATAGACTATGTCTATACCAGTAAATTAAACGTGCCCAGGACTGTTCTCTGGCACTGAGAGCCCTGGCACAGGACGGTTTGCACCAATAACATTAAACTCTTTTATCCTACAAGCAAGGCTATTTGGATCCAAGTGGTTGTTGGGAACGGCCCCTGGCCCACAGTAACTCCTGGGAACTGGTGTGTGTTTGTCCATGCTTAGAGGTGTTTGTCTGGAGACTGCCTTTGCTCTTGAGGCTTGCTGTGAATCTCTAACTCTGTCTCAGGTCTATCCTCTGCATAATGTGGGTGTTCCCAGTGTAAAGCCCAGGATTCTCCTGTGACTGAACACCACATGTCCACCTTGACAGAAGGGAACCTGAACCACCAGCTCTACCTGCTCTTCATGGTAAACAACCCTCCTGCTCTTCAGAGCTGGAAGCCATTACTGTCTTGTCTGCCCGAAATCAGTTACTGAATGTCACTTTGCAGGGACAAACAGGACACACAGGGATGGTGGGATTGGCACAGCAATTGTAGGACCATTCCTGCAGCACATGCAGGACCTTGAGTGTCTCCCAAATTACAAAGTACACTTTGATTTCCCCTAGCAGTAATAGGTGGTGTTCCCTAAAACTAGTCCAGACAAGTCATGTGGAGGCATAGGGTATTAGGCATAGGGCTTACCCTTCAGACCATTCCTGCTTATCCATGGATAGGATATCATCCTCTGTCCATGCAGTGATTTTGCTCCAGCAGTGCAACATGAGCATTAGCTGATCTTGACTTCTACAGGAAAGATCCTCAGTTTCAAAGTCAAAATCCTATGCTGTAAAAAAAAAAAAAAAATAAAATAAAATAAAAAGAAACCTTTCATTCTTTCATTCATATCAACTTGTCCATAGAAATTGTATCATAGAAATTGCTCATAAGAAACATTATACTGTGCACATCTGAGGTGCAGAGGACAACATCTGGGTTTAGGCTACATTTCACTGTACCAGAGGTGTCTGAATCAGCACAAGCTAAAGCTCCCTGCCTTAACACTTGACTGTGCATGGTGTGCAATGCTGGGATAGTCACAAAAGCCTTTCGCTATATGCTGAGGATCTTCCACGCCGGCATGGCGGTCTGGAAGGCTTGGAAAGCTTGGCAGCTTGGAAAGCCTCCTCAGCAGGACCCCGGCGCTGACTGGTCTGGCCCACGAGCTGTGCTGACACCTTTACACCAGCTGGGGATATAGAATGGACAGGCTGGGCAATGGCACCCTGCCAGCTGCAGTCAGTGCAGGCGGGTGCCAAGGGACCCTGGAACCAAAGCCCGGGGCTCGTCTCCACACTGCCCACAGCCCCCGTGTGAGCGGGAGAGCACATCCTCGCAGCCGGAGACCTGAGCCAGAAGCCAGAGCAATACGCTCCTTGACTGATGCCGCTGAGTCAAAAGGAAATGAGCCAGTCTGAGATATCCCTGCAGGAAGTGCTGCAGGGATGGAGTCACACGCAGGCACGGCCTTGGCAAGGCGCAGTGGAACAAAGCCGTGCCCCTCGCGGGAGGCAGGAGGGCTGCGGAGCGGGGACGGGGCGGAGGGCGCGGGACGCCCGTCCCATCCATCGCCGGGCTCCGGGACGCAGCCCCTGTCCCGCTCGCTCCCGGCAGGGGGCACCAGCGCACCGCCAACACCACCCCGTCCCCTTCTCCCCTGCAGGCGATGGAGCGTCTCCAGCTTTCCCGTCACGACACTAGGGCGGTGGCATTGAGCCCAAGGGGAGCGTGGCCTCGGCCGCCTCCTCATCCCAGCGCACCGATCCAGGGCCCGGGTTTGCAGCTGCCCTCGCACATCCTTTTCGGAGCTTTCCTCACCACGGCGCAATCCCTTCTGGTAACAGTTGGGACATTGAGGCTGCGTGTGCAAGCCCCTGCCAAGATTTTCCCATTGTCACAGCTCACTGAGTTCCTTCCCCTTCCTCCACCCACCAGATCCTGCTGGGTTACTGGAAAAGCTGCAGTCCGAATGTACCAGTGTCTTCAGGCCACCTATCACATAAAGGGATTTTTCCAGGAAAGGCACATAACACAATCACAGTCATTCCCGACTTTTTTGCTGCTTGAAACTGCTTCTTCTCCCCTACTGAAAAGGGGTGGTAACCTATTTCAACATCACAAGCTACTAGAAAGGCAATAAATAAATAAATACAGTTTGGTGGGCCTGTGTTCTGCAAGCTCCAGGACACCACCAAGCCAGCCAATCTGGTCCATATAAAACCCACTCCAGCCACCAAGGCCAGCTCTGTCACTTCACGGTGACCAGGCAGCAGGTGTGGAGATAGACTAGTGAGTCTCCTCCACTCCGCACATCTTGGGAAATTTGGGGGATACACATGACAGGATGGGGTAGCACTAGCCAAAAAGTCAAACAACAACACAACAAAAACAACCAAACAAACCAAACCACCCAAAAAACCCTAGGGAGGCAATGTTGTCTAGGATTCGGAACAACAAGAATCCAAATTTCTGTATTACAGATCCTTCGTTTTCCAAATTCTTGGTCACATTTTTTAATCTCTCTGAGCCTCATAATTTTCAACATAGCACCATCCTACCCACCTGTGCAGTGGCTGCTGCTTTCTGATGAAGGTCACTGTATAGGAAGGCACTTTAATTATATGTTTAAAGTGACAACTGGATCATTTTGTGATCATGACCTGAAGGAAAATCAGACTGCCTATTAACTAGAGGTGGAGAACACTCCATTAATGAAGGCAAGGAAGGCAGAATTGTGAAGCTCTTGTTCTCTTTCTTAAGGTTGGATTATTCTGTAGTTCTGCAAAAGCCAATTAATTTTTAAATGCCTTGGCTCCCCAAACCGCAAAACAGGGGAAAATGCCTATCACACAGGAGCAATGTGGGATTTATTTATACAAATAACACTGACAAGTTGCCAGATAAAGCATGTGAGACGAGAACAAAGTAAATACGGCCAATAGTTTTATCATGAAGTAAGTAGGAAATATCTTTGTCTTTACTATGCTGAGAAATACAAGGAATGAACAGCCTCTTTTTACATTGTGTTTTGCACTCTCTTGCTGAGCATTGCCTGCTAGATAAAACTCAGGACTGAGATGTTTTCGTCTTAGCACATCAGACACAACCCTACGGAGAGTGAAATGCAAACACAGAAACAACCAGAAGCTTTCTTGTACCATCAAAGATGTAGAAAAAGGAGCAAGAAAAGGTGGCAAACCACAAAGTTTGCCCAACAGAGAGGCCAAAACAGGGGAGAGAAGCATCAAAAGCAGCCACAGGCATTTGAGAGGAAAGCACAAGTGAGTGGGAGGAAGACAATGAAATAATACAAAAATAAAGCCCCTGGCCCATTTGGACACATTCAGATTAAAGGGCAAGGGCCAGCCAGACTAACAACTGTCTTGGAGCTCTTCCCCAGGGAATGAGGCATTGGGTGTTTTTTGTATATAAAGTCAAGTCTTTAGGCTCTTCAGTTCATGCCAACTCCTTTTATTATTTGTTCCTCAGTAAACCAGAGTCTTCTCCCTATGACGGTTTTCCCCAGCAGCCTTACATGAACCCTTAAGGCAAGTGCTGCTTTCTTCTGCCCACAACTGCAGTGAAAGATAACATCCACCACACACACACACACACCCACCACCACTGCCTACCCCACTAGACCTACCAAGACACAAATCCTTGCTCAAGACCTCTTTGGTTTTGGCCATTCTGAGGACAAAAGTCAGCAGGTTTAGTCACATCTCAGGTGTTCTCTTTACCTAGCAGACCCTCACTGACCTAACACATGAGAACCATTAAGTGATGCTGTCCAGCTGCACTGTATCTTCACAACCAGAAGAGCAGGCAGCAAGCCAGCTCTGTGTGGTACCATAATGGTGCAAACTGGAAAGGCAGTTAGGAAATGTCCCTTCTCTCTATTACTCCAGCAAAGATACACACATGGGGATACCCTGTTGTGCTTTTTAATGGCTTTTAAAACATTCAGTTATTGCCACATAATTCGGAGTCGTCTACGTTCCCGTAGCACAGCACACACAATGTAACACAGCCCAACAAAACCTGGGCAGGATGTAGGTGTAATAAAAGTCCCTACTCCCCTCTAAAACCATTCTGCAAAAGTCATCCCCACAGCCCCACTCATCACCCCTAAGTAAATTCTGCTCTAGCTTTGGCATCTTCCGTGCACTGCTGGAACCTCAGGACTCCTCCTTGTCTGAGAAGGCCTCACAATATAAGAGCAAGCCCTGTAGTTGCCCTTTTCTCCACTGTATTTGTGAGCTGTGGAGAACTGGACTGGTGGGAGCTCCTGGACACACACTTGGATGGCTAGGAGAAGTACAGCAAGCCTGGGACAATGAGAAAAGCTGATAGCACTTGAGGCTTTTTAGTGCCTCCAGGTAGTTAGGGTGTGGTCCGGCCTCGTCCCGTTTGAATGAACTCTGGCCGAAGTGCCCACTATTCTTTAATGAGATGCACGAGGCAGAAGGGACACAGCCTGGTTTCCCCCAGAAGGCTGGCTCACCATGTTGATGGCAGAATGCTTTTACTGCAAAATGATGGGAAAAGCCCGAGTATCAGAGCTGTTGTTCCTCCTAGCTGTTGTTCACTAGGGAAACCTGATCCCTTTGCTTTCCTAGATCTAAGGAGCTTGGTTTGACTTCAGAGAGATTAAAGGTGCTGAACTGGGAGGATCCTACCATTAACAAAGGGCTGGTTGCAAATATGGTGAAGGAGTCTACTCCATTATTAAGATATCTCCGTTCCCTCTGGGAAGCCTTTGAGCTGGAGTAAGGGTCTGAGTTCAGTGTCATTCTTCAGGCGGTAATTAAGCAGGAGGTTGGTGGAGAAAGCAATCTCTTCAATCTCTCCCTCCTGCTCCTGTTTCAATAGACTTCTTGCGCCATGAAACAAAAGTCCTTACCTGTGCACAACCCTCACCTATTGTCAAGTGTTGGGAAAGCTGTCATTTCAGGAAGTGTTACAAAAAGGTCACTGAACTGCTAAAATCTGACAGCATCTCCATCACATCCAAACCACGGCAGCCAGTTTGCTCTCTGCACCTCCTTCCACGGCTACAATAAAAAGCGGGCAGCCCAGCAGTTAATGCTTGCAACTCATAGTAATTGAATTTGCACAGGGCGAATTTCCAGCCCTGCTATTGTGCAAGTCTGGGAAAGGCACCAATTCTCCATGTGTTCTCCCCCCTCACACACCCCCTTGCCCCCTAGTGAAACAGTGAAACAAAGCACCCATCAAGCAGCAGGCTTGCTTGTCTGAATGCATTAATAGCTGTAAAACAACCTGAATTCTACACAGGTCCTTCGAAGCCATTATCAGGAGCCTGACACTGGCTATCACCCCTTCCTTCAGAAACAAAAGGCACAAAGAGGCTACATCAGGCAACTGCAGAACGACCCAGCCTCAGGGAGAGATCTGACAACACGCAGATACCTAACAGTAACATTTATCCATCAGTACTGACATAGACTAGACTTGAACCAGACAATCTGGAGTTTCGTAGCCAGCCTCCTAAGGTTCGGAGCCTTAAAAGATTTAAGCATCTAAATAACGTCAGCTGCCTGAAACCTTTGAAGAGCAGAGCCTCAGGATTACGCTGCTAACCAGAAGAGCCTAACTTCGTGACACTGGGAACACCAGCCCTGATGTCTCACCTGATACTTGCAGAGAGGCAATTGTGGATTGAGAACCCACCTTGTTAATTAAAGCAGCTAGTATCTTGCTTCTTAATAGGGAGATATAATCAATGTTAATCTTTTGGGCGTGCTACTAAATATCCAAAGGGGATGTTTGTTTTGCAATTTCCCTGTTCCTTAATGGCAGGCAATGGTAGGCTTTTCTCTGCCCTGCACAATCAGCCACCCTGCAAATCACAGCTATAAATATTTGGGCTTGCTTGATAGCTGTAGTATTTCAGCGTCTTTCACCTCAAGCTTCACCTCATCCATTACCCATTGCTCCTTCGTGGCAGAGTTTCTGAACTGATCTTCTGCTAAGCCACACGTGCTGTGATGAGCTCTGTGTAGACTCCCTCAAGCTCTGGATGCTAAGCTGATCCATACCACCTAGCTGAAGGAGCAGTAGCAAAGGAGAGCAGGCTCCTGCCTTGGGCAGCTCAGGGAATATGCAAGCTACTTTCCTGAACCACCAGAGACAGCAGAGATATCCATCTTTGATTGAGGAAGATGGATTAGACTGGGAAGCAGGATAGACTGAAAAGGGGAATAGGGAAGGAAGGGATCTGTTGGGTAGTCGGGAGCACTAAGGGAAGCATAAGACAGGGGAAAGCTGAAGCAACAGAGGCAGCGGGGGAGAAGGCAGGATGTTTAGGCAGAAATAGGATTTGAAATGAAGGAGTGGGTGACTGGCAGAGTGGGCATGGCTTAGAGTCAGATATGAAGTTTAGCTGAGGAGCCAGTGTATGGGAAAGAGTGCAGATCATGTAGAGGAAGGCAAATGTGGGTATGGATGGAAAATCTAGTTATTGATATACTTATGTTCCTATCTGCCAAGTCCTAGCTATGGAAGCAGTTTTGGAGTTGCCTTGGCTATGGCCAAAAAAAAACAACAGCTTTTTACATTGGGACATGAGAAATCTCTGATGTGATGTCTGGAGAGGACATCTCTAGCATGCGACTGGAGAGGATAACACTTGTAACCTGGAGACTTTTCGTAGGTATAATGTTGGGAGTCTTGGGGATAGTTTGTGAGTAGAGAGCAACAGAAAGTCCCATTAGTACTTCTGGATGAAGAAGGGTAGAAAGGGTGTGCAGAGAATATGGACAGATTGAAGGGAAACCGATGCTGGTACTGTGGTACCTGGCCTCTTGGGCAACCACTTGCAAGTGGCTAGATGAAGCTGGCTTTGCTGCAGGCTTTACAGCTAATGCCATTTTAATTTCTAACATGTCACTAATGGAGAAAGATTTAACATGTATTTATTCAATTTCACTAAAAATACTCTAGCAGTTGCGGGGGAAGAGGATAGGGCTGATCCATGGGGGAGGGTGGAGAGGACCTGCACTTTTGTAAAGACTGAAACGCGATGCTTACAAACAGGATTTGAAAAGGTTCTCTCCCAGTAGCTGCTAAGTATCCTCTGCCGTGAAAACCTCCTGTCAAGTGTCATGTCACATCGGGAAGACTCTGGGCAGAGGCTGAGAGACCTTTCTCCTAAGAGCAGCCCCATAGACAGAAAGTAATTTCACTGTTATGGCATTGCCTGAACCTGGCAGGTTCTCACTAAAAACAAATACTGTTTCCCTGGTAATGGAGGAAAGGTTTAATCTCATTTTACTCCAGGTGAGTATGTCCAGTACAGCAAGTCACTGTTAAGACTCACTGTGTTAGCCCTGAGAGGTCACCTGGCAGGTTTTAATCTGTTTCACAAAGTCTGCAGGAAGTGTGGGGCAATGGGTCAGCTGAGAGGGCAGCTGGGTGCATCATGTTCTTTCTCCTGCGTGATGCAGAGCCAGGTCACTGGCCCTATTGTTTGCTTCTCCCTTGTCTCTGCATGGGGAGGTTTGTATCTACAGCGAGGGGTGGCAGAGAGCCTTCTTGCCCCCAAGCTGGATGCAGCCTTGGTGTACAGACTGTGCTGGCTGTACAGATCTGGCCCTACTTCCACACTGTGTGACCTGGAAGGCAGGCAACATACTGGGCAGGGGACCGTGACTCCCTGCCCTCCCTTGGTAAACATGCCCTGACCTGAGTTTAATGTTTCGTGGGCCAGGGGTGACCACGATGTCCTGACTTCTCCAACCCAAATGGGCATTTGGTCAGTAAATCATGAAGAAATAAGAGGTTTCTTTGCTCACAGTATGCAGCTCTGTCCCTACGCTTGCTAGAGATGGGCTTACACAAAACGCTAAGATTCAAGCCTCCATGAGCACCAAGGGAATTCAGATCCAGATTAGACAGTGCTTGGATGCTTTGGTGATTGGCACCTTAGAAATTACATAGATAGACAGAGCACAGTGGAAATAGATGGGACTTTGCAGCTTTGGCTCTTCTCTGCTAGTTATAATTATTTAAGATGATGTTTCCCATCACATTCAAGCTCCTGCGCAGATAGCAGCGGCAGAGAACAAGAGATCTCTGCCACCTAGGAGAGGATTATGTGGATATGACAATGTTCAAACCCACTGGGCTCTGCCACGCTGCATTATTTAAGCCCAGTAACCAAATTTAGTAACCAACCCCTGAGGCGCTGAGAGAAAAGCACAGCTTCCAGAGCTCCTTCCCTGCAGTCCTGTCGGCTGCCTCCCTTAAAGGAGCCACCAGCTTTTCTCTTCCTCTCTCAGCTCCACCAGCCAGGCCTGACCTCCCAAGTTGTTCCCACGGGAGCAATGGAGTCCTTTGCACAGGTGTAATGTGTGACCAAGTACAGGCTGCCACACATAGTGTGAAGCCTTGGGAGCCCAGTACGGAGGTACCTGCATGGGGAAAAAGGAACCATCCCAGCTCCAGGCCTTCAGGATGCAGGGCAGAGAGGCTGCATTTGTGCAGGGAGGTGTGAGCTCAGGTAGAGACCCAAAGACCAATGCACAGCCTGTCTGGACCACTGCCTGCTTCCCAGTTTTAGTTCTTGTACTAGATACCCATGTGTGCTCAGGCTGCTAATGCTCCATGCTCTGCCTTAAACTGGCTCTCACCTCCCTGGGAGCTTTGCAGCTCCAGATAAATATATGCATGAATGTGCTTGCTGGTAAAGTGTGCGGATGGAAGCAATTTTGGACATACAGACAAGCTCAGACTTGTGCTTGGGTGAAGAGCTCTCCTTGCCTGCCTTGCCCACCGAGCACTGCAGCAGGTGGGAAGAGCTGGACCCAGCTCAACCTCTCACCAGCTCTAGCCTCCCCACAACAGCAGAGTTTTGTCACCGCTCCACAATGTCAGAATGCCAAACAATGGCACTTGTTAACCAAGTTCTGAAAAGGAATAAAGCAAAGGGAGACTGCGAGGCTTGGGCTATAGGTCATCCGGCTTGTGTTCAATGAGCAGGTGCTATGCCATAGCAGGCCCTTGTCTGCCCAGTAAGACAGGAGTGCTCAAGTCCACATACATGGCCAAAGTCTCCAGAACAATCTATGGGAAGGAAAGGGTGAACAGAGTGAATATTTAACCAGCACAGTGTCAAATGCAAACATATGTCCACTGTGGCATTTGTCATCACAGGGCATTAATCGTGTACATACACTTGAGGCAACCTAATTCCCTGCTGATTCTGGCAGAGCTGGCTTGAGAGACACAGAATTTACCTTGGCATGTGAAGAGGTCATTTCAGTAAAACCCAAGCTCAGCCTCAGGGAACCAGGAAATAATGCTGAGACCTGCTGGTACTGTAGGTGACTCCCGCCACCATGGCTATTAACTGCAAGGCGTGTCCTCTCCACCGCAGCAATCGGACGCCACTGCCTCTTAAAACTGTCTGCTGTCTCTTAGATCCCTCCCTGGCCTTCCGCCCAGAGCCCCAGAGGCAGAGAGTCGGAGACTGGTGTTTACAAACACAGTCTTTTAAACCATGAGTGGAATGAGAAAAAGGAGCAAGCCCAGCTGAAGGGCCCTGGGAGGAGCAGATCTCATCAGAGCTCGCACGGAATGTCTTCTTGAGCTGCCTTTCTTGACCTAGATGAGCTATGTGTGAGCTGACAGAACAGGGAACAATATGGCAGGTCTGCAGCAAGGGGCCTCTCCAGACAGTCAGGATTCCTGCCAGACCCATCTCTCATCAGCTGGGCCTCTCTGGTTGCTACCAGGCTGGGGAACATGCAGCAAGGCTGATCATAAAAAGATCTACAAGAAAAGAGAGTTTGGGGTTGCATGGGTGGTATCAGCCAGTCCACAGGCCATGGAATCTCTGCCATCTTGTGCCACTCCCAGATGCCAGACTGGTATTCAGGATTGTTTGGGCTTTTTAACTTCTTTGTTGTTTTGTTTGTTGTTTCTGCACTACTCACTGACCACACTTGAAAATGGGTTATTTATCACATATCTCAAAAGCCATGATACATATGGCCTACTGCTCCAGAGGCCCTAAGCTAGCCCTTACCCCACAGCCATTTTATCTGTAAACCACAGGCTCTTTGCTGGTACTCCTATTGTTCCAGTGACCACCAGAGCCAATATAACATTGGTCTCTGGTGGATAGTCCTGGCAGCAGATGGGGACTCAGCAAAAATTGAACACATACACTCAGCATAAACTGAATTCTTCTCCTCCTTGAGCCCCCATGCCCAGTCAGCTCTTCTGTCCACCGTACAGAGCCCCACCAAGATGCTGCAAGTGTTTGCCAGCAAGGATGGCAGTACTGGCTATTACGTGAACATAAGTCCTTAGCTGTCCTCATCCAGTGCAGGACACCAGATGCCTGTCAGCTGCTGGCTGGCTCCTGCTGCACAGCACTGGGTGTGACACTCAAGAACAGGGTCATTTTCTGTGAAGCTAATTTACTCAAATCCTTTTTCAGGTCCATTTTTATCCCGCCTCTCAAAGGGGAAACTCTCCAGCATGGCTGTTGTGGGAGAAGTTCTTCTGCAAGAACTTTTAAAACAGCTGCCCATAGGGACAAAGTAGGATGGAAAACCAGCAATTTCACTCTGGTGTGATCACACCAATTCATGAGCCCAGCTCTTTCCCCTCCTTCCTATCCACTGGAAAGGCTGAGAGGTCCATGGTTTGGCCTGTGATAGGACAGCTCCCAGCTATCCTCAGTGCTTCAAACAAGCAGCAGAGCGTGCAAATCTAGCATGTAGCCTGCTCTTGGAAAGGGATGTAACTCCTCAGCCTTCTCTGGGGACCTGCATGGAAACCCAACTGTGAAAATAAAACTAACAGTCCTGGTGACAGCACAGCAAAGACTTTCCAGCGGCTGTAACTAACATGAAACCACTTGGCAAAGGGCTTCTTGCTCTCACTCTCTCTGCCGCTCCCCCTCTCCGCGAACCTCAGAAAGGGCATAACTGGAATCCCCATCTGGGGAAGGGGAGGATAAAGAACACGTAAACACCCAGCCTGGCATTTCCTACAGCTATTGCTCGTACCACAGAGACAAGAGCCACGTGCAGCAGCTCCAGAAGCAATTCACAGGAAGGGAAAGGCGTGAGATTGTTTGTGTGAAATATATACACCAGGGCTGGCTGAGGGCAGCCCAGACCTCTGTTTCCCTGGATGTAGAAGCAAGGCCCGGGGTTTTGCCAGCAGCCCGCTGCCACCCAGCCTGCTCTCTTATGCTAGCATTGATTCATCTGCAGCAGCAAACATCCAGTCAGAGGAGATTTTCAGGATGGGTTGCTTAGCAGGGAGGGAAGGGGCGAGTGGGTGTGGAAGAGGATAAACCTGTAATGTTCCTCAATTGCGGTGCAGAAGCAGGCCTCAGATTTCCTCCTAGGGCTCAAACTTACCTTGGCAGAGCTCTTATCAGTACACAGCCACGCTCCCACACAGGGTATGAGCCACAGCTGCCTGGTGCACCAGCCCCTTCCCGGGACTGCAGGCTCCATTCTTTTCTGCCCTAGACCGACGCAGCTATAGCCTTGCTCAGGGCTGATCTGGTGGCAGCTGAAAGCCACAGGAGACACGTGGATGCAGCAGAACCAGACACACAGAAGCTGTGCTCTGGCTCAGGCAGGATGAGGTAGTTGCCGGTGGGGGAAACTACTTGGGGGTTAGAAATCTGCTGACTGCCTTTACAGAGAAGCAGGCTCAGGAGAGTAAACCCTTGACAAGCAATTGAGCTCTGTCCTGTCTCCCATACACCACAAAGCACATGCCACTGGTGTAATACCCTTCTTGGCAGAGGAGTACACTGGTTATGCCCCATCATTAGCTGCTGAGCAGCATCCTTCCTTCCCAGCCAGAGTATCCTCTCGACAACACTAACCTCTCTGAGGAGGGAGGAGCAGGGGAATAGCACTTTTGAAGCAGTCCGCCCTGCAAACCCTGACCTCGATACTGTTTGCACTGAAGTCCGAGAGCAGGAAGAAGATCAGCCTCTTTGCTTTTTTTTGCGGGCATTCAGTAACTAACCCTTGGGACCCGGCTGCTTACAACAGAGAAAATTTCTAAAAGACAGCAATGAAGAGGACGTGGGTGCAGGGGGAGGAGGAAGGCGGGGAGGGGGAGAGGAGGGATACGTATGTCACAGCTTACCTCAGAGCCAGAATTAGAAGCTGGGTAAAAAAAAATAAAATCACAGCAGGAAATAATGCGTGGCTTAAAATAGCAACATCAAATGGGAGTGGGAATGGGGAGTGGGTGGCATTTGAGGTTGCTGCTCTGTTCCTCCCTCAATGGCAGGGTGATTAATATGTCTACGCTACTTGTATTTATGTAACAAAGGGCACTAAAGGCCAAAGCTGCATTTTCACTAACACTGCAGGGGAGTCTGTGAATATTTTCTTCCCCCTATAGCATTAAATGGGAGGACCTGGACTTGTTCTTCCTGCCTCAGAAACAAACAAACAAAAAAAAAATCTTACAAAAAATCCATATTTCAGCCCTGCACATGCAATTACATTTCCACAGCCTGGCACGGTGGCACAGAGACCTTTAAGGCTTTGAAGCCATTTTGCTGCCTTTCACAGCTCCCCATAGAAAAAGCTTGTTCCCAGAGTACACCTGTAAACATGGTTGGGTTGTCTCTGGCTGGAGGCTGCGCTGTAATAGCAGGCAAGGTACCACTACATGTTACTACACATTTTCATGCTCATTCTCTGTATTTGCAGTGAATCATAGATCTCTGAGATAGGTCATGCAATCCATTTCCTTGCCAGCACAGGATTGTTCCCAGCCACGTACTTAAACCCTAACATTTCTCTTGCAAGACAATGATTCAGACTGATCACTCTTTTTCTTCACACCTTGTATGCCAAGAACTGCATTAAAGACTCGAAAGCACTCGTGTTTTGAGAAGAAAGGAATATTGTTCTTGGGTGCATCAAGAACTATTCAATCCACCACATCACTATGCACTGATGATACTGAAGTTACCTAGCAAAGTGGCCACTGTACCTGTGGCACTTGTTTTTCAGACTGTTGTGATCTTCTCTGGAATAATAAGAAAGACAGGCCTGCTCTGAACTTGCAGTGAAAGGTAGGAAAGCATCCCAAGGGGCGCAGGAAGCTTGTGTCTCAGCTGGCCCCAGTCAGCACCTCTGACTCATCTGAAAGGCAGTGTGCTGCTGGTACAGTCTTTGGTCCCCTCAGAGAGCAAAGACCTCCCTTCACCTACCTGCACACACAGGGTAAGTCTGCCCCTGCTCCAGTCACTCCTATCAAAATACCTGCTTGCAAGTATCTGTACATGCAAATAGCATAAGACCAAGTTTGTTGTGTGATAAAAACCTGCTGCATGGGCCTGATCCTGATATTCCCTGACATCAGCAAATATCTTTGACATAAGTTGGGCTGTGCTGCTGTCAGAGGAAGGAGAATCTGGCCCAGATCTCACGCAAATCTTCCCACAGGCAGGCAGAGCAGCACGATTTGTTTAAACATGGCAAGCTGGTGGCTGCAGACAGAGATCACTCCCAGCAACTCCATCAACATGCATAATATCCTGCTAGTTAAATCCAGCCGTGGTAAATATCTCCACCATGTTATCCCTCCAAGCAAATATAGTACCTGTATGGAAGAAATTCCTCAGAACGTTTCCTGTCTGGAGCTGAAGCTTGCCAGGGACTGAATTTCCTGTGAGGCTACAGTTGGGAATGCAAAGCAAAGAAACTAACAAGAAAATGAGATGATACATATTTGGACTTGGTCTACACAGATCCTCCTCAGCAAGCACATTTCCCCCCCTTGTTTACAAAAAAAAGAGGTACTTAGATTTCCAACTATCAGCTGGGTTATTTTTCATTAGTAATCCTTATTTTTACCCCGCTGCCTCCCTTTCTACCTATTTTTTTCCAGCTGCAATTCTGTGACTTACACATCCTGAAAATGAAAGAGGTTGTTTTTGCCAATAGCAAAGTGATATGCATCCTTTCAACCATCTGGAAATGGATTTTTTATTCTTCCCCTCTCGCAACCACACACACTCGTGCACACACACAACTGAATCTTTGTCTCTTGGAATCATTTCCTGCACCAAAGCTGATGGCCATGAAAAGAACTCAATAAAAAAGTTCCACAGGCATTAAGAGGCCGAGACAGAATAAACAGGGTGACTTCCTGGGCACTTGTTCTCATCCAAACTGCCACCTCAGGAGGAAGTGATGAATGCAATGGAGCACAGGGTTCAGTTGTTAAAGAGAAGTAGTTCAAGGCTCCTGTGTTTTTGTCCTGGCTCTTCTACAAACCTCCTTTGTCGTTAAGAGCAAGTTGCCTACCTGCTTTGTGCTTCAGCCACCCTACCACCACCACCACCCCCGCAGTTGTAAATAGGGATACACCTATTTATTTTGATGATCAATGCATTTGTGTTTGTAATGTGAGCTGAACTCCAGAGATGAAGGACGTAATCTAAAGTGAAAACTGTCAGGAAAACTCTATGCTGAGCCTAATAGAGTCAAGCAGGACACTTTAGGAGCCAGAGCCCAGACTTGATCATCCCTTGCCCAGAGGCAAATGCTAAGTGAGCTATGTCACCATGCTATCCAGATGACTGCAGGTCTGCAGGAGGAAACAAAGAAGAGCCAGAGCCACACTGACTGGTACAAACATGCTTAGGGTGTCCAGCTGAGAATGAGTAACAGCTGCTTGCTCATCATCCTGATTTCTGTCACTACTAGTGTTTCTGAATGCTGAAGTGTCCCAATGCTGTGACTCAGGGCTGTGAGTCATGGGCTGTATGTCTCCACCACATGGAATCACTCACTTGCTCTCTCTGATGAGATTGCAGAAATCACAGATCATCTTGGGTCTCTTACAGTCTTAAAAATATAGACAGATATTTACAAACACATTCAGAACAAAGTAATTCTGTCTAAAATACTGTCAACTGAGGATTTGTATTAGAGCTCAATTTCACATATGCACCCCACCCAATAAATCCAGGAAAAGCAGAAGTGGTTTTTTTTGTTGTTGTTGTTCTGTGAACATTTGATTCCTATATGCCCAAAGCTCTAGTAAATCTGGGCTAAACAGGACGCAGTGCAGGTAGCATTCAACCTTTTGTTTCCCCTGCTTTTACCAGTCACATTTTTAGACCTGAAACGCTGACATCAGAGTGACACAATGTTTTCTGGCATTGGATCTGTCTCATCCTTGTCCAGGCTCTCCAGCCTTCCCAGTAAGGAAGCTTTGATCTAATGACATTCTCCTAACCTCAGTGCTAGGCTATAATTAGTTGCTCGCAGGGCTGCAACAGGAGCCATCTCTAAGTTGGCTGTCAAGACCTCAGAGAAGACACTAGATACTCCCAAGCTATCATCAGATCTCTGTTGACCACATAATAATGCAGTGGACAATTTCCTCAGCTACAGACTGCAACAGCAATTTGCAAGCTGCAACAGCTGAGCGTTCCGGAGCTCACCTCCAGTTTCTGTCAATTCTCTGTTGATACAGGTGCAGCTGAAATAGCCACCACTTCCTCTTGAGATGAGGGAGCAGAGGCTCACCTCAGCACTGACCTCACTGGCTGGGAACCTCCTGCACTGTCCACCCGTACAGCACCTACCTAATCAGTGAAGCGGAGGCCCCACGCTGACAAGAGTGGGATTGCCGATACTCCTCTAGTGGCAGCACAGTTTGTGTTGGCAACAGAGTGTTTCTGTTGGCATGTGCCTCTTCCCTGAATTGATTAAGTCATGCCTGGTTTTGCAAATATCTCTACAGCAAGGTGTTTTGCTGGTGTAAAGATGTGGTAAAGAATCACTCTCTCCACTCACAGCCAGCCTGAATCCTTCCCACAAAAGTAGATAGAAGCCTGTGTTCCCAGTCCTTCTGAGGGGGCTAGGACAGGGTGAATGCACTTGTACGCCTGAACTAATGTAGACAACCATCAAGATCCTTACTAGGAAAGCAAACACAATGGTCCGAGCATAGGGATTCCCGGGTGATAGGAAGTGACTTCAGCACACCGATTCCTCTATTCCCGTAACTCTTTGTGGGTTTGCCAACAATCCTTATCGTCCTTGCTGAGAAAGGAGCGCTTTGCTAACTGATTACATCCTTGTTTCCTTACTGCGGTCAGTCAGTTGCTGCATACCAGAAACAGCTGGTAAAATTGATAGATAAGCACACACACACATCTCAATGGATTTGCCTCTTTCTGCTATAACCTCATCCATCCCTGCAGCCACAAGACAGGCAGTTCTAGAAAGGAGTGAAACAACACAGAGCAGCTTTGTTACCAGTACTAGTTTTCTAGAAACACTAATCCAGGGAATATTGACTTTTCCCATGTTTCCATATAAAATACAGCAAGTCTCCTTAAAGGAAGGCAGGATGGTCCCAACCCTCCCTACCAGCTCCCAAAACAGCACAACCCACAGCCTAACAATCCCTGCAACAAGGCAGTTCAACTGCTGGACCAAGAAGATGCAGGGCTCAAGATCCCCAGATATCAGGAACCTTGAGACACCACCTCTAAGCCAGGATCTGTGCCCTATGCTGACACAGGGTCGGGTCTAACAATATAACCTGACATTAGCCAAGAAATGTGCAAGACCAGGTTTTTTGAGGACAATCATGAATGTGTTTGGGATTTCACCCCATTTTGATTAAAACTCTCTACACCTTGAGATTAGCAATTTTGGATAGCCTGAAGGCACTTTTCAAATGTAACAGCACAGATAAGTAATAAAACATCTCTTAAAAATAAAACCTCTACTCCAAGCACATTTCCCTCTTTTAAGCAGCACACCATGACAACAGTCATCTCAGGCCAAATTTCTCTTCAATTTGAGTCACAGGAGTGTCATCAGAGATGGAGTTAGCCCAGTTAAGTGACTAGAAGATAGCCAATTTTATTTTGGTTTCTGTCTTTTTTTTTTTTCTGTACTAGTTCCTGGAATCTACTTTGTACACATGACCCTTCCCTTGTTATGAGCTCACACCAAGAGATGGGCAGGAATGTTCAAATAACATCTTCTTTGACCTTTCTGGTACTGAGATGCTTGTTGTTGCTTTCTCGGAGGTTTCTGAGAAGCTCCCACAAACCTCTGTCCCCGCATCTCCTGAACTGCATCTGCAGCATCCAACCACAGTCCCTCTGGAGGGCAGCGTGGCTCTCATAGTGACGACACCACATTCTTAATTTGTTCCAGCCTGTTTCACACTGACATTTTAGCACTGACGTCATCAGCTGCTGAAATTTCATTGCTGCTGCTAAGAATAACAGCCCTCCTCATCCCCCACTTTACACCAAATAATTATTTTAATACAGTAGGGATCTAGGTTTATCTTTTCTGACACAAATCAGGTTCTGGTGGTTAAAAGAAGTAAGAACAAAACATTGCAGATGCTTTTCTGTTCTGTCAGCCTGGGACATAAAGAAAAAAAAAGAAAAACCAACACAAAAATCAAGAGTGTATTGCTAAGTGCTAAGAGTGCTACAAAAAATGAATGAGAAAAGTTCAGACTGATTTATTTTAAAGCTTCCTTGACAGACAGTCTTAGGCACAGCAAAATGCTTAAATAGCCTAGGCTACAATCTGCCCCAGCAGTCCCTTACAAAGCCCCCTCCACATTCTCTAAGGCTTTGTACATTGAATATTTGCTTTCACTGGTGAAGTGTGGGCATAAAGCACTGCCAAATCACAATTTCCCATTGACTTTGGGGCCTGAACCAAATCCCATCGATTTCTGTGGGAGGATTTCTATTAACTTGAATGGGCATTGAATCAAACCTAAATTGGCAGTGCTCTGCACCCATTTGGCACAGTGTAGTTCTCTGCATAAGGTAGGGAATCAGGTCCAAAGACACTGAGAAATGCTTTAATTAAGAGCATTATTGAGGATAGCAAGCTTTTCCATCATTAAGCTGATAAACTGAATTTGTGCTATACTTTTAATGGCAAAGGGTCAGATTTTCATAGACACTTGGTATAAAGATCAAACAATGCTTACAGGATTTCCAAGAAATGTTTAAAGGCAAATCAGGTGCTAAGAAGCCTTTCAAATCAACAGGTCTGTTCACTTATTTACATGATTTCAAAAATCCTAGGAGCTACCTATTTACATTTTTGTAGCCTTATAAACCTATTTTGGTAGCATTATAAATCTCATCAGAAGTTACAAGATGACCATTGCCTGCAGCTGGCAGGCAGGTCTACTCACTGATTCCTCATCACGCCGGGGGGTGCACACAGGCACACTGAGCAGCAGCTGCAGTAACCACATCAAGTGTTGCCTATGGGTACCTGCCCCCTGTGCCCCCCCATCCCTCACAGCAGGAGAATGGCACCTCCATCAGGCACAGCAAGTCATCCACACCCTTCTGGTCAGGGGTGACAAAGGCCTTTAAAAAGCAGACACACAGAGGTCCTGGAAGTGTTATTTCCAACCCTGCTGGGGAAGTCGGTGGCTAGCCCAGCTTCCGATCCAGAAGCAGATCTGAACTTTGACGGACTTGCATCCGGTCAAGGAGAAAATTCTCACAACTTCTTTGTTACTCTTCACCATAAACTGAGGTCTGGCATCATTTCCTATGATGCTCACTCAGGCACCTTCCTCTACTGCTTGATCTTTAGAAACTGCTGCCTTCATTATCTCTGCATCTTCCTTTACCACAGAATAAGCAAAGTTTTAGAAGCTGGCACTTCCGATGGATCCTATGGTTACTTGGCTGAAGCTATTTTGCCTGGCTATTATTTTTCATTTGGACTCGAGTGTTTGGCATGGTCTTTTTCTGGAAAGTACAGGGACATTGATCACGACACATGAGAAACAGACACCTCTGCTTAAAAATCCTAGAGGCTGCAAGAAAGAGAAGATGAGAGCAGCACTGTCACACTAAGAAGCCTTCCCACGAAGTGCCATAGGGGAAGACATCCAGAAAAGGTCGACGCTAGAAAAGAAAGCAAAGAGAAAGTGAAAGTGGTGTCAAAGCCGAGCCTTGAACGTGAAGTACAGGAGGTAGGAATGTCTCCTCCGACGCCTGGCAGCCATTCTTTCTCGGACTGAGTCGCTCAGCCAGGTCACATGCCGCTGGGCCCACAGGAGCATATCTCTGCGCTGACGTGCTGCTCCCACTAACGTCAGGATGGGCTTGGCTGGAACCCTGAGGGATAGCTGCGGCCACCTGATTTCCTCAACCCCCGTGCTAACCTCTTCCCTTCTTCCTCCCCATGACTAATTTCCCTTCAATTCGTCCCACGCACACCCCCAGTTCCTCACCCCGTGCATTTTTATGCACAAAAGACACTTGCTAGATTACACGATCTGCTACTGGGATAAGTACCAGGTAAAGCGATAGGAATGTATTGGGTGTGAGAAAAATCTCTTTTATTCAATTTAGTTAAGATACAAATATCCGTGAGATAAAGATGTTTAGCAAAAAAAGGAAAGTTTCTATTTCAGCACGTGCTGGGTGCTCTGACCACGGAGGTCCAAAAAGCACACCCACACCCCAAAAATCATGCTTTTTATGTGTCCTCAGAGTCCCACCCTGTTAGTATAATGAGATGAGTGGGCCTCTTCTTCTGATTGGATTTGACATGCCCCCCTGTACAGGGAGACAGGGTCTCCTGGTCAGAATGACCACCTTCTTCTGCACACAAAGAACTTGCCACGTGGCAGGGCCCATTTCAGCCATATCATTATCTATTTTCATAATTCCCTATCCCCGAACGCAAATTGTCCCTGGCACCAGCTCCAGGCAGGACCTGGTACCTTACAACTCTCACAGGACGCCTAAAGAAAATAATTCCTGAGTTAATGAACCCTTTGTTTGTAATAATACCATATTCTTTTATTTCTCACATTGAGGAACATGATTCCTACAAACCAAGGAAAGGAACAAAAGTTTCTGCCTGCAGGTACAGGAGCAACTCTCAAACCAGCCCCTTCTGGGAAGAGCTCTGCTTCTGGGTTGAAGTTAAAAATGTGCTCTTAAGAAACACATTTAAGTTGCTAAAAAAGCTGCTCACTACAAACCATAGGGCCTCAAACACTGTCACTGGGGAGTCAGCGGGCCAGGTGATAGCAGAGCTGGCTCGGCTCCAAGGGGGTAAGCCATGACTTGGAGCCACGCAAAACCCTTGCCCGGCAGCGCTCCTGGGTGTGAGCAGGACTGGCGCTACCCCACCACAGACTTTTTGCTTTCTTTTGCTGTCATGTACAAAACTGCTCCCGGCTTTGGGCTGTGGCTCTGGTCCTTCCACACCAGTTTTACTGTGGTGCTGCTCCACCAAGGAGCAGTTTTGAGCCTCGGCTTCCCCAGGGCAAGCAAGGGGGGGAATAGGCCTATGGTTTTATTTGTTGCTTACACCAAAAAGAATTTATCTAATTAAAAATCACTGGAAACCACATGCATTTGCAGAAATGGCTCCGCTTCAGAGGAGTCTCTCGAGGCAAATAAGTGAGTAATTTTTAAGGGTTTATGAAAACAGCCTCTATAGTTACACTCAGTAGGATAAAATTACAAGTGTTTTCAATCCTCATACTTCGGGGCATAAGCTGATCCTCAGCTGGGGGCCAGGGAGGAATTTCCTCCCGGAGGATATTATTGTTCTGCGAGGTATCTCACGGGAGACTCACATCCTCCGGAGTATCTGGCATGGGCCACTGGAGGGGAGGGGGGAAAAAAAAGAAAGGGAAGGCAAAGGAGGCGGCGGTGGCAGCAGATCCCGCCGCTGTAAGGCGCGCGGCGGGTCCGGGAAGGGCGCGCGCCGCCCGCCCGCTCCTTCTGGGAAGCGCCGTGACTCACGCGCGCCCGGGGAGCCGCCCCGCCCCGCCCCGGCAGCCAATCAGCGCCCCTCTATTTGCATACGGCCCCGGTGGCTGCTGGGACAGCGGCGGCGGGGACAGAGTTGGGGACAGTGGCGGGGACAGCGGCCGGCCCGCCCCGCCCCACACCGCCGAGCCCCGGTCCCACAGCGGGTACCCACAGCGGGGAACGGCGGGGAGCATCCCTGGGGAGGAGCGCGCCTCGCCCTCACCGCAGGGCGGCAGGAGGGCCGGGGCTTATATAGGCATGTGCTGCGGGGAGGGAGTTGCCCGGATGACCCTCAGTGGTCTGGGGTGCAGGCTTCAAACCTGTAGCTGTCTAGCGACAGAGTGGTTCAATTCCACCTTTCGGGCGGGGGAACGCAGCACTTTCCCATTTATTCCCTCTGTTTTGCCCTCCTCCGAGTCAAACGACAGCGCCCTCCACGCCACCCCGAGAGCACATTTTGGTT
>JAWWEW010000112.1:27826066-27852415 GCA_035583185.1 Anabacerthia variegaticeps | reverse complement strand
CAAACCTGTAGCTGTCTAGCGACAGAGTGGTTCAATTCCACCTTTCGGGCGGGGGAACGCAGCACTTTCCCATTTATATATTTATTCCCTCTGTTTTGCCCTCCTCCGAGTCAAACGACAGCGCCCTCCACGCCACCCCGAGAGCACATTTTGGTTACCTTCCTCTGAAGTGACACCGTGCTGGGCACACCCAAAGGCAGGGGAGTCTCACAAGGGTGCCTGGGCGGCAATTCCAGACCTTAATTGGATTTTTCTGCTAAGCAGATCTCTGTTAAGCGGTGTCACACGTCCTACAAGAACAGAGAAGTAAATAACAGAAGCCATTCTCTAGATCTGCTCCATATTGACGATAACCCGTCTCCCGCCCACGCCGCAACAAAGATGCTTCACTTCAGCAGTAAGCACGGGTGCTAATAATGTCACCCAGCCCCACGAAAAATAAAGGTTAGCGTCAAGCTAAAAAACATATTCTTTGAGCAGAAGGCGTTTATTTCGTGATATCCTGTTGCAACAACTCCAGCGGATGATTTGTGGAGCTTCTAGTTGAGAGACCCCAGCCACCTGCACCACCTTATGGGGGACCTCAGGGACTGAAAAGGGCATTTTCACGTTATCTCCTGGGCCCACAGGCAGGAAGGGCAATTCTGCCTGGTGAATTCCATAAGCAATACCGAGTGAATTACCAGATCTCCAGTGTTCCTGGGTGCTTTTTGAGGGGTGCAGTGCCATCCGGAGCTAAGTAGGTGAGCACCCACCCCTGAGGACCTAAGCCGGGATGACTGTGCTTCCTTTACACCGAATGAGTCACTCCAGCTGAGGCCTGGGAGAAGGGAAGGGCACTGAGGGCCGTGACACCATTCCCGATGGCTCCTGCTGCTGCTGCTGCTGCTTCTTGGAGTCCGCAGACCCCCAAGCAGGTTGGGGAGGAGCAGCCTTGGTGCCAGCAGAGCACATCGCTCCGAGAATACACTGTCCTGTTATGGGAAATCTAGGGGCAAAAGCCACTCTGAAGTGCGTGCCAAGTTCTCTGTGGCCTCGCAGGAGATGTGCGTGCGCACTCCCTGGCACAGCTGGGAGCACCCCAAGTCCCAGATGGCTATCTCTCTGCTCCGTGCCGCTCTGCCTACCAGCCAGCCTCCTCTGCCCATAATGAACTGTCCATATGGAATTCCTCGGCAGCCTCAGAAATGGGTATCTGCACCGCAGTTTGGCTGGGAGGGGTTTGTTTTGGGGGTGAGGGGGAGAGTTGGAAAGTCCTTTGCCCAGTAGTGGGCAGCTGAGAATGTTAGTGCTCAGTGTCGGTTACCAAGCAGAACATAATACGGCTCTTTTATGTGGTGTTTATAACTGAACATGCTGTTTTGTGTCACCCTGATTTTTTTTTTCCTTCCAAGAAGTAGTTTTGGATTAAATTATGACAATTACATTCTTATATTCAACACCCCCCCCACCGGCCCCCACCCTTGCCCTGCGTGCACACAAACACAAATGGGAATTATGTGCTCTGAGTGCAATTTGAACTACACAGCCTGGGATTTGTGCCTGGCATTGAGTTCACTTTTTTCCTCCAGAACAAAAAGGCCACGTCCACCCTGCACTCTTTCATTGCCTTAGGATAAAGTAGGATGGTCAGGCTGCTGATGTGGGTGATTTGTCCCTCAGGGAGTTGATAGGGAAAACAGACTTTCAAGCATATGACAGAGGAGGCTGGGGAGCCCTGGCTGGGCGGGTTGTGGTAAGCAGCTTGGGGAAAGGTTTGTGAATTCCCTTGTGGATTCCTACTTTGAGATGCTTACACACCCCTGGTCTGGTTCCTGTACCTGGGCAGTGCCTCATCCAGTGGGAAATGCAAGCACATGGCAGGATACAATCCCATCTTTTTGGGCAGTGCCTGCCTGGGCTGCACCTCTAGCATGTGCCTGAACCCCGGGAAACATGAGTGTTCATTGGGACAGGACACACAGCAAAGCTGCTCTCGCCGCTTTTAGCTGACACAGTAGGTGGGACAAGGCCTTAAGAAACAGGGCACCCTGTATTTTGGTTCTGTTTTTGAAACACTGGTTGGACAAGAACACTTGTGTGGAGGCCTGTGCAGATGATCTGTCTGTAGACGGGACATTTTGCACAGTGCCATCCGTGTCTTGGCTGAGTTGGCTTTGTTTGGAGTCACTCATTAGTCAGGCAAAGCTTTCAGTGTTTGAACCTGAATGTCACTTTCTTCCCTGACAAAGGGCCAAATTAAGAGGAGCCAAAGGCTTCACCACTGGTTAGGAGGCAATCCAGGGGTTACTCAGAGCCAGGACGCACGAGAGAGCCTGGCTCCTCAGCCGAACGTAATCTGCCTCCTGTTGTTTTCCCCACGGAGTCACAGAACGGTGAGGAGGATGTGCTGGTGACAGATGGCTGACGCGACTTGCTAAGTGTACGGGTGACTGGGCTGTGACTCAGCAAGTGTTTAGTTACAAGAGATCGGGAGCATGTGCTTTTGCACTGGTAACAGTGGCCCAAGCTGGGTCTCCTGGAGGACCAGGCATGGGTTGTCATCTGAAGCCTGTGATTGCTATCTTCCCTGGGAACCAAGTAGGCACATGTGGCATATTAGAACAGAAAGTCAGCCTCCTAAATTACTGTTTACATTTCTAATGGATAATGTCTGAGTGTGCATAAATATATGACCTACCAGTGGTGTTTAGATGTCCTACTGGCCTTCAGAAAGAAAACCATTGAAGATCCTGGCCTAGAAAAACAACCATTTTGCTTGGAGGGAGTAGGACTCGGAAAACTTCTGTTGCAGTTGAGTCACTAGAGGGGGACAAAGACCTAGCCTGGGTATGCATCCATCTACCAGTTCCCCCACTGCAGCTGTGGGAGACTCCTTGGAGAGGCAGCAGCAGAAATGGCCCTGGTCTTCCTCAGCTTTGAAGGTGCCCAACTGCTGGGACAGTGCTGAGCATGCAGCTGGGAATCACCAATACTTGGGGAAACAAAGCCACTCCTTTTCCCCCAGAAGCAGGATGGTGCATGTATGTGCATGCGCAGGTTAGCAGCCTTTATGTTGGCTGTTCCAGAATTTCTCCCTACCTAGAGCCAGTCAGTCCATAGCTGGCCTAAATTCCAGGCTAAATTCAAAGGCTAAATTCCAGGCATTGCACAGCACAAGACAGTGTCACCTGGGCAGAGGACTCAGACAATCATGTATGTTTACAGGCATAGGCCATTTTCCTCCTTTCTTCTCTTTTATGAATGGGAGAGAGCTGAATTCTCAGGTCTGGATAGGCGCCAGGGGTTACTGTTGTCTCTGTGAGTTAAAGACGTCATGGAAATATTGCAGGATTTGAACAGTGTGTACCTGTGTTCATCCCACACACACACACAGAACCAAAGTGGCTGTGACAAGCAGCACAGCAGTGCTTGGAACTAACATATTGACCTGAAGAGCTTAAAAGCTACTACACATGCTCTCCTGGTGAAATGTCGACCGTAATGACTCATACAAATGGATCGTGATACGCAGCCCTCAGCCCAGCCAGGCTATGTGTGGAACCAAGACACTCCCATTTTCTCCCCTCCAGCATACTTCCCTGACCAAATCCAGGATTGAGCCATTTGGCTCTGACTGGAGCTGGTCAGAACATGTTTTTCTTTCTTTCTCTTTTCCCCTCCTTCACCCTTTGGAAAATGTTGACATTTCAGCAAAGGGCTGAAAACCCAAACCCTGAATATTTTCCATTGGAAAATGCTGGGGGAAAAGGAGGGGAATAATCCCCAAACTGCCAACAATCTCTTTTGCTTTTACAGCTTTTGGGTTTATGAGAGGGGGGGCACATTTGGAGGCCAGTGAATGCTTTCTATGAAAATATCTGTCCTCTCAAAACCAAATTCTTCATTAGAAAAGTGTTCCAACTGGCATAATTTTCACTGGTGATGGTTTGGACACTCTCTACATCCAATTTTGGAATGGACCCGAAAAAAGATTAATTCATTTATTGGAGTATAAGGCACAAATGACACTCCCACAGCACAACTGATATTTACTTGGTAGTCTCAGTATCATGAGACTATACCCTGATATTCTTTCTTTGTCAACAGTGCTGTTTACATAAACATCTCAAGCAAGCTTGGAACCCGGTCTCTGGACACACCATGCTCCCAGAGCTCCAGCTGACTTGCCTCAGACCTGAGAGCACATTTCTGAAGGGAACCTACCTTTCACAAGATCACATCAAAGGCTGGAAAGGAAGCAATAAGCACTGAAAGGCATGTTACCTGTAACTATCCCTTGAGTAACTGATAGCACAGAAACACTTACAAAGCATTTTGTTCTGATGTCTTCAGCTGATTTACATTTCTGTCTGAATCATAATGTAGACCTGACACATCTGTTTCATCTTGGTTTTGTACATTGTTGTGCTTTCCTGTAAGTTAAAAATAAAAAAGAAAAGGGACAATGTTACCATAACAGAAAACGCGTATTTGTAGGAGATGAGTTGCGCCCTAAAACTTTTACTAAATGTGGCTAATAGCAGGTTAGAGTTTATAAAAGGAAAGATCTTAAAAGGGCACACACTGGTCATAAATAAACTGAGGCTGCAAACTTGCAGAAACTTTCAAAACAGCAGAGTGAAGTTCAGAATAACCTCCAAAGAGAAGCAATGAGAATAAAAAGCTTAATCATTTGAAGACAGGTCTTTATCAGTTGTTGGATATAATGACAGCAAAGAAATAGGTTCAATGACCCAGAGAAGCCTTTTAATTTGTCGTGCCCCATTCCCTGGGTTTTTTTCCACACTGAAGCTTCCCAGCTACTATTTACATTCTCTCTGGTATGATTAGCAATTGCACCGCTGCACTTCATTCTGATTTAGTACATGTCCCTATCTGCTGTCACTCTCAGGTTTTTATGAACTAACCACCTGTGTTTGAATTCAGTCAGCACCAAAGATGGGGCATATTAGGCGTCATCAAATCCCTATTTTTTACCCTTTTCAGTTTAGAAACATCTGATTGTAATTGTTAAAGCTTTTAAAGCAGTGGGTTCAGAAAGAAAATTATGTTAAATCTCAATTTTAGACCTCACTTTTGTTTGTTGGGGGCAACTAAATTGTGTGTTGATAGAAGGAAGAGGCACTTCCTTTATCAGAATGTTTCTGGTAACTTAGTGGCAAGAAATACAGAGCTCCCAAAGACCTGTATTGGTGCTGTGTGTCCTTTGTCAAAATTTTTCAAGGTAAGTAAGCAATGTTTCACTCACAGCACCCTACTCTTGAGTTAATAAAGTCAAAAGATCATGAGTTTTATTCCCTAGCCTTGGAAACACAACTGCATGGAAGCACCCACGGCAGAAAACAGAGGAACTGCCATCTGGAGATGCAGAGCTGTAACTAGCCATTGGAAACCCACATACACGTAGCTGAGATGCAGCTATGAGCTGTCCCTGCTCCCACCAGTACTAAAGGGGCAGATGCTGAAACAAGGAGGTCCCAAGTAAGAAGATAAAGGGTCAAATGAATCACCCTGTCAGTGTGTGAAATGTAATGACTGTGAGAACAAACAGATTAAACCAGAGCTTCTGACTGTTAACATTCATGGAAATGTGTTCCACAAATTCAGCTTTCTGAGAAAAACTGGATTCTAGCTTCCTTCTGGTAACTTAAAGAGACAACAATCTGTTTGTATGACCTTCAGATCAGGCTGGTACAGGAACTGAATCCTACAATAAGATCTGAAGAATGGCCCTTTGGGACGAGAGCAGTGATCCTCCCCGTGCAGCACTCTGCTTCCAAGAGCAGTAAGGTAAGAGATTGTCCAGAGTGCGTACACAGGCCTGGACATTTCCCTCTCTCTTCTTTGCTGTTTCCTCAGCATCCACCTTTGTTGGATTGGGGTGTTAGATTGTACATTTTGCCTGTTCCTTTTAGTGTCATTTTATAGAGCTGTTGCCTGCAAATTTGTCTAATCCCGTTTTGAGCCCACTGGTGCTGTCTGCCTCTGCAGCCTTCTGGGCTAGTAACTTCCAGAAGTTCTCCACCTAATGTAATGTAATTTCTTTAATCTGTTTTAAACTTGTCTCCTGCTAGTTTCACTGAGTGCTTCCTGTTCTGCTGTTGAGGGATTTGGCTACTAACGGCTCTACCTTCACTTCAGCCACCCTGATTTAGTGAATCCAGTCCTTAGCCACCAGAAAAATAGTGAAGCATTGCACTACTGGGTTGCTCAGCTCACTTCTGTCCCTGACCTGCCCAGAGTGGTTCTGTGCCTGGAGAACTCTGGCTCTTACCAAACTCAGGGGAGGAAAATAATGGCAAAGCAAATGGAGTGCAACTTCCTTCCAGGGCTGTACTCCCCACGCAGCTGTTCACTGGTGACGCAACTGGTCCGTTTTGTGGTTAAAAGCTGGATGCTGATGGCTCCGTCCTTCTCCTGGGGCTCTGCAGATCTGGGCCCAGCAGGGGGCTGCAAAGCAGCAAGCAGGATTTCGGGGAGGGTAGGCTGGCAGCCCTGGCGGGGGTGTCCAGGGCATCTTCCAAAGTGGCTTTAATTAATGAGCACATGTGCAGTGAGGAGAGTTACAGCATCCCACTCAAATTGTTGACTTGGAGCCGCTTCTGGAGACAGCCGTATTCTGCTCATTAGGAAAGAGCTTTTTTGCAATGCCCTTGGATTGGACGGCTCTTGGATTGCACCACGAGATCAAGTCCACGTACGGGCTGCCTGCCTTTCGGCTGCCAGCTCCAAGAGGGTTGTTTTTCTTGTCTTCTCATTCTCAAGGAGTGCTCAGCCAGATGGCCTGTTTTCGAATGCACTGTGCGTTGGTTGGATGTGTGTTTGGAGAGTCTGCCAGCTTCACGAGAAGGAAGAAAGAGCAAAAGAAAGGGAAAAAAGCGCCATTTGGTATCTATCTCTGGGACCCAGCCAGAGTTGAGGCTCTGTTTGAAGAAGGGGGGAGTCTTAAGAAAGAAACTCTAGACAAAATTGAAAGCTGGAAAAACTTTCAAGCTTGACAGACTGGGAGACTGAAGTTCTGTACAACATCCATCTACTACCTGGCTCCATTGCAAGCATGTAGCAGACTTCCTCAAAAACAACAGTAAGAACAAGCACAAGAACCAAGTGCCTATCTCTCTGCTCTCCCGACGTACCTCACCTGTGGGCTGGGATGTGGAGAGGTGACCCAGCCAGCCTGCCCACTGAGGCTGAGTGATGGTGCCTGTGGTTTCTGAGATTTTACTCTTAGTTCACCAAAACCAGAAATTACAGCATGCAGCCCAAACACATCTGCTCAGGAAGAGGAGCCGCAATGGAGGAGTATAAAATACCCATTATCACAGCCCAACTCTCGAAGAAGCTAGCCTTAATTAGCAAATTAGGCCGGGCCAATGTCATTTACTTGTATCCCTTGACACCCACTTCCCAGAAATACCTTCTGTTGATTTGGTGCAGTAAATAAATACAGGTCAAAGCAGAGCAATGGCTTTTCCCATCACTCATTGCCAAATAATTTGAACCTGACAAGAAAAATCTGTTCTTGAAGGGAAGATGAAAGTTTTGAAGTTTGGATGGATGGTGCTTGGCTTTTATTTCTAAGCTAGATGTCATGTTGTGGTAACAACACATTGTTCCAAGCAACAGGAAGAGGTCTTGTTGAGCAGAGCCGAAGAAAGCCATGTTTGTAACCATCCCTGCTGGCTGACACACCACTGTGTCTTACAAGCAGACTTGTCTGCTCACTTATTAAAACCATGGCACAAAGAAGATCACTGCAGGAACATGTGTATCTGTGCAGGTGGGGAGGGTAAGTGCAAACCCCGCTTTTCCACTGATTGCACCAAATTATGTTCATGAAGTGATCAGAATTTGCAAGTCCAGGGTGGACAGTGTGTCCATGGCAACACTGGCTGGGCTGTGAATTGCAGACACTCTGCAGAGAGCCAGGGCACAGGGGGCTCTTCTCACTTCTGCTGTGGCCCACACATCTCGGGCAAAGCCTGCTGGTGTCTACAGCACATCCAAGCACCTGTGGTTTCTCAGGACACACCAGGTCCAAAAGCTACACAACATTGACTTCACAGCAGTAGCAAGGACAGCATTTGCAGGCTTCATCTTGTAAAGAGCAGGATCTTTCCCCAAACAGGAAAAAGGGAAAACATCGGCAGCTGTTGGCAAAACAGTGTCTCTGACCTAGGGGTGCAGATGCTATTCTGGAAGGGAAGAAGGATTAGCTGGTCCAAGGTAGTGATTACATCACACAAATACATTCTTGTGTGGGTAGGAAGGCTACACAAAGAGATTGCTTCTCTTCCTACTCCAACAGGACCCAATTTTGGTAAATAACCCTGGCATAAAAATCAGGCTGTGGTAGCTACATTCACTGTTAAGATCATTACAAGAGACTGGATTTTCTGTGTGCCAAAAAAAGGTAGGAAAACCCAACAGTAAGTTCAGCTGTTCTCTCCAGGGCTTTAGAGTGCTCATTACACCATTCAGGCAATTGCCTGATTGTTACCAAGTGCTGTCATGGAGCTGGTAAAGGAAGAATTTCTGTCTTTCATTGCACAGAAAATTTAGGGGTCTAGGAGTCACAAGATTAGGCTTTGCCACAGTTAGGCTAGTTGTTTTACCCCTTGGCAAATGGAAAAAACGATTACCACAACATTCACAGGAGTACTGTTGGGAGGAGATAGCTCCCAAACAAAGGTCCTTGGTTGCACTTTGGGTGGGAGATCAGCCAGAAACAACATCCAGACATCTGCTCACCCAGGCTGCACTGGCTGTTCCAGACATGAACACCAGCCTCTGCATTTTTCGCACACGGTAATTTTCCTCTGCTTTATTTCATTGCTCTGGTTCTGCCTGACTTGTGGGCATGTGCATCTCCAGCACACTGCCCAACATGGCACAAGTTGTCAGGCCAGTTGGAAAAAAACAATTCCCTCTGAGTTATCTGGCCAAGTATCATTACATACCTAACATTGCCCAGGGAGGACAAGCTAGAAGAATTGCCCAAACATGGGCTTTTGGAAATACGTGTACTGTAAAGAGAGGGGAGGCCTGCCTTCTGGCACCAGTCCTGGGTGCTCTGCCACCAGCCTTTGTGTTTAACTTTTCTAGCCACTCGATACCTGGATGGGAGATCTCCAAAAGGTGAGAGACCAGAGGTTCAGAAAGTCTCCTCTGCAGCTAGGTCATACACACTTCAGCATGGCACGGCATAAGCAATATCGCATTGTCCATTATGAATAACAATCATATAGCTGCCCCTGAGTTCAGTAGCACCCACTGAGGTACTGCTCATTTAGACACAATTCTCCTTCAATGGCTTAAAGTATTCAGAGGGAGTGAACTTGCCAATCCTGTTAAAAAATGGTCACACATCTCCCCTTCCTCCATGCATGGCCTCACTCTGCACCCAGAAGCTCCCAGAGCATATTGTTAACTTCGTTAAGAAAATCATGTTGCTAGCAAGAAGAGATGATGATGAGCACACACAGCTTCGATTTTCCAGTTGCTGGGGAAAGCTCTCTGCTCTACATCTCCAAACAACAGGAGATGAGATTACAGGCACAGGACACAGCTGAATATCAGTAGCAAGGACGTGGTGCTTGAAGCTGGAGATCTGGTTTAAATTTAAGGCCTACATATACACAGAGCTCCTGAGATCCATACTGCTTTTGTTGACAAGCCTACACAGCACAGGCATGGAGTCAATCCTGTTCTCTTGGAGTGTCTCGCTCACGTCCATCCTCTCAGTCCACGAGCTTCCCATGATTTTATTGCTGGTCCCTATCTCCTGTAGACTATATGTTTGACATTACTAAGGAATGCAGCAGTTAAAAAGATTAGAACTCCTTTTGAAGTCAGGGGAAGGAAAAACTTTAGAGAATGACTTACAGCTAGAAGTAGTTCATCATTCCAATATAGAGGCCTCTTTGAGTCATGTCTGGAGCCGGATGTAAGGACAAAGATGGTTGCTTTAAAAACTTTCAGTCAAAGGTAAAATGAAAGACCATAAAGTGGAAAACAACAGAGCACATGTTTAAGAAATTGAACCCTAAGACGCAAATTCAATTCACTACCATGCTGACTGGCTTTTAGACTGTGACTGCACAGTAGTTCACCTGTCTACTTTCAAAAAGTGCCTGCACATGCACACACTTATAGGTAAATATAGTACATGCAGCTGTTATTCATATGTGATTTCTTGGCAGGCTTTTTACCATGACTTTTAAGAATGCTTGATGCTGTCTACCACAATATTCTTCTATTCAAGTATGGATGGGTGGACTAGCAGAAGGTAACAAAGTGGTTTAGACGGTTAGGCTTGGAGAAGAGTGGATATATATCATACTCTACCCAGAAGCTGATAACAAGTCAGGTACTGTAGAGGTCTAATCCCGGGGCCTGTCTCACTATTAACATCCTTAGCAGCTGTCTGAATGAGGCAATGGAGTGCTTGCTCATCAAGTTTGGAGACAACATCAAAGTATCAAGGAGCAGCTGATATGCTTGAGGCCAGAGCTGCCACTCAGAGGGCCTTCAACAGGCTGGAGGAAGGGACTGAGAGGAACCTTATGAAATTCAGCAAGGACAAATGCAAAATCCTGGACTTGGGAGGGAAGAGCACCCACAGCAGTACAGACTGGGACTGAAGAAAAGGATCTGGGTATCCAGGCAGAGAACAAGCTGGGCATGAGCCAGCAGTGTGCCTTGGCAGCAAAGGCAGCCAAAGGCATTCTGGCCTGTATTAACGGAACAGCCAGGAGGGTGACAAATGTGTTTATCTCCCTTCCCTAGGTACTCAGATGGCACTGGAGTACTGAACCCGGTTTTGGATCCCCAGTGCAAGAAAAACAGACACACTGGAGCAAGTTCAGCAGACACCAGCAAGAGGGTTGGAACTGGAGAAGAGATGGCTTTGCAGGAGACAACCAACAGCCTGACAGTTCCTACAAGGAGCTTATCAAGTAGGTGGAGCCAGGCTTTTCAACAAAGGGCATGGTGGGAGGACAAGAGACAATGGACATAAATTAAAATGGATGGCATTTAGACCAGCTTTAAGGAAAGGCCTTTTCATAATGAGGATAGACAAACATTGCCCAAAGAGATTGTGCACTCACCATCCTTGAAGGCTTTCAGTATCTAGCTGCTGAAAGCCCTGAGCAATCTGTCCTCATCTTATAGGTGACCTTCTCCTTCTTTGAACCATAGGTAAAACTAAGGACTTCCTAAAGTCCCTTCCAACCTGAGCAATTCTGTGTTTGTAAGGTATTTGGGAGCCTGAGCAACCACATAAGGAGCAGACACAATGTGATGTGAACTGATTGACTAATCACTCTGCAAGAGTAGAAGCTACTCAAACAAAAGTCACACTGAATCACTTGCAAAAAGCTTTGTTTGCATAAAACAATTCATTAAAAATTTTAGACTAACAAATAGTTGAGCAAAAGTCTATCTGTTCTTCACAGCCTGAGAAAGAAAATGCAATTTCGGTGAATTTATGACCCAGTTAAACACCAATTTTCTTTAATGCCCAGTCACCAGTTAGTAGATTGAAAGCTCTGTTTTCTCTTGGAGAGCTGTCTTCTATGCAAGAAAAAGAGTAAGAATGCCAAATTTCAAAGCAGCTAGAAATATTTATTTGATTATTACTATGGCATCTTCCAACTGAAAACTCAGATTGCTTCACTGCTGTTAATTAATTAAGCCTAGAAACACTTATGCCAGGAAGTTTGATATCATCGCCCCTTTTTTACAGATGGGGGAGGGGGGAAAAGATATAACATTCATTCAGGGCCACTCAGTGAATGAGGGACAGAACCAGAAAAAAAACCTGGGAATCCTGGCTCAGAGTCTCCTCTTATAATCTCTAGACAAAGCTTCTTTCCTGTAAAATTCCGTCTAAGCTCTTCATAGAATAATTAGAGCCAATTTATTTCCTCACTCGTTAACAATGAAATCTGACAGCCTTTGTACTCAGGATGCTGAAGCTCAGTTAGAGGACCAAGGCTCTTCTCCATGAGGGGAGGCCTGGAATGTCAGTCTTTAGGTGGCTTAGTAGGGGCATGGTTCCAGCTGCCAGGTAATTGAACTCCTGCCTAAAACCCTGTGACAAAGCTTTAGGGAAGAACTGGAATGTAAATGACCAAAGTGATCTACCACAAATGTTAGGGAAGGGTTTAGAGAAATAGCAACTGGTTTAGCAATGATAAAGCTTTGTGCTCACTGATCCTTAAGAAGTAAGAAGGACCATTTACCTGCCTTGGCATTAGATTGCTTTCTCTTTTCCTTTGACTTCATTTGCTGAAAAAGCTCTGAGACACAGAGACGTTCATGGCAGTACTTCAGATGTGCCCCTCAATTCTACCTCCTTCAGTTCCACCAGAACACAATGTTCCTAAGGGCTAACAGCTTGCTTGCAGCTCACTAGCAGTGACTTGCACTACCTTGAGATGTGTAGGAAGGTAATGAGTCACAGACTTCTCTACCTTCCCTACCCAGGGCAAATGGCTCACCATCCTCTCTGTCATCACTCCCAAGGTTTCCTCAGAGGTCAAGAAAGTGAGAAGTGCTGACCATCCAAAATTTTGAAACTAATGACTCTGAAGCTTGTTCAGTACCTCCTAACCACAGGCCACTACATTTAAAGCTGGAGCTTTAAACCAGACTAGGGGGTGCACTTAAACATGTGCCCTACTTGCTCAGCATCACATGAAGGAGGCTCTGGCACAGGAGGGCAGACTCAAGATTTCCACATTAAAAAGCCTGTACTTTTGCTGCTCTGATGTATTTTCCTTCTGCAAAACAATACAAGAAAGACTATTCTCACAGAGCTTCCTGGGAAATTCTCCATGCTCCTTGCTCTCTTCAAGTTTTTCCTGGATGAATGCTTTCTGCAGAGTAGAGTTGAGGACATTGATCATAAAGTCCAGAGACCAGAAGAGGTGAGGGAGGGACCATCTTTTACAAGAAATCCTTAGAGTGTGGAAGCTCATCTTCCCTGGCTCTTCAGTGCCACCTGCGCCTTCTCTATCAAGGCTCCAAGCTCAGGTCCAGTAGGTGGCATGTTTGAATTGGCTTTGAACATCTGGAAATAGTTTATTTGCACTCCCCTCCTCATTCCAAGCTTCATTTGTGGCTACACGTGGTTAACAAATTGCTTCTTCTTTGGCCTTAGATACCTGCTATGGCCCTTCCCTTTCCCTCTTGGGCATTTTTAGTCATCAGGACAGTGTGCATCGCCTCCTGAAGTGACACAGATTGACAGAAAACAATGGCAGGAAAAGCCCATTGTCTTAACATCTGAGGCCAAATCACCTAGGCTCCCTTGGTCCAGCATTGTCTGGTGATCTATGAAGCAGAAGTTCATACACACCTTCTCCCACAGGGATAAGGTTGCAGACTTCTAGCTGAGGTCTGGGAAGTGTAGGAGGGTGAAAATGGGGAACACAGAGAAGAAGGAAAGAAGATTGAAGAGCACTTATGTCTGTCAATGCAAAACTAAAAGGTCTGGGGAACAGAGGAGGTTGGTTTTGGCTTTGGCTCAAGATCAAAGCCTGGGGGTGGTTGTGGCTTTCTGAACTTCTAGCTGAAAGTAGCAGACAGAGGCTTTTTTTCTTACAATACTAATGACGCTGAGGGCTGCTTGCACGAGTCCAAAACTGCAGAAAGAGAATGAGACCCAAGGAGGCAAGCTTTTCCATCACCCTGCCTTTCCTCTGGAGGGAAAGAAGTTGGTGGTATTCAAGTATCATGTAGCAGGGGAAGAGAGGTTAGACTGTAGCACCTCAGTGGCTTGAGAGATCAAGAGCAAACACAACCACAACCGCCTGTCTGTTTGAAGCAGGGTCAGTGGAGGCTGCAGGATAGGGAAGGGGGCTATTTGTTCACCGAGCTATGTGTTCAATGGAAACATGAGCTGGCAAGAAAAGAGAGTTCAGCTGAAGCCTAGAACATGAAATTGAACAAGTGGCTTTCTGATGAAAAACTAAAGGGGAAGTTCCACAGTCTGTTTCACTGCAGAAAATTATGGCAAAACATTGCACCCAAGGAGAAGGGAATCAGGTTAATATGAAATTAAGAAGGGACTTGATACTCTACTGAGCTAAAATTTGTGTCACTGCTACATAGATATGGTTTTCTTATGGACATCTACCCCTTTCAAATATGGATGAGAATGGCTGAGGACACTCTGAAGAGAGGATAGCTTTTTATGGTGTCGAAACTTTGCCCCAAAGTCACACCAGCCTTCTGTTCATTCACAAATAACCCAGCATGTCAATCTTACCATGGAGCCTGGTAATTCCAATAAATCACTGGGACTGAGAGGTTAGGAAGCGCTAGATACACTAAGTAGCATCAGTTGAAGCGGACACTTAAGAAGCTTCTTGGGGTGATAAACACACCCTTCTTTCAGGAGTAGAGCTGATGTATACATATCTCATGGAATTTCTTGCATACCAAAATTGCATACTGATTCTGGCAATCTGCTGGAAACCAGGAGAAGGGCTGAGCTAACCCAAGAGTGGCTGTTTTTTATGTCCCTTTCCATCCCAAGACACAGGAACATTTTTACGCATTAACATGTTGATGTCTCACTGTGGCACAGCTGAGATCAATGGCAGATGGCATAAGGACTTGTCCAGAATAAGGACTAACAACACATGAAAATGTCTTCTGTGGCCAGTGGAGCTGTAGGAGAGGAGACCTCTGTAGCTGTTGATGTTAACAACTCACAAATAATACAACCAACCAATAAGAATGTTACTGTAAATTCATCAGGCAAATATTATTCAGCCATCTGAAGAATGGCTTGACTAATGAAAAGGTTATTTGTGAATAATTCCAGAAGGATGATAACACATTGGAAAAAGTATAGAGAAGAGATACTGGGCTGATTAAAGGACTAGAAAATATGCCTTACAGTGAAAGACTCCAGGAGCAAAATCTGCTTGAACAAAGATCAGGTGAAGGGTTGACTTGATCACAATCTCTCAGTGCTGACATGAAAACCGAGGATTGATAATGAGGGCTGTTTAAACTGAAATTGGATGAATTCTGGCTAGAAAAAAATCACATGATTTTTTAGAAGCAAGAGTAATTAATCAGTTTATGTAAGGCTTCTGGTGGATTCCTCTATTCATTAGCAATATTAAAAAAAAAAAAAATTCCCCTGAAAGTTACTCTGTATTTCTGAGAGGAAGCAATTCATTGTGATCCTGCAACCTATGGTATGCAGGAGCTCAGACTAGTGATGCTACTAGCTCCTTCCTACTGTGCAATCTCTGAACCAATGAGCAAGTTGCTCAACTGATAGCAGAACTGTAGACTCATACCATCATTTAGGTTGGAAGAGATGTCAAAGAAGGTAAGCTGCTGAATCTACAGATACACCATTTGTCAATGTTACTCAGTGTGATCTATTTACAATGTTTGCAATGTCTCAGGAGATCAATAGAAAGACTCCTAGTGACAACATCACCTTGAGTAAATCACTGTCTACAAGACACATCTTCACTCACTTTGTTCTTCAGGGAGAAAAATCCTCTTTGCAGATGCCTTTTGCCCCTTGCCATACCTGTCTCTCTCTGCCTTTCACCAGTGAAAGGGATTTAGCACAAACTCAGGAAGGATTTGTGAGGTTTAACTCACTAATGATTGCACAGTGCTTTAGGAGCCTCATCTGGGAGATTCAGTCTATTCCTGTGTGATCCCACTCATTTATTCTCTTAGACAAATGGGGGCAGGTACTTGCCTCCTCATATCTAGCAGCTACTGCAATAATAAGTTAAAAAATACATTTTGGCAGAGAAATAAAAAAAAATTAGTATTAAAAGTGTCCTGACTTTAAAGGCTAGAACAAGGATTAGACAAGGCTGCTTGATCTGGTATTTCACAGGGAAAAAAAAGTTCCTTCAGTTATGACTGTGTATCATTCGTTGAATAGAGTCATTGCTCTGAAACATTCCCAGTTCCATGTAGCTAAAAAAAATAAAAATCTGCCCTTCTTGTGACCAAATATGAAGTCACTCTTTGGATCATGGTATAAAGTCATGAGGACTTGGTCTGATTCATTTTCAGAGGGGAGGTTTTCAAATAATTGAACAAGGCAGTTCAGCACATCAGTTCAGTCTCCACCCCATTAGTGGATTACACATCTACAATCAAACAAAAGCTGCTAGAAGGGGAACAGGCCCCCTGGTCAGCTGCCTTTCTTTGTGTATCTACTTGAAACCAATCTTGCAGAGAGCTCTTAGCATCTGGACTGGACATTAGTTGGAGCTGAAATAAATATGAATGAACAATGGTTAGGACACTCGAGTCAGTTGGTAATGTGGTAATGTGGTTGTACTGGAAGAGAAGAGAAGGACTGGTGAAGAGACAGAAGTCCATATGTGTGGATTCCTTTGACGGTGGGTTTGCTTTGCTGAAGTATCACCTCTTCTTTGCAAAGACCTCCAACTTTTTTATGCATGGGAAGATAAAACTGTCCTTATCTAAAGGATGCCGACAGGTACACAGAAAATTAACCACTTGAGACCACACAGGAGGACTGCCTAATATAAGGCACTTAACTGAAAGACCTAAACTTTAGTTCTCATGCCAGACTACTGCTATGGAAAGAGATACGATTTCATCTGCTCTCTGGAGTGGCACATTACCCTAGTTGACAGTAGCAGTGGATGGGACTTTAAGTGTGTATGGTTGGATGCTATAAGGTTAAGACCTTAGACCAACCTGTTTATACTTTGTTTTTTAGCTAAAACTCCTTCCACGAAACTCATTGAAATCAGTGGGAAACCTCTTGAGGATGCCAGTGAGCTCAGCAGAGAGTCATGCAGCTGAAAATCCAGGTCTTGGTGGTTATGGTTTTGTTTTGGGGGTTTTAGTCTAGATTTTCAAAACAGTTCAGCTGCTGGTACCAAACAATTGCCAGGACTATTTCATTCCTGCTGGTTGGGAATGGGTGTCATTTCATGTGGGAGAGTCAGAGGCTGGGGAGATGCAGCATTTCCCCAGTGACAACTCTGAGCCATGCATATGGGGCAATCACACATCTTCCAAAGGGGCTGGAGTCCTGGATACAAATGCAGTTGAGGATGGTTGTGTGTGTGCTGTCCCACTGTTCATGACTTCTGGATAGCCATAGTCATACTGGAAAATAAATAGTTTTTCTGAAGAATCTCAGCCATTCCTACCTAATTTCAGTTGATCAGTCAGTGGGTTACAATCTCCTTCTGGAACAGAAGGACAACCTCACAGGAAGCAATGATGATGAACACAGCAGAGCAGGCAGCTACTCCATCCTCCCTGTTAACCTGAGACTGCAACAGAATTATGGAAGGTTACATACCCCACATGTTCAGGACCACATCACCAATTGCAAGTTGTTCCCCTTCTTGAGAAAAACATCAGAATTGAGCAAGTGGAATTTGCTTTTTGTTGTATTTCACACAATTTGACCTTTCTGTTAATCAGTTGTAAGAATGAGAAAATGAGGCCAAGATTGGCAACTGACAGATCTCTTAAAAAGGTTAAATGGTAAATTGCATCTGACTGAATGAACCTGTGAGGTCTAAAGTGATCCAGTGTCTCTAAATCTTGGGATTGTATTGGGAGGGGTATAGCTGTGTTTGATACAAAGGCATGTAGTAGGGGGACACAAATGTCCCATTTCTAAGCTTACACTAATATCACAAAGCCCTGGGATACACAAGGACACACTGCCAAACAGATCTGGAAGGACCACTGACCACTGACCAACCTGCTGTCACTCTCGCTTCCACTCACAGCTGAGTGTGTTTGACAAAGGAATCATACAGATCATACACATCCTTGTAAACTGAGCTCAGCATCTCCATACAGGGCTAAAATCAGGACCTTCAAGGACTTGTTGACAGTAGGGCAGAATTGGCCACAGTAGCATTTCACTAGAGGGCCATCTAGATTCTTACAGAGAGTCTGACATGATGTCAGTGATACCTAATGCCAGGAGTTTTAATGGGAAGAAGGAAGCAAACTGCAGAGAGACATGAGCAGGCAGTAATGTTTTAACTCTCTCAATAAAGGAGACCTTTCAGTTATTGGTTGTCAAGGTCTGTTCTTGTATCATTCCTGGGAGGGACCATGCAGATTCCAGCCCTGGGGAAGAGCCACCCAAGCATTTACAGCAGCTGGAGATGTAAGATACTATTGTGGCTGAAGAATGGGCTAGGATTCTTGTCAAGGTATCAGTCACTGATCTCAGTGTGCTGTTCTCTGAAGACAATACAATGCTGGGTCCTGACTTCATATAAAAAGAATGAAAAAAAAACCCACCAAAAAAAACCCCTACAGGGGATATTTTCCATAGGCAGAACTAGAAAAAAAATATGGGAACTGTCCTTTTTTGGATACAAATCTGAAGCCTGCATACTTTTTAATGTAAATTACTTGATTCTTTTAATATTAAAAAAAAACCAATCCAGCAAGTGATTGTTACTTTTTTCCTCATCTCTCCTTTCTCCCCTTCCACTTTTCTCCTGTGCCATCACTGGCAAGGGGGTAAGAGGAAAACAGACAATAAATTTGAAGAGAGTAAAATGTTCTTCACAGGAAAATTTTTGAACAAAGGACTATGAGAATTTCCACTTCTAAACATTTGACATGTTGAGCTTCCATTTGCAAAGTGTTTGTGTTCTTCAGGGAAATCCCTTTGCCCCTGGGGCTAAGTGCTTCAATTATTAATCCAGGTATATAATCAGGGCTGAGTGCAACCACTATGTGAGGCATGACTGCTCTCTCATCATATGACTGGGAATACTCACAAAATGTGTAGGGGTGTGGACTCTTCATGTTCCTCTGTAACTTGGCTTCTAATTAAATCCCCTAAAGGTGAGTTGAACAGCATGAAACCTCCTGTGGTACAGGTAAGTTTTATTTTCCCTGTTTTTCAATTATTATCTAATGAAAAATACTCAGTTATAAAATGTCTGAAATGAATGCTGAGCTACATATGGAAGTGAATTGTTTGCCAGTGTTGGATGCTTCCACAACATGCATGTCACCATGCCTTTCTCAGTTGGTGACTAGTAGCTTACAAAGTCTGGGTGAGCATGGAATGGTTTTTCCAGACAAGAGTGAGATGCTGTGTAAAAGGAGTTGCATGGTGTTTGAGGTTTGTCTTTGCAACTGGATCCAGCAGTCAAACACACCTCCTCCCAAGCTGTTATTTCCTACTCTGTACATAAATCTTCCATCCACTTAGCTTGAATTTTGGTTTTTGCTATGAAAGACCTTATAGATACGAGACATGATTGCCTAGAGAAGGCAGGCAGATAATCTCAGCTGTATAGTTATATTTTTCAGTGTTAGCTTTCTGGGTTTGCCCTTTAAAGATATGACAGTTGTATATAAGTGGAAGTAATTTAGCCCTGGGGGGGTGAAATTCTTTTTTAAGCTCTTCATGTAATCTTAGTTTGTTATTGCAAAAAGATCCCTAACCAGGAGCAACTGGGTCCAATCTGATGCTGAATTAAAAATAACTAGAAATCCTGGGGCAGTCCTCTGCAGTGCCAGAGTGGTTGCCAGATGCAGTTGGCATCAAATGTGTGTCTAACTCAAATGCATTTGCCTGCATTTCGCCCACAGGTATTGCAGACAGGAGGGCAGCTGGAGGGGTGTCCTGCTGACTGTCTGCAAGTGGAGACTCACACGCACCATCATACTGGTGCCGAGGGTTCAATGAGGTGGCACCTTACAGCACTGGCACCTGCACAAATACAAAGTAGAAAACAGTTCCTGCCTAGAAGAGGTAAAAGGCTGCAACTGGCAAGAGAGAAGTGCAATGATTGCCTCTGGTTGTTCAGCAGCTCAGAAGACTCTCAGAATTGATTTGGCTCTGCTGACACTTAGAAAACAAATTTAATCTCTTTCCAGTAAATTTTTCTGGTTTACTGCTAGCATGAAACACTCTGACCGCCATTTGATATGCAAGCACGAGGTCACTACAGACTGTACTGGATTATGTGCACTCTTCAGTGGTCGCATCAGGATTTCAAAATGATGCAAGAGTATTTCTGTGCTGAGGAAGTGGTGAGATCTTCAGTTACCCAGACCTAGATCATCAGAAGATATTGCAGGCCTGGGAATATCACCAGTCTTATCCCGGTATGGACTGAGTCGTGTGAGAGGGCAGAATATTTAGACAGAAATTTATCTAGGGTCAGATGCTATGGGCCTTTTCTTCATCATATTTACATATCTGATATTTAGGCAACTCTGCCCCTTGGACACGTACTGAGGTTAGATTAGACAGCAAGGCAACCTTAAGGAGCTGGGCTACAGTTACAGGATCAGTCTCCTTTAGGGAGCAACACCTAGTCTCTTATTGATCCTCACACCTGGGAAGAGCAGCTTTTCCGCTAATGGTGAGGTTAGAGCCCATGTTGTAAGAGTTGGGGAGAAAAGGAAGCTGAATGCTTTTTCTGATTCCTTTGGGTAGGATAACTTTTAGAGAAAACATGTGATTCAGTCTAGCTTTGTTTTGTGGGCTGTTCAAAAATATCTTGAGCTATCTAATGATGTGGGCCAATACTTTGTTCTTTGTCAGGCAAGGAATATTTCCAGCCAGATAGCCTGAGCTGCCTTTAAATTATTGGATCTAGTAGTTTGACAGCACTGATGAGTTTAACATGGGCTAAAAGGTGGCAGAAGTGTACATATACTGATCAACAAGACCCTTGCAACAGCCCACCTGTGAATATTGTTATAGTCTTTATCTTCTTAACCTAGTGGGCTGCCTCTCCTCTACAGGAGGGAGACTATTTCTTTACATTTGCGGGATGTGACAGGGCAAGGCCAGATGGACAGTGCTTATGAAATAGAAAAAGAGGAAAGACAGTTCAAAGGTCAAAGAACACACACTGTGCATCATTAGGGCTTTCAAATTTCTTGTATGTTTTCAAGTAAAATGGGTGTAGGGAGACTACAGCAGACAAAAAGAGTTTAGGGAACTAGCCAGAGAGTTATGCAAGAGTCTAGTACTTCAAACAGATTTCTACATACATTCTTGCCGAACCTCATTTCTAGTACTTGTTCCTTTATGATGATTCCTAATTTTTTTAAGTATTCATCCCAGATCTAGCTCAAATCTGAGCTAAACAGACAGAAATGAATGGAACACTGCCCTGCTTAACTCTGTTTTTCTGCTATCCCGTCAGGTGTAAACGAGTGACTGGCTTCTGGCTTCAGAAGCACAAACGTGTGGAAAAAGGGGCGATGATTCAGTGCATTCAGTGCTTGCAGCTATGAAGCCCTGGGGCCCTCTCAGCTCAGTGTTTGTAGATAAAGCAGCCATCAAACCGTAGGACACCACAAATTTATGTCCCTCTACTCCTTCCCAACTTTCTGCCCTTCATGAGATCCACCAATATTTCTACTTCACATTCCTCAGAGACACAGTATTATCAGATACAGACAGACAGATAGACATCAGTTAGTGAGGTACAGCTCATAAGTAACTCACTAAAGTGTCTGCTGGGATGAGGGAGGGAACTGCTGTGGGTGTATTGTTCCAGTCCCATCATTTCCCAAAACACTAAATGAAATAATAACTTGTTTATAATAATGCATGACATCACAGCAGTGTTACAGAGCTGCACTTGAGAAACAGCTTTGAACCCTGTGACCTTCCTTCAAGTGAAAAAGTCTTTAGGGAGGCCATGGGATGCAGAAAGCCCTATTCTGGTTCTCTAGAAGACTTTTTTATTCCCCAATTAAAAATGGCAAGGACCACGTGCACTTGCACACTTGAACCACCTGTTTTCTTTTCCCTTAGAGCTGATCACTCTGGCTTAAAACTAAAGATACCCCCTTGCCAAGGAGTGATGGGAGTGATACACCAATTCATTCCACAGTAGATTTTTGACATAAAATGAACCATACTCACACACTTGATCCATTCCTCTCCAATAAGCTAAAGGAGGAAAAAAATCCATCCCTTATCTGTGTCACACCATGCTCACATTACATAATAATCCACTCCGTTTGCCTTTACCTACCCTACTTAAAAGTACCTGGCCTTACAGGTTCACAGCTTTTATTTTGATACACTCTTTCTTTGCCAGAATACCACAGCTAAATCCCTTTGTGCTACACAGCAAACAATTGCACCTTCCTTTGAAGGTGCACTAGGTACACTGCCTGGTTGAAGTCTGTATTTCTAAGCAATAGAGAGCATCTGCTGATCAGTTAACCTCTTGAATTTTCCTATTTTACAGTGCAATAAAAATGAAAACAATACAAAGTTTAGAAGGGGGAAAACACTCCCAAAACAAATGAGAAATGATCCTGCTCCCCTGAGGGAACATCTACTTTACAGATGTAATCTAATGCACGTTCTATCTCATCTTTCCCCTAGTCAGCTTCTTCCAAAGAAAGGAATAATATATTCAGCATCAGTGCGGGTGTCTTATGTCTGGGGGACTAATCACTACCAGGACTGAGCCCTTATGATGATGGCTTAAGCTGCTCTGCATACAAAACTCCATGCATGAAAGGCAAAAGCCTTGTTTTGTTGCCCCAAAAAGGGAAGAGGGTTTCAAGGCTTGCTAAAAACAACCTTGGATCAGCTGTTGACATCTAGACACTGTTGTCTTTAGTGTCCCAGATGGTTCCAGCTGTTGGCATAAGCAATGACAATGACATTCATTTCTTTTACACATGTCCCATGCAAGTACAATTTTTCAGCTTGCCTGCTGATGGAAAGTGAAATTCACCCAGAGAAAAGCTGTCCTTGAGGCCCACAGGATCCCAAAGCTTGTGGAAAAAGCCTCAGTGGGGAGAATTAGTTGTAGGATCACTTCCGGCTACTATCTAATTTTATCTGTGTGTCACTGATACAGAACGTCATTCTTTTTATTATGAGAATCCCTCAACAAACAGGACTAAAAATAAAAAGCAAGAGCTCGGAGTTGGCACAAACTGTGCTACATGGACTCCAATTTGTATAGCAGGAACTATAATCACTCTGAGACGTGCCCAAGCCCTCGGGCATCCCACGGGATTTCAGTCACTTGTTTACAAGGTGTTTTGATTTGCAGCTGTTTGACTACTGTGGCATTTCAAGAGGGGGCGGTTTGAAAGGATGTTGTTACTTTGGACGTTGGGATTGGGAAATGAGTATTGAAAAATCACACAAGAAACAGGCGAGTGCTGTCTTTGTTCTTTCCCCCTTACATATGAATGACGTCAGTGCTGGGGAAAGTAGCTCCAGTAACAGATCCAGAGCCCAGTGCTCTGGAAGGAATAAGAAGGGTACAGGTAAATCCCAAAAACAGAGCTGTTCCCTAACCTACCACATCAGAGTGCCCCGCATCTGATCTGGGGGGACTAAACCCTCGAGGCAAGAAGGGAACCATCCAAGCCCATTGCTTTTCCTCCTTTTCTAACAAGGTTACCAGCAAATAAATTGATACTGTGCCATGGACACTCCTAAGAACTAGGCTAAAGGCCATCACCAGTTCACTTCAAACAGGCCAGCAGCAGCTGAAATGGATTTGGTCACTGGCTCAAAGTGATTTATCAATTCAGGTGGCTCTTTCCATCATTCCTGCTCTCCTGACCTGAACAGTTCCTCTTTCAGAGCTGCATTAAAGCTAATACCCACTTTCTTATGGGCCCTCCTGGGATAATGGATTCAGATATGCAGAAAGAATGTAAAAATCTGTCTGTTATCTGGGATGAGTGATTTGCACAATAGTGTCCGTGAGTGTTTGTTTAACACTGTGGACAGCAGAAGCCTGCTAAGTGGTAACACACTGAAAAAAGGAAAAGCAAGAAGAGAGGAAAAAGTAACTTGGCTGTTTAAAAACTATGTCCACCAAGCTGTGCGCATTTTTTGGCTTAGTTAGCTGTTTCCTTGTTTTTTTTTGTGGGAAACCAGGAAGGACACGTGGAGCTTTATCCAGGCTTTAGTGTTATTCTCTTGTTTCCAGCAGTGGCCTTTGTATGCATTAATTGACAGTAACCCATGTAGAAAATCTAGTGCCAAGAGGATATTTACCTTGCAAACATTTAATCTGCTGCCCCTCTCTCATCTTCTGTGACTTTTTCAAGCAATGACTGACTGGAGGTGCCATGTGCATTTGAAGAAGCATCACCCCCTGCCAACCTGAGACACGAGCCCTCTGCCTGCCCAGTGTGTGCCAGAAACCTGACTGCACTTTCTTGGCAGGAAGCAGCCTTCTCCTCACTTCCTGGAGGTAAAAGAGGGCTCAGCCTAGAATGTAAAGCATATAAAGGTAAAGAATCTGTTAGATTATACCATGACAAATTGGTGTTTTACTCATGAGACTAAAACCCACCCTGTGTTTGATTCTGAGTGACATTGAACAGTTTGGCACCAGCAACTTCTCCGCTGGTGTCATGAGTGCCTTCTCTTTTTAAGCAAGCACCAGAAATATCTAGGTTGGCATTGCAGTTCATCACATCCTTGCTTTCTCTAGGCAAAGTTGAAGGAAAAATCTGCATTTGCATTGCACATGCCGTTGAAGATTTCAAAGTACATGACTTATCTTAGCCCAAATGGCAAATCTGTATGGGAGCTGGGGTCACAAACTGTGACTCTCCCTCCTTTGCTCCAGCCAGGCTGACTTTTCCTCAAGGTCAGCTATGACTGCTGCCATCAGTAGCATGCTATACTGTCACCACCTTGCCACACATACCAGTTTTAGACTCCCTGGTTTTTACCAATAGCTATGGAAAATTGTCTGCAGAAGAGGCTGCTTAGAAAGGAAGTTGAAGATTGCTGAAGTCTATTCTAATCCACAGTCTATATTTATGCAGCCCTTGTCACAGCAGAGCAGAGAAAATGTCACTGGAACAGTTTTCTTTTTGCCAACAGGCAAGAGGTTTAAAAAGAGGCAGTATAACCTCTATTTGATGATGTGTTTCTACAAATGTTTAACTTGCTATTTCATTTAAAAATCATCTTTAATGTTGATTTATATTCCTGGCAGTGAAGTCAGGAGGTTGGCAATCCCATTCCATTTCAGTCTGTGCTCTGACTGAGGCAATAACGCAGATCAAAGAGAAGAAGTCTTGCAGCACTCACATTTTATCATCCTGACTGTTTTCAAGTTCTCACTCTGATATTCATGGGCAGATTATGTAACTACTAGATTTATACTTCTGAAGGCCAAATAGTAAAGACTGAAATGTTGTATCATTAAGAGGAAGCATTTGGAAAAAAATTGAATTGAAACAAGGAACAACATATCTAGCGAGCACTTGACAAAAACAGCGATACTTTCCTGGAGATGATGTCTTGCTCTAGTCTTTTATAGGGTCAGCCATTTGTTTTCATGCCATAGAATACAAAATTAACTGCATGTTATTATACATTCTAAGTCTTGTTTTCCATCTAAATATGTCAAGCTGACATTTTTATTGCCTTAGTAATTGCTAAATATTCAAAGATTTGAATTCCATCATTAACAGTTTACCTAAATGATGGTAGAGGAGTAAGTCACAGACCTTCTGTGAATTTTTTAGAAGATAATAATTTACAATTCATTATCTAATGGGTCAGAAGAACATGGAAACTTGCCTTGGTGCCTGCCTTGAGCCCCCCTGCCCATGGTTTTGCACAGTATCTTATAAGTACTGATAGGTTTAGTTGCCTAATGCCCTGGGGACTATGACACCATAGCAGCACCCCCTTTTTCACAAAGAAGGCAACACAGGCTAGCAGATCATAGAATCATCAAGGTTGGAAGAGACTTTTAAGATCATCAAGTCCAACCATCAACTCAGCACTACCACTGTAGCCCCTAAACTACTAAACCATATCAACCAGTGCCAGACCCAGACACCTCTTAAACACCTCTAGGGATAGTGACTCCACCACCTCCCTGGGCAATGCTTAAATGCTCCAAAGGTTGAGAGAACGGACTGAAAGCAGCCCTGAGGAAAATGACTTTGGGGTGTTGGTTGGTGAGAAGCTCAGTGTGACCTGGGCATGTGCAGGTTGGTTGGGGCTCTGAGCAACCTGGTCTAGTGGAAGGTGTTCTTGCCCATGGCAGCGGGCTTGGAAGGACATGATCTTTAAGGTCCAGTCCAACCCAAACAACTCTGTGATTTCATACAGCGGAGCAGGACCCAGGTGTGCTGCCAGCTGGAGGGTGCAGGCTGTGGGGCCAGCAGGGCCAGGCACGGCCCCTCTGCATTGGCCCTATTGCCATGAGCCATCGCTGCACACCTGGACAGACCCACGTGGGGAAATCACAGAATTGCTAGGGTTGGAAGGGACCTCTGGAGATCCTCCCCTCCAACCCCTCTGCCAAGGAAGGGTCACCTGGAGCAGGTTACACAGGA
>JAWWEW010000112.1:27797552-27825871 GCA_035583185.1 Anabacerthia variegaticeps | reverse complement strand
TTTCAGTTTATGGCCATTGCTCCTCACTCAGTGGCTGGGCACCACTGAAAAGGGTCTGGCACCATCCTCTTGGCACCCGCCTTTCCCATATTTGTATGCATCAATGAGACCCTGTCTTCTCCCGACTAAACGGGCCCACCTTTGGCAGCCTCTCCTCGTAAGAGAGATGCTCCAGACCCATCATCATCTTTGTTGCCCCCGCTGGACCCTCTCCACTAACTCCACGTCTCTCCTGCACTGCGGAGCCCACACCTGGGCACTCCGGCCCTCCAGACGTGCCCTCACCAGGGCTGGGCGGAGGGGCGGGACGGCCTCCCTCAGCCTGCTGGCAGCGCTTTCCCACCGCCCCCCAGAGCAGTACGAGGCCTCCCGGCCGCGGGCAGTGTGTCCCGCGTTTACCCGGCCGGGCTGCCAGTCCCTGTCCCCGCTGTGGGTACGGGCAGCGCCGCCGCCCCGCCCCGCCGGGCGGAACGCACCGCCCCCGGCCCGGCCCGGCCCGGCCCCGCGCCCCGGACGCGGTTTTGGCGGAAGGGAAGGGGAGGGAAGGGGCGGGAGCGGCCGGGGCGGCTCGGCGGGCACCGGCGCGATGTTCCTGACGGCGGCGGCCCGTGAGTGCCGGGGGCGGAGCGGGGCCGGCCCGGGGGGCCTGCTCTGCCCTTCCCCGCCCTTCCCCTCCCACCCCTTCCCCTCCCCTCCCACCCCTTCCCCTCCCCTCCCACCCCTTCCCCTCCCCTCCCCCGGCCGCGGCCCCTCCGGCCTGCCCCGGGGCAGCTCAGGGTGACCCGAACAAGGCTTGCACGGCCACAGCGTAGATGAGCCTTTGTGAACTTCAGTGCGGCTCTGCAGTTACGCTGTAGATTCGTGACCAGTTTACACGCGGCGAGCTGGCAGAAAATTCATTCAGTGTGTGTCGTGCCGTGTGTCGGGTTCAACCCGGCCTGCTGAGGAGGTCGGGCTCGGCTGAGAACAGGTCCTGCTCCTGCGGGCCAGCCTGCAAACCCTGGGGGGACTGCCCTTCCCACAGTTCTGGAGAACTCATACTGAGCACTGAAGCTCCAAACTTACTGCAGCTGCAGCGTGTCGTGCTGGGCACCACAGCTGCACAGACACAAAGCGGGTATGGTGGCAGAAAGGGCAGGCAACTGGCAGCACGTGGAAGGATGAGCGGTGTTTTATTGTGACAGTAAATCTCTTTCCACTATCTATCTGTGGCTTTTGCAAAGGCAGGCAGTGGAAAACTCTTTATCTGTTACATATAAAGAAAACAAGATCAAATTGTAACTGTTCCTTCTGTTTTTCTCTTCTTTGTGCTGCGAAAAAACCCTCCAGTGGCCAAGAGCAAATCTAAGTAAGTGATGTTTTCCTCACCAGTCTTGGGGTTTGGGTACCATCTTGTATTTTCACAAAACATTAAGCTGCTCTAATTTTTTTTAATACACCTGAGATAATTTCAGTCTTTGAGCCTAGCTGCCTCCTCTCTGTCCTTCTGCATGTGTGCCTTCTCACAGGTAAGTACAGAGTGGTGTGAAAATCCCCCCGGGTTATGAACTTGCAGCAAAGGCAGGTTTTGTCCTGTAAACTGTCACACTGATCTGAACTGTAATATCCAAAGTGCCCCACACAGGGGGAAGCACACCTCTGCTCTATGATTAAAGAGAGGCTTTATGTTATGCACATGGTCTTCCTCTTGTTTGCCTTTCATACCTTTTCAGCTGAGGAGAGCAAACTGAGGTACAGCATGGGTCTTTATCTGTGGGCTGGACTTTAGGCAGGTGCCATGAAGCTTTTCCATAACCAGAGAGCAGAACACTTCCTAGGCTTGGCACCTTCCTGTGTTTATATGTGAGGAGTGGACAGAGCGCAGTCAGTGCTCTGGACATCTTGCTTTGCTCTGTAGTCCAGCTCAGGAGGGATTTAGTTGACTCTGAAAGAAAATTTGTCACAGTGCTCTGTCCTGTAAAGAAAACTGATGGTGTGTTAATGGTTGGAAAGGAAGGAATATGTACTTTAAGCACATCAGTACTCTTGCAGTGTGGACACAAGGAGACAAGATCATGTGGAGAAAATCAGTTGCATCCAAAATGCTGGTTGTAAGAAAATTACCTAGACAGATCCAAGGGCCTAAAGTGATACATTTATGTGAACACATTCCTGTCTTCCCATTCCCAGAATTTGCATTTTGTGTATTATCTTTCATACATTTTCTGTTTTTTTGGGGTTTATTTAAGAATCAACCGACGATAGAGCCAGTACCAACCACTTGCTGGGTCTGAGGAGATTCTTCTAATACAGGATTTCTGCACAATTGTCAGGGTTTTAAATTAAGAAAGCACTTCCCAAGTATGTGCCTGACAGAGGGTAGTTTGACATCTCAGTGTTCTACTGTTATCTGTGCACAAAAACAAACACAGCAAAGCAGGAGGTTTCTGTGAGGTGAAAAAGTAGCTCTTTAAAATGGTGTTACTAATGGTAATGTAGGGATTTCCACCACACCCCCCTTTTTATTTTTTTATCCTGATGTTTGTTTCTGTTCTTTGGAGTTCCATACATACTTCAGGCATCTTTTATGTTCATACGTTTATCCTTCTGCACTCCCCTTGGGTTTTTCCCCATGCGCTGACAAGCTTTCCAGTGTTGTTTTCTGCCTCTGCTCCCAGTTACATTTCTTCACTGGGGAGGGATTTTTTGAAACAAGGTGTATTGTTCAGGATGGGCTTGGCCTCAAATGTGCAGTGCACGAGAATTTCAAGGCCTGGTCATACTGATACCACTGATTCCCCCAGAAAGGGGAAACTGCACAGAGGCTTGGAGGAAGTGGGTGAGGTATAGGGGAAGGAGTCTTTGTGGTTACTGATGCTTCACAGCACACCTGCAGTAGTGTACAGGAGAGGACAATAACCGGGGACAATCCCAAGAATATGCTTGGCCAGTTAGTCTGCAGAAAGCTAGTGTTCTATTTATTTTGAACTCAATATTGTTAGATTGCAAAGCTGAAAAGGAAGATTTCAAGGAAGTACACTAGTCAGAGAGCACAAGTGAGGAAGGACAGGTTATTTTTGACAGACTACTTTGTATCAGGAACAGGAAAATACAGGAAGGTGAAAAGTGAACTGAAAGCCCACATACAGAGATTTATCCATCTCTTTAGTGCAAAGGAAGGGAAAGATGTGGTAATTTACAGAGTGGCAAAGGGTTTTACCTTTCTTTTGAGACTTCAGAAGATGCCCTGTGTCTGGGAAGTTGCACAGATATTGGCATACTTTCAGGCTCGGGGTGTGGGGCAGCTTTCTCCGTCTCCTGACTTGCCCTGCTCCTGGGACACTGTGGTTGCTGCCAGCCCACCCCACAAACCAAGAGCCCTGCAGTGGGGAAGGGGGTTCCTATGGGTGGGTTAACATCAAGCTCTGTGTCTAGTGGGATGGATGGTGCTGAGGGGTCCTGCTTCTCCTTTTTCGTGTCTCTTGTTCCAGCCTATCTGCTCAGCTTCCTCTCTGCATGTGGAAGTGATAGTCTGATACAGTGTTATCTACAGCCTGAACATCTTTAACTACCATCATCCTTCCTCTCTTGCCATTATCTTTTAAGCCATAATGACTCAATTGTATGCTGATTTTCCTAATTTCTTTTTTTCTTTCCTGTTTTTATTCCTTCTGCCTGTTTTGTGGAGGATCTCCTTCTCTCTGGACTTGTATCCTGTTCAGGAGTTGTTTACTTAAACTTGATGTTGGAGCTTATGCTTTATAGTGGGCTGTTTGTGTTGTAAGTTTGGTATTGATGCTCCCATCCAGAACATCGCTGAAGTTGAAACGAAATGTTTTATGTGATTGTGCCAAATTGTTTATGCTGAAAGCTTGCCCATGCCCTGGAAGACATGTAGTGGGGTGTAATTAAGTGACTGTGCATTGACACAGAGACATCCCTTGTGACTTTAGATACATTCTGGTGAGAATGAAAAGTGCTGCGGAGACAGGCTACTGTTTCAACATCAGGAGACTCCGACTGCAGGAAAAACTGGTCTTGCTGAGATATGATCCCATCGGTAAGAGCTTGGGGAAGAACTCAGTGTGCTTTGTATAAGCTTCTCTGACTGTGTGGGGCAAAAGATTTGAATGTAGCAGAATTTTCCTCATCTAAGCAGAATATGTCATAACATGTTTCATACTCAGATGACTGTACAGTTGCTGTTCTCCATGACATTCCAGTGGGAAGTAAACGTTACCCTCATTTTACAGATCGTGGCAGTGAAACAAAGTAATGACTTGCCTGACACATCAGAGACTTTGATGACAGCCACGCCACATGGCACTGGCAAAGCCAAGTGACACAGGAGTTCTTTCATTCTGTTTCTTTGTGTGGTTTGCTAGACTGTGCTACCTCCAACAAGCAGCCACAAAGTATGCATCAACAGAAGCATTCTGTTAAGCTGCCATGGGTGCTCTGAACAATAAATTTTAACCATCACTTACAAAATGGACTTTTAAAGAAATAAACACAAGTTCTTCCTTCTCCACAAACAATGCTGCTCTCCAGATGACAGTTAGTGGGTTCTTTTATATTCCTCTGGTCCTTGCAAATTTTCTCAGCATAAGAATCTGATTTGTTGGGGGGGTTATGGCACTTACCAAACTGCCATTTGGTCACCCAGCTTTTTGAAAGGTGACTAAGAGGTCAAGGTTATGTATTTAACATTAAAAAGCTTAATTTGGGTAAACTAAGAATTTAAACCAGACCATGCATGGTGGAGGTAATGCAAAAAAAGAAAAAAGGGCTTATTTAAAGCTATAGAGTAAAGAAACCTATTAAACAGCTCTAAGTAGATAATATAAAGCATGGCCAGTAGTTATGTGGTTCAAGCTTATTTTTTCTCATAATTTTATGTGCTTCTTAGATGACTGCCTTTTCATTCTCAGACCTAATACTACAGGAGCCTCATGTTGAGTGAGAGAAACCACTGGAGAAGCAATACGCTCTCATTAAAGTTGACAGAGGTTGTGGCTGTCCTTTTGAATTCCATACAGAAGGAGAATCAGAAATCTCTTAGATTATTTTCTTGAATAAGAAAAAATTAAGTTATTGCATTGAAGCATTGTGCAAAGTGATACTCCAGAAGTTTTGCAACTTGTAGGAAAGTGAAGAGAGAGAAGAGCTCAGGCAGAACATGCAGTAGGTTTCTGAAGTAAACTCTGATCTTTGTAGCCTGTAGTAGAACACAAGTGAGAAATTCATGTGAGAAAGTGCTGCATGTGTGAAGGGAAGTAAATCTGAGTCTAGATAACAACTCACATCAGGAATATGTTAGGAAGCATTTTCACTTGGCATGCATTTTCACCTTATGTTTTGTACTTCTCAGAAACCTGGGACCTCCACAGAATGAAGCTTTTTAGTGAAGTAGTGGCAGGAGCGCGCAAGTTTCACTACCTCCTAACTGCAGCAACAGAATGTGTCACTAAGCTGCAGTATTTCTTAAAATGAAACTTTATGTGCAAGAGGAGATTTTGTAACTGTGTGGATTGCTCTTGCATAGCTTTCAAAGGAATTCATATAATGAAGTTGAATCAAACCAGTGGTGTATATCAAAAGACATTGTAAAGCTTTCTTTTAATTTATTTTGTAATGTTTGTTTTTTAGTAATGTATTGATTATGCTTAACCTGTATCTGAAGTGACTTTGCCAACATCTGCATCAGGCACTGGGGGCAGGGTCAGCTTGTGCCTCACTGAGAGATCCACAGGATGCTTGGTTAACTTCTCAAGCAGTCTGTGAGACCAACTAGATCCAGCTCATCACCTGTAGTTGTTTGGGCTCTGGAGCTGAAGAGCAGGAGAAAGCAATAAGAACCTATTTTTATCCTTACATGGAACAGCTGTGACTCAGAATAGTCACACAGAGCAGCTGTTGAATGTTTTCAGTCACTCAGATCCTGAACTTATTGTCACAGAGGTAAAGTGGACCTCTTAGGAACTAAAAATTACATGTGGTAAAGTGAAAGCACTACTAAACTCCTTCAAGAGTTGGTTGACAACAGTGCTGTGCCAGTCAGTTGCTCCACACTCATTTAAGCAGTAAAGGCAGCCAGGAGAAAAGGGACGTGGGCTCGTTGAATTGAATTTTAACACTTCAGGCTTCTTAACAGATTCTTTTTTTTCACCCATAGCAAAACAACGTGTCCTCTTCACAGAGAAGAGAAAAATCCGCTCTATCTGAACAATGACTGGACTTGATTTATACATGAGGAGAGGATGGTCTGGGGGGAGGACGGGGTGAATGCTGATTCAGAAATCCAGCGACATGGGCTGAAAAGAGAGGAAATGAACTGGAATCACCGTCTCCTGTGATTTGAAGGCCATTGTGAATAAAACAATGTAGAGAGAGAAAATTCTTAATGTCTGGACATAGATCATCACAGTAACATTTATTTATCTTTTGAGTTATTTTTACAGTGCTCAATTAAAAAAAATTAAATAGCAAATCCCATTGTCTGTGTTTTCCATTGTGAAAGAGGCTGTAATCTTCAAAGGAACTATTGTTTTATAAAGCAATAAAAATTAACATTTTCCACAGCAGGAATTCAATGGCAGGATTGCAAGTTTTTCTAACCTACCAGCCACAGATGTGACAGTCGTGATCATGAGCTGGTGGCATTCCTTGGAGAGATAATGTTGCACCAGCTTCTTCTGAGGAAAGAAGCGATGGGAACCTAGTCAAATAAGATGAGTTTTTGGATAAGCTATGACCACAGCTAAAAGGGCTATATTATTTTCAGCAAGGTTAGTAGGATGGATTTTCCACTTCTGGGTTTTTGTCAAACATTAAGAAAGCAAAGTACTTCTAATGGTTTTGGAAGCTTTTTTAACTTAATTACCCTGTCTATGTTTTGAGCAATATGGCTAGAAAGATTTTTCAGAGTCTACTTCAGTAGCACTCTTGTCCTCTTTTCAGTTGGAGGGACCTTCCAGAGCAGGGGCAAGCGCCGTGCTGCATCTGAGGCAAGCGGGCATAGACAGGCCTGGGCTCGATGGATGGTGCTTTGTTGTGAGCCACGTGCTGGCCTTGTTGTCTGCCGCTTAGGACTGAAGTTGCAGTCTCAAAGCTAACACTCTGCTTCATGTGCTGCCATTGCACATCAGAAGTTCTGATAAAATCAGTAAAAATACTGCCAGGAGCCCAGTACCCTCCAGGTGTTTTGCTGTAAACTTCATGTAGGTCAGTAATGGTGCATTATGTGGGACAGCTCCAAGCCCATTGGCTGTGTGGGGCCAGAGAGACCTGCTGTGCTGTGTTTGAAAGACCCACCACCCCTGCCTCATATTACTGCTGTAGGACAGGAACACAGGATTCCTGAAAAAAGAAGTGAGGAGACTTCTGGCGTTTCCAGTCAGCAGAGAAGAACCTCAGTGAAGTTAGGAGGTTGCTGTCTGGTATGAGATAAAATCAGTGCAGTGAGCTAGACAATCAATTAGAAAAGATCCTGAGGCAAGTCCTTCCTGTAAGGATATGAAGATTGCGTCCCTGATGCCTGGACGCTCACTGATGCGACGCAGTTAGACTTCCTGATCATTTCCTCCGTGGATAACTGGGGATAGTAAGCCAAGTAGAAAGCCAGTGCTCCCACAAAACTGTCTCCAGCTCCCTAGAATAAAATAACAAACAAGCTTAAATGTATTTGCACAGGGAAACAATTCAGATGCTTTTACCAGAAAGACAGAAGTTGCAGCACTGATTGCAGGAGTCAGGAAATTGTTCAGGGGTTGAGTTAAATTCACTTTTGTATGCCTAGGAAATTCTGCAAAGTTAAACTTATGCCACAATACTACCCTTGTGCCCAGCTGCTGAGTCAAGGTGCACACTTATAATATGATTTAAAACTTAAAGAAAAGCAATTATGCTACAGTCCAGCAAGATGTTGGTACAAACACTGATTTCGAAACTTCCTGTTGTTAGTGTCCAATTTTGATTTCTCAACCTGAATGTTTCATTAAGGCTATTTTTCTCCCATTTAACTTCTGTTTTTCATAAAGGTCAGTGGTAGAAGGGGCAGAGAAAAGGGGGAAAAAATAAGCCATGCAGCTTGGGGTGTCCATAGCAGAACAATACATTTTGATGCGTCCATAACTTAGCTGTTGTTCACTAACAAAGGTGTATGCTGTGTCTGTCACATAAGCCACTCTTATTCCTGGGGCAAGCTTTGCTACCTGTGCTCAGATTGACCATGGGGGTGAAGGACAGTGACGTTCCCTTGGAGCTCTGGCAGCTGTGGCCTTCTTGAGCTAGCCATGGTCCCTAGGCTGTGCCCTGCTTGCCTCTTGGGAGCCCTCGGGGCGACAGAGAGTATGCCTGCACCCCATGGACACTGACCCGCCCTGGCTTGGCTCTGACCCTCTTGCACAGATACCGCTGGGTCTGCTCTGGTCAGCAGGGAATAACAGCTGTTTGCCTCCAGAGTGCTTTTTAACAGTAACTATTGTTTTGTGATAGTCAGTGCTATGCAGTGTCCCCAACAACTGGCAAAATTTAACTTGATTGATGGTAATTTTTAACTTGAGTTGCTTGTTTCAGTCCACAGTGTCCTTTCCCCTTCCTCCCCTAAAACTGGATTGGTTTCTAAGACTGGACTTTGTCTTAGAATTCTTGTTTGTACCATAAAACTGATCCTAAGTTTCCCTTTTTTTAATATTTTTCTACCAGTAAAAGCATTACACTGGACACACTAATACTATCTTATTTCCTTCCAGAACCAGCATATGGACTATCTCCCCTGAGGGGTTTTGCCTCTGTAGTTGTAATAAATAGGAACCAAGAGTCATGGGACAAGAGCAAAGGGCCCGGAAAAAACTTAGTTAAAACAGCTGAACAAAATTTCTAATGAAAGTTAAGGCTATGAAGTAATTTTCCAAATTTGAGTACCACTGGTTCTCAGTCTTAAACTCCTACTTACCCTAAAATCAGCTGCATATGATATCATTCTGGCAAAACAATGCCACTTCCACAGAAATGTTTTCATGACATTACAAGCAGCTGGCAGGGCACAACAGTGTGGCCACTGCAAGGGAAAGCAAAAGGGGTGAGAGCAGGATAGGGGGTGCCTACCCCATGCCTGGCCTCTCCTTGCCTAGCCCTTCCACAGCAGTTGTTTGCATTGGTGTTCCCAGTCAGGAAATTCCCTGCTTAACGCTCCCTTAACCCGGAGTTTGGATGCTCTCTTCCACTGGGGTACAGTGCAGCGCATTGCCTGGTAAATAAGAAGTTAATAGGCGAAGCTGTACCCCAGCGTGCAGCTGTAGCAGCACCTGTTTCAACAGTTCTGTATTCCTGAACATGCCAGGGGCAGGTGAAGGTTTTTATCAATTTCTCTTGGGCCTTTGTCTCCCTTCTGGTTTCCGGAGTGCTCCCACAATGGCAGGTGGAGCAAGAGCAGGTGACCACTAGTTAAGCATTGCCAATGTCTTTTGTCTGATGCATAATACAAAAATCTCCAGCCCATCTCAGAATTTGTAATCTAATCAGTGCATGATTAATTATTAAAGCTACTTTGGTGCTGTTGTTACAGACAGAAGTAGAATTTCAGCACGCAGATCTGTTCTGCTGTAGCTCTAGCAGGAAGAACTCATCATTTTAAAATCAAGTATCTCTCATACAGTGGTCACTGGGAAATGGAAGTGGCCAAACATTTCAATAAGGAATACTCAGAATATCTGGTGTTAAATAGCATAAACTACTACGTGACAGCAGCATGGAGCAGAATACAGTCTTTTTGATTTTTTTAAATTTTAATAATTGCTTCACTGTTGGCTATTGGAACAAAAAAAGATTAACTGCATCTCACTCAGGTCTTAGTTCAACAGTGAAATGGAATGCAAGTTCTCCCTGCAGTGTTACTGTGCCTCTCTGCTTATGGGTGATGCTCTGAACCTGTGAGACGGCTGTAGATCTCCCTTTTGGTGGGGCTGAATAATGTTAAATAACTCTAAAAAACTGGGAGAACAGCGAACTTCCATGCAGAATGGAAAAAGGCCCCCTAGCATTTTTTTTTCAAGTGGAAGGATTACAGGGTGATTGGAGAATATACAGAAGGATTTGATGCCAGTAAAATTTTTCTGAAATTCTTACTTCCCATGCATAGACTGAAGCAGTCAGTATCTCTAAAGCTCAGATACTACAGCCCCAAGGGTATCATAAATTCAGTTGTTGGTACGTAAACGTTTTTTGAGGGGGTGTTTTCAATACAGGAGCTGCTGCACTGAAAACAGCAACATGCATCAGATTGATTATGTAGATACCATGTTCAGCCTTGTTTCTGGTCCGTGCAGACATGACTGGTCAAACATGACTTAAAGAGCAATAGCAGAACTGAATCAGCTGCAAGGTTAACTGCAGTAAGAACTATTTTTGGCTTACAGAAACAGACCTTCCTTCTTTGGTATTATGGATTAAACTACATGGGGTTTGGTAGATTCAGAGAAGGTCGGCCCAGAGCAGAAGAAGGAACAGGCTCAGAGTAAAATCAAGATTATCCAAACACTGGAACACCAAATAGTAGCTTTACATTTAGCTGTTTCAAAACCTGCTATAAGAAAAATAATTCTAACCTGCTTCACAAAAGTAATGAATTTGCAAATGACAAGTAAGGTGCATTTATTCTGCCCGCTGATAGGATAAAAACACAGAGTATGTAATATTTTGCATTCTTCAGCATTTGTCATCCAGGAATCCTAATACACAGCAGACTTTGAGATAATCCTCATATTCTTGAGTGCCTGGAGACAATTCATTCCATAATTATAAAAGTATAAGTTATTTAACCTTGCTGTAAAGCAGGCGACACTAGTTTGTATGAAATAAAATAAAGAATTGGATAAAAAAAGTTGTTTCATATGGTGTGGCTAATTCTAAAATGCAAATGTCACGGTTTTGACTAAGCTTTATGGTTTTGAAGCAGTTTAAAAAACCTATTTATATTCTGTGCCACTAGTCTGGAAGGTCCTTGTTTTCCTGTGTGTCTGGAAAAGGGCATTTTTGTTTCTTGCAATCCAGATTGAGATTCTGTGCCTCTAGAGAAGAGAAAACCCATGAAAACACTTCTATTTATACCTTAGCTTTTGTTATTCCTGATTTGTCAGAAGCTGGTTCAGAACTTTAGTATAACTATTTTTATATGATGCTGCTCTGAGAATCTTTTTAAGGAAAGTGCTTTGTAAGTGGAAACTATATTGTTCAACAGCCTTTCCAGCAAGTAAAGCCTTTTTCAATCCATCATGCACAGAATAATAAGATGTGTTTCACAATAAGATGACTTGCTTACCAAAAAAATTTGGAGGCCAAAAGGCCAAAAGCTACAGTTCACAGAACAGCACCAGTTGCACTGCCTTGCTCCAGGGCAACCTCTTGCTCAGCCTTCACCCTCCCAGGCAAGGGTGATGGCAACCATGTAAGAACAGAAGGGGGCTCTAACTTCTGAACCCTGATGTTGTTACCCTAACCCTAACCTCAGAAAACTTTTCTCATGTGATTTTTCAAGAAGTCACAGTCCATGTGTGCTCTAGGTATTACAGGGATTCATTCCATTAAATACCTTGTAAAAGCATGTTACCAAGGCCTAAAAGGAACACCCTAAAAGATTGTTGTATAGCAGTACAAGAGAAGTGTTGCGCCTGTGATGATAAATTCTTCATTTAGTAAATAAATCAAAACGCCAGCGCAAAAGCTGTCAAAAACTGCCTTATAATGTAGAATCAAGGACACTGCTCTCTATGATGCTGATAGTCTCTTTGGAGCATTCGCAGCAGTGCACAAATGAACGAACCCTGAGGATTACACTGATTTAGTGCAGTCTAAATCCATGGCAATGCAGAGATGCCCAACTCTACGAAGGAACTGGGCCTTGGAGAATTCCTGTTGTATTTATAGCACTGCACAACTGTGTGATACTGGATTATGCTAAGGATGTTATCACTCTGTCACATCTGTTCAGCATTCCTTGCTGTACCCCTGCCTACTCTGTACCCGAACTGCAAATTAGCCCTATGTAACACAAAAATAGCTGTCAGCGAAGATGCTCACTATCCATTCCTCATAAGTGGGGAAAGTCTGTGTCTCCCTACAAGAATCCCTGGGCTATGCTTTGATGAAAGGTTACTAGTGGAACTGAAGAAATATTTTCAGCCTTCGGATATATTCAGAAACTTGTGCCAAGAGGGTCTATGTCTCAGCTATGAGATAATTTCAGCTGAAGTGCTCAGGGAGTGAAATACTGCTTGGTGACAGTGTGTGGTGAGTTGACCCTGGCTGGATGCCAGGTGTCCACAAAGCCACTCTGCCACTCCCCTCCTCAGCTGGACAGGAGAGAGAAAATAAAACAAAAGGTTCAGGGGTTGAAACAAGGGCAGGGAGTAATTACCATCAAGGACAAAATGGACTTGACTTGGGGAAATTAATTCATTACCAATCACATCAGGGTAGGATGAGAAATAAAAACAAAACTTAAAACATGTTTCCCCAAGCCTCCATTTTTCCCAAGTTTAACTGCACTTCCAATTTCTCTACCTCCTCCCCCTGCAGCAGTGCAGGGGGGCAGAGAATGGGGGCTACAGTCAGTTCATTCAGTCCACGTTGTCTCTGCCACTCCTTCCTCCTCAAGGGGACTCCTCACGTCCTTTCCCTGCTTTGACATGGGGTCCCTGCCACAAGAGACAGTCCTTGAACTTCTCCAATGTGAGTCCTTCCCATGGGCTACAGTTCTTCATAAACTGCTCTAGTGTGGGTCCATTCCACATGGGTCAGCCCTTCAGGAACAGGCTGCTCCAGTGTAGGTCCCCCATGGGGTCACAAGTTGTGCCAACAAACGTGCTCTAGTGTGGGCTTCTCTCTCCACAGATTCTACAGGAGCCTGCTCCAGCATGGGCTTCCCATAGGGTCACAGCTTTCTTTGGGCACCCATCTGCTTCTGCGTGGGTCTCCTCTACAGGCTGCAGGTGGACAGCCTGTCTCACTATAGGGTGCACCATGGGCTGCAGGGGGATCTCTGCTCCAGTGTCTGGAGCACCTCCTCCCCCTCCTTCTCCGGCGCCCTTGGTATCTGCACAGATGCTTCTCTCACATATTCTTGCTCCTCTCTCCAGCTATTATTGCACAGCAGTGTTTTCCCCCCTTCTTAACTACTTTATCCTAGAGGCACTACCACCATCACTGAAGGGCTCAGCCTTGGCCAGTGGTGGGTCCATGTTGGAGCACTGACTCTACTGGACATGGGGAAAGCTTCCAGCATCTTCACAGGACCCACCCTCATAGTCCCCCACTACCAAAATCTTGCCATGCAAACCCCATACAAAGTGGCTGAATCAGTTACAAAGCTCTTTTTTCTGTCATTATGGTTTTTTTCTCCCTGAAAGAGCCCATGTTTACCCTCTATGTGATGGAGAATGATTTATTTCTGGAAATGTTACTGGCTAGTTTTTTTATATTTGCATTTTTTTGTCTGTGGAATACTTTTTTAAAATTATTTTTTGGAGGTTAATATTTTTTCTCCCCACATTTTTCCTTATGTCTTACTGGAGATATATTTTGGCAGTTTAAATTAAGACGTTTAAGTATTTAAAGACATTAAGTATTAAAATTAAACTAACTCCAGTATCTTGAAACTCTCCTGAAATTAAACTAATTTGACTACCTTCAAACTATTTTCTAAGCTCAAGACCTAAGAAGGGAAACTATTCCCAGAACCTCTGGGATTGCTGATCCTGTGTAGAAACATTGCTGTCTTTGTAGGGCACTCTACAGATACTGATGTGGCCCTGCATCGCTGTACTTATGGGAGCAGACCTTTTGTTACAAGCCTCTAAAACATGAAATATTTCAAAATTACCAAGAGATTTGCCACTAACGCAGTTGCTCCTGTATCTTTGCATGGAATTATGAGCATGGAATTAGAACAAAATGATAACTCCTTACCATGGAACTACCAAATTTTGCAATAAAAAGCAAATGAACTCGAATCCAATAGCAGGACTCCCCTTTCTAGGTCTCAGTTAGGCTTTCAGTGCTGACTAAAGAACACTGCAAAGCTACTTGGGTTGAAAATAACGAAGTACTAGGAAAATCACCCTGTACCACAGACCTTTAGGATCTGGGTCTACAGCTCATTACTGTGCTTAATCTGTGCTCTCGTAACAGAGTGTTTCTGCAGTCTTGTCACAAAAATGAAGTAGAACATGTTACCCTTACCCAACGGAAAATATGTAGAGAGAATCATGGTGGTGGTGCTTGTCTGTTCCTTTCTTCTTTCCCTCTGCCTTCCCCACACACCCCCCCAATGATGTCTGATGTGGTCTGCATGCTCCAGACCAAGTCATGGGGAACTGTTATGCTGCTGCCCCACCACACACTCCTTCCTCCCAGCCACTTGCAGAATGGCTGTGCTCAGCCACTGTTGAACAGCGGCAGGAGGTGCAAGCTAACACATTTTAATTTGCATTCCCTGTAGGTTGACAGTGCACTAATTCCAGTGATTCAGACTGCAGTTTCATAATAGGTTTAAACCAATCCATGGTTATGCTATTGCTGAAAAGCTCAGTCCCCACTCATGTTTTTATCCTTTTCTCATGTTCCCACACCCTCCTCTACATCAGATCTAGCACTTGTGCAGCCAAGCAGTGAGGCTGATCAGTTCTCTGATCCTTCTGAAGACTGTCAGACAACATTGACCAAGCAACAATAGTTTCTGCGCAGATCAGCAAGTTGCTGTATTACTACATGACAGCTAGTCCAAAGCAAAGGAGAAAGAGGTTAAAACCACTCCTTTCAGCCTGATCTTGGATCAGCTTGAGCCAACTGTGAAACCTCACCCTCGGTCAACACCAGGCAATTCATTAACTCAGTTGTGTATCCAAGTGCTAATACTCTGCTCCTTTTTCACAGAGGAAAAACCGCCTGTTCCATTCTTCCCCTACACCCTGTGGGCTCAGACCAGAGGAATGAGGGAATGACCATGCTTCCTTTCTGTATCTTTACTAGACTCTGTTCTAGGAAGGAGCAATCCCTGACTTTCTTGCATTTATGTTGCAATGTATACTTGTACAGCCATGAATGGGGAAAATTTCTTCCTGACTTGCTCAAGTCGAACAAGGGCAGCGTATCCTTCACAAGTCCTGAGAACTTAGAGGTAACTAAACTACACCCACTGTAGACTATCAGTTGGGAAACACCAAAACCAAAGCATACCATACAATGCTTCACATCAGCCATCAGGAATTTTTACCCACTTCCTGACAGATTTCCTGATGGTTCATTAACAGTGATTAATCAGCCTGACCGTTAACCCCCTGCATTCCTGAGAGATTAATCTCAGTACAAGGCCTCCTGCATGCAACTGCTTTGCTTTCTGAAACATCCTACTATATTAAGTTATGCACTGTTTCTAAAAAGATCAGTGACAAGCATTACAGATGCATAAATTCCCCTCAAATGTTTGGTTTGTGGTGAACATTGGAGATAAAACATACAACATTCACAACTCTTCAATTTTTAATTCGTATGTCATCTAAAAAACACAGATGAAAGTATCTGCTTTACATTTCAAAGCCCCTACACAGCATCTGCTTTGAAGGCAGGTAATAGTGCTCTCATTTCACATGATGGGAAATGAACCCAACTTAAGATCAAGGATGTTAAGAACACCCACTTTGAGACATCTGTGGGCTGAATCCAGAGTTCTAGATCTTTCATGGGCTAACAGGAGTCACGTGAGCTACCCATCCTTTGAAAGTGAGGAACATCCTGGGAACCCCAAGACTGAGGTATGCAAAATTAATAAGTGGATCTCCACAGTTCTGCTGGACTCTCAGTCAGGACCAGAACTGAGTAGCTCCCACCTCACTATTTACAAGAAAAATACTCAAGTTGTCTGTGAGGTGATGGCTTTCTCTTAATGCACACTGAAAAAAGTCTGGGAAGGCACACAGAAGAACTTCATTCTGATGGGTAATAATATTCCAGTATGCCACTCAGCACTGGGAAACAAAGTTATTCTGTTAGTCTAACCCCAGAAAGCCAACAAAGTATTCACCCATAGGGAGCACTCTGTTTTCTGAATCATCAAAACAATTCAGTGTGATGATGCTCATATAAACTCCTTTCAACTCCAGATAGCATTAATGAGAGGTGACAAATTTATTTCTTTCTTACACAATGGAGTAAGAGCACTGAACCAGGAATTCCACATGCCTTCTGAAAACAATGGATGTGTTGCTGAACCTGTGAGATTTCTGTCAACCAAGCAATTCACCACGACCCTGATTCCTATGCTACCAGAGCAATAGATATTTCAGCAAGGAGAATTTCCAGCTGGGATACACTTCTGTGTAAATGTCCTGCTTCAGATTCAGTTAGCTTTTGCCTTCGTACCTGCCTCTTTCCTGGTTTCACACTTGAGCTATGTTCTTTCATCTGATCCAAAAGTTCATACCTCACACTGAAATTCAGAAACAGCAGAAGAAACCCTCCACACCTGGGTTTTGTTTTTTTTGTTTTCCTGGAGTTCATACAAAAAAAACATATGACATACAAAACACAGTACTGGAAAACTCTCATTAAGCTTTAGCTGAACACAAAAGTCTCCAGTGACACTCTTGAAAAGTACGGCGTGTATACCCCAATGTGTCAGCAACAGGGAAGCACATGGACATCACCTCTAACAGATACAAGATGGACTTTCAGTTGAACATGCTCCAGGAGCTGTATCTACCTTTCCCAGAGTTTGAGCTTGCACGGAATCAAGAGTTGTGGTTGCAGCCTGGCACTAAATATAGCTCCTCAGAAGGTTGATTTGTACTTCTCAAACTGGTTTATCAAGCCACAGAAACACGCAGCTACTCTCCTACTCTAATCAAAAGCTTCACTTATCTCATTTCCTTGAGCAGTACTTCACTCCTTTCATCATTCACGTCACACTTGCACCAAATTGTGAATTTGTCCTAACAAAGCTCATGCTTACATGTTAATTCACAAATTTCATTTAATGAACAAATGAAACTAGAGCCGAAGCTTTGCCCAGAATACATCACAGTATTTTGATAGTACACTGCAAATTCTGGCAGTGGGTTTCCCTTCCAAACAATGAGCTTCCCTACCAGGAGAAAACTGGCCAAATTGTCACGAACTGTGTCACTCAGTATCATGTATGAGGCTGACGTGGCTTCAGGACCCCATAATCTAACAGCCAAGTAAAAAGAAGGAAATCTCAGTACTGGGCAATTTCACTAGCCACATGTGGGTTTTTTTCTCTCAGACTGAAAATGCCAAAAGACTCTTAGTGATCCCGTCTAATCTGATGAGAAGCACTCAGAATGACACAACTGCCATCTCGCCTGGAATTGATCAAAAAAACATTCTTTTTTTGCACGAAAGCTCCATATGCTCGAGTGCCTCTTTCAAAACCACAGTATCTAGCCTTGGTTGGCTGGCCACTGCTTCTGCCTACCTCTGAACTACACATCCTGGAAGGAAAAAAGCCCACCAAACTTCAGGAGGTTTTTTGTCTGAGCTCACCCTAGCTTTGTCCTCTTGCCAGCTCCCTGCATTTTTTTTTTCCAACTGAATTTGTGTAATCGTTTTGATGAGTACCCAAGCTGTATCTCTCTCTCAAAGTTCAGTTACATGTGACTTACAAGCCAGAACTCCTGCTCAGCTCAAGAGTATTGTTCTCTGCTACCCACTCATTCTGCTGTCCTTAACCTGTGAGGCAGGAATGTGGAAAACAGGGCTCCCACACCTCACTCACGGTTTTCAGCAGTAGGTGAGCACCAAGGCATTGCTTCTGACAGAAAGGCATTCTCTGTGGGATTCCCTGTAAAATGGATCTATCCAAGGAACATACTGCCTTGCTTAATGATTTCAGTACAGAAAATCTTAGACAACAGCAATGAGGCATTAACTTCCAGAGAGCTTCCTTACCTTTTTTTCTGTACGTCTGTGTATATTTCTGCTTTGAAATTAACGAAACAAATACTCCTTATAGCCATTTGGGCAGTTGACAAACACTGCTGCCAGAATTTGGGAATCTGTTTTTCTACAGCTGAGTTTCTCTAGAATAGCTGTTTTATGTCTGCATGTCTATCTCTACATACATAGACACAAAAGAAAACCCTGAGGAAAGTGACAAAATCATCACATTCAACTGCAAACTGGCTATTAAAGATATCCCTATAGGTCCTGTTATCAATCATGAAAACTTAATGGCTTTAGCTTCCTTCCATTTCTCTAGTGAAAGCTGTAAAATATATTCTGTCCATGGGACACGCTACTAAAGATTAACTCCTTTATTCTTGATAAGAAATACAACTTCTGGCATTTTCTGCGGTTAGAATTTGCAAAAGCAAGAAGCCTGATTTCCCCACTATTCTCATTTCTCTGTTCTTGTTCTTTTGAAAACCTAATTATGCAATATCACCAATCCAACTCAAACCTTTCTGGTTTCTGTAGTGACCAGAATTACTTGGCAAAGAAAACTCTGTTCGGGGAAATCAGGAAATCTGATATTGTTCAATATCAACATTACTGCAATTGGCACTTCTGGGTAACTAGGTAGGCAAGGGGCTCCAGAGCCAGGTTTGCCTTCTCTCTTGCCATAGCCAGAACTGATGTGAAGAAACTGAGAAGAATAAGTTATCTTCTACAAACCCCAGATGATACAAGAGAATAGCTTTAAAGAAGAAAAGGAGGCATATGACATTTGTAAGCTAACCATAAAAAGGGAAAAAATGATGAGGAGTTTGGCCAAGAATATGCTGCACTATTACACAGCGGATCACATTTGCAACTTCCTACGGCTCAGGCCAGAAAAAGATACTTGGGAAGGTGACGCTCTGGATGTGCCAGAAGCGCCAGCTTCCACTAGCTATTTTTAACTGCAGGAATTTAATTAGAAGGATGGCTGCACACAGTTGGTCCTCCTTCCTCTTCATCCTCTGTGCAACTCAGAAATCCCAGAGTGCTATGTACCATTACTGGCCTTCTGTGTGCATGCATTGGTGGACGAGTATCTGCTCCGACACAGGGTGAGCTACATTCCAGGACTGAACATCCTTTTGGAGTAGAGCCTGCGGTGCCTTCATCATAAAGGCAAGGGGAGGAGAGCAAATCAAAAAAAGGGAACAAAGCATGTTTTGCTGCAATGATTTTGACTTGCATTGAAAGCCATAGTTAGCCCAAGAGAAGCAATAAAAAGGTCAGTTCCAACTCTGGTCTCAATCTGTGTAAATTATACCATTGTTTCATTTACTAAAACACCCTGGAAGTGAGATGGCACAAAAACAGCTTCAAGATTTCTGAACTCAGCTTCCCTGAACCTCATCAGAATGTAATCTCAGGTGCAGATGTAGGACGCTGTATCCTTCACATGCTCTGGCTCCCCCATACAAAACATTGGAGTTGCTAGATAAATGTTGCCAGCATCCCTACCTTCTTATGTCCAGACCAATCAACTGGGTTAATCTCCAAACCGGAATATTTCTCAGTATGCCAGTAGTGGAGCCAGAGCACTTGTCCTTGCAGCATATTTCCATAAAGTCCTTACAGGCTCTTCAAGAAGCATCCAGTGCAAAGCAACTCTGCATTGCTATGTACTTTTTCATTTCATCTACAATGATGTCCCGGTCTAAAAATGAGACAAATGATAGCTTGACAAAAATTTTCCTCCAGCCCTCATTTTTTTTAAGAGAAGCGTAGAGAAGTAGTTATGGTTAAACAAGGGAAGCAGGTTCACTTGCCAGTCTCTGTATGCTTTTGCTTCCTATTTACAAAACAACAGTATTAATAGTATTTCACCTCATGTTGTAAGTACCCAAGTAGTAAATAATGTAAGGTGCTCAGCAACTTTTTGTATATGTATACATGCATATGGAATGACGCTGTAGGACACAATGTCATGACCTTTCACTGATTGTGTGTAGCAAAACCAAACAACTCTTGGTATCATGAAAGTTACTGAGATAGAAATTCAGTTTTACTATCAGATTTTTGTTGCCTGGCACTCTACAGTCTCAGAAGGGGCTTAGAAAACTAAATATTGGCTTAAATCTTCTTTTTATAATATGTCTTCATTAAGTACCCCTTGTAATTTAATGCAATTTGTGGCAAATGCTAATACTGTTTCTCCCTGTCAGCTGTATCTCTGTTAAATTATGCATTTCCATCTGGAAAGAAACTGTACAGGACTGTAGGCTCTCTTCCACTTAGAGTCAGGAATGGAAAGGGATTTAATTAGATGCTCCGTGGTTGAGAAAAGGACTAGAGCAAAGCCTGGGTGGTCCGTGGAATCTTCCACTGGAAAATAAGGCTGCAAATTGTTCTGTACAAGCCTGCTTCTGTTTGCTCATTTTGTTTACATTGTTTGTTCTTACAGATTAAAATAGACAGTTACTAGGCAGATAAACAGCGTTTCCTTCCATGACAATGTTGTCTAAAAGTTAAGAGAGTAGCAAGGGACAATATACCCCGTGCTTCATTTTTGGCTGCATCACCCCAGCTCCCTATATAACTTGGAGCAGGACATTTTTAGCTTGTGCTTCAGCACATCCAATCACTAACATTTTTGTTGCATTTTTCCTATTTGTAAAAGGGTTGATAACACAGCTTTCTGCCCTGCAGGGGGAAAGCGTGCATCTAGCTTGCTCCACCTTTTCTCAGTTGACTGCCAATGCAGAGGGATGCAACTCTTGCAGTGCCTCTTGTCACTGGATACCTGTTTTCTCTCAGGCCACTGACCAACCTTTCAAAAACTCAAGTGTCTTTAGAAGGCCTGAATCAGAAACAGAAACTTGTGAGGAGCCAAGCAAGTCCCATCTAGACTTAACTGTGAGTCAACTCAAATGCAGTGATTTCAGTCATGTGCTCTTTCACAGTTCAGCTGAATTTCAGAACATAATAAATGCAGCTTTAAATAGATTTACAGTGCAGATCACTGATTGGAGTGCCTAGCAGATTAACTTACTCCTCATGGTTTTTCTGTTCCAAAATTCAATGGATTCCATATTTGCAAAAGAGGGAAGGGAAAAGGCTAAGTCAGAAAGTAGGCTATGACTGTAACTAAACATATTTATTAACCTATTTGGGTTGCATGTTAAAGAAAGGAAGCTATTATGCTGTCAGTTTGTGGGATGTTAATGGGAGCTCTGGGCATAATTACTCTGTGTTGGTGTGTGAATAAACTCCACTGATAAATAAGCTGTTTGCCCGGTAGTAACTTCTCTTTCCTTGAAAAAGAAAGGGAACATAAGAAAAATATAAGAAAAAGAAAAGAAAAAAGTAAAAATAAATTAAAAAAAAAGAAAAAGAAAAAGGAGGGGAAAAGAAAAAAAAAGAAAAAGAAAGAAAAAGTTAAAGAAGAAAAAGAGGCAAGTTTTTAAGGTTAGGGTTTGGGAAAAAGAAAAAAAACATCTTTGTGGTCACTTTACTCCTTGCTACATCCTTGGGTAGGAAAAGGTTAAACACTCAACAACATTTTTCTTTTCTTAGCAAGTTAGAGGACTGTACATCAGACACATTGTCTGCCAAATGTTTCATTTACTACCAGCTGCATTTTTACTTTGTTGGGAGATAGCTGAAATAAAATCACTGTTCTTTGTGCAAACGGCATGCTAAATAATGTACGGCTACAAGATTATTAAATAGCAAAGGCATTTGATAATATTAGAGTCAACCACAAGTCCCACTTCTGCTGATGCACAGAATTTTGAGTAATTAGTCATTGCACAGAGTGTTGTATTTATATCCCCTTGAGCCTCAGACGTTAGGCCACAAAGTCAGGAGACAAAGAATTGCTGTTATTAGGAGGACTGTTTTGGATTTATTTATATTCTAAGGCTTTATTTCAGTGTCCACTTCACTCCTCTGGCTCAGGCTTCCTGCAAACCAGAAGATACAGCTAAGTCAGAGAATTTTTAGTGTAAACCATAGTTTTACAGACAAGACCTCTCAACTTCAAGCAGAAGCACTTCAATGAGTTTGCAAAGCCCCCAAAGAAGCACAACTGGCCTGAGGTTATATGACAAGCCTGGGAAAAAGGCCTCCCAGGTTCTGTTCTGATCTCTAACAGACTTCTCATGGCTTATATGCAACACATTAATAGCAGCTCCAATTTATGGACAGATAAATTGGGACACAAAGAAGACAAGTAGCTCTCCCAAGGATTTAAAGCAAGTCTTTTGCAGAGCCCTGGAACTCTTACTCAGTCTTTTGTTCAAATTGCTAAACCACACTGCCTTCTTTAGACCACAATTGCTGCACAGGCCTGAACACTGTGACATATCTAAAATTATATAGCTATACACTTAAGCGAGGCTTTATTAAAATAAAGGTTGTGTAACATCTTCAGAGTTCAATACAAAGCTGCTCAGTGAGCAGTCTACTGCTTAAAGACAGCCTTCATAATTCTCTCCCCTAGTAAAAGAGACAGATCTAATATATTGTAATAAGAATCCTGAGGGAAACAACAGGATCTGAACACAAAACATCTGATGACAATTCATATTGTAACAATGAACCTTTCTTTTGCAGAACTGACATGAAAAAATAATGGTAACATTTATGATTATGACAAATAGTATGTATCATCTGTCTCTGAGAATACTGTACAGTGAAGAACCATATAGAATAAATCACACACTCATGTCAAATTTCAAGCATAACTGAGTGGATTCAATTTTGAATTTTATCCTGTCTTCTCAATGAGTTTCCTGTTTATAAGCATGGCACCTCAACCTGTGATCTCCTCAGCTTCCCTCAGCAGGTTGTGCACTCTCTATATCCAAAAAGCAAAATCAAAAAATGCTGGTAATGTAAGAAAATATATGTTAAATTTAATGGCTATGCTTAGAAATACTCTGAAGTTAAACATGCTGGATTCTTCATGAGATTTAAAAGGGAGACTGTGGACTTGCTGTGATTACTAGGGGCATCACTGTGAAAAGTGATTCTAAATTTTTATTTAAATATTGTGTGCCTAAGTGCATCCATTTGCCTTTCCAGAAAATACATCCATGCCTAAGTCAGATATGCAGATGCCTGATCTCCTGATTGTGAATGTGCTAAAGCAGGACTTTAGTGCACATGACATTGGCATGTGTAAACCCAGAGGACAAGGAGAAACCGATGGAGATCTTAAGTAAAGCAACTATACTACGCATTTAGAGGATCAGACAGAACAAAAATTAGAAAGTCAGCCTAACTGATGCAAGTATACATTCAGCATCTTGATACAAGCTGAGCTCTGGAGCAAAGCAGAGGTTACAAAACTAAACCTGGATTACCATCCTCCCCAAAGTAATCTCCATGCTGTAACCTGGAAATGGGGGGTGGGGGAGGATGACAGCAGGCCAGCTGTGGCTTGCTTAGTCAGAGAGGAACCTATTTTCTACTAATGCCCCCACAGTGGAGAGATTCTGCCAGTGCCATCTCTGATTTGAAGCACGGATCCCAGACAGGACACCCCACCTTCAAGTGCAAGCAGCAACCACAGAGCAAAGCCCCAGAACCAGCAGACAGATTCCAGCCTGCCATAGCCACCAACCACCAGACTGCCCCACTTCCAGAGGAGGCTTGGCATGGATCCCAGATCCCAAGTTCCAGACCTAGAGCTCCAGACAGCACGAATGCCTCTGCAAAGCCCACCTGCACATACCAAGCCCTAGGCAAGCCTCTAGCAGTACCTCAGGGCTTGACTTGGTCCCCAGCTGTCACTTGAAGTGCTCAGCTCCATATGATCCCCTAGTGCTTTTTTTGCAAAATGGAAGGGAACTAATCTCACTGCTGGCGAAATTCCAGCTTTGAGTAATTACATTCTTCTGACAAATTCTTCTTGGCAGTTTCAATGGAATATAATTAGTAAATGTAAATACATGTAAATAGTGCTGTAAATTACACTTTGCGTGATTGTCAGAAGCAGAAGGGGAGAGTGAGGCTGAAGGGGCAAAAAGAGCAGAGCTTCATTCTCTGGTATGGATGATGTGGCCTTCTCTCTCATGAGACTGTGTGTGTCACTGCCAAGATGGCGTGTTCAGGGCTACTGCAGCAGGATCATCGTGTAGTTCATCACACAGATCATCCACTTCACCTCAAGTACAATTTTGACATTATGATGTTCGGTCATGTCCCACAGCTGTTTGTGAGCAGCTGTCGTGTTCCACCTCAGCTGTGCTTCTGCTTCAGCAGCAGGCAAACTGCTTCACACACACACATGCAACTGCAAAATGAGTGTACATGATATTATTGTTTTCTATGAAATGCTTATCAAATTTGTGAATGGTTTGTGAAACCTTCTGCTACCAACAGAAGAAGTGTCATATAAATGGAATTATATAATTATCCTTCACTGCTATTTTAATGCAGCTTCTTGTACTATTTTCACCTAGAGTGGAAATAGCTTCTACCTAAAATAAAGCAAATGCACATACTTAATGTAGTCAAGTAGATTTAAAAGCAACTATTTAAAGTCATGAAAATAGATTATAATGTATGCCTATCTTATATTAGTACTTTTATATATGTCAAATGTCTCATGTACATCATCTGTTTCAAATACAAATTGATATGGCCAGTGGGCTTAATAAGATCTTTCTGTCATACAGAAAATTCAAGGATGATTTTTCAATAATTCACTTATTTCTCTCTTTATTCAAAATTTGCACACAGAAAGTATCTAGCAGAAATTAGTAAAATGTAGGGAAAGTTAATTTTCTTAACAAAAGCTGACTACACTATTTAGCTATAACAGGAGAAACAGATGTTTCAGCTTTACAATACCATGTCTTGCAAAACTTCCCTCTGAACGACTATTCGTGCTCTACATGTTTTGGACTGTGTATGGAGAGCTCTGCTAACAGTCATGGGAAGCATTGCATACATTACTAAATCCCACATAAAGATAATTAGTGCTAAAAAAAAGAATCAACAGGCCTTTTTTTCCCCTTTATAGTATTGATTTAGTGTGGGTGAAAAACGCCAGATTTTCAATCTTGAAGACTCATGTTCCACCACAGAGCAGGAGATGGAGCCAGCTTTTCCCAGCGTTCTGCCAATAAATGCTTAGATTAACCATCTCAAGAACTAGGAAGAAGAGCCAGGCTCTGCTGACTACTAACCCTTAGTGTCTCTGATGAACCCATGAACATGGAGAATAGGGACCACACAGACTGGGACAAGGAACTCAAATTTTTAATCTTTGTGGCTGTACCTACCTAAGTATTTTCTTGTTCAAAAATTCTCAGAATTGCTGTGGACAGCAGAAATGACCAGGAATCAGCGTTGAAGTTGCGCTGCAGCAGAGAGAACTCTGGGCAATGGTAGCAGCTATGAAAAAATTTATACAGTGAAAGAGGCTTTTCAAGCTCATTTTGTGTCTTACATCTATATCTTCTAAATGGAGAATTCTGTTTTAATACAAACTGTTTTGATTTCATTTCTGTAACCTTTTACATATTCTGTGATGGGATATATACAAAAATTAACTCTTTGGCAGTAACTTTACCTTCTGCAGGTCTAAACAATATCAACACGACACATGTGATTGTGCCTGGTCCTTTGAGACAAGTCCTTGAGTCAGGGATGTTTAAGGTAGCAACTTTTTTTTTTTAGTATCAAATGGCATGCTAAGAGCAGATATACAAACAATTCTGAATAGTCTGTGGTAAGTGGCTACTTGGGAAACCACCTTACAGTTTGATCCTTCCCCTGGGGAAGGATCCACTGCAGACGTGCCTCTGAAGAGAGTAGCACATCCTACTAGAATGTTTAGTATTTATTTTAATAACAGAGCTATCCAGGTTAGTTGAGGATGACATTATTTTTCCTAGTGTTTGTAAGGGTTGCTTTAAAACCACTTGCTTTCAGGCAAAGTGATAATTAGGCTAAGCACTGTAAGACTTTTATAATGGAAGGCCAACACATACTTTTTCATTCAGTCTGCAAGAATAAACTGAGCACAGCTGTTTTACTGAAAACAGCCCACTGGTATTTAAGTAGATTAACAAAATTAACTGTGAAAATCCTCTGTTATTTGAAAGCCAATAACCTGTTGGCCACAAGGAGGCAGGGCAAGGATTTAGTACACTCAAAGAAAATGCTTTTATTTAAAATAAATATAGGAAAAAAAAAAAAAGGAGGAGTGTTAAATTAGTTCAGTCATGGAACTTTGAACTGCTAGGCAAGATAAAAAGCACTTTTCATGCACAGTGTGTGGTTTCAGTACTGCTGTTTTATTCCAAGAGCAGCAAATATCTTAAGATATCAAACAATAGCTGATCTGGCAGCAGTTTTCTTCTTTTGAAGAAGGAGATCAGTCATGTTACTTCTTCATCACTTCTGTGTGATGTAGAAGACAAATCTAACACTAAGCTTTGATAGCTATAGTGGATTTACCACCTCAGAGCAAGAAGCCATACTGCCAGGTTCACAAGGTATTGCTCCCAAGCTAATAAATCCTGCTCCTGAGCAGCTTTGGGAGCTCTGCCTTTCACTCTCTTGGCACTTTCAATTCAAGACTACAATGCTGTTTGGCATCTGTAGTGCCCTACCAAGAATCTTAAGCACAGTACTGTACAGTGATACCTCCTTCCCTTAACTAGAACTTTAAGACATTCCAAAATCAGCACTAACCAAGAGCAAACTTCTAAATGACAAAAGGAAAAAGAGGAAAACAAAGCCAAAGTATCTCAGAGTTAAACTGAAAAAGATCATATTTAACATGTAACACAGTACCAGCATATCACAGTCCAAACCTATGACTGATCTTCTGATTGAGATGAAGTGACTTGACTCTTGGCTCTGCCACTTGCTTGCTACTGACCTAGGTAATTTCAGTCCCCTAACACCTGTTTCCTCATCTCTTAAGCAGTTGCCTTTCTCCTTTGTGAATCAATATGAGGTCCATGGATAAAAAACATGCTACAAGAACTAGTTATTATTAATGCAATTCAGATATGGAATGCACCAGATGGTAAAATCTCCAGGATTTTAATGAACTATTGTAACAGAACATATGTAATATGACGTTATTATAACAGGCATTTAAATGTATAGTTAGTACATACAACGTGACCTGTGCTGCTCTCAGTAACTCCACTGGAATTATTTTGGATTTATGTCAGATAATACTAGGAACACAAAATAGCCCCATATGTGCAATGTGGTAAGGCTTTCATAGCAATGTTATCTTAACTGTTGCCTGTCCTGTTTTTATCTGTATCTATCATTTAGTTCTGCACAGGAAATAAAAACAGTACCTAATGTCAAAGACTAAAATGCCTCTAACCAAGTATCCCTTACCTATCATGATAAAATAGACATTATGACGCACCAAGAACTTTTTGGGTTTTTTTCCACTATATTCTGTAAAAATTATGTCTTTAATTACCTTATGATAGACTTGGTAAGCAATTCATGCTTTGCCCAGAGAGCCAAACATTCAGTTTCAGACTGTGAGTAGTATCTCTTTTCTTCCCCAGTGTTTGAGTTCTGGGCAAGATGAATCATATGACTAGGCAAAGGTGAAAAAACAGGACTGCAGCTCAAATCACTGGCATCAGACATTACAGTCAGAGGCAGGTACTTCAGTAAAGCAGGAACATGAAGACACCATCAGTATGTAGAATAATTCTAGATTATCTAAAATATAGTCTATAAAACACAAGTGAACTGACATTTAATATATGAGAGGCTGGAAGCAAGATATCAATTTCACATCATAAATTAGCCTTTGTGCTAGTGCCCAAAGATTTGGCTGATTACTCATTGCTTTCCCTTACTGCTTAAGCAGTCTTTTCCAAAGCAAGACAGTTAAACCACAAAAACGTACCGTAGTGTCCACAGCCCTGACCTTCCCAGCAGGAACGTGCTTTGGAATGGGTTCTTCTACTGATATCATCATGCAGCCTTCTGCTCCAAGAGTAACAATTACGAGCTTACACCCTCTTTCTAGCAGCATGCGCCCCACCTTTTCGGCATCTTCAAGGTTGCCAACTGGGATGCCCGTTAAAATTTCTGCCTGGAAAACAACCCACGCAAATGAAAATCATAATGTGACAGCATTCATTTTTGGACAACAGTTGCATTTGAAAACAGTATCTTTTTAAAATGTGTATTATAGCATGATCATGGAACCACTTTCTACGGTGATATTCAGATACGCCTTGCTCCTTGTTGGAAACCAGCATGTACTTCAGGCACAGCAGACTAATGGAGAGCAGCCTAAGCAGAGAGAGATGCAGGAGGCATGGGTTCTGTTCCAGCTTCTACGACCTACCTGGCATACAACCCTTAGTAAAATCACATTTCTC
>JAWWEW010000112.1:27552691-27790159 GCA_035583185.1 Anabacerthia variegaticeps | reverse complement strand
ACCACAATAAAGGTATTTTCTATCTTATCTCCATTAACCTTGTCCAGAGTTCCTATTTTACAGGATTTCAGGCATCAGTAGAATTGACTTGTTGCTTTTAAGTGCCATACAGAGATGTGACTGGTAACCTTTATTTGGGTATGTAAACATTTATCTCCATATCAGACTTCTCAAGTGTATTCATTACAGAGATCTGAAACTGAAGCAAGTCATGAAAGAAAACAGCAAACAGATGGCGTATGAACATATAACAATTACTAGAAAAACAACTTTCAAACTTGTGACATAAGAAAAACAAATGCTTCATTTTTCCTCTTTCCTCAGCAAAAAGAAAGGAACAATGGCAATAGTTCATCTCTGAAAATCAATTCAATAAAAATCAGACACACAGAGAGAATAAAATCAAACAAAGTTGATTATTACATTCATGCTAATGTAATTGATTCCACTGCAAAGTTTGAAAAGGTTACTGTTACAAGCAAACGCATTTATGTGCCATTCTTGTTCTCAGAATATGCTGTAGGAATCCTATACTTGGATCTGTGCTACCGTGATATGGCTGGCAGGAACTTCCATAGGTCTACCATTTCCATAAATTCAGAAGAGAGGAGCCTCCTCAACAGTAGAGAGCGTATTTCTGTGCCTGACTTGAGTACAGTGTTCCCAGCTATCTTCACATGGTAATTATTTTTAAAAAGAAAATAGCTGAAAAGAATGCAAACTGTACCCCCAGCTCTGCAGGAAGGGTAGATGAGTGAGCAGGGATCTATTATAATTATACACCTGTATTTCTTGTTCTCCAAATAGAAGTAATTTTCTTTTCTCCATGTGGTGGTAATAATAATAATAATACACCCTGGCTCTAGCAAGCTACACTTCTCAAAGAATGTCTCTTTCAAGACTGTCCTCTAGCAATGAAGTAGAACAAAGGGAAAACTTTAACATGTGTGTTGCAAAGAGCAATGAGAGAAAAGTCAGGAATAGACAAGTAATGAAAACCAAAGTTTTTTTTCTAACATATGGGAATAAATTTTCACAAGGGAAGAGAAATTAGCTAGTGGCATTATGAAAAAAGCAAACAACGAATGACATTTACAAAATATTGGGAGAATATGGGTGTTCTCAGCCCAAATAATGAGCCATTGCACCATTTAGCCAATCCAGAGGCATAGTCCAGGCATAAGTACTTTCTGAAAGCATGAAGAAAACACCACATTGATGGTCTTCAAGTCCTCTGAACAAGAATAAATATTTGCTTTAGCATTCTTTTTATCACATAGAATTGAGTTCTGATTGCTGCTGAACAGTGTCAGAGCTGCAAAATATGTCACTGCCAGTTATCCTGGAAACTTTGGCTTCCAGAGGCTGAGAAGACGTGGCATCTCCCACCTTGCTGTTTTGCTAATTCCTGAATTCTCTGTAGTGTCTGAACTTGGCAGACACATAATGAAACAACCCAGAATAAAATTCAGATGCCCTTTTGGGTTACTTAGCCTTAAATGTTAGAAAGCTTATGGACTGAGAACTTCTGGTATGGCTTGTCATGGGGTTTAACAGAAATTTCAAAAGAGGGCAATTAAGAAAAACTTACTCTGACAGACACTGTCATCAGATAAAAATTGCTGTAAATAAGCAGGGCCATGTTTTCCTCTTAGCTCTTCACCATCCTCTCCACTAAAGGTATCATGTTCATTTCAGAAATCATATTTCTTGCAGATAACTTTGACTATGATCAAGGCATATCTTCTATCTGCTAGGTTACTTCTACAGTCCTGTTTATATAAAGAGAGGGTGAGGGGAAGGAACACAGCATGCTTAATGCTAATAGGAAATTTAAACAAAAGCCTTATGAGAAGAGCTTAATTTGTCTCTTGTGACAAAAATAATTTCCTTTGGGAGAAATAACATACTTGAATTAGAAAAGAGAGGGAAAGGAGGTGGAAAAAAACCCCCATAATGGAAAACATACAGTTGAAGGCCAGAGAAACAGATTCACTGGAAATAGATCTGACAGGAAGAGGCATATGAAGCTCCTATTTACCATCAAGTGCAGCATGCGTGCATCACCTCCTGGCAAGCGAGTTTAAAACTGTCAGAACACTATGGCTAGTGCATTCCTGCTAATCATATCACGGGACTGAAGAACAAGGACAAGGAACTATTTTAATACTTACCACGCAGTGATAACATTTTAAAAGTGTTCTTTCATGGATTTGTTTTGCTGATCTATTTTGTAAGGAAGGTTGGACCCAACTTTCCTGCTGCAAACAACTAATTTAATTCTGAGTGCGAGCTAAGGGTATTCTAGAATACTTTTTCTTGGTTACATCAGGAATCAAATCTGTCACCTCCAAAAGTCCTATGTAAAAGAAGCATGGCTCAGTTTTTCTGCTCCGTATGCTGCATTTCTAAGAAGAGTATCCCTCTGAAATTTTATTGCTTAAGACTCCTCCTTTAATACGATATATGACCATTACCTCCGTTTCATTGCAGCAGAAGATATCAGAATAGGTATAAAACTGTGGATCTAGGTCAGGAAGGGCTGGAGCTGGATTAAATAAAGTCTTTACTGAAAAAAAAAGAAAAAAGAAAAAGAAAGTCTAAATCTGTAGGGTTTTAGAGTCACAAACCATCATTTGAAATACCATTGTGTTTAATTCACGGCCCCTGGTGTTTATTATTAACACACAAATGACTCTCAGTTTCTGTGTCCTTGTTTTATACAACTACGAAAAGCTTTATTTGTATTAAAGTTCCATTCTAATTCATGTGCAGACACCTGTCATGATAGGAACAGTAACAGAAGAGTAACAGAAAAAATAGTCAAGAAATTATTAAATTAAAAAAGGGTAAAAAGCCTTATACTGTAATGCAATTTATTTAATTGATAATGCTTTTTCCAGGATATTAGTAAGTTTTACAAGAACTGATTTAGTTCTAGAATTTTTTCAGTGTGGTTATCTGAGTTCTGTACATCAAGAATCATCGGTTATGGAATAATGAAGGGCATGTCCAGACAAGGAGTTAAATGTGCTTCTGAATGTGTTACCTAACTTGTTCAAACTGCCACATTATAAAACTGTAGCGTAGACAAGGCACTGTATATTTTTAATATGCTATCTGGCAGAGTTAGACCTAAACTTAACACGTGGTAGAATATGTTAGTTAACCTAACTTTAAACTGTAGTAGCCTAAGGCCCCTTGTAACACCAGAAAAGGTTTGTCATGAGGACAGTGTAAGTGACTTACTCACTGTTCACACAGGAAGTCTGCAGCCTTGCATTCTCACTTTGCCAATTTTATGATTAATACTTGTGTCTTAACCACAAGGCCATGCTTTTTAAATAAAGCACATACTCTTACTTCAGAAATATTCCTTATAGTAAGTGATCAAATCTTCCAATTTGGATGCATAAATTTTCAGTCCTGAAAACACATTCAGACTGTAAGCTACAACATGTAATTGTCAGACACCCTGAATGCTTCTGAATCTGAGTTAATGCTCTAAAAGACAAAGATGCACAGAGACTTCTGAAATCTGAGTATCAGGAAGTTTAGAAGTTAGGTGATCAATACCCTGCAAGTTTTAGCCTTTAACTGTACTTTATCATCCCTCTCTACCTGCCTCATTAAAAAGAGTACTAAAGTGACAAAGGCTTTTATTCAGAAGTTGGAAAATGCCAGGATTAGGAATTCCAATGAAATCTTAATTTGGCTCCCTTATATTATTACAATACAGTATGTATTATAATAAACTCTTTAATTATATGATCACATACCACTGAAAAACAGCATGTGATCACATAATTAAAGACTGTAACAGAATACATATGCAGAAAGGAGACAAATTAAGGTTTCACAGGCAACCTTAACTCTTGCATTTCCTATTGTCTGAGCTGCAACCCTAATACAGTTTTCTTACATACAAATCTTTAAGGTACACCTTCCTAAGTAGAACAAACAGTGCATACTGGAAAACAAACTCTGTCATGTGGTATCATACTGACATGTACATGGGTCAGGAGCAGCACTGGAAGTGTCCCAACTTGGGTTTTAAGTAATACTCATCACAAACAGGGTATAATATACTACTACTAGTTTTCTCCCATATTTAATATCTGCTGAACAGAGTGGGAGATAGAGGAACCCTGAAGTCCTCTTTCAGGCTGTGGAAAAGACCATGGCTTGTTAACAGGGTAATCTGTTTGGTTCTCCTGAGGAACACCAAATTGTCTTCTGCGCAAATTCTTCCACAGAATCACAGAATGATAGAGTGGCCTGGGTTGGATGGCCATTCCCCCTGCAGGTGGGGTCTCACCAGAGCAGAGTAGAGGGGCAGAATCCCCTCCCTCACCCTGCTGGCCACGCTGCTTTGGATGCATCCCAGGACACAACTGGCTTTCCGGGCTGTGAGTGCACATTGCCGGGTCATGTCCATCCTCTCATCCACCTGCACCTCCAGCTCCTTCTCAGCAGGGCTGCTCCTGAACTGTTCATCCCTCAGCCTGTGCTGATACTGGGGGTTGCCCTGACCCAGGTTCAGCAACTCGCACTTGGTCTTGTTAAACGTCATGAGATTCTCATGGGCCACTCTCAAGCTCATCCATTTCTCTCCCTTTTCCAAGATCCATGCTCCTCACCTACTTTTTATTTTGTATGCCTCCTTGCATAGGCACTATGCAATTGTAACCTCTTTCACTCAACTTTCGCCACATTGTGTCTCTTTACACCCCCACTCCACTTTCTTTTTCCCACTTCCAGTGCCCACAGCCTACTCCCTGCCTCTATATCCATATTCCAATCTCTATTCAACAAATCCTAATTCTGTTCCAATTTTGCTCCCCTTTCAGCTTCTCCCTTCCTTCTTCCTCTGCCACCCCCAAAAATAAAGCAAATCCCTCCCACATTTCCCTTGTCTGAAATCTACTCTCCCTCCCCAGCATTCCCATCCAGCTTTGTCTCTTCAGTATTTAAATCAAGCAAAGCTCCTGCTCTGTGCTTCCTGGGCCTATGACAGACCTTAACAGTATAAAAGAAGTTGCCTAAAACCAGATTCAGGAATTACACTGAAACTCATGTTGCCCAAATGAAAAACTGCCTGTGTGGACAGACTTTCAGAGTAAGTACGCTACCTGCAAAGCCCTTAACAATTTTCTGAAGTCTGTGTGAAAGGCACTTATTTTCCAAAGGCAGATAATACAGTTAAAGTCAGGCAGCTTTCCATATCATTGTAAAGGTTTATCTTTAAAAAAAAGCTCCCTTACTATCAAGTCCCAAGTAAATTTTAAGGTACCCAGTATTCATAATTTAAAAGGAGGTAGGAGGAGGCATTTTCCATTGCCTGATTTCTGCAGCCACAATGCTTTGGCAGAAATTACAAAGAGTTTAACAACAGACAAACAGCTGATATGAAAAACTTCAGCCCAAGATTATAAAGGTGAAGCATCTGAAAAATAGATCCTTTACTTGCAAGTGACATGGAATCTTAATAACTGAGGCTGCTTCCAGTTCATTGTTCACTACAGTATTAATATGCTATACGAATATGCCATTTGTATGACATTATCACCCATCTTTTAAGGAGTCTGTCTTTAGAGAAGCCCAAAGCCTGCTTTACAGACTTTGATATACAATTACATTTTGCCCACCAATGAAGTGATTCCCCTCTCTTGGAAGCAGCAGCAGCTTCTCACCATCAGCCACTAAAAACCTGTAATTGCCCAATCAGATTTCCACTACAATTCATACCTTCACAATCCTCCCTTCTTTCTCTCTCACTTTTGTTTATTTCTTTCAGTAAGAATGAATCAAAACAAGAAAAATCCCTATTGAAACAGAGGTTTGAGGCATCTGGGTATACATCTGTTTTAAACAAAAATAGTCAAGTGAACATTCTAACATGCAGTACTACATTATACATGAGGCTATTGCAGGCTAAAAGAAAGGAAACTGCATTAAAAATTTACTGTTGGCTACAGACAGATTTTTACTGTGCCACAAACTCAGCGATTTACTTTGATTTGATGGCACATGACATTTGAACATTTGTAGACTTATTGCTTTGAAGCAGAAGCAACCAAACTTTCCTGATAGAAGAGCTGCACAACGATAGCACACTGACAGTACAGAGCTATAGCTGGCCCACAGTTAACTATCATCTTTTCTCGATATATTGTGCTGTCTACAGTTGCCAAATGCTTGCATGCCTGCTCCATGTATCAGGTTTGAATTTTTTCAATTGCCTCTAAAAAAAATCCTATCTTTTCTTCTGTCACAGACTGGCATCTTGCCATAGGAGGGTGACAAAAGTGTGAAGCATCTTGCCAAATCTGTGCATAGAGTTAGAAGTAGACAAAATAAGTCATGGATATTGACTCATGACTCAATTATAGTCCATTAACCACTAGATTAAGAATGCTTTTATCCATTTTCATAAAACATAATGAAAAAAATATAGTCGGTTCTGTTCTCTGTCCTCCCTCCCTCCTTCCCCGTCCCTGAAAATTTAAGTATTTCAGGTGCTACTCACTTTTTAAAGTTTTCAATTTTTATTTAGATTTGCATGAACCCAGTTTTGACATTCCAAACAGAAATCAAAATAATTTTCCCCCATGCACAGTTCTGTTCATAGAGTTTATGACTATTACCACCACAGTTTCAGGGTCCTCTTTCCCAGCCTCCCATCTAACGTTGCTGCTTAAATTGGCACAGAACACATGAACACGACACATAAAGTTCTGCTACATCTGACATCTGTACTAATGCATGAACACCAGTGATCACAACAGGTGCACAAGAGATCATGGTGCAGAAGGAGAACTGAAGAGCTAACAATCCCAGGAAACTGTGATCTATTGGAGCAAGCCTCAGCCTGGCTGCAAGGCGCTAGCTTGTTCTGATCCCAGTTCCATCCCTGATCTTCTGCGTGACTGATCATGCTATGAGCTGTCCCCTTTCAGTCTTACCTTCTGGATAGATGGGAAAAGCATTTTTTTAATTTTATATTGATGCCTCACTTGCATAATTATTTGCTCAGTGTTCAAATACTGTGGTAATTGCGCTTGAGTAACTGAAAGCATTACAGGCACTTAAACAACAAAAACATTATGTTGGTAACGAAACCCCATCCTATTCAGGCAAAATGTCAGCTTTCATCTACCTATATATTACACTGAAGAACAATGCTCTACGTTTAAAAGTACAGTACAGCAACAATTTACAAATAATTTCACAGACCATGACTGTGTCTCTTCAATGGCATCATGCCCAGACACACTCTAAGAATTTTGGTAAGAAGAAAAAGCATTTTTATTTTATTTTAAGGATGTCAACTACTGTATAGAAAACCACAGCCATAACTACTGCAATGCTGGGAGAACACAGACATAAGTCTGGTTTTGAGGTCATTTCATTCACTTTACTGTGTGTGGAACTTTACTGACTTGCATTCATTATGCTTGTTCTGCTCCGGAATAATACCAGAGTCAGGCCCATAGTTCCTGACCTTGCAACATTATACTGTATTTAGTCACAGCATGAAAATAGGTGGAAAGGCAGCATCAGACATATACAAGGAGGTTAAAAGGGTATGGGTTGATTGACCATTCAAGGTAAACACTGCAAAATTTTAAAAATGAATTTGGTTTTCATTACCATAGCATGAATTTGGTGGCTATTGTTTCAATTCTAAATAAAACTAGTATGACAGAAACCAGAATAGACCACAGGATCTTTATATAGAAAGCACGATAAAGAATATTTTTTATGCAGCGCAAATGAAAGAGACAGAATGGCTTATGTCAAATTACCTCCACTGGCACGTGCCATCTTCAGAGCTTCAAGAGAAACAGCAGGAGTTATTTCTAGCTGGCAAACAAGCACTTTGGCTTTACAGATGACATCAGAAGCCCTCTTCAGGTCTTCAAAATTTAAAAGCAGGTTGGCTCCTGGAACTATGACAATAACATTCTGTCCTAAAGAGAAGATATTGTGTTTTTTTCATTAGCTTTTGCAATAAAGTATGTATAACAATTCCTTGATTTTTTTACAATATATTTTAGATGAATATTTCAATCTAATTTTAAGAAAATCTGCATTAAAAATGTATGCCATGCTGACATTTCCAAATATCCAAATATTTCAGAGGATAATCAGAAAGATCAGTGGACTAATGAATGCTATACTACACAATAAATGCTGTTTTCTTTGGGAAAAATCATGTATGGGCATTCCCCAGTATTATTTTGGTGCTTTCTATGAACTCTAAAGAAGCACTGTACTAGTCACAGTGGAGATGGGGGATACACACTAAGGCTGATATTTCCATTTTCCTAAAATATTCCAGTAGCATTTGGAAGAGAAAAACATCAATTCGATTACTGAATTCATATGCCAAAAAATTCCCATCAGCTGGGAACAAAGAGTATTTCACACAGCTATGAAAATTATGCATGTTCTTTAGATTTCAGAGAAGCAGGCTTCCGCCATTTACCTGAGACATTTCAAATTATGGCTCCTAACCATCATGAAAACCAGAAGCAGCTTGTTACCAAAACCCAGAGAGGTGATGCCTGTGACTAAGGAAAGCTTTATCAGAAGTGAGTGAAGAGGGGGGTAAGAGCTTATTTTGCACTTAAAACTGGCCAGTAGAACAGTCTAAGCAAAGCTTTGCGTGCGGAAGCACAGCAGTGTCTCACAGCACATCTAAGATCCCTTTCATTCTTGTGGTTTGTTTAACAGTTAGGTGAGGTTCATTTACAGTAGGTTCCAAATATTCTTTTGTTTTCCTTCAGACACACAAATCACCTTCTATTGCAGCTTCTTTAAAAAAAAAAAAAAAATCTCTATTACAACACTAAGAGACCTTCAGGCATGGGTGCCTTCAAATTAAAATTCATTATTAATCGCTCAGGTATTAAATTCAATAAGTCAGTTCTTCCTTGATTTACAGGCTCAGCCCGCCCCCGCTGAAGATTCCTTTAAGGACTGCCAATCATTAAAGGCTACCTATTCTGTAATGAACTGAATTACTCGGTAAATAAATATTTATATTTTTAAATACATTATTTTTGTTGAATGCGACTTCAAAGTCCTTTGAATAAGAAACGTGCAAAGCTTCTCTCCCTAAATATGCTCTGAAAAGAAAGCAGGACAATGGAAAGAATAATATAGTGAGCTCAGAGGGAGGGACCCAAGCTTTCCAAAGCAATTCTGCTGTCAATGGTTTGGTACAGAACAGCTGCATATGAAAAGCAAAACCTCAGCACTTAAAGCCAACGCCCTGCTTTTCAACAGGCAATGATGGGCATCTTGGATAAAAAACAAAAGAAAAGAAAACAAAAAACCTTCTGCAACAAGTAAATGTTACCAAAGATATCTGAATCCTGTTGAGAAAATATTCAAAGGCAAATGCACCTATTTTGTTAAGCATATATTTTAAAAGCTTATAGGGTGCAGCAGTGCAAACAGTAAAAGGCGGGGAATCAGTGGAACAAAAATCTATTTAATTTCTGCCCTGGACTATGTGCTTCCTAGAATCTCAGACTCTATCCACATGTCTTGCTGCATTATCTTGCTGAACTATTTAGCTGTACTGACATGTATATTATTATTAGACTTTAGAGCTAATGGCCCAAGGCGATAAGGAGGGCTGTTTGCTTAAACCCATATGTGCAAATTCAAGGTAGACCACGCTGCACTGGATCACAGTCTGAAGCTTTTCTTTGTAACTACAAAAGGTCAGAGACATAAGAGTCTGCTTTCAGACCTGCCAGGGAAGCGCAGTACCTACTACGGTGCAACAGTCCCGACAGGCTTACCCCAAGCTGGAGGGGAAACCCCACATTCTCTTTTTAGCTACGTATACCACACTAACTGAATGTCAGCAGTCACCACAGACTTACACCAGGGTGTATGAAGGCAGAATCTGGACGCACGCGCTCACAATTAATACCAAAATTTCATATTAACAGCAACCATTTTGTTGACAGCAATTATTTCTTGCCAGGGAAATCAGATGGGAAATCAGCACCAGGGATAACAGAGTTAAAGACAGATGGCAAAGAGGGGTGGGATTCATCTTGTCCAACATGAACTAATCTTTTAAGTTTAAAAAAAATCTTACATGCTAGAAAAGTCTAAGAAAACTAATCTCTAAAAATTATTTTTCTAAGTTCCTTCAACAAGAAGAGACAAATATTTTCAGAGGTTTTTTTTAAGTCTTACATATCTTGGATATCCTTTTAGGGAGGAGATAATTTCTTGTCCAGAAAGGTCTATGTATCCCTGTTACCTCTAGGCGAAGCCTGAAACTGTATGCCTAACTTTTAAAACCACTCCATTGAGGTAAAACATTAAACCTACTTTAAGAATGAGAATAATACACTTACTGCATTACCATTAATTCTAAGATCTCTCTTTAGACTAAAAATTCTCAGTTTTGATGGGAGCATCTATACAATTTTTAGTTCTGCAGACATCAGTTAGAATATTAAGGGCCACATTCAAGTTGCTGTAAGCTATAACAGGTAATGAAGCTGCTAACTTATGCAAGCTTACACCAGATGGGGATTGGGTCCAATCAGCAGGAACGCTGCTTATGTAAATACTCATGTTCTTGGCTGGGCTTCTAAACCTGATACTGCCACTTATTAGAAAGATCGGTAACTCAAGATAGACTTTTTTTAGAAGGGTTGTCTCGTAAGTGCCATTGGATGAGAAGTGCCAGTGGAAAAATCAGTGTCAAACCAGTAAACACCACAGTGCAATAAACATCACTCTTTAAAACTGGATGATGAGCCTAAAAAACACCAGTAATGCTTAGAATTCCCCAAAATCTCCAACAGTGCAATTCTAACAATAGCTGCAGAGCTTGTGCATAATAATTCATACAGAAAGAAATTATATTTGTGACCAGAAAAGAATGTTATAAGAAAAGCATTTGCTGCCAAATCACACAGTTCATGAATATGAGGGCAAGTTTTGGGTGTGTTACGGTATCATAATTTCTATGCAACCACTTGGTAGAAGTATTGAATAAGTCTTGTACACAAAAGATTCAAGTTCATGATGAATATCAATACATAGAAAGTCTCTAAAATTCAGGTGACATTTCCTCATAAACCTGAAGGTTCAAAACAAAGATTTTCCTCTTTGGAAATAATACAAACAAACTGGCACATGTATTTTAAGTTTGCCTTGTTTATTTAGCCTTTTGTAAACATATATTTTGAATGGTTTTATACTAGTAGTACTTTGGTACTGAAGGTACACTCACTTACAAAGTAATGTCTATTCACAGTTTGTGAATGATTAATGACCTTATTGTAAAGCCAGCACAATGCCTATCTCAAGTGAGGGTTATCTCGCAGTGTTCTATGTAGGTGAGCTTTAAGTCCTAACTTGCAATAATCAAGAGAACTTTAATCATGACCTGCCAATCTCTGTTGTACTTCCAGTGAATTTCTGCTATGAATATGGAAGTTGTTGGACTCATTCAAACCTCTAGTCCAGTCAGGCCAGCATAATGGCACCACCAACAGTCAGTTGCAGACATGGACAAAGCTGCAATAAACTTCAGAGGTAATCATGTAAAAAATTATCCATAAAGAGGTTTTTTTACTCCCTACATGTATATGTAAAAGTACAACACACATCATCACTTTATGGAGTTCTCACCATCCAATAGCACACTGTGAGCAGAAGGTGTGCTAAGTGACAGAGCTAGTGGCAAAAAGGCAGGCTGAAGAGGGAAACAAAACCTGGGGTTCAAAGTGTTGTGATGCACCTCGAAGAAAATGTGTTAAGAAAAGCAGGTGGATGTACCAGCTTTTATCCTCATGAGAGAAAGAGCAGATTTGAAGTGTACAGGGTCCTGATACACTGAAGCTTGTGTTTAGTCAAAACTTCTCTGAAAAGGCAGTTGCATGAAAGAGAACAACTGAAAGGAAGAAGAGGTTCCAGCGAGATTTCTGCACAGATTTCTGAGACCACCCAGAGGGAACTTTTGCAGCACCTCTGGGCTGCATGCTTATAGTGCAGTACTATAAACTTGTTAAACATCTGTCCACCACCTTCCATTAAAGCAGAGGTTTAACCTCTCTTTTATGGAAACCATACTGTATTGACCCAGAACACAATGGAACTTTGAGAGTATCAAATATGCCAGGTAATTTTCAAATTTTCAGTACTTTGCCAGTTACGATACTGTGTGAATTATAGTTGTACAATTCACTAGCCAGTAAAAAACTTCCCAGAAATTCTGCAGTATCAGAGAGAGTGTAACATCAGGGAAAGTTTACTTCAGAGCCTCCTCTGACTGCTCTCTACAGCTTTCTTTTCCTCTGCTTTCACTCATACAGACTCTGCTTGAGTATATTTCCTACTTCTGTCTGTGATTTTACTCAGTTGATTTAAGTTGTTTTTTTCCCCAAGTATCAGTACTTGTAAAGAACTGGTAAGAAAAAGGGCAGATTAGGTGTCTGAAAATATAGCAATTAAAACTTGGCAATTGAAAGAGATGACAGATATGTTTTTTACTTGTCCCTCATTGTCCTAACACAAAACATCATTACCAACTCCAACTTCAAATTCTTCCCTTTTAGGTATAATTTGAACTAGCAGAAATTACCTCAGTCCATTCACTGCTGTGGTGTTCCAGCTATGTCAGCACAGCCACTGCAGTAAAACATGCATGTGTAGACAAGCCCTTTGAAAAGTGCTGTAAAACCTGTTTAGGTCAAATCAGCCAGGTTTCTACAGGAAAAAAAATAGTGTCTCTTGCAACAGCAAAGCACATAAATGCTGCTATTTTATTGCAATTTACTCAATTCAGGCACCAGATGGTTTTTGGGAGAAGTAACAACAAGAACCATTACCAATTCTGTGCATCTGTTTGCTTTAGAGCATAGTTCTGACCAGGTTTGCTCTTCCTCTACATTTTAAATGAAATCTGAAGCCAGTGCTAACTTAACAGGATTTTTCAGTTTCTCAGGGACACAAGCTACATGACTTTATGCATCGTTCTTCTTACTATGTAAATCACAAGACTTAGAGAGACCCTTCACACTGTCACTAACAGGTAAGATATCCCACTGTGAAGCTCATGGCCCTGAGCAATCAATTTCCCTTTCCTGTGGTTACAAAGGTTTTACATCCACAAGATTGTTTTGTCCTTATCCTTCAGAAAAAATTATGGTGCTAAAATTATAACTCTGTTCATTCAAGTTTAGACTATGTTTACCTTAGTTGGCCATGCATATGAATTGGGAAGTAATAAAACTGGTTCTTATTCAACTACTCTGGACAGCAAGTCTAGTGCAAAACACAAACAAAACAGTGAAGCCTGGGAGTGATACTGGATTCCCACTGCCTCTCATATTTACAGTTGCCACAGTGACTACATGTGGCATAAGAAAGTGTTAAGCATTGCTGTGGTAATTTACCTGCTGATCCAAACCAAGAGAAGGAGGTGGAAGTTAAGAGGCAGGTACCCAGGTTATCCAATGTATTAGCACTACCTTATTTTTGAATTACAGCTGTCATGGAAGGCTTTGATTAATCTTACTTAGGGAAAATTAAACACACATCTCCAACTAATTTGCCTAATTCTCCTGACTGTTCCTGTGTAGACTTGCCTTTAGTCACAGTTCCTTTCCAAGATTGTTTCTGGAGTAAATAGTCATGTTTCCTTTCCCATTTTGAGCTGTAGTCCAATGTACTACCATCAGGCTACACAGAATGTAGTTAAGTCTATGTGTCAGCTCAGCTGAGGTAATGTGTTCAAATGAAGGCTCTTAGCAGCACCAAAAGTGAACTAATCCAATCACACTTAAATTATGTTAGCATAAACATTTTCAGTCCTGAGCTCTTACATTTTGATCCAGACATATGTACTTCTTTTAAGACCTCTCAATAACACAACTTGCTTGAAGAAAAGAGAAAGTTTGCTAAGGATAATTTAGTAATTTTGAAAAACAATATGAAAACAAGCCAAATCTTTAATTCTTCCCCTGTAATAACAGAGCAAAGGCACAAGCTAAGGAAAACTAACATGGAACCATTTGACTGCATCCCTGTAGATGCAACTTGGGATCAAGAACTGTATTAAAATTACAAGACCAATTCATAAATATTTCTACTTATACTAAGGACAATTCCTTTTTCTGATTGAAGGCATAATGAGTCAGTGTCCTGAGGAGACAAACCCTTCCTTCATAGGATCAGAGGAAAAGTCATTAAGTTGTGCCAGAGGAGATTTAGATTGGACATTAGGAAAAATTTCTTCACTGAAAGGGTTGTCAAACACTGGAACAGGCTGCACAGGGAAGTGGTTGTGTCACCAACCTAAAGTTACTGAAAAGACATGTAGATGTGGCACTTAATTACAAGGTTTAACGGTGGACTTGGCAGTGTTGGGTTAATGATTGGACTCGATCTTTAAGGTCTTTCTCAGCCAAAATTCCATAGAAAAGGAACTAGGTAAGTTGTAACGGAAAAGGAGACCTTTAATTCCATTACACTGTGTGTTGAGGACAATGTAAAACTAGACAGATCAGCTGGCTGGTTGAATTATGGCTATCACACTGCTAATATAAGCATATGTTTCTGCTGCTTTTAGGCACCTCATCCTACAGCTTTGCCTGTAATAAAGAGAAGTGCAATGAAGTGTGAATAGGATCACAAAAATAAAATGAAAAATGTAGAAAAAATAATTCCACAACTAACAGTGACAAGGTCAAGTTTTCTTCTATGGCTGCAGAGGCAGAACAAAGGGGACAATTCAGAGCAGAAACATGTACCTTCACTGTTGACAATTATTGAAGCAGTTCCAGTAGCAGCATCTGTAGTCTGACCTACAAATGCTAAGAAAGGGAAAAGTTAGAGCATGCATTCGTTCAATACATTACTTTCAACCAATAGCATGTGAGGCAGTTTAATTGAATTAAATCTAAAATGAACTCGTAACCTCCAGCAATTTAAAAATGCTAATTACTCTTTCATGTGCAACAATGCCAGAGAAGCTAACAACAACAAAAAGTGTTAATTTACACCCACAAAACAGAAATGTGAGTCCGACATTCTTTAATTTGGCTATATATCTGCTTTAGAGAAAGTATGTTATTTATACAGTCTTCTCAGGCACTGTACTCCTACTTGGAAATATTTCTTTTATCCAATGAAACAATAGAGTTAAGGCTGGAGAAAAATGAAAATATTAAAACAAAGCAGCATTTAATTCTGTGTAGATTTGCATTTCAGCAGTAATATTAACATGTACCGTGAAGGCATTGGTGGGGCTATATGGTTCCTCTTTGCATTACTATTCAGATAAATTAACTGAATTAGAAGTGAGACTGGCAGCACTGTCTGCTAGAAAAATTGCTCTGTGTTTACAACTATAAGAACCTGTTTTCAGCTGACAGCAAATCTGTCAAATATTAACCAGTGGTCTGAAACTGGTAGTAGAAACCAGCAGAACTGTAGTAGAAAACTGTCCAAAAAGTTGAGGGTTTTTTCTTTTCTTCTTCCCCAAGAGCTGTATTTGAGAAAAATTTACTATTTCATTTGAGACAAATTCTGGTGCCCCATTGTTTAAGAAGCTCTGGTGTTCTAATGTTTTAGAACATGGTCTTAATGCTGAGCAAAAGTGGGCTTCTTTCTCAAGATGTGGTCAATTTAACAATCTGCTCAATTTTGAACACGGCTGAAAAAACACCTAACACCATGCTCATTTGATTTTACTACAGACTTGCACATAGTCACCCTGGAAGTACTCCTAATGTAGCTCAGACTTACAATGGTCAGAGCAGACCTTCCCTTGCAATTACAGCGTCGTTTCACCAAGAGCTTGGTCTGTACACTGGAGTTGAAAGCAGAGAACTTGTGTCTTCTGTATTCTTAATGCTCTTGCAGCATGAGCAGCAAATTGCCCAGTTCAAATGTGGGAGAGGGAACAACAAATCAAAAACGGTCTAAATGGTCTGAGCAACACTGGTAGCTGATTGGTTGTGGAAGACAGGAAGAACAGGGAAAGGGGAAAATTACAAAGCAAATTGGGATTGGAAAGAAAAGGAGTATGGTGATATGCTAGGAAACAGAAGAGTAATGTAGACAAAGAAGACATACAACAAGGACCCAAGATATGAGAGCTGGCAGAACTGGCACGGAAGCAAGGAATTTTATCCAAAACCCAGTATCTTTATGTACAACAACAGGGATATGCTATTCAAGGATCACACTGGGATGAAAACCTGGGACTGAAATAAGACCATCCTAAGCAAAAAGGTCTGTCACACTGAAGCACCTTTGCCGCCAGATTCTGGAATGCAAGTTGGGATCCTGGATCAGCCTCACAAGCAGTACATCCTGTCTTCCTCCAGGGCTGACCAATGCAGGAGGTGGCAATCAAACACCATTCTGAGATAGTTTTAACTCAATCAGCAGAAATTGGTACCTTGGGCCTAAATGTTCCAACCTTTCAACTGATCTACCTAAGTATCAATGAAGTGCAATCTGATAGAATTTCTGAATTTTTTTCCCGATACTTTTCTTTTGCTGCCATAAAGACAATTTAAAAATTCACGTTAAGATTGCAAGACAAATCATTTAAATCAAAAAACATTAAGGTTCCTTGTAGCACATGCATTTTCATTAAGTGCTATGCATTATAATAGCTTTATTATTTTATGATAAAAGACTTCATTCATGAAGTAGGCAAGTTTTGGAAGGATTTAGAACCATACACTAACAGGCATTGTTTTTATGGTATCCTTGCCTGGTTTCTTGTTGAAGTTGAAAGATACACAAAGAATAAACACCTGTATATTCATTTGTGAAATATTTGTTGTTATACTGATAAGCATAATAAAAAAGCCCACAAAATACTGATAGTTCTATCTTTCAAGCAAGATTTAAATAATGCAGCTAAATGAAGCTGGTGGCTGCACACTAAACAGAAGAGATAAACAGAATATTGAAAAGCCACTTAATGATTGCATCTGTCCACCCTTGTCCACGCTGAAGAAGACAAGTTGTGCAGACAAAAATGCGATCATGTAGTTAAGCAACACACAATAGAGAGAGAATTAGGGTTACAAAGGTGCAAAGATACTGGAATACTGTGGGTGCTTAATCTTCCTTTTTTATGACAGCCTTTTAACATTGATTTTTGTGTGTATGTGTCCTAACATCAGCTGCAGTCTCTAAAATGACTGTATGTGTCCTTTCACAAGTCAAAGGTGAAATATACTGAGTTTACCAGGGCGTTTCCACTATATCCCTCCCCTCACAACATGAAATTGAGAATAAATAATCAGACTGATTTTTTCAATTTCTCACCAGGCATTATCATCATTAGTGCCAGACTAAACAATTGCATATCAGCAAGTTATTTTCAGGTGACTTGCACTGATGCAATCATCTGAGGTGTAGAGGTAAAAACATTACATTTTATTGTTGGTGGCACAGCTGGTTTCAGAAGTCCTGTATTCTCACTCATATTCATTCATTCCTGCCAGCTGCTTCAAAACAGTTATTCATAGTTCTGAATGATAAAACACATACAATAAGGCAATAAAATAATACATCTTCCACTACCATTTTTTTAAAGTTTAAAAATAGTACAAAAGGTTTCTTTAAAGTAAAATTTTACCTGTAGAGATACCATTCTTCTTCAAATTTTCCACATAATCATTGCCAAAGGAATCCTTCCCAACCTAAACAAAAGATAAAAGAATGGGTTTTCTCTACAGAAACATGGGAGGATAGCTAGACCATCTTTACACAACAGAACGCTCTAATGTAATTTGAATACAACACTTTCTGTCTTGAAGCCCTTTCCCTTATTCATCAATAAATAATAAACTAAGCCATAATAGTAAAAAATTTTTAATAGTATTAACAAACAATAAGAACAGTGTTCTGCAGTTTTCTCCTCCATCACAAAACTCCCCCATACAGTCATGTCACTATATTCAAGTTTTTTTCTTGTACAACCACTGTGCCCCTTTGACACAGAAACTTTTTGGGGATTGTAAAATCTAGATGTGTACTGAATTATTCAGCTTTGAATTGAAAGCATTGACAGCAATTCTGGTGTTCTTCTTAATTGCAGTTTGTGTTTTGAATTTTCTACCTCAAGTTTCCTTCGTGCAAAAATATCAAACTGTGGCTACGAGATAGAAAGTGATGACAAATACAGAATTACCAGTTTCTATAATTCTCAGTATTAAATGTGACGTTTACAAATTCAACATTTTTTGTTCACTTTATCCAGCAACCGCAGATCAAGCTGAGTTAGGGAGTCAAACTATGGTGTATTGTTTTTCTAACAGTAAGTTAAAAAGCTTGTAATTTCAGCTCCATTAATCCTTTTAGCCGAACAAAATTCTGATTTGCTGTTTATTCAGATGAATAAAAATTTCTTTTTTGTTACATTACACAAGCTGAACTCAGGAGATGAGGTATATGGGGGGAAAAAAATAGTGCAACCTGCTTCATATCACAGTAGCATTTAAAATACATTTATAAAGCCGAAAAAGCTTTTGATTCACCACTTTTAGCCTGTCTTCAGCATGCATAGTTCCCAGTTCCAAGACTGAGTTGCGTATGTGAGCAATACCAAAATGAACCAATGACACTGGAAGTAGTTTTACAAGGGGAAGAAACATCTTTCAGATTAGAAGCCAAATAAAGATCCTGATCACAGGTCTAGACAATGAAGGAATTACATGAGGAGCCCTAACTAACTAATCCATCTTCTCATAAAACAGCACTACACAGCTGATGGTGTACTTGAGTTTCTAGAAGCACAAAGCAACTGCCACTATTGGCAGTTGTTAGAAATTTGTCTATTTATGAGCTGAGTCCTTCAGAAAGCTTGAAGAAGTCCTGAGTACCAGCTAGTATCACAAGAACCAAACTCTATGATTCAGAATTCTAAAATTGAAAGTGTCACGGACGGATGATCCTTCCCCCCACATATTTGATTGCATAACCACGATTTGAAACATATTTTCATTTCCTATGATTTCTATAAGGGGTTTTTCTAAAGCATTAATAAGGATAGTCCCAGTCTTCCACCAAAAGAGGACAGCAATTTAGGTCAAAAGAGTCTAACCAGATGGAACATTCCTCTAATACACAGAAAAGCAACAAAAACCAACGCTACATTTCCTTGGGTCACCGTGTCACTCATTGTTTGCATATTAGAATATTTCTGTATCTCTAACTAGTCCCAGTTTGCCAGGCAGGGCAGGCTATCAGAAGCTGCATCTTCTGACTGCTCTAGGCTGGATGACTGCAGCCATCTGCAATTTAAACCTGAGTGGCGCTCACCTCTGCAGCCACTAACAGGCTTACAGTAACACAGTACCAGCTGTACTACTGCAATGAGTGGCACCTGATGGTATCACCTTCTCCATCCCTTGCTACTATGAAGCTTCGACAACAAATTTCAGGATTTGCTCAGTTACTTCAGCAACAAAATATTTCATAACCCTTTTCCAAAATCTCAACTGAAACTTCCTTCCTTCAGCTCTGGGTCCTACGTCACTGACAGACAGGCATCCCTTACTGCTCAACTGTCATAACAGCTGAGATCAGCCGTAGTATTTTTGCTTGCAGTGAGACATCTGAGTGCCAGAGGGGAGCCCTTGGAGGGGTATCCAGAGGTCCTTTTCCTCTGAAAACTTTTTTCCATGTTAGTTCATCAGCATCCAACCCAGTTGATCCTAGTGCATTTGAAAGGTTTTATCTTTCCATTCAGGCTTTACCCTCAAGGAAGTCAGAGTATTGGACATCAGACTCATTTTAGATTAAAGGCATATTTACTGACCATGTCAAATTATATAACATTGTTTTGAATATTTTCTGCTTTTGCTCAGACCCTGCTAGATGGTCTATTGGATAAACAGAAAAATAAATGTCTTAGTCTGCTGACCACAGAACATTGTATGTGCTGAAATAGCATTTATTCTTTCTTGAGTTCTTAACAACAACAGCCATTTGCACAAGCATTATGGGCACACAGTTTTCACTTCAGAATGAGTGCAATTACAACTATATTTTTCAATCTGGATTTTCCCTGCTTACGGTCATGTTTTCCATGTAGAGCTAGAGAGCTGGTTGGCATCATAGCAGCTGTAATTCTAGCATTTTAGAGAATCAAACTCATCTGTACCTGAAAATTAATTGCAACAAAAAACATGTACCTCTTGACAATTTTCTTTTATTCTATACACTCTTTTTTATTGAGTATATTTACTCTTTTTCACCACTAGGGAATTATACAGGTACTAAAGACAAGAACAAGACAGTAGTACAGAAGGCAAAAACCAACTAAAATATCCATCATGTTCTGGGCTGCATTTGAGATACAGCTCTATTCTTACAATGAAGTGAGAGTTCAGGTTTACAGCACTTTAACTTAGATTTGACTTATGGATCATCTAAAGAGACAAGACTACATAGCATGGTAAGGCAGAACTTCCTGGTTTTAAATAGGAACCAAATGCAACTGGGGCTTAAACAGAATCTAGTACATGCAGTATCAGGCTAGTGATAGCAATGTCCAGTGAAGATCATTCCAAATTGTTTGTCAGAAGTAAACCAGGACCTTTCTCAGCACATAAAACATCTCTTGGGCCAACATTCCTCCACTATCTTAATCTAGGATGTTTAACGGATTTTTTCAGTAATGGTCACGACAAAAAAAGAAAAGAAATAATTTGGGGAGTTTGGATTCTCTCCAGAACACTGTTAATTTTTCAGTACTGCAACAGTGTTCTTGTATGAACATAAGTGATTCATTTATTTACTTAGATTCTTTAATATCCTGACAGGAATCCTTTGCATTTCTATGTGACTCCTCCATTAGTACATTGTTTTACTGGATGGAGCAAATTGAAGACTGCTACTGTGACACGTATCAACAACTCAGAGTAACAGCAGGCGCTTGCAGAGACATCCAGGCAGGAAGCAGAACACTGTTTGTGTTTCCAACACCCAAAATCACAATCTGGTTTTTACATTGAATTCCACAGCATTCTGTGGCATACCTTTGAGTAGTTCTAAAACTCTCTCTCCCAAGCCCTCACCAATCACTGGCTCTTTTATGTTTTAAAGCTCTGAGACATGAAGAACGCCTTGTCACTTGGTCCGAGATGTCTACCTGTACTCTTGCTGAGGATATCCTCTATCTAAATTAGAGTTCTCCTAAGAGGATGTCACACTCCAACAGAACATCTCTCTACTATTAATACTGATTCCATTCTCTGAACTTGAGATTGTAGAAGCAATTGTTGCATCTGCACTGGGTGAAAAACGTCAAGAAATATGACCAAAACAGAAGCATGTTTCTGAGCACAGAGTGTGTGTGAGGGGCAATCTGGCTTAAAGAACAACTGAATACTTAAGATTATTTGTTGAAGTAAGAATGATTTAATTGTAAAAGCTCATTATTGCCAGACTCTTCTTAGTTTATTCAGCAAGATACTTTATACTCTTTCTCATTCATCTATGCAGATATCAGAATGTATATGAGATGAGACCATTCTGCAAGGCAATAAAGTGTTATTTTAAAAAGTAATGATTAACTTTTAAAATTGAAAAAAATCTAGAAAATTCTAACATTTATAGATATCAGAGTAATTCTCTGCTGTTTCTTTTCTCCAATAAACACAGAACAGAAAGACAGAAAAAAGGAAAGAAAGACTAGATTTTACAGAAATAACATAAATATGTTTTTGAAAAAAAAATAGAAAATACAGTAGCTACTAGATTTTATTATGAATGCATATGTTTCTGTTGCACAGAGCAAAGGCTAGACCATTAAAAAATAAAGCAAGATTCACACTTGCAGGGGAAAAAAACCCCTTTAACATTTAGCAGGAAATGTTAGCAGGGAATTCATTGCCAGTTCATCTTGTACTTGAACCTGACTGTTCTTGAATGCAAAGATGATCAAATATATACATTACAGAAGCACAAACATTGCCAAATATAAAAAAAAAACCCACACTAGAACAACCAGTGATAACAACCCACAGATATTCTTGCAGGTGTAATTCAGATTTATAGCTAACATTCTTTACTCTAAATATTGAATTGAAAAACCAGTGAGAAAGGCTTCCTTGAGATGTTTCCAGTACTTCTCAAAAAATCCCTGACAGACAATGATCCAACAAATTTAGCATCCTCCCCAGCTTTGGCAAAAAACAAAGTATGTCCAGTCAATTTCAAGTTTCATCCACAGTTAGCACGGGATAGACAATGAGGCTACATAGAGAGAAAATTTGATCTTAACCGTAGTAATGATCACTCAAAACTTACAATGTTTAAAGACAAAAATCAAAGAAAAGCATTGCAAGAATATAACATCTGCCAAGTTGAATCAGTCCAATGCTCTGTGAGCCAGTCTTTACAACTGCTGTATATCAGATGTTTCAGGACAAAAATATCCCATAACACACAAGGGTGCTAGAACTGGGACAGGAACATCTCATCTTAATCTCGGGTAATGAGATAATTATTTAACCCTCAAAGCACAAAGTTTTACATTCCCACTCAAATTTGTGACTGGCTTGTCAGTGTCTGATTTTTAATCATCTACGAAGTCAATTTCAGACTGACCCATAGCACCAAGCCTCTGAATCCCATCAGGGAAGTGCTGATACCTGTAAAAGTGGCGAACAGAAAGAGGAGGGGCTAATCAAGATTACTTGAATTTTGAGCATCTCTAGTCTCTCCAAGTTCTTTTCCATGATACATCAATCTAAGTTTTGCAATCTTTCTCTACATGCAATTTCTGCCAGATCTCTAGCCAACTAGTCTTTGGTTCTGGCAGAGTTCTTAAAACAGCCTCCCCCATGTTTAAATTTATAGCTGAAGTAAGAAAAAGAAAAGAGAATTAGAGAGGGATTAAAAAAATATACAAACACATCAAAAACTTTAAGCGACTGAAAGTTTTGTATGAATTTGCATGAATATTTAGTTCAGCTGTAATCCAGGAGCAGGTTGGTGCTTACCTTGCAGATCAGCGAGGTCTTGGCCCCAAGTCGAGCAGACTGGACACATTGGTTGGCTCCTTTCCCACCAAAACCAATGAAAAACTTTTGTCCAAGGATAGTTTCTCCAGCTTTTGGCAATCGTGTAGTAAGGCTATTCCAATTAAAGCAAGATTTATGTACATTAGCACTGAAAATAACAAGTAACTTCAAATTAAGTTATATTCTTATAATCCTAAATGGCTCAACTTTCAGCCAGTAAAGCTAAAAACCACATCTTTTAGGGTTTCTATTCCACATCCCACCAGTCTAAGTTTATTCCTTATATGCCACCCAGTCAAGCTTCTTGTTTATTAGTCAAGAGAGGGATTGCATTTCTTTCATTTGTGTTCTATGTTTCTACAGGAAAAGAATCACTCGATCCCTGACTGGGATTCCCTAGTGCTAACTCAATACAAAGAAAAAATAAATCTATAGGTCTCACTACCCATGTTTTTTTTACTGTAACATTCATCTCAAGTTTACATATAGTTCCATTACATCTAATTATACCTTCTTGAACCATTCTTAAGTAATTTTTCACTCTGTTGGTGTTCACACCCCCCGGAATTGTAATCGTTACCAAAATCTTCCTCCCCTCTGCTGTCACTCAGGCACACTGTACATATTTAACATTTTTCTTTTTTAAGTTTTTCTCTTACAAACCAAGCTTTACAACTTCTCAGCATTTTGTTGTTTCTTGAATGCAGTCCAATTACATTTACATCCCGCTGGGGATGGGTGCCCAGAACCAGATGTACTAATACAAGCCGAAAGCCCTCAGGAGTGTATTCTGGTTTCATTTCCATTTTGGAAAAAAACTAAACAAAATTGCAATTTTGTAAACCCTACCAGATGCTTTGCTACCTCCCATAAAAGCTGAAAGGAATAAAAGACGCCACCAAGACTATGGGGAAGAATTTCTCTGAATGCAAGACTACCTGACTTTTGTCACTCCTATTACAGTACATAACCCAAAGATGCATTTACAACACTTGACCAAAACTTCTACCTCCTCAAGCAATACATTCCAGGTACAAGGCTTAAAAATTTTTAAATCTCTTAAGCTACAACACATGCTGGAGCAAATGACCCACTGTGGTCCCTTCCAATGTTAACTATTCTGTGATTCTGTGAACATTGCCAGGCTTCCAATTCAGAACAAAAGGTTAGATGTTAGGAAGAAATTCTTTAATGCGAGGGTGGTGAGACACTGTAACAGGTTGCCTAGGGAGGCTGTGGATGCCCCAACCCTGGCAGTAATCAAGGCCAGGGCAGATAAGGTCTTGAGCAACCTGGTCTAGTGGGAGTTGCCCCAGCCCATGGCAGGGGGGGAGGCTGGAACTACATGATCTTTAAGGTTCCTTCCAGACCTGAATGTTCTATGATTTTAAGCTTCTTCATGAGGCAATCACTACAAATTGCTTTTTTAAAAGGATATGAAGAATACGTGTGTAATACCGTCTTAGTTTATGCTGTAACTTCCGGGGCATATGTTTGCAGAATCCTATGGAATTCATGACAGAGCAGAGTCTAATTCACTGACAATTCTCAGGAAAAAGCAATCATATTTTCTCCCTCTAATTTTAAATTCCAGCATTCATCAGTCATTCATCAGGTTAGGATCATTAGAAAATTGAGAAAACTCAAAATGAAACTAGCAAAGTCAAGTAAGTATGAAACTCCCAGAAATTAAGATTTTGGCTTTGAAGGAGTTGTTACAGGTCTGTGCTTCATCAGTAGTTAGAGTTTCCAGAGAGAGGCAGGTAGGGATACAGTCTCTAAATAGGGATGCTCACTAACAGAGCACCCCAGATTTTAGTGTGAGGGTATGGTACAGAGCCTGCAGGTTTACTTTGTGTGGGTGACCACAGACTACTCCCAGAGAGGAGTCACACATTCAGCTAATAGCACGTATTTCCAGAGAGGCAGAGCTAGGAACATTTTGCTGGGAAAGGTTTAAGCAATTTTAAATAAAAATACAATGGCTTTTTAGAAATATACTTCTAGGTACCTCATATATATATGGAAAAGGTTGCTAAGTTAAAACTGTTTGCCCACAGCAGCATCTGGCAGGTTTTTTACAACACTGACTAACTGCTCAGTTTCAGGGAACAAAGTGTAACAATAAATAGTATTGATAAATAGGAATAGATAAATAATGTTCATTAATGGTAATGTGTAATTTATCACCATTTTCAGCACTGGAAACCAAAGTAGAGATGGTTGTAGACTAGAGAATGAAGACCACAACTCAGCTGAGGAAGCTTCTCTTCAGCCAGTGCCAGGGTACTGTACACACTCATCTAAAATTATGTGCCATTCAGTAAGGAATGGTAATAAATAATAACAGCAGCTCTTGTATAATTCCTTTCGACCACAAATCTCACTACACCTTAAAAAGCAGAACAACATCATTATTCCTGTTTTGCGGGTATGGAACTTAGTGAAGGTATTTTACTTTTCATGCCTTAGGTCAGTCAAGAAGCCAGTGGCAAAACCAAAAAAAAGAGATCAGCTCAATCCACCAGCTCTTACTGTCTTCTCATTTAAATTCTGCAGTATGAAAATGGTATCAAGTCTCAATTCATTTTCATTCCTTAGGCAGGTTTGGGTTTTTTTTAAAGATTACAGTTTATTCTAAATAGAATTTGCTTCCACAAAAAGCTAATATATTTTTAGACAAAGATTAACAATTGTGACAGCGCAGCACACATTTGCTAATAGCGCTGCTCAGAGTTCATAGGCATTTTCAAGAAGTACGTTTGACCATAAATATTGTTTTAACAGTGGCCAGACTATGACTGGATTCTTCTCTCTTTTATATTGGCATCAACATGTAACTCCAGTGGAAGTATCATAATTTCACTGATGAAAAAACAGGCTTGGTGAGACGAGAATCTGGCCTTCAATGTTTCAAGCAGCGTGGCATAACAACTGCCTGTGGGAATCAAACAGCTTGTGGAAGACGGGGATATGACCTTTTTTATTGTGTTGAGTACTGATCTATATATTTAAGCCTGGAGGTTTCACTTTCACTGAAATCAGTATTCAAGAATTTTTTTTTCCTAGTATAATGCTATTCTCTCATCATTTAATTCTGCAACTATACGAACTTTTGATTCACATCAGACAATTCTAATGAGAATTTCAGGCTTCTGTTATGAGCAGGCAGTGATGAGTAATCTGTATGATTAAGAAACCCTATAAATTCTTGGCTTATTGATGGTGCCACAAAGAATACTCAAAATAGCCTAAAAGTGATGAAACAGCTAATGTCACTTCAAAACCAGGCTAAATAAGTTAATTAGAAAAACTGTTACATGGGCTTTCAGAAGTGTTACATAAAATGTTTAGTAAAGCCATTTACTACTTTGACGTAATTTGAAAACACTGACCTGGACAACCCAATATAAGCTACTATTCAACAGACTCCTCTGTGACAACTTCTGCGCAGCTTTGAAGGGATATGCGATGCAAAGGACACTGAGCTCTCATGAACAACCATATGAACAAGTAGAAATTAAACTTGAAAACCTCCAACATTTATTAGTGGAAAAATAAAATTACTGTATGTTTTGCAAATTGTGCATTGTACTACTGAATCATATTTACAGAGGTAAGTTCAGACGGAAACAGCCTGAATTACTTTGGACATTACAAACAAGGCATATAATCACTCAGAATTTCAACTGAGTTTTTACAAAACAGTATTTAAATGTAAAGCGCACAGCACTGCTGCCCACATTTGTTCATGACAAATGAAGAATTGTACATCCACATACATTTCAGAGGTTTGGGGCAAATAAAGGTTCACATATAAGAATTTCATCACGGCAGTAACTTCAACTCTGTCTTCTGGTAAGTGTGTGCCACGAGTTCCCTTTGAGGCTAGGGCTGATTAGCATTTGTATTTTCAGACAGACATCCCTTTGGAGAGATGGCATTAAAACCGGAACAGAACCCTTTACTACTGTGTTGAAGTACTGAATCAGAGGTGAAAGCACAACATCCTGAGTCATTAATGCCCCTTTCCCCAGTAATATGGGTTTTCTTGAAAAGTTTCCATCTAAGCAGTGACTAGATCATATTCAGAGACAGAAAGTATGACGAAGGAAGAAAGGGAAAAGGAGAGATGTATATTAAGCAGCATTTGCATAAATTAATCCTGAAATTAATCATGGTTTGCTTCTGATTCTTGACACCTACCCAGTGTCTGTTCACTGTTTTCAACACATGAAGTACTACAAAGATGTATTTCTACTGTTAGTTTAAGCTGATGTGAAACTATGCCCTCTCCTCGGCAGCATTTCCTCACTGTTTCTCTTGCACTGCTTTTATTGCTTCCTAATTCAAAACACATCTGTTCAAAAGGTCATTTTCATTTGGATTAGCAAATTTGCCCAACTTATTGTACAGCAGCTGAAGTGAGCCAGAACCTGGAGGCCTGAAAAGGTGAGTGAGGGGAGGGGCAGGAGAGCCCCTGCTGGCAGCAGTATAGCCAGACTGCCCTGGGCCAGAATTGGAACTTATTTTTGATACTACTTTGTGTGTTGAAAACAGTGAATGCTATGTAGCTAGGGTTTACTTAAGTAGTACAGTACATTCACCTCATTAGATATATTGAAGAAAAGCACAAAGTATAAGTATTTTTCTGAGAAATGACATGCATGAGAAAGGAAAGCAGAAAAGCCCATGAACATTTTTCTCTAAAAAAACCCCAGTAATATCCTCATCAGGCACCTCAGAAGAGAAGAGACTTTGTACATTAAATTAGATATCACATTACCTAAGATGACTGTCATTTAAACAGTATTAAAAGAAACATTCAGATTGTTTTTTTAATTCCTCAAGAAAAGTGAAGATGATCAGGGGTATGAAAATAGCAGCAGAAATACTGAATATAAAAATGACTTAATAAAAAAGAATATAATGTAAAGGTCTAGAATTTAGCTTTGATTCTGTTCTCATTGAATCACTGAGCAAAACTTGCTCTTTCTCCCCTCCTGGGAATTCCCTAGAACGGGGAAAATCCCAGTGAGATTAGAGTAGGTGTAACTAGCCACTGTCTAGTACGTACAATTTACTGGCCTTTCATGCTTCTCAGAACTGAACAAATACAAAGAGGGAATAGTTTTTTTTTTCTAATATTAATACAACATTGTGGTGAAAAAGTCTCAGACCTCTTTTGGATCTGGCTTAACATTTTGGTTTAGGCTTGGTCTGTTTTGTCTAGCTTCGTTTTGAAGATTTGAACATGTGCTATGGGAAAGTATCCATAACACGGAAACAAAAAGACCACAATCTTCAAAATTTGATGTTCTTGACTCATTTATGCTTTCACCCCTTTCAATCATACATTAAAACATCTTCTTGGAAGGTAGAAAACTTTCAAGATTTATAGAGACTACCTCAGGAATTTAGTTAACTACAGCTTGGTTTAAACGTGGGGCAATCTGTTTCTAGATTTGTAGCTTCCCTTCAGATCTTTAATGACTGAAAAACAACTAAAAATCATAGAAAATCTATTTGTTTTCCTTCCTCCTATGTCCAAGGTTTTCTTCAAAACAATATAAGCTTTTCAGGCAATTTAAATACTTGCTTATTGCTTGGATGTTTGATAGTCTGGGTTCTCTCTCTAGCCCACAGCAATGAATACTGTACTCAAGCTGGTAAAAGCACAATAAGAGAAGCCTTTTTGCAGGACAGTGCTGAAACACAATGAGATGCAAAAGCTTTACCCCATCGCCCAGTCAGGGTTTTTTTAAACCTGTTTGATTTCACATCAAAAACAATTTGTCACCACAACACAAACAAGTGAATGATGAATTAGTGCAAAGCAGGAGGAATATTTTCAATCGGTTTTGCCATAGAGAAAATATGTATTTTATGAAACACAAATATAGGTATGTATTTTAACAGACAAATTATTTTGTAGATTTCATTACTGAGTAGGTATACAGGTGAACTGAAATAACTATACAAAACTTCTAGCAAGGGAGAAAATTAAATGAACGGCTGTGACCAGACATAGGAGGGCCACAAGAGTTGTATCTTCTAACATGTGCAATCACATCCTCTATTTAAAAAGACCAAAACTTGTAACACATAGAATGAGAACAGACGTCCACAGTTCTTCAACAAACATTTTTGTTGACCCTTTGTGCAGAATCAAATGCTACCCTCTTAGATATTAAAAGATGAAACAAATATAAAGGCATCCAGATGAATGCCCTGAAGCATTTACAGTACTGCACTGTACAGCATTTCAGTGAAATTGTGATGTCACCAAGACATCAAAATTCCTAAATTATATTATGAATATGAAACCTTCAACTCAACAAAATTATTTATTTGACTAATTACCAAAAGTAAACAACTTTCTCATGGAACAACAAACTGTAATAATTCCTCACACCATCAGCAGTTAAATTTGGGGAAAAGGTGGGCAAAACATTGATGAGTTCATAATCTGTGGAATGTTTAATTCTGAAGTTGAAGGTCTAAAGAGATTTAAAAACTCGAACAAAAATAAAGCTATCTTCAGATATTTAAGTCTCAGCAAACAGTCCATCATTCTTACCAAACATCTGTTTTGTATTTAAGAAAGATTGTGGAAATTTTCAGAATTGCTACTCTCTAGCTTTATTTGCCTCCCACATTGTTCTTCATTGATGTCTCTCGATTACATTATTTTTGGAATGGCAGTTACATAATTATTTTCAATGCAATCTGATGGTAATGTTAGAATACAGTGTCTCTAAAACATGCTGTGCTCACCCAGAACTGAAGCAGGCTGCCTACAGTTCCTATGCTGAACGGAACATTATATCATGATGAAATACCAGGGCTAAAGCAGAAAAAAACAAACACAAACCAACCTTTGCAACCCAAGCAAAGAATGATCTTTATATACTCAAGGACAGATTAGGATAAACACGATGTGTGAATTAATCTTCTCTCTGCCTCTTAAGAAAAGGATTTATCAGACAACAATGAACAAAGTGGAAATAATACAGTTGCTTGGATAGGCCACAGGGCCCTTGTTCTTGTCATCATGATTTTTTATATACTGGTAACTCAACAAAGTAATCTGTACTTCTGCTTTACTATCATATGGAAAACAGGGCACATACCATACAAAATCTTGTTGTTCATCTTATCCAGATAAAAAATAAAAAGAATCTCCCCACACCTTTAAATATTGGCATTTTGCACACAAGCACATTGTGCTTTATGAACTATAAACTTAGGAGCAACATCATAAATGTGTTCTCACTACACAGTCTTCAAGATGAAGTACAGTGCGGTCCAAAGATTAATTTTTTTTTCAATACAATGTTGTTCTAAAAGTTTGTACCCAGGACAGTAATTCTGGCAAGTATGGCATCTTCCATCAAGTTTGTAAATACAGTGCTTCCCACAGAATCCATATGGGTCACCAATGAAAAGTATAACCAAAACAATGCTTTGTTTATATGTATTTATTCAAGGTATCATAGGTAATGAAAACAATTAATATATTTAAGTATATTTATACTTACTATATTGGAATAGTTCAGTTAGAAGGGTCCTACAACCATCATTGAGTCCAACTACCTGACCACTTCAGGGCTAAATTTTTGGTCAAGTTTTTCACTTTGAACCTATCTTACTGTTGATTCACTGATAAAAACTGTTCTCTGAAGTTCAATCTAATTACAGAGTCATCAAATAAAATCTTGGATTACAGGAACATTAAGGCTTGTGGGGCAAAGATGAGAATGTGCAGGGGGTGTGTGGGGGTGCCTGGGCTTCGCTAGCCAAGGTTAAGTGCTGTGACAGGTTAGAATCTCCTCTAGGTAAGTACCTTGACCTTTTTCCCAGTTTAAGCTTTCTTGGGATAGGTAGATCACTAAATATCAGCAAGAAAGGTGTAATTCTGTATAACCCTGGCTCCTGATGCCTACCAATGGACAACTCCTGTGTCACCATTACAGCACAGAATTTAATGAGCAACAGGGAATAAAAACTGAAGAAAAATGTGCTCATTTCTGCTGCCTCTATATGGAGCATTTCAGCAAAACCACCAACTGCTTTTACCCAACAGGTCATTTTTTACTTTCTGGGAAAAAACCAAAAGGAAAATGAACTTTAAAAATGATTGAACAATACTAACAGGATATTTCCAATGAATAACACTAGCAGGATCAGCCAATTAAAAGAAGGAAGGTATATTCAATCTCACTACAGCTAAGAACATGGAAAATGTCTTTCCACATGAGTACTAATCTTGATTTGCTTATCCTTTATTTTCAGTTCTGACCAAAGCTTTTTCTTTCCACTGTACTATAAGGTTTATGCATTTTGTATAAATAGGCATCTGAAAGAACACAGGAAGTATAGCAAGTGATGAATGGAATAAATTAAAGAAAGGGAATTATGATTCTTTGGAAGCAGAAGTTTATTTTTTGAAAGATGAGAGGCAGGAAAAGAGAAATACAGAAGATAAGTGCGCTATAAGAACGTCATACAGAAAGAGAACAAGAAGAGGTGAAGGCAAATAAGGGAAAATTTCATGGTTCAGGGATGACACAGTAGTGATCTAGTACAGGAGAAAAGGAGAAAAAATGTGGACTAAATTCAGAAATGGAAAGAAGAGAGAATAAAACACAGAAGAGAACACACTGATATATTCAGGAACATTACCACCTTCTTATTTTATAATTAGTTGTCACAAAGATCAACGTGTTCTATACAGCTGCACCTACTTAGGCAACATACTAGTGAAAAATAATTTCATATTTTCTTCAGGCTCAAAGTATGTGATACAAGGATCCTTAAGGGAACCAGGATGTCAGCATCAAATAACTTACTGCAGCTTGATATAGAAGCTAACAACTCGAGCCATATAAAACAAGCAAACAAAATCTTACTGGTAAGCTCCTTCGGAAAGAACAGCTCAGACAGCTCCTAGAGGCAACATAATATATATGCCTGCCCAGAGTGTTTTTACACAAATTTGTTACCATCGACTCTGTACGATTTTCATTGCAGCTTTTGATTTGTGCCAGCAGCTCTTTACTGTCAGGAGTACTAAAATGCACCCAAAGATATTTATGTCTAGAAATGAATCTAGGAAAATGGTTATTTCCATTAACAGTACAGCCAGCAAGTAATTCATTAACAAGACAGAACAGAACTATTAATCATACTGTTCTGTAGTTCACAAAGGGGGAGAAAATATAATATTCTCAGTGTTGGGTGTTAAAATACAGTGCCCAACAACTGTTTATTGTGACAAATATTTTCCAAGGAGTTCCTTTAGACAAGTTCCCATTTGACTGTACACAATCTTGCATGTCAAACACCTCCAGATCTAAAAGGCAAGAGATGTTTAATTTTAAATAGTCAAAAAGAATTTCCAGTAATAGCAGGAAAATAACCAAACCAACAAAAAAACTGTGGGAGTATATGGCAATAGTATTCCTTGGCGCTAGAAATTATAGATACATAACATAATATTCAAACACTGGGATACAGCAGAAGCCCAAGGAATACCCTGAAGTACTGCCAATGCCACTGCCCAGTGGATTGCTATTTTGCCTGCTCTTTACTTGAAACTGCTCAGATGCCTAAGAACCCTACAGAGAGCAAAAGGCGACAGATAGAACAACTGTAAAGTGGGATGCTACAACGTGAAGCAGTGGCCACATGCTGTAGTGCGTTAATGAGATAAAACGACATCTTTCTGTAGCAGAAATGAACACAACTCCCTTGTTCCTCATACAGATATTGGGCAACTGGCAAAGAAGCTTTTATCCCAGCAGCCTTTTCGCTGATCCTAATGTTACTGCTTCCTGACTTTTTTCATTTTCTTTCAAAAGAGGTATCACTCTGGGTCTTCCAGAGACAGATAAAGCCTCAGCCTGAATGCAGAATGACAGGGAAGCTGCAGGCTTGGGAGGTGTTGTAACTTCACCTGACCATGTGGTCTGTAAATGAGGGCCAGGTCTGTTATGGCATTAGTAATCTGTCTCCAAAACATATAGTAATTTTGTCTGTCTTTTTATTCCAGCCTGGTTCCATTTTCACCAACAACAATGGGAAATAGAATTTCTTTCCACTGTAGTCACTAACACGGTAATAATTTCAGGAAGAACCCTTTCACATCCTAGACTTTCTGTGAAACTGGACACATGCAAGTCCTGTATGTACTTAGGGCACACCATGGTCTTACCCAGATTGACTAAACAGATATTTTATGAGAGTTCAGTTCTGTTAGGTGGGAAAACAGACAGGCTGAAATATGCAGAGGCGTAACGTATTTCTGAAATTAAACTACATTAACAAAAAAAAATACTATAAATTTTATCTCAAGGCAATATGTAGACTGACAAGGTTCTTTCTGAAAGAATTTCCATCTAACGTTTTCTCCTTTCTCTTCATGCTTGTTCAGGAAAGTCTACTTCCCTGGCTTAAAAATTCTTAAGCATTTGAAGGGATGAAATAAATTATGTTGTGAATCCACCATTCTCATCTTGCAGCATTAGAAACTGTTCTAACACAGGACACTACATTTTAAATGGATGAATTTTCTTCTGCCATCACAGTATTGAAACTGGCCTCTGCTGTCACTACCCCATGAGAAAGCACGTACACCCCTAGGAAGGTTCAACAAAGAGATTCAGCTACTGATAGCTGGCAAATAGGGCACCCATTAAAAAGATGAAAAGACTGATGATCACTTTGTTTTACTTTTGTGGGTAGTGTCTAATAGCTTACTGACCTCCAAAGATGAAAAATGCCAGCCTAATGAGACTAGAAAATTGTGAACCTTTAAGACAAGCCTTTAAGTAGCTCTGAATACAGAGCTACAAACAAAACCATAAGGAGTACCACGGGGTTTCAGACAAGTGTTCTTTGCCGGGCAAGCGAACACAAGATGGAGTAGCTGATTTTCTTCTCCCATTAGGAAAATACACCCCAAAAAACTAATCACCTGCTAGGATCAAAATGTTTCTGGATTCATTTACTCCATTACCTAAGTGAACTCTCTATAGAATTAAGCAAAAGTTTCCCAGCTTCACATGGACTAAACCTAAAAGCTTGGTAAACACTAGTTTTATCTCACAAACCATAACTTTTAATTGCTAACACACATAGGAAAGGCATAATCCTTCACTGATGATATCATAGTCTACTGCCATGGAAATGACTGCAGTATCATAAACACAGGTTTAAGATGACCTCACTTTCATAGAAAAGAGGGAAATTTCACTGGAATGTGAATGACATAGGGAACAAACACACACAGATACTATACAGTGAAAAACTGTATAGTAGCCAATTAAAATATGGAAGATGAAGATGACAACTGGACTTGCAGCTGAACAGAAAGAGTTCTCCTTGCCCAAACACTGTGTTACTGTCCATGACTCTTTGAACAGAGCCCCCTGAACTCCTGTCAGAGGGCTCCTGTCAAGTTCACTACATCAGAGAGGAGCAAAATCCCTGCCCTGACAGGCTTACAGTTTAACCACAAGAACATGAACAAAGTATAGCTATAAGAATACAGTGTAGGATCTCAGAACAACATTGTAGCTGGAATGCTTCCTAGAATGAGTAAGTACTTCAGAAGTGGGAGGAAGAGAACTCCACAGTCTCTTGAAGCACACAAAATAACATGAAGTCAGACGCAAATGCAGAAGTACGATCTCAGTGTGGCAAGTGCTAAGCATTTCGGAATTGGCTCAGGAAAATACATATATTTAACCTTCAGCTCTGAAAGTACTCTGAGAGGCGTCAACTCAAGGACTGGAAGCTGAAATTTGTGTGTAAGCTTTATGTTGCTGGGAATTATTGTGCACTGTGCTGGACCCCAGGTTGAGATGAGACAAGAAGCTTGAACAGAGAACAGGGAGTGGAGAAATGTAGAAGGCGATAATGATCTCACTTAAGTAGAACCTTTCATCTTGAAGGATCTCAAAGCAATTTACAAACTTAAGCAGACCAGACACTGCAGCTGGTAGGAACAGAAGCAGACAGCTGGGAACTCATTCATGGGAAGGAGGAGGTAACAGAGGACTTACTCAGTGCCATATCTTCCAAAATGCTGGTGCTGGGAGAAGATAGTAAGACTAAAACAGATCTTTTCCCTGAACCTTGCCATGCAGCCATGTGAGAAAATTTCAGAAATCAAGCAGGCGGGCAGAGCTGACAGAAAGAGAAGCAAAAAACAAGGGGCCTCTGGACAGCAGGTGACTTGCCAGTTTTAGAATAGTAGTTTTCCTGCCCTTTATCTCAACTTCAACTCCACGGACTTCACACTTTCTGCAGTAAAATCTTAGGTCTATCCTACTACCTTTGCCATTTTTAAGATCTTCCTCCAATTCTCTTTACCTTTTCTCTATCTTTTTACAAAGCAAACTGTTCTTCCTCTGACAGGAAAGCCACAGAAATTACTTCAGCTATAGCATTCACGTAGTACAGGCCCACATTCTTTACGTCAAAAACACTACTAAATACATAATATTAAAACTTAACTAGATAAACAACTCTAAAAAACAAGAGGCATATTAGTTATTGCAAAAATGAAATTGCCTCTGGAAGGAAAGAGTGCCTAATTATGGTACACAGTAGTGTAGGACACAAAATGAAGGCACCAAATGAAAGGGCAAGGACATTTCAATTAAATAGAATGCAGAAAGCAACACTTTTTTTGCACTCAACTTGAAAGACATTGTGTGACCAGTTTCACATTTATATTTCCCAAGACTTTTAAAACTTCCCCCATTTCCACTTAGTAAAGGGAGAAAAAAAAAAAAGTTGTCATGGATAAGAGCCAAAGACAAGGGCTGAGCAGGTGTTCTACTACCACCAGTCCTTCTCAGAGAGAGCCCACAGCATCCTCTGTGGCACAAACAACAGTTTCTTTCAGAAGGTGCCAGCTGGGATCAATGGTGCACTGTCTCTCACTTGGGGTTCATAACCTTAGTTGCAAATGCAGCTCTTGTAATGGGTTAAAAAAAGGCCCTGGTGGCCTTGCCCTAGTTATTTTGTGTTAATTTAAAAAGCACCCAAGCAGACATTTTCCCTTCTTTTTCCTTCTTTAATATTTTGTCGTATTTTGTTAGAGGAACTTTGTTGGAAGCTTTTCAGGTCTGGAGTATAATACCAAATACTTTCAACACACCAGAACATTAAACTGAGTCTCACCCTAAAATAAACTATCATTCAAATTTTGCTGGGGGACAACAATTTAATTTCAGTTTACAGCAGTGAAAAGCTTCTTTGGCATGAATGAGCTTGGATCAGGCCCCATATCAGCAGTGTCTGGGCCACTAGAGATATTCAAAAGCTGTATATGCACAGAAGAAAATTTTCTTACTGAATGCCACTACTGAAGATTTCATCAACTTCATTTTTATCCCATTTTTCTTTTTGGGCCCCCAAGAGACAGCTTTCTTCCTGCTATGCAAAAGAAGACAAAGGAAAGTTTCTTTAAACTACATTTATGTCCTCTAAAATCAGAGCAGAACAAGAAAATGCTGAGCCTGTGCATCCCTGCATTTACTATGCACCCTAACTTTGCTAGGTCAGAAAAGAAGGGGCAGACAGCACTGCTCTGAAATCAAGCCCAGATTTTTCACCATTACATAAATGAAACAATTCACAGATGACACATTCTCTCATGCCTTGATGCCTTTCTCTGGATCCAGAAGATTAATTCCCTCAACTGGACTAAGCTTGTATTCCTTCACAGTTGTGCTTTCCCATGCTGCTGGCAATGGCAGATTGACTAGAATGAGGAGTGGCTGCTGCAGGGGAAGCATTACAGATAAAAACAAAAACACAAATGAAATGGATTTGAAGGATTCTAGAACACTTTGCTGCTAGGAGAAGCTGAAGAGCAGGGAAAAAAATTAAAACCAACCAAAAACATTATAAGTTGGTGATTCTGCATGCAGGAGAAATGGCGGAAGTGAGAACATGTGTGAGACCTCGAAACAAAGCAAAGAAGAAAATGAAGTCATATGTGAGATTTCCTCTGCTCACTCAAAAGAAACGTAAGAAAATTTCTCTTCATATTCCCACCAAAATACACTGAAATTGTTGTTCCAAATGCTGCACTTTTAAAAAAGAAGGTACAAACCTAGCTTTGGATCATGGACATTTCCAATGTGCCAATGAGCCATTTACTCCAGCACTTCAGCAGACAATAACCACTAATAGAGATGTAAGAAGAAGATGTAGATTCTCACTAAAGGAGATACCTTGGCCATTTGGTTCAAGCAGACGTTGTGCTCAGCTAGCATTTGACACCACTGCCCACTCCAGTCCAGCAGCTATTCTGTATGTAGCTCAGCGCTTTCTCTGCCTTGTCTTTCTTCTCTTGCTGAATGCTTTCAATCAGTTTAATACTTGCAATAATTTTTAACGCTGGTTGTTTCAACGGGGGGCTGGAGGTAGAACTTTTAGATCTATTATAAAAAGGGAGTGAAGCAATATGATGATAGGAAAGAGGTCCACAGAAAATTCTTTAAATTCTGAACATTTTAACAAATACAGTTTTCCAATATTTGGACTGCGGTGTCATTCTCTTAAGTTAAACTGAAAAACTGTTGTTGTGACTATCCAAAGGCTGTTTTTCCATCTTACATTTTGTTCTATGCTTCAGCTGTTTTCCATTGCCATGCCAAAGTTTCTCCTGTTTATTCTAATTGTTATAGTATGTCTGACTCTCATTGGTTTATATGTTTAGTCTTGTCCTGATTTAATATGAAATAAAATGCCAATGCCACGACCACTCTTCAAATATGAGTCAGAAGAGAAACTATTTAAATAATACTATGAATGGTACCCATCTGGTTTGATATCTAGATCATATAGAATAATGCTGTTTTTGTTTTCTATTCCTATTGCCTGCTATTGCCAATGAAGTGTTGATTGTGATTGTGACCACAAATATGTTTTGTTCCTGATCCTATTAAGCCAAAAGAGTGTGGTTTACAGCATGTATGTACGTGAGGTTGTTTTGATCATATGAAGTTCACTTTAAAAAACCCACATTCTGCCACTGCAGCGCTACAGGACAATGAGAGAAGAATTTCCAATGAGAATAGTGTTTTGAAAGCAAACCACTGGGCCTCTTCCCTTTAGAAGGATTTTAAAACTAGCCTTTCTCCTGAATTTGATTATTTCTCAAAATTACATCTGAATATCTGTCTTCAACAGAAAGTCCCTGTCCTTTCCTGTCTCGGTCATTACATAAGGTACAGCAAATTTCAAACTGTACATTTGCATTTCACACAGAGGTTACACTTCTTTAAATTATTAGTTTGCTGTACTGAGTAAAGACATTATGTGCTGATTTTTTTTTTAGTGGTGAATCTGGCTACCATATGTTCAATGGTAGCTTGAAGATTTTCAGTACCTTGTCTCTACAGACCTGGGAACGCATAACATTTAAAGTCTGACATTACCATTTAAAATCTGACATTCTGAGCTTCCAGATCTCCAGAGAGAGGGACGAGGTTGTATTTTAAAGGGCCAGCACGGTATTTTACCAGTTTGAGTCATAACATAGCATTGTCTAGCTCTTGAAGAGTTTCAATCAGTATCATTACCTTCTAAGAAAGACAGACTTTAGTGTTGCGTGGTGAATATGCCCATCAAACACAACACATCCAAACACATGTCTGACTTCCTCTGCTCTCACAAATTTATTCAGGCTCCTCCAAATGGGTGATAGGCATTTACATGATCACTGCTGCTCATGTAATTTCTAAACTGAAACATCAGCATAAATGACAAACTCACAAAACCCTGATGCTCTTTCCTTTCAGCTGAAAAGAACCCTAGCTTTAAATCTAGAATATGCAGCCTCCTCTAAATCCCAGATACAAAGGCAGTCAAGAGTTATGCTCCTGGTACCAATCCTAATACTAACCTGACAGTTTTTACCAGTTTTAACAAAACTTGTTTATAGTTTCCTGTTCCACTCAGGTGCAACCAAGCCTATTGCTTAGTCCTTTCCAGTAATTTTACACAGATTTTTGTAACCCAAGATACATTTAAACTATATCTACACTTGTACTACATGGAGATTTTAGTCAGATTAAACTCTTGCCAGCTAAATTTAAACACTCTCTTTTTCTTATTTTATTAAGTGCTTGAAGTCCTGTGCTAGCAACAGAAAGAATGAGGCTGTCCCTTGCAAATTAGCTTATCACTTACAAAAAGTCCTCGACTGCTCCCTGAAGTAGAGGCTAGTAGTGGTGAGTCAGATACATGCTTATGATTGCATTTGTACAATTTAAGAAACTGACTGAAAAATGGAACAGCTTTTCTTCAACCACTGAATCTCAGCGTAACAGCATCTATCACTACAGCCCATGGTGTAATCTTTGGTTACAGTACGGCCGGCTAATATGGCTTCAAACAAATGATGCATTTCTATCATTAACAAACTTGCAGCCAAAAAAAAAAAGAAAAAAAGGACATTTTTTTTGTTCACTTGTTTGTTTGTTTAAGTTCAAGAAAAGCCCAAAGCTGCAGCTGTCAGCAGTGCTTAAACTGGTAGACAATTTTTTTATTATTTTTTTCCTCACAGTTTAGACAGACAGGAAAAGGAATGCCTTGAGGTTAAAGCACCATGTTTTACATTTCAGTGCAACGTCACAAGCATCTGATAGCCAATTCACACATAACGTCAAGATCAGTTCCACAGTTCTTACTCTGACTTACAAGACAACTATTCTTTTTGGAAAGCTGCCAGTCTGTTCTGCAGATTACATAGAACATTAAATCTTTCTGACACAGGTTCTATGATTATTTAAGGGGTTTAATCATTTCTGTAACACAAGTCTATGCCTAAATGGTACTTACTCCTCAGCATATTCTTCTAATCACATATTCTGCACTTTCTTGGCCCACAGGCTTTGGTATAATCATCTGTTGATAGAAGACACCTTTTTTACTGCAGAATTCCTACCAGGACCGGCTGATCCAGTCCAGATACATACACTTTTAAATCCTATTTTAACTAAGTCTGCATACATAGTTTAGAAACAGATGTGTTTTAAGATAGTGCAAATCAAAGACTGATTTGCAGGTTTACCGGGACTGACAAGGTCAGTCAGTCCAGGTTAGGATTTGCGTCATTGCAAACTCTTGCAATTTTACTTGGATTCACCTGATATTTAGTATTCACCATAAAATCTAGGCTACAGGAACCAGGGCCTTTCATGATCTTATATAATTTAATTTTTAAAAGACACTTCCAAACCTTACCTAAATAAAAAAAAAAAAAAAAAGAAGAAAATGAGACCCAAGTACTTAATTTGAAAAGCAAAATGCCCTGAACATTAACAAAAATTAATTAAGACATTTCTTTAAAAACTGATGTAATAATTTAAAAAACAGCTTTGGGGTGCAGAGGTGGTAAATTTTTGAGGGCTTCCTGTATTCACTTCTTGATCTGTTTGCATATGAACAGCTTGGGAGGCACTCTCTTTTCTCCCCCACCCCCTCAATCTCATTTCCAAGTGTCACACAAAATGTTGCCTGCAAGCAATCAACTTACAACCTACTGTTTCATGGAGCTAACTTCGGCTTCTTTGTAATACTAAGCTTTCTTTCTCGTTTTTCCAGTGGAGGCAAATGCTTTGAACCGAAAGCGCTTTAGAGCTGACCAGCTTTATTTACCGCCCTAAGATCGTGTCGGACCCCTCCGCCAGTCCAAGCGTCAGCGCTGGGGGTGTCCCGTGAAGGTTACCCTGAGACGCCGCTTTCCCCGACCCACCCGGCACAGCTGAGAACACAAACCCGAGTACTCTGCTCTCTCCAGAGTTACAGACAGCTGATCAAAGCCCCGGCACACAAACACGTTCAAACTTCTCCCCGTTCCCACACTCTTCTTTCAAAGCCCTATTTGCAGGCTGACATCACCCGGGCCCAGCCGCCCCCCGTTCACAGAATCCCAGGACGGGTGAGGTTGGAAGGGACCACAGCGGGTCACCTGGCCCAACCTCCCCGCTCAGGCAGGGTCATCCTAGAGCACGTGGCACAGGACTGCGCCCAGACGGCTCTGCACTGTCTCCCGGGCGGGAGCCTCCCCCGTCCCCGGGCAGCCTGTCCCGGTGCGCGGTCCCTGCCCCGCCCCGGCCGCAGCTCTGTTCCTTCTGCCCGGGGCCGAGCGCTCCGCCCGCCGCGCCTGGCGCCGTCCCCGCCTCTGCCGGCCCGGCCTAGGCAGGGCCGTGACACCCGCCTGGCCCGGCCGGGGGCGCATCCCGGCCCGGCCTGCCCCGGGAGCCTCCGCTCGCGGCCCTGCGCTCCGTGCCCTCGGGGCCGCTCCGCCCCGTGAGGGCAGGAAATCCCCTGGCGGTACTGACCTGACCAGGTCGGTCATGCAGGATCCCACCACCGCCACGTCCGCGGCCATGGCGCCGGGAATGCCCCTGGACCCTGACCCGGACCCTGCCCCGGCCCCGCACCCTGACCCGGCCCGGCCCCGCCGCCGCTTCGCCCGTTGCCAGGGGCGACGGGCTGCCCGCGGGGACCTTCTCCCGGCAGTGCTGCCCTTGCCGAACGCCTGCTGCCACGGCCACCCCCCTCCGCCCTCTCCCGCCCGGCTCCGGCCGAGCCGCCGAGACAGCCCACACCGGCACTTGCGGTGGCCGCCAATTTCGGGGCCGATGAAGACCCCGCTCCCCCCGCCCGTCCCCGCGGCCCGGGTGGGAGCGGCGGCGCGCGGCGGGGCGGGGGCGCGCACGGCGGGGGCGGGGGCGCGCACGGCGTTGCCAAGCGGCGAGTTCCGGCCGCCGTAGGTAATGGCGGGGCCGGGGCGGGCGGGGGACAGAGCGGGGCGAGCCGGGCAGGGACACCCGGAGGGAGGGAAAGAGAGAGGGAGGGAGGCAGCGGCGCTCGCGCTCCTGCTCCTCCCGGGGCAGCGGCGGGACAGAGCGGCCCCGGCGCCGGGAGCAGCTGCCGCGGAGCCGCGGGGGCCGGTGTAAACAGCGCCGGCGGGGCGGGGCGGGGCGGGCGCAGCGCCGCGGGTGGCGGCCCCGCCGCCTTCGCACGGGGCGGCTCCGGCTGGGCAGGGAGCGGGGCTCGGGAGGGACGGGGCGCAGGAAGGGCCGCCTGAACGGGAGGAAGGGGCTCCGCAGTGCGCGGTGTCGGTCCCCGGGCCGGGCCGGCCGCAGGCAGGGCGCGGAGCTCTCCCCGCCGCAGACGGCCGGGAGCCGGCCGGGTCCGAGCCCTGCCCTGTGAGCGGGGCTGGCCGTGCCCCAGCGGCGAGCCGCGCCCGGGGCACCCGCTGTGGTCCCTCCCAGCCTGCCCATCTGGCATTCCCAGCGTGCTGCCTTCCCGGCGTGAGGGAACTTTGGGGCTCCGCACAGCGCGCTGCCCCTCGGGGGTCGGGGGGCCTTGCTGGCCCCACTCACATCCAGACAGCCTGTCCCTGCCGCCCCCAAAGTGAAAACCACACAGCCAGGGTACCCACGGCCACGCCCCGAGGGTCAGGCAGGAAAGATCCCCTTGCGCTTCCAGGCCTCCATCGCAACACTCGCCCTTGCCTTCTTAAAGCCTCCCTTCAGCCCATGATGCTTGGCAGGGTGGGCAGAGCATCTCGCGGGTATCCCGACCCTCTGCAGTGCCTGGGACCTCGTGGTTACTGTGAAGCATGTGTAACATTATCCTGGAGTTACTCAGCCAGCTCCATCTAAAAGGATTCAACTATCAGTTTGTTTGCTTCCTTCGAATGTTTTGTTTTGGGAGGGGGAACAGTCCAGCGAATTTTGTTTTTGTTAATTCCCTTGAGTTTGTTTGTGTTTGGCTTCCAGAACTGTGGGAAACTTAAGCTGGGAGGGAAAAAAAATTGTGTATAATAACAAATTTAGGAAAATGGTACAAATCGTGTCCTGGTTTATAAAGCCCTTTGTTTACAGAATGAATCAGTGAGTTTAATTGAGAGCAACTCTTCAAGTATTGTGTATCCAGCTTCTTACATAGAAGGTATTGTGGTTAAAAAAAAGATGGAATAAAATCAGCAAAAATGCCTAACAGTCATTTATGTCTTGTTTTGACAATATCTGCAAATTTTATTAACAAAAAGATAATCTCATTCTGCAGTTCATTTTGGAGGGTGCATCTGTCCAACTGTGATGACCACATGTATCTCTTATGTCTCACAATATCATCCTCATAACACAGTCCCCTTAATATGTGTTGTTATCAGAACCAATTCTGAGGTCCTGGTTTATAACTTTAAGATTGCTGAAAGAATAGAGCGTTTTTCAGCATGTTGTCACCGTTTAAGTTTTTACTTTCATCACTCCATCTGCCCCCTGCTTGAAATTACTCCTCCCTACAGCAGGGCTGCCAGACTGATGTATGTGCCCTGTTATAGCCACTCTTGTGCAAAGTGTTTTAGTTTAAACTCATTTTTATTGGTGGTGCAATGTAAGCTATTGGACTTTGCATTGCAAGAGGTCGAGTATGGGCTTGTGTTCTCTCACTCCCTCTGGGGAGGGGTAAAGGTAAGTAGGCAGTAATTTTTGCTAGAAAAGTACCAAACAGGAGGTAGTACCTCAGATTGCTGTAGGTGTTTGCTAAGCAAACTTAAGTTGTTGCTGTTGTTAATTACAGCAAATCATATATGTGAGGAGAACACATTGTATGCCTGGGCATACAATACTTCGGCTTCTTTGCTGCCATAAAATGTGGGAGCCAGTGTATTAAAGATAATTACTGTTTTTAGGAAGTCTTACTTTGTTAGTCTTTCTGTTTGCTTTAAAGTGCCTGGCCATTGCTTTATTCAGATACATTGCAAATAGCAGGACAAACACTCTTTCTTTAGCATTGCTTTGTACTGTTTCAGTGTGAACGACTTTCATGAGAAGAGAACATGAAATTAGTGTTGCTCCCAGTTACAGAAAACTATTACTTTGTAGAATATCCATTAGTTACTAACTGATACTTTTAAAGTGAGTGTGAGAAACAACAGAAAATTGCAATTATTGCTATGTGTTGTTCACACTCTTTATAGAACAGTTATTAATGAAGTAGTTATTAATACAGTAGTCTATATGCAGCTTTTTTTAAGAAGTGAATGCAGTGTTATTGGTGTTTTTCAATTAAACAGATGTTTTTAAAAATATCTTTTAATGGTCAGAGTTCAAGTATGGGCTCTTGTGTCCCACTTATTGGTGGCATGTTTATGTTACCTTCAGTCATTTACAGCCTTGTTTTCCAAAACTGCCAAGTTCAGTTAATTTTCTGTTAATGAAACTATGCCTAAGAGCATAATCAAATATGTTAGCTTTTTAATACTCTGGTTTTTAATACTCTTCTTTTCTCACAATTCTCTTACCACACTCTGTTGTTGTCCACATACTCTAGTTTTTTTGTGGTGCCATAAGTTAAAATATGTGCATGCTCAGTTTGTGCATTTCACCTAAAAAGCAACAGGTTCTTATAGGGTGCTAACTTAGTGGTCTGTCTGAGTTATGATAAGGACACACAATTGCAAGCACTTTTGAAAAAACCGTGCTGGAAATGTATGGACATCAGCTTCCTGATCTGTTGTGTGAAGGAAGATGAAGATGCTTTCCAAAGAGTATGGTGATACCACTGAAAGAGAAGCAGTGTTAGCCTTTAAAATTGCATGTGAAAATATGCAAAAATAATCAAACCCTTGGGCCCATTGCAATTAATGGAAGTCCCACTGATTTCAGTGGAAGCAGAACAAATGTGGCTTATCAATTACAAACCTAGTGGAAATACCCACAAGAAGGTGTAGGTTGTAAAGTGTCAGAGTGGCACTCAGTTTTATTTCTCAGAGGGACAGGACCTTAATTAAGGGAGCCTAGGACATAATTCTGGTTTCATGTTGATATTGAATACTGCAGATGTATGAGGAAAAAAAAACCTACCTGTGCTTATTTTTAATTTATAAACCTGTGCAAAGTTCAGTTACTCTAGGTTCCTGGTCCTTTGTGTCCTTAGCATATTTTTTCCTTTGATGTGTGCAGAGTGCATGTGAATTTACATCAAATGAGTAGGATATTTTTTGATTTTGTTTTTTTCCTTTGCCATCCCTTTGCAGCTCAAGACAAAAGGAAGGAGTAACATACTAAAATGTCACCTGAAGTTGCCTTGAACAGAATTTCTCCAGCGCTCTCGCCCTTCATTTCCAGCGTGGTCAGAAATGGAAAAGTAGGACTGGATGCTACTAATTGTTTACGGATTACAGACTTGAAATCTGGGTGAGTTCCTCATCCAGAAAGAACACCTAGCCCCTCACAGCTGAGGTGTCTTTTCAGAACTGAATTTTAAAAGGTTCAAATACATTTAAGCACTTTGAATATATCTAGAGCTGACATACTAGCTACATTATTTTTTGTCTTACTACCATTTTGTAGTTTGTCATATTGTTGGCAATAATAGTCTTGTTAAAACACTTTCATTGCTGCCACTTGATAGTACTGGTTTTCAGCAGTGAGATAGTTATAAACACTGTTCCTGTTGTTTACCACTTACTTACTCAATCTTCTCTGTAAATTAAAAATTGAAGGTAAATTTGTGTGATCGTACCTGTGGGCATGAATATGCCAAAACAGGGAGAAAAATAACTTCTCCTTTATCTGCCCTTCCTCGTTAAGTACATCAAGTGGTTATAGGGCCAAGTGTTTGAAATAGGCCAAGCTACTCCTTTTATTTTTAATTCTGGCAGGGTTCAGATTGGTTTTCAGGTAGTGATAAAATTCTGGTATTCAAAAAAGATGTAGACTTTTGTGTGTTGCCTCTGTGGATACTACAATGAGAGAGTAAAATGTTTAAAGTAGACTTTACTTTAGGGATTGTGCACAGAGGGGAGACTCCCATGGTGACTGATAAAAGAGTACTTAAGATGAGACATGTCAGAAGTTGCTTTATTCTTTTAGAGTTCAGTATCTAATGGCACCCATTAATTTTTTATTTTGATACTGGAGCTTAGAGCCTGAAATTACTTTTGCTTAAGGTGTCCAAGTCATCCGTTTTGTACAAACTATTGCTTTGTGGGTTTTTTTGAATGATTGCTAATGCAGTAGATCTTGAGAACATCCACAAATCACTGTTGTTTAAAATGTAGTTCTGTTGAAAACTTTGTTTAACATGCCTCTGTAGGCTTTTTTATTATGGTTTCATGGAGGGCTTGGAAGGTGCTTTTCTCGTGGTTGTCATTCCTTTCCAGGAAGGAGGTTTGAATTTGGGAGTCAGTTTGAAAGGAACTGTTCCCTCCCTGTACAGTGCTGTGGCAGAATACAGATTTGCTTGGAGGTCTAAGAAGCCATAACTTTGTTATTAGTGTTGACTGGCTTGACATTTAGGCTTGCAAGTTATGTAAGATGGGCTGAGCAGTTCTGCATCTGCTGCTGTCATTTCATGCTAAACCTTGTTTCCCCTTGAACTAGTCTTCTAGGAAGGCTGAGGTGGGAGCTGTCATACATTTTTCCTATTGAAATCTGAGAGAAAGGAATATAAAGAAAGTAGAGAGAAAGCACAGCTGTAGTTGGTGGTGAAAGTATCAGTTTGTTGGGAGGTAGATAAGGGTTTTCATCTCTGCCCAATGAATGCTTATGCTGCTTGCCTTTAAAATAATAGATTGAAATAATAAAAAGCAGTGTTTTCAAGCTCTTTTCAGTGGTACTTTTAGAAGGTGTCTAACATTTTTGCCAGTGATCTTACCAAGAAAATCTTACTTTGTTAAATCCTGAATGTTTTCCAAGACTTTATTCTTTGAAAACTAATGTCCCCAGCTGCACCTGTCACCCAAACCCAGTGATTCAAATCATATAGTAAATATGTTGAATGTACACACAAATATGGCACCTGACAGAGGTTGTCTCCTCTCTTGTTTAAAGACATAGGCTCAACTATATATATGTGTTAGCAATATTGTTTTTTCTTATTCTGGAACATAGGAATAAAGCTCATTTTTGTGTTGGGGATTTGTTTGGCTTGAGATTATTAGGAGGTGGAGTTGAGATAATCAAGATTCTGCATTTAGTTGAGAATTATTTTTTTATGGTTTTTTTTTTTTTGTTTTGTACAACTAAGTTACTTAAAAGCATTATTTTATACAGGATTAATTAGCAATTGCTTGAAATTTCTTTGAAGTGTAAATTTCATGAATGTGTGTTTTTAGGAAAGATTTTTGTTAGAAATAATTCACTGTTTATTTAGTTTATTTAGTTTATTTATGTTAGTTTATTTATAAGAGAAATTTTTGCATTTATGTGTCACCATGGAATTACAAAGTTGTAGTGATTTAGTGCTTTATGATGTCGCTGAACTGACAAACAGTGTAAAATGACTTAACCTAAGAGGGATGTCCCACAGGGAAGTCCTTTCCATAAGTGAAGATCTAGTTCAGTGGTTTTAACCTTTGATAGAGGAGCCTTTGGTACTGCACAGGCTGTTTCTGAGAGTCCTGTGTCATTGATAAATAGCAAACCCACAGTGTTGTTAGTAGGTTTATATTTGTTCCTGGATACTGCCTCTAAAGAAAAACTTCAGAGGTCTCAGAGAGCTCAAAAATGAATTGAAGACCACGGGTCTAGTCTTCTCCCCTGCCCTCGCATCCTGAGATTATCCAAACCCCTGCATACTTTCATTAAGTTTTTTTAAAAGGGAAAAATGACAACGCAGACAAAATAGTCAGCAGAGGTCAATGTATGTGATAGCCATGTGAAGAAACAGAAGTATGAGGCCGTAGAAGTTGGACATAAACGTAAAAGTCAAACAGGAGAAAAATGAGGACAACTGTTAGAGAAATGGGGATGAGGTGCAAAAGATTGGTTGCAAAACTCCATTTCATTTCAATGGTTGAAATCAAGCTTTAAACTTACAAAGTGGAACAGGCAGGTGAGGAAGTGATATTAGATTAAAAGTTTGAAGTCAAATAAAAGGGTCCGGAGTTCTCGGTCTCATATGAATACGACCATTTTAGAAGTACTATCGGTTCAGAAACTGTGCTTTTGAATAATGATTGTACACATATTTTACAGTGTAGGCTGTAAAGACTGGATTGAATTATTACAGAATGTGCTAGTATTTAATGCTTTAACTGGTGTGTTGTGTGGAGACTTTTAAGAATAAATAAATACAATTTTACTGTAACATTTAAAATGTTAAAATATGTAAAGTAATCATCTCAATAGCTATTAACTTTAAAAATAGAAGCATCTGTAAGCTTTTGGGTTAAGGGCCTGCCAGCTGCATGGCTGCTCTATTGTCATGTACCACACTGTTATTCTTATAGAAAATTATGAGGTACTATGGTTACACCCCTTTCATGACGAACCAGTGCTTTACAATGTTTAACAAACAAAATGTCCAAGTTGAAGATCCATCCACTCTCATTTCTTAGGTTTTAGAAACTGGAGTTGTGGTTAACAGGGAATAATGGCAGCATACTGAATACAGTAGTATCTCTAAGGCCTTCCTCATTCAGAGCCTTAGTTTTAACATTCAAAAGTGGAAAAAATTTCCTTTTTATTTCACCAGTAAAAGATCAAGTTCCAGATTTTAGCCTATTATGTCAGTTGATTTTGATTTGTAAATGGAAAATATATAAAGTCTTTAATTATTTCAAAAGTCAATCCATATATCAGAGGGTTTTATTAAAGAACTTGTTTTACACTTATTCTGACTTATTGCTGAGACTGACAACTTAGTTTTGTTGTGTTTTATAAACTGTATTAAAGAGCTGATGTTAGATTAAGAGTATGAAATATGATGATATGTTAATTTGCTTTGCTTGCAAGTGTGGGAGGGAAATATGTCATAGTAAGGAAATCCTATTGTTTTGCAGTCTTTGAGTATGTAAATGTTTTATAATAATATGTTACGGTTCCATAATGTCTGTGTGTTTTACAAACTTATTAGACAGTACCAGTCTCAGACACTTACATACATTTACATCTGTGAGTAGGACATTCAGGACCAAGTACTATTTATAGGATTTATATGGCCACTACTGATCCAGAGTGAGTAAAGAAATGTTCAGAGTACCTCTGAACTGAATTCAGCAATATGGCATGAAAAGAAAAAAGGGAACTCTTCAACAGAAATAGTAATAAAAAGTTAGGTGGACAAGTCTCCTTGTGAAAAGGGCTCCGCAGTGAACAAAAGCAGAACCGGAGTGTTAGGCTGATTCTGAAATATAGCACCTTTAGCAGCATTGATTTTGCTGATAAGAAAACCCTGGCAGGCATCTCTGTGGCATTAATAAAAGACGTTCTTTGAGATGGCAGAGTGGATCAAAGCATTTTTAACTCTTGCATAGGATATTACTTTGTTCTAGACCCAAAGAAAATACTGTTGCCACTTGAGTCTATGCCATATATTGTATCATTCAGTTAATCTCCACTGCTGTCTCTTTGAAAGAATGACCCATCTTAATTAGATATTAAAATCTACTCATAACCAACTGAATTGTGGCTGAGGCATTTTTCTTAGCATTTACACATATAATCATGGGAAAGATGTTGAATAAGGAAAAGTGATTATTATGTAGATTTAGAAATAGAGGACATTTTCCTATGTGAAGGGTGTTTAATTGTTGTATAATGTAGAATCCAGTTATTTAAGAGACTGCTGCTTTTCCTATGGTGACTTACAAGAGTGAAAAACATTGTTGTGCTGGTCATTGCCTTCGAGAACTCCTTTTTTCCCCTACAGCTGTTCATCAGGGCCCATGCTTGAGCTTCAAATTATGCTGCAAGCCTATTCTTACTCAACAAACTTGATTTTGTTTTTTAAATTACTTTGATGTGTTCCACCAGGCAAAATTTCAAAATGAATACAGTGATTTAAAGCTGCATATATTAAGATTCTATTTTTTTAGATATCCGCTCAACAAAATTTTGAATTCCATACTTATGAGGAGATTAATTGTGGAATTTTTATATAACTGGTTTGTAGTAAACCATTTTGATGTTGATTTTCTGTTCTTTGCACCTGACTGATTTGCTATTGATTTCTGTCTTTCTGCTTGATACTGAACTATGTGTACAATTAGTTATGTTCCTGAAAGAAACCTCTATGAAGAGTGGTCAAAACAATGTAATTCTCTCTGGAGTTGATTTTAACATACAAATTCACTATCAAGATGTAATAAGATATTTATAATTTTATTGCCCTGCTTCCTAGTGAGCAGTGATGATTTACTTTTTTGTGTTATCAAGCAGACTGCAATATGCTTTGGTATTTCCCTTTCTTTTGGGCATTTCCCTTTTTAAAGTAAATATGCATTTTTATGCTCATATTTCAGGAAATAATGTTGCTTTTAGCTGTGAAATACTATTACAATACTGTAGCAGTTATTTAAAGCTTTTGCTTGATCTTTTACTTTCAATTAATTTAAATTGAAGGATTCTACTTCAGTTACTTGAGGAAGGTTCACATCCATCATTCACAGTGGTGTCTGTAGGTAGGTTTTTTAACACAGATTTTGTTTATATATGAAGTCTAATGAATCTGACTCTTCTGAACACAATTACTGTGAAAGGCTGTTTTAAAAAATAATTGTGTTTTGCTTAAAATGTGTATTTGAAAGGGTGTGGCAGTTTCCAGAAGTATGGTCTCATGAGTCCTTTAGTCCTTAGCTGTGTTGGATGTCATAAACTTTTACTTTTTTTTTGCAGAGTAGGTTCTTTCACTCCATTTTCTGGTAACAAATATATTCTTTCGCTGCACAGAATCTTACTACTACAAGCATGTAATTCAAGTAAATTTAAAAGGCTGAAGCTCAGATGGGACAGTTTGAGAGAGTTGGTGCTGTGGAGCAGTGCTTGGAATTTCAAACAGCATTTTTTCTGTGCTGGTCCAAAAAGACCGACTGTCTCCAAGGTTGGGCTCTCCTGCATTTGTTCCTGACTGTTGGGAAAACAAAGGCAAAATGTCTGTCTGATAAAAGATCTAAGTGTAGGGCATGCATTTGGTAATGGTTTTGTAAATATTCTCCACAAAGTCTGGCATTTTTTTTTATGCCAGTTTTAAACAAGGTGCTTGAAGTGTTTGGGAAAAAAAAAAAAAAGCACGTGTTTGTCAGTTTCAAGTGAGTGAAAAAAAGGATTTTAAAAAGTAAAAGTAGCATTAGATCATTGTGGTAACTTAGGCTCACATTTAAAAGACTACATACATTTTCCTGAGATATGTTCATTTTAAATACAGCACAGTATGTCTTTGCTGGTATTTTTAGACTGGGACAGTGAGTAACTTCCTCTTGTCTGACCTTGAAAAGAGTGACTGTCATGGCTACCAGTTTTATGCTTTAATAAAAATGAGAAGAAAGTATTTTATACAGGGGACAACTGTTTCTTTTCTAGTTTGTTTAAAGAGAACATCACATGATGTAGTACTAATGAGTGTGCCAAATGCTATTGGAAAGATGTACCTTAGCAAGGTGCTTAAATGTGTGTTTTTGCTATCTGTGTCTTGAAAGTTCATTGAATGTTTCTTGAAAATCGGGCTTATGTTATTGCAGGTTTCTGTCCAGATCTTCTGTTGTAGTGGATGTCTGCCTTATTTCTTTGCACTGTGCATCACTGCGGGAGAAAAATTTCCTAAGACTTAATTTTTTGTTGTAAAGACAGCTAAAAACTAGTAATTGGTACCTGGTCCAATTTCTTCTTTTCTAAACCCTTGCATCACACACGCTGTTCAGTGTGATCTGGACAGACCTCTGGCATACCATGCATCTTGGTTACATATTACATTTCACCAGAAGATGCAAACAACTGAATGTGATTTTTTTATTCTTTTGATTAGTAGAGAAGTGTATATTCCTGGGTAGCTGGTTGGTAAATTCTTCCAGTCTTACATATGCAATTATACTTCTTGAATGGCTGACTCTAATATACATATATGCATACTTGGCACAACATTAAATAGCTAAAGTACGCTTGTGATAAAGCTGAAGCAAAATATTACAATTTTTTGGTTTTGCAGACATTGTCTTGGGGTTTAGGGGCTTTAACAGCATAGGAGATGATGAGAGGCTTTGTCTTGACAGACTGGTCTGCAACAATGTTGAAAATCTGATTCTGCTAGTTATTTTACAGCCAACAGAACTCCATGGCAATACTTCTGTAAACTGCTTCTGAACTACTTCTGTGAGTTAGTGATAATGAAGGAAGCAAACCATTAATTTTTTAAAAGAGTATCTGTACACTATTTCCTAGCTACCCAGTCATTCTGTAACAGTGTGGGAAATAAAAAATTGCCCAGGTCCTTTCTTCTGATGCATTGATCACTATGTAAGTCTGTGTAAAAAAAATTGAAAGTTTCATTGTTGTAGGAGTATCTTTTGTTGGCACTTAGGTTGACATCTCTCCAGTGCTATTCTTTTAAATGAACCCTTAAAGATGCGTTGGTGGTCTTTCTTCTGGCTGATGCAGGAATGAATTTTTCTGGCTGTTTGGATAACTCTATCCATCACTGAATTTGCAGTGTACATTTAATGTCTCAAATTCAACTGGAAACAGACCAACACCACCAATGCAATGCTGTGCCTGAGCTATTTTAGTCTGTTTCTTGAGGTACTTAGCTTAGGCATTTACTTGGCACTGCACTGCTCAGTATAGACATACCTTTGAAGCAACTATTCTCTAACTGAATGTGAGCATCTGAAAAGAATACTTAGAGCTGTAGGTAGAAACCAAAAGAGTTTGCTTTGCTCTTAATGTTTTTATTAAATATATTAAATTCGGTCCATAGGGTAAAGGTAAACCTCTTAACTAATCCAAAGAAAAGTCAAAGTTGATAAAAGGGAACATACTTAGTTTGTCTTTCCTGAGAGAAGGGAATTGATGTGTCTGAGGCAAACCACTCCACAGTGTAGGCCACAGGTTCTTTTCTTTGTAATCTCTGGTATATGGCTGAGAGAACAAAATTAGACCACTAACTCTGAGTATTTTTAATATTGTAAGATAAAAGAATCCTAATGAAATTGAGTTAGGTAAAGGAAATTGCAGAATTCCATGATGGTAAAAGAGATAAAAAAGGTCAAATATAAAACCCTCTAAACTTATATTTTCCTTAGAAACAAAAAATAGAAAAAAATCAACCCCAGATTCCTATGCAGCACTGAAATAATATTTTTAAACCAAAAATATGACAGAGCACTGGTTGCTCTGTTTTAGATGGTCAGTTCTTTTTTTCAACAGCAAAACTTTTTGGATTGTTCCTGTTTACAGTTAGAGTAAGACAAGGAGAAGTGAGGGGTTCTTTAGCCAGATTTCCTGGACAAAATGTAACATGGAGCTATGTGGGACTTGTTTTCTGTGGGTGCAGTTCCACAAAGGGGTCTGTTGTAATTTTAGCTATCATTTTGCTTTCTTTTCAGTCATTTTGGTCTATTATGCATCTTTAATGTAGTTTATATAAAATAATGCTAGAAATAGGAGTCCTACTGATATTTTTATTCAGGTGTTATCTTTTCATGGGCTTTCAGCTCTGTCTCCAGTCTTGTAGTATTTTATATAAATATACATAATTGGAAGTTGCCCTTTTGAATGCAACTGCAAGCTATGGAGTTATGTTCTAAGTGTGGTGATCCTTGCTTGACCTAAGTTTCATGTTCAAAGAACCTAATTCATGGTTGTTGTTGTATTAACATAAATTTATTCTGAGAGTATAAGATTAGGAAGTCCAATCATTAGAGATCTGTGACCAGAAAGCAATAAAAGTTTGCGTTTGGAAGAAAACTTTAAAAACGAAATGTGGCAAGACATAGGATCACCAGACCCCTCCTAATAAGCATAGAATCATAGAATGGTTTGGGTTGGAAGGTCATCACCTTAAAAGTCATCTAGTTTCAACCCCCTGTCATGGGCAGGGAGGCCACCCATATATTGTTTAGTTAGTTTGTTAAAGGGAGGAAATATATAAACATGGACTATGCTTTTAGTCCCTGTGTCTTTTTTCCTGATACCAATTCATTGTATTTTCCAATAAATTGAACAGTTCTATGGTATGAAATAAATGACTTTGAAAATAGGTTTGTGAGTCCTCACAGTTAGTACAGCCAGTGTTGTGAGCAATGCTAAATGACTTATTAAAACTGATGTTTATAATAGCTCAGCTTTTGTGACTTGCTCTGTGAGTATGCTCTTTCTGTGAACACTGAAAGGATATGAAACTCCAGGTGGTTGGCTGTAATTTTATACTTGGTGAAGAATGGTTCTCTTTTAGAGTAATTTAAAAGTAAAAATGTTCCCCGTCCGATTTTTCTTTTTTTTCTTCAGAAATTGAATTCACAGTAGTGAACATATGACCTTATTTGGTTTTAACTCATTGTAGAGTAATAGATAGTCAAATGGCAGTTGTGAAAATATGACACAGGGTTTGGATCTGTCAGGAGGGGAGGGAAATGAAGTAAATCCAAAGGACGCATCTGCCACTCCCTTGTACTCTTCTCTAAAAATTTGCTTATGAGTTCCAAGGTACAGCTGGTCTTACAATATAATGAAGTAGTGACTTTTCCTTGCCTGAGCGTGTGACAGAAGGGTAGTTTGTGATACTGTGAATTCACTAGTTTATTTACCCAAACATACTCTACTGGCGTGTGTGTTATTAGCATTATCCCATTGCAATTGTCTTTATTTCTGTGCATTTTTGATCATTCCTATATTAAAATTTCCATTTTCTGTTTCTACTTTATTCTTTTGGGGAGTGTGTGCGCCATGTGTAGTTTTTAAAAAGAATTATATGCAATTACAAGTATAAAAGATCTTACTTACAAAGGAAATCAGTTTGATTATCAGCAATATTTCTAAAGCAAGTTTGTAAAATCTGTTGTGTTGAAAACGTTCCTTTGTCAATTCTTAATAATTTTTCTTAATTGGTATCCTAATTAGCTCCCTGAGACCCAATAATAATGAGCACTCACCCTAAACTGTAGGGATTCTGCAAATGGAAACTTTTTGAGGTAGTCTGTTCTTCAGAGCTTTTCTTTCAAGGACACTTGCAAGTATAATAGATGTAGTGCTTTATGGTGCTTTTTGTGGTGGCCCTTTCCAATCTGTCCTGCTATGGTGATTGGAAAAGAGGTGTTCTAAACCCAGCCTTGGTAGGCTAAATCAACATGGAGTTTGACACTTAAAGAAATAATCAGTCCTGTGGGGTTTGTATGTACTTTAATTTAATGTAGAAGTTACCTGAGATTATTTCAAAGTGTATATACATGTATGTGTCCTTCCTCAGTTTCTCTCATAGAGGCTGGACTGAACATCTGCCTTCAGCAGAGGCAGCTGTACTTTGGGAGATTGCAACAAGATTGGGGCATTTCTGAAGGAGATTCTTAGTTTTAGATGAAGTCCCAGAGCTCTCTTCACCTGTGACATCTGCTTTAGCAAACTGTCACTCATATTAAGTAAATATATATTTTCTGTTACGATACAGCTGCTATATTTGTTTTACTACTGATAGTAGTCACTAGATGCTTTTGTGCCGTGTTTCTAGTGAAAACAGGTTGCTGGCAGCTGAATTGATTTTAAGTAGTTATTTGAACTTTACTTTAAAAAACTCCCAATCTGCCTATGAGTACGGAAGGGAAGTGAGGGGTTGTTTTTCTAGGGTGTATGTTCTGCCTGTTTTCTAAAATTTCCAGTTAGTGTGATGAGCTTCATACAAGAAAACTTAAATGTATGTGAAGGAAAATCAGCACTTACAATAGGTGAATGTTTTATTGAGGATATTATCGACATATCTGGAGACACTTTGGAACTTCGCAGATGATAACTATGGATTGAAATGCTGTTGCAGTTACAGAATATCATCTGTACTAACAGGTTTTAAAAACAACATCATCTGTTTGCAATACCAAAAGTAATCTTTGTCTATAGTTTAATTTTATACAAAGTTTGAAGAAACCAGCTAGGGTACAAGTGACTTTTGTAAAAATGGTGCGTTTAGCTATTGGAAAGGTCTTTGAATAGTTATCAATTGACTTTCAGGTTTTAGTATTTTAATTAAAAGATGCATGTAAGTAATGATTACTGTAAATCTAACTGGATTTCTATTTCCCAAAAGCAGTGGTGTGTGTCTTCTAAGTGCAAGTCCCTTTCTCTCATATGTGTGATACATATGTCTATATAAAGAAGGGGAACTGAATATGAAAATTGGTTGACTAGACTATCTCTCCCATTTCAAATTTTGCCTGATTGACAGAATTTTGGTTGGATCTGTTTCTTTTCAGCAGCAGCTGCTCAGTACTCTTTTTGTGTATTTACAGGCTTCTAGGAGCCTCTTAAGCTTTGTGCACTGCTGCAGGGAGCTGCAACACGATACAGGTTTTCACCATCAATGTCAACTCTCTAAAATGTGATTTTTACGATTTTGCTGTTTCCTGATCCTTGCAAAAAAACCTGTCACCTGCTGGCCTTCCTTCTACTCTCCTCCCTCCTCCACTTTAATTTTTCTTAATGCCTCTGTACATGACTTACCCATCTGTTGTGAATTCTGCAATTAATTCTTAATTAAGTGGGATGAAATACTGTGTCTTCAAAGAACACTGGAGCAGATTTCCATCTACAAAAATTGGAGGGAAGAGGAATTTGTAGGCATTGACAAAGGCTGTTCTACTGGAGTTCAACATTCAAGTCTTTTTCTTAGCAAATGCCACATCAGAGTTTTGGGTGAAGTTTTGAGTTTGCTGCCTCTTATTAGTAACAAATGATTAACCTGTCTTTGCCTCTGAGTTATATTTCACTCCTGCTGGCAAAACCTTCAGCCTCTAAACCTCTGATTGAACTGTGTCTTGTCATTCCTAAAATAACACTCATTCATCTTTGGCCTCTTATGTTATGAAAGGAACTTGACCTCCTTTTTCCTTAAGAGTATCTTTATGGGACGTATATAGGAGCAACTGGAAATGTATCCTAGGTGTATTGTGAAGGGTTGGGAATACAGCCAGTGGTCAGAACCAGCTTTGTGGTATTGCTTATTATTTCTGTATGTGTTTTTTTCAGTAGTGTTCTCCACTGGGGTATTTCTCACACAGTTTGAAGCTTTCTTGGCTCTTACACCAACAGCCTGGTGAGCAAAAAGAAGTTGTCTGTTATCCAAAAAAGTACTGATCCTCCAGAACAGCAAGAATAGCAGCCTAAGCACCATCAGATTAAAGAAGCTTTTGCATCTCTGACTATTCTGGTTAGACAGTTTCAATATTAAGTTCCAGAAATTATAGAGGCTAAAATTCTTAGTCTAATTTTACTTTGCTGTTGTACAGTAAATTCACTGGTGATTTGTACTCAAATAGTAAGGGCAGTAAAGCTTCTGTATGATCTATGAAGAAAGAATGGCTAAACACATTGCATAGTTTTTAATCAGGGAACTTGATAGTCATCAAAGAAATCTGACATGACTGTTGGACCTACCTTAGACTTATACCACAAATTAAAAAAGGCAGAAATAAAAAGGAGATTGCTCATTTTTCACTAGAGCTATTGTACTTCTGATGGCATTTCTGGATGTTTGCTGTGGTTTTATATGTTTGTAAGCAGTAGATTTTAGGAGTGACATAAAAAACAAGCCACTCGCTGGAATTTTGGGATATAAAGAGGTGGATTTGGAGAGGGGTGATGATGGATTTGGTTGTTGTTTTTTTAATGTCTTTGGATAGAATAACCACTCATCTTCTGACTTTAAGGATTAAGGTGGTAATCAGTTGTGCTCTTGTTTCACTGTGACCCTTTCAGTTGGCACAGAACATAATTTTGGGTAAGATCTTACCAGAAGCCAAATAATATGAAACTGCTTGTCTTGGGAATGCTTTCAAGTGATAGTTTTAGAAAACTAGTTGATAGGAAGATCATATTGAAATCTAGGGTTATCAGAGTCCTCCTTATCATTGTGGCTTCAGACCTGTAAGATGTCAAAGTGGCTTTGTTTTTTTAGCTTAAACAAAACAGAAGAAGTGTCAAGTCAACAAAAAAGTTAATCACAAATACATTGTTAGAAGAGAAAACCTTGCTGCTAAACTCAGGTAGAATTGCATTCCTAAATGAGAAAGAAATAATTTTCAACAAAAATGCCTTCTACACCTTTCATTATAGGCTGATGCTTTATTCCAAGCAGCCAAACTGAGTGAGTTTCCAGATGTTTTTTTTTCTTTTTGATAATCTCTTGTTTCCTTTTGTGAGTGGTAAAGAATTCTGAGCATGTCTAACCAAGCATCTGGTGGTGACGGTGACTTTTAATAAGAACTGGTTCAGTTTTACTTACTGAGAAAGAAACCTTTTCCCAATAGGTCACAGACAATCCCAACTGTAAGATGCATCAAACACTCAGCAACTTGTCTTGTACTTGGAATGCTTATTCCATAGGGATGTAATATATCTCTACTCAAGTTTAATCTACTGTATTTGCTCGTGGAATATAGCTAAAATCTGCTGTGAAGAGAACAGTATTCAGCAGTGGTTGCTTGCACGGTCAATTCCATCTACCTATTTCCAACTCTGAGTCTCAGCGCAACCCCTTTGAACACAGCTTTGAACAGGGCAATGTGATTTTAAGCAATACATTCACGAATATTCCTTTGCCCTGGAAACTTGTCAAGTTGATGATTTTTTGATATTTTAGTGGGGAAAACATTGTGGGAAATCTTGTGATACAGCATTAATCATCTTATGAAGACTAAGATATATCACTGCTCTGAGCATCAGAGCATTAATTCTTGCTTCCGTGGCTTTTGTATGTAAAATATTGATTATTCAGATGAAGAGATGCAAACCAGTGTAATATTTTTCCATGAATAAAGAGGGAGATAACATGTCCGTATATCATGAGATGGAGTCAGCTTCTGAAATTAATTTTCAACACGAGGTATTACTGTTCTATCTGTCAATTCCCTGTGAAGAGAGGACAACAAATCATCTTTAAAGATTTTGTTACAAGTAATTCCTTTTCAAGTATAACTTTTGTGTGGACCAGATTAAGTAAAAATATCACATTTCCAAAAGATAAAAGTCTTCCATTTCGACGAAGATAGAGGTCATGTTTCTGGGTTCTGCTTGTTAAGGAAATTCAAGCAGGAGATTATGTCCACAGCCAGGCCATTAGTTGTGGCTTTCTCTTCATATAGGGTCACACTTAGACTGCTACATGAACCAAAGTTTTGATTTGCCTTAGGAGTTTTGTTCTTTTTATTCTAAAAAGAAACTGCCTCCTTTCAAGTGGATGTTTGTAGGATTTCTTATTGTTTGCTCAGCCTATTGCAGTTATTGAAGTCTCTTGTGCAGCCCAACCAGAGCAATCTGGGGAGCGGGGAGAAAAAGGCTTTGAATACTGTCACTTTCCATCACTTCTAGACCAGTAAAATTAAAAACATCTCTAGTGCAATATAATAATATAGGAAAAGTACTTAATTTTGCTTTTAGGGGCATTTAGCATTAAATCAGGCTTTTATTTTAATGTTATAGATTATTATACTTTCTCTAAGTATTTCGAAATGGCCCATTGTGCTAAAAGAAAAGATTGTAGGGTATTCGCAGGAATTTTTGTGTCTGTTAAAAAACTAATGACAGTGTAATTTTGATAGTGTTTGAGAAATGTGTCTCAGATTGTGACCTGTGATACTTTGAAAGAAAATTTCATTAAATATTAACTGATGTTGCAGAGGTATTTTAGAACTTGAAAAAGGTTTTTTATGTTGTGCTTTTATTTGGTTTTCCAATACACTTCCTAGAATTGGCGTTATATGTGTTGTAAGCCATAGAAATGATTTGGAAGTAGATAATAGTATCTATAGCTGTTAAATTCTTTCACAGCCATTAAAGCACCCTCACAATGGGCAATCCCATTTTGCTGTTCTCACCTACATAAAAAAAGCACAGCTTGGAAAAAAAATTTGAGTAAATAGTAAATGTAGCTCACTGAGTAAAAACAATCTGAAGTTACTGTACATGGTTTCCTTAACTTGCAAGTGGAAAGAGGAAAAGAGACTTTAGAGCCAGCATTTGGGAGAAGTGGGTCTCTGAACCATTTGGAGTATGTGAGTGAGAATTGGGATTGCTCTGTTGGCCCTGATGTCTCTTGCGCAGTAAGACAGATAGTGCTGCAGCAGTTACTGTGTTGTTTCTCATAAGGTAAGGTCCAAAGGTAGGATCTGAATTTTTTAAAATTTTCTGGCCTACCCATCTTTTTGCTTCTAGCTGTATGTATGGCCCAATTTTTGTTGTGTTGTGTCGTCAGTGGTGTGTATTAAGAGCTCTACCAGTGATCTGATATATAAGTTTAGGCAAGTTCTTTTACCTTTGTCTACCTTCTTATCACTCACGTTTTTACTAGCGTTGGCCAGTATGGCTTTGAACTTTAAGTGGCTTGCAACAATTGTGCTTTGGCTATAAAGAATTCTCAGTTATATTAGATTATATTAGATTTCAGGGTTATCAGGATCCCTAGAAACATAAAGCAATGAACTTCTAAGGGCTTCCAGTATTTTTGGTCCTGAGACCTGTCATATGCACAGCAGCTGACAGTGGTGAAAGCTTCAGGGACCATTCCTGCCAGTGAAACAATTTGTGTCCCTTCTTCTCCATTTGCAGCTGAGATTTTGTTTGGTTTTTTTTTTTTGTATGCAAATATTTTGGTACATGATTTAAAAGGTTTGAAATAGTTGGTCATTTTCGGCCCAGACATGGAACAGTTTTTCAGTGACTTTTCTGTTCATAGAATGCTCTCATCATCATGAGGCTGAACTGCTTTTCTGGTGCTCCAGATAAACAGCAGAGTCACAAATCGTGAATGTACATGCTCAGTTGTTAGAGCATCAGATACCTGATTATGACACTTGCTCACCTGAAGGCTACTTGAGACTTTTCTACAAGGGAAAACATTAATGTTATAATAGGTGAAAAATGAGTAAATGTTGGTGTATTAAAATTAAGGTTCATTCCAGTTATATGGGTGGCAGGGATAAGGGAGCATGTTACTGTGACATAGAGAGTTGTGACCTGCAAAATTGTATACAAAGTAAAGGACTTGATGCCTTTGACTGACTAATTTATACCATTATAATAACACACTCAAACCAGAACATTTTGTGTGTATGTTTTCTTTATTAAAATGGGAAACAGTTGGCACAGATCCTTAAATTTCTGATGCTGTTGTCAGAACTGTTGATGAAAAGAGGATGGGTCTCCTGCATCTTTCCCACCTTTTCTTCTTTCCGAGAATCATAAGGATGAGTATTTTTAGTAGTCACAACATCTTTACTATCAGTCATTTGTATCCTATAGAATAATGTTAGTGCTTGCTACCATCTGTAACTGCTTAGCACATTCTTCTCTTGTCTTCATTTTTAGCTGTACATCCTTGACTCCTGGGCCCAGCTGTGATCGGTTTAAGCTACATATCCCTTATGCTGGAGAAACACTCAAATGTAAGTTTAAAATTACAGCTATTGCATCTTGGCCTTTCTTTCAGTGTTTTATATCTCATTAAGTTTTCCAGTGTGTCTAACTTCATGAGTTTTGAGATGCCTGTGTTGTTTTCTCTTAAAGCTTCAGCTCCAGGAACACACATCTGTGAAGAATATCTAATATTTAAGTTTACAATCTTCCATGATACTACAGTTTTGAAAAAAAATTACTTGTAAAAGCCAAAAGTCACAACCCACCCCCTAGTATTTCTAATAAAATGTTATAACTAAGACAATCTCATGACTGTGTTTAGACTCGCTTATAATTTGTATATGCTTTGTGTTGTTTCTGTCTGTCTCTTCTAGGAATATTTCTTTATTAAGCTCCAATAAAAGATGTCATTCTTTTATTTTATTAGGGGACTTTAAACAGTAACTGGTATAATTGACCAGATTAGAGAAATGTGAATATGATTTTTCTGATTTAGTGGTATTGTTAAATCCTCCTTATGCTTACAGAATCTGTAGATACCTAGCATACTTGCTCACTCTGTGTGTCTTTTGTCTTAGTTTGTGCTTTGTTCCAAAGGATTAGAATAAAATTTTAGTTTTGTATATTTTTAGAATGTAAAGTTTTGTAAACACTTGAGCTGCTGAAAAATGGTTGTGTTGTTTTTCGTCTCTAACAACTGAAATATGAGAGAGCATGAAGAATTTCAGGTGAAGTAAAATTCAAAGCTTAGATTTAGGGCAGCTCTGGTAACGCCACACCTGGAGTGCTGTGTCCAGTTCTGGTCTGTCTGTTACCAGACACATTGGAATGAGTACAGCAAAAGACCACAAAGATGACTGAGCAACTGGAGCATCTCTTGTAGGAGGGGAGGCCAAGATAGATGGCGTTTCTCAAGAAGAAAAGGCTCAGGGCAAGTGTTACTAATGTGTATGAGTACCTGATGGGGGAAGAAGCAGCCTGGCTCTTCTCAGTGGTGGTCGCTAAAGGCAAACGGTCACAAATTGAAACACAGAAAATTCCATTGAAGTGCAAAAAAGAACCATTTTTCAAGGATGGTCAGGGTGGAGCAGGTTGTGCTCAGAGCTTGTGTAAGTTGTGTATCTCCATCCTTTGAGATACTCAAAACCCTGATGGACATGACCCTCAGCAGTCCCCTTTGTTTACCCTGCTCTGAGCTGAAGGATTGGACTAGGCAGTCTCCAGGGGTCTGTCCAGCCTTAGCTGTCCTGTGAGTCTGTGAAGTTACGCTACCTGGAGAAGCAGGTACTTGCTGTGAACAGAAATGGTAGACATTTAAAACACTGCTTTTGTAGTATCCATTTGGACTACATCATACATGTGCTGTAGCACTCCAAGACATTTTAAATATTGAGAATGTAGTCACATTTCTTCTGCAGTAATTCTTTTTGGTAATTATGTCATGCATGAAAGCTCTTATCCTTTATGAACAGAAATCAACACAAATAAACTTCTTATGTACTGGAAGTTCTTTAAACCTTCCAGTCAACGCCTGTAAGGGAAGTTATCTTTCCCAGAAGTTGATCTGGAAGTTTCCTCTTGTGTTCAAGAGAGGAGCCAGGCTCATGTATCAGCCTACTATGACTATTTTGCCTGTTCTAAATATATGAAATCATGGCTGAGAAGAACTAATTGTTCTTTCTCACAAAATAAAAATGGGCTATTAAGTCCTAGATAGCAATTATTTAAAGAAAAAAAAAAGTTACTGCATTTATTCAGAATTTTTAGTAAGTAAAGGCTGTACTATACAAAGCCGACCATCCAATGAAGTAGAACCTTTATTTAAAATCGTTGTACTGTGTAGCAGGCTCAGCCTGTTGAGTCTTGAGGTAGTAAATTCCACTTGAGTCTTGTTTGATGACTATGATCAAGATGCAGTTAAAAGAAGCTTCATTGGATGGCATGCTTCAGAGAATGGTGTCATATTTTCTGTGTATCTGTCTTATCACCATATAGGGCCTATTTGTACATTTTGAGAGCATTAAGGCTTTCCTTATTTCGTGTAGAGTCTAGAAGTGTTTCTGATTCATAAACCAAAAGTAATAAGATTAAAATGCCCATATGCAAGTGCTTAGGCATGCAGATTATAATAATATGCTAAATGAAATACCTAGACATATGATTATGCATTAAATTTCAGTATTGAGAAATTTGCTTTTTGTTTTTTTCCCCTCAGTTCTTACATATTTAGCATCACATAAGTAATTAAGGAAAAAAAAATGTAGTGCTAGTGCTCTCTCCACCTTCATAAAACCCAAACTCCCATTTTAACTGTTATATATTTTAACAAGACCAACTGAGAGTAGTGTAAACAAGTGTATCTTTTTCAGAAGTATCTAATAATAGCAGTGAATTCAAGTAATAATAATCCTCCGCGTTTCAGTGTTAAATGTTTGAAAATGCTGTGAATCATTCAGTCTCACAGCATGTGGAATAAATAGTGATGTGAGCAGATTCAAGAAAGCTTTAATAATTTTGTGTTTAGATCTGTAATGATGGCAGGGGAAGACAGCCGTAGTGTGCGGCCAGAGATTTTGAGATACTTTGTTGTTGGCTGTTGCTAGATATGTTATCTTTCAAGGGCAGAATATTTCTGCAAAGGAAAGTTGTGAAATCTGCCAGAATAAAAAGATTGGCTGAAAAAGTTCAAGATCTTGGGCTTCAGTATGTGGTACCAAACACAGCCTGAAGTGTGTAGTTCCTTTGTGGTTTGTGTTACATCCTCTTTGCAACAGATTAGGTCTTTGCATATCATCAATCATAACCGCTGCCACTGCACAAACACCCCAGTATGTATCCTAGGGTGTTGAAAACTGTTGGTTTGCAGCTTTCGGGAAGTGTAACTGCATAGTTACAGTCCTGTTTTTCGAAAGACCAGAAAATTCACCATTTTTTTAAAAGGAGAAAGTGTATCTGCAGGCAAGGCAGTGGCTGCCTACCTGTTGAGTAGAATAATTGTTTCATTAACTTCGATAACATCAATCATCTTGTGAGTTAAGAATGGCTTGTTGGCTCTTTAGTGGGTTTTTGTAGATGTCACATTCACCTTACTCTTGCATGTGTTCAGAGCTGCTGGAACGTTGCACTGAACAGTCACTCAGCTCCAGCCAGGGACCTTGAAGATACCCACGATTTTATACTGGGGAAAATATTATGCCACTGTTCAAGATAAATTAGTTTGTAGTGCCAATTCTCTTCTATCACACTTCAGAAATTTTTAAGTGAAGCTTTCAGATTGTCACTTCTACTTTTCTTCTCTAAAGGAATATTTTTTTTTTATTATTTTTTTTAATTTTCATGATAAGAATGGTTAGAAAACTTGAGCCTATTCTTGTCAACTGCCAAGAAAAATCTGAGACAGCCATACTGTTTTTATTAGTTCATCCTGTACTCAATGTTGTTGCATTAGAGTCAGTGCTTTTCTCTATATTTGAGTTTTTCAAAGCTCTTAATTTGAGTTTTAATTTCCAGAAGTCTGTCTGGAATACCCTGTAAGAGGTTGAATCTGTATTCCTAGGACAAAATTGATTTTGTGTGGTATGCAGAGTTATCCTGTATTGCTAACTGAACAACAGTATCTCCTTAGTAAAGTTCAGTATTTTTTCTGGAGAAGTATCTCTGTATTTTGAGGTGAAGTGTTCTGTAGCTCTTCAAATATTTTGGTCTTTGTTGCTAAAACGTCAAGGCAGATGCTGGTAGAAATTGTCAGGATAAGCACAGTTACAGCTCCACTAGTATTTGTTGAATAGTATTAATAATTAAAATACATAATTTAAAATCAGATTAAAATTTTGTTCTAACAAACCCTGGAATATCTTGGTTTTGGTTTCCCTTTTTCACTCTAAGCTTTTATTGCCTCTTGCTAGAAGAGTCTGGCCTTTTTTTTTTTTTTTGCCTATGTTCTTCACATTTTCTTTTTCAGGCACTGATGCCTCCTTCCCTCTCTGACCTTGAGTGCTGTCATCTGGAATTTCACAGTGATTAAACAATGTATTGCCCTTGTGATGCTACTGTTCTCTGTGGCCTCTTGAACTCTACTATTTTCATCTTCTGTCTGATTTTCACTGTTTTTATGTGAACGGATTATAGGTCTGGGTTCTGCTCCCACCTCTTTGTTTTCCTTGATCCCAAAGAGCACTTCTTTTGTCTCATTTGAAGATTAGTTTTTCTTTTTTTTTACTTCTGATTTCTGTTTGTTAGTTTCTTACTAATTTTAGTTATGGGCCTTAGAGGAGGAAATCAGTTTTGCTGCCTAACTGGACTAAGAATATTGCCTGTAATATATGGTACATAACTTCATCTACTTTTATTCCTGAGGTAGAACTCTTTCAATAAGTTTATCCAGTCTTCCTGTGGCTTTCTATTTTAGGGAAGCAGTTAAAAAGAAAAAATACGATAAAAATAAAGAAGAGCCTGACCTGCTTGTAGCCCTTTTAAATGCTGCTTTGCAAATTTATTTAGTAAACACTTGTTTATTGTGCCAATAAACAATTGTAAAAATGGTTTTGCAAGTTATTGTAAGATTTAAGATTCTTATAACCATGTTGCTGCAATTGTCAGTGTTTGGGGCATCATTAGGTTATTTTACGCAGGTTGTGGTTTAGTTGAGGATCTTACCACAAGGTTTTTTTGGTTGCTGTAATTCAGATTATACTTAGGTGATATCCTTACCTGTATGGTAAGTGTCTTTCTACTGGGTCATGCAATGTGCCCAAGATTTTTCCAGGCAATACGTTTTCTAAAGTTCATCTGAGTTTTGCTTTGTGTGGCAGGAAGAGTAAACCTTTTTCATTCAGTAACCCGTTCATTATCCAATTAATGTACCTGATGGGAATGTCAAAAGAGAGTCTAATATTTTTATTATATTTATTTCTTCTTTGAATACAAAGTTTACAACATTATTTTCCCCTTTTAAATAATCACTTCTCTCCTGCTTGTGTTTTTTGTGGGGTTTTTACACTTTTCCTTATGTGCTGGATTTCTCTTGAGCGAGTAAATGGCAGAAGTTTTTGCGGGTCTAAGTCTTAAATTGTGTATTTCTGCATCAAGAGAAGTGATCTTAGAAGTATCTATGTACAAGTGTGGACTTACAGAGGCTTAAAATATTTTATATTAGGCTTCCACATTGATATTAATGTAGTGCCTTCCTACTTTGGTCTTTCCTCCTCTTTTCTCCTTTTTGGGCTGCATGTCCTGGTGATGGTCTGTGGTCCCTTTGATTGAATGTATTTATCCTTGGTCTTCACCTTTCCTTTTCTCACCTATCCTGTGTCTCTGTTTTAACTTCTCCAGTGTTGCCTGGCTTTAATTTTTACCAATATCTTGTCCCTTCTTGTATTATCTGTTCTCATCTTCGTCCTCTTCAGTTCTAGTACTAATGTTTCAGAGAAAGCAGTTGCTCAGCTACAGAAGCGCAAGTAACTGAGATTGTCCTGATGCCTTCGTGCTCCACTTGGAAGCCAACTCATTTATTTTTATTCTGCTTTTGCAGATTTGCCCACTTTGCAAAAGAACGTAATTTATCTTTCTGTACAGTCTTACAAGCTCTTTTTTTTAACTCCTACAACAGCAGTTGTTAGTTGAAGTTAAAGAAAAAACCCACCCGCGCCTGCAACCCTTTGTCCAAGACCAAATGAACCTATAGTCCTGTATATTCTTTTCTTTATTGGAAAACTGGGACTTGATTCACTAGCCCAATAAGTGTCTAACTGAGGTTCCTAGAGTACCTTGCGTGTCTTTTCAGCTGCTGACCCAACAGGCACTCATCTCCCTGAAAAAGCATGTCATGGCTGCCATGAATGTGCCCTGAGGCATCTCAAATAACACTAAACAACTTGGTTAATCAGCTGAACCAACTTTATGGAGACTGGGTCTTTCGCAGCTTTGCATGTAGTGGAGTAGCTAGGATTTCTTCTGCAGTGTCACAGAGGTACAGAGAAGGTGTGTGGTTTCTTTTCTTTGTACAATCAAATACCTTTCTTTCAAATTGTCCCTCTATTATGCAGTGGTTTTGAGTCTTTAATGCTGACTTTTCTGTCTTTTGTTTTCTGTTACCTTCATTTGCATATGAAGTCAGAAATTAAGTTCCAAAACATCCTTTACTTGAGAGAATAGCCTGGCAGCAGCAGTACCACACCAAAATAGAATTACTCTTGTATCTTCCTTCGGTGTAGTAGTAGTGTATTTAACAAGTTGTAGTGCCAGTCCAGGAACTAATCCTTCTTGCCAACCAATTAGTAAGAGGCTCTACAGGTAGTATATTACTGTGTTGGGCTTAAAGCCTGTAGAGCAAAAATTTTCAGGGTGGAACACAGTGGCAAGTTGGCAGGTCTGCGTTTAGTTCATTTAAATCCTTTCATACTGCTGCCCGCACTGACTTAGCATTTTGGCTGCAGGTTGTAATGCGTAACTGATTATTTTTGTATCTGTAATCTTTTTTGTATCTTTTGCTTTTTAATATCCAACAAGAGCATTGTCTGTATTTTCCCCAAACTGATTATGAACGTAGATTTGGTCTCTTGCTTCAGCAGTTTTCCATATTATCTGTGAATGCATTTCATGATCAAGTTGCATTTGGTTTTCTTAAAAGCTAAATGGGTTGATCTCCTTCATAAGAAATGCCATCCAAATTGTCCCTATTCCAGGTTGCAGTGGCCACACATGTTTATTCTACATACTTGGTGCTGACTTAGGAATTCTTGGCATCAGAAGAAACTGAAGAACATAGATATCCTTTCAGAAGTAGAATTTAGGAAGTTAACTGGTATGCTGCTTCCTAATTTTGACACCTTTAGTTAAATGGGGATGTTAATGCTGGGGCACTCGTAGCATAACATCTTTCTGTACTACCAAACTTACAGTGTGGTTAAAAAAGGAAAGAAAAAGACCCCCCAAATGAAGTTATCAGGTGGGGAAGACTGTGTACAGGGTAGGCCAGTGGTAAGCAATTGTAAGGATTTCAGAAATTTCTCAGTTTCAATTGCACCTACATGCTTTGCTTGTAGTCAGTTCTTATTCCTGTGTTAGATTTGCTAATGCATTTTGAGAGATGAGAAAAGAACAGCCCATATGTGTTTTAAAAGAAATTATAGATTTAAGTATTAATATTTCTCTCTTTTTGGCTATTGGGAGCATATTAACTTTTCTTTTGAAATTCTGTGAAGTAAAATATTTCAAAATTTAATGCTGGGTGCCCGAGGAGAAAGAAAGGAAAAAAAAGTAATATTGTTGGATAATGAAAAGCAGAAGATATATGATACATCCTTTTTCTTCTGAATTTATCTTTGATTTGATGGCTTTAACTTTATTGAAGTAATTTTAAATTCTCTAGTAGTATGTAATTGGAAATATAATTCCACTGAAGTAATTATTGGCTGGTGTATCTACAGAAGTGAGATAAGTATGGTCTGAATGTGAAGATTTTGCTTGCCGTGCTCTTGTACTGGAATGGTCATGGTCAATAGTGCTGTGGAACACCACACAGTTTGCCTTCCCTCAAGGGAATAAGGGCAGACAGAGTTGAAACACGTGAAAACCTACGTGCTCGTGTGCTGGAGATGCAAGGAAAAGGGTGTTTCATTTAGGCGAGAAGGGATGGGAATGCAGGACTATATTCATTCTCTTTTTGATGCTTTTTTTCTTCCTAGGTTAAAATGGTAACCATTCTCTAAGCACAATAATTTTTCAAATGACTTTACTGATTAAAAATGGTATTTTTATTTACCCCAGCACAGTTATATTTGAAAAGGGTAAGCCACAGGTAATACCATGTAAGTATTAAATAAAGTGCTTGTTACAAAAATAGATATTTCTGCTAGGTCAAGAGAAACTGTTAGCTTGTGATTCAAAATATTTAGCACTTTATATTTTGTAAGCTCACTGCAGAGACTAGTGTTAATATTTATGTGAAGTAAAACCAGACTTGCATTGGCTGTTGTGATTTTTAAATACCTTTTATTTGACTGTAATGAAGCATTTTTTATTTATGCGTCATAGCCCTGCCAAGCAAACTGTTAACTGCAGTTTTAATTCCTCAGGGTTGTGGTATTTAACAAACAAAATTCAGATTTAGAATGGTTTCCCTTTATCTGTAGCCTCATTTGTTACAGTGTATTTTTACGTGTAACTTACGAAAATAGCTCATAGTTGCAAATAGGGCAAACTCCTTCCTTAGTGCTTAAGCCTTCTGGAGTCAAAGGTGTTAACCATTTCTGTCCTAGTGTGGTAAATTAAGCAAGACATAAGTGAAAGTATATGGAAGGGGAGAGCACAGAGCAGAAAAGTTATAGAGGCAGGGGGTGATGTGGATGGACGTCTGATGTGGTTCAAAACAAAGTCCTTTTTTTCTTGTGCTTTAGGAACTAGCTGAATATGTTTGGATTAATAGAATAGTATTTGACTGAGAGGATGCTTTTTTCCTTTTTAGATATGTGAAAAATTTGTTCTAAGGCCAGATCTTAGGATCTTTAATAGAAAGATACTGTATTTGACTTCCAGAGGAAAGTGACTGCTGATAGAGAATCACCGCTCTTTTCTAACTGTTAATGTTGAAGTGGAAACACCATTTTGTTCTGAAATTCTTTGTTTTTAATGAATTGTCACCCAGCCTATGTGTGCCTCGATTGTAGCAGAATAAATTAGGGTTTGCATTTGATTAAAAATCTATAGCATAGTAGGAAGGAGGGTGTAAATGATACATATCTGGTTTAGTTAGAATATAAGGACAACAGCATCATTTTTAGGTTTGACTATGGTTTCAGCAATAGTGTTATGTGATTGTATGACTAACAGGTACTGAAATACTAATTTTATTTGTTTTGAAGCCTAGAGAACCTATGTAGCTATGTAACGTGTGGCATTTTAGAAAATGACTATGCCATAGAGAAAAATAATCTTGATATACACGTTGGCTTTAATGTTGATACATTTGGTCTCAAAATGGCTTTTATTAAAGGGACTCAAGAGTTTGGATCTGAGTCATGTTTATCCTGGACAAGTAGGAGCGATTTTAGCAATTATAAGTTATAGAAAATCTCAAATATCTAAATATCACAGTGTTAATTTTTACTCTGGATTCTGTCTCTTGTAGTGAATAGTTCTTTGGTATCAGTAGGTTGTGAAAACTTTTAAACCAAAATATCTGCATAGCTGGTCACTCACAGTGGATAAGGACTGATAAACCACTGATTTATTGGAAGAAGGAGTGTGACAGAAGGTGGTAAAGAAGAAGTATGAGCATGTCAGATAGGTAAAAGATTGGTTTGTCCAGCTGCAACATGGTGTGCCTGACCTCAGTGTGACCACGTCACACCTGAGTGGTCAGAGAGGGTACCTTCTCCAAATGTCCCACAGCAGGAATCACTGCATGGGATATGCAACTGACCTGAACCCCAAATTGTAAAAGTTTACCACCTTGCTTGTTAAACTAATAATGCCAATTTTGATTTACTGTTATACTGAGCACTGCATATGATGATGTTCTGTGAGCTGCTGTGAGTTCAGTTCACTTCTCATTGCGATAGAACTGAAGACACTGTGGAAGGAAAGAGTTTGCACCTGCTTGAACTTCTTTGTTGCACCTACTGCCACAGCTTTCCTGAGGTTCACCACTTACTGTGGAGCTTGCATGGATGAACACAGTTTACTGCCAGCCTCTCTACTCAGGCAGAGCCTGGTAGTCACCTCCTGACGTAAGGTTCAGTAATAGTTTTTTGCTAATCAAATTTGGAGGTATGGCATAAAAAATAAGCAGTTATTTTGATCCTTCTTTAAGCAACCTTTTGTAGTATGCGTGTAGTTGGAGTGCAGGTCCTAGTGAGCTGAGCTGTGGTGTATGCACTCTGTTTCATCAAGTCTTTTAAAGCAGGAATGCAGAGAAGGAAAGCATGCAACTGGCAACTGAAGTATGGGAAGTGTGTTAAATGAGTTACATAGCATCACACAGGAACAGTGGCAGAAACAGATACAATTCTTTCAGCACTGGGTTACATAAGTCACAGGCCAAGCTTTTCTATTGTGCTGTGTTCTGAATTATTCATAATGTGCCTCTTTCAAGGCTCCCTCAGAAAACGAATTAAGGTGCATCTCCTTCAACAGGTAACCTCGAATCACTGCTCGGTATGTAGAAATTGATGAAGTTGTTGTAAGGAGCTGTACATTACATTTTAATTGCAATAAAAGTAAGAAAAGGGTTGCTTTATGGTTACATAGGAGCCACCCAGTCTAGTAAGCATCAACTTTTCTGAATTCTTCATTGCCGTATTACAGTTTAGGCAATCTTATTTTCTCTTACTTAATATAGATGCATTTTCTGTTGCAATTTTATGCCATTTCCTCTAGGATTGGTGTCTGTTTCATTCCTCTTTTAAATTAAATAAAAGGGTGATTTTTATGTTGAGTGTGTTGGGAATTTTAACTGGCAGACCTCTGCTATTTTCTGCACCCTGTTCTTGCACGTGCTCCTGACAGTTGTGAAAGGAAAGTAGGAGTGCGGGCAGGAGAAACCCACACTGTGCTCTACTGAGGCGCATGATCAGCGTGTTCGTGATTTGGAGCGGTACTGTAGAGAATACCTACCCCACACTGGCCATTGGCTTCTTGGTCATGAGCCTTCATCCTCTGCAACCAGTCTTTACTGCATCCTTCCTTCCAACTAAAGCCAGAACAAGTTTACAGAATAGCAACAATTAAAACTGTCATGTTAAGTGTCTTGAGAGGGTGACATCACTGAGCCAGCAATGTGGCTTTGCATTCATTGTTCATCTAATACTTTTCTCCAGTTCTACATTCATATTTTTTTTAAGAAATAAAAAGTGGTTTAACTTTTTCTGAACAGAATTGTTTATAAGTCTTAACCCACTGATTTTCTTTTGCTTTGTGGATTTCAAACAAGTGGTAACACATAGTAGGTACTGTCTTATTTTTTTTTATAATGTCTGCTCCCTCACAAATCTGCAAAAGCTCTGTTGTTCTTTTGTATCATCATAAAGAGGAAAGAATGATTGGGAGCTAGGCAAGTAAGACAAGAAACTTAGTTTTATTTTTAAAACTTTTTTCGTGAATTATGGATGTTTTTTTAAAAGCTCAGATACATATGACCACCTCTTGATCTCTAGGAACTCTGAAGTATGTTTACTAGTGGAATAGTACAACCCAAATTTCTTTAAAGTATCACATCAGTGATTAATTGCATATCTTGTGACACTGGCAAGATGAGAACTCAGTGCCAAGCTGTGATGAAGTTTTATATTTGTAGTTAATTTTAGTCTCTCCATTTAAATATGTAGTACTGCATTTCTCTTGGCCAGAATTTGGGTAGTTGGAATGATTCCTATTGAACTGTGCATTCTTTCTTCTAAGAGTTGGGGGTGGCGAGGAGAAGAGGGAGTAAGTGCTACAAAGTTTTCAAAGCTCCGGTGTTTTAAAGGTCATGACTTTAGTAGTTTGGGATTGACTTTAACTTAATAAAGAAAACAGAGCCGACTAAATATGGTATTATTATGAAAACAAGATCTCTTTTCAAACTCAGTGTTTTGAGGCTACCCCCGATAGTGCTTGAGATACAAAGCAATAATGTGTTTCATGTTCATTGCTTGCAGAGGAGGAAGAAGTTGTGCCTCAGGAATTTGACTTCATCCCCCAAAACATCTGATGTTTATCTTGCATGTGAACTTTTGTAAAAATTACATGGCTATATATGTGAAATATATTTAATGTAGCTATCAAATTCTGTGTTAAAAATGTGTGTCATATGTGATTAGTTTTTATTTATGAGCACATATGTAAAAGTACAAACAGTATTTTCGTTTATTGCTTTTCAGGGGATATAATTTTCAATGCTCACTATCCTGACCTGCCACCAGATTTTATCTTTGGAGAGGATGCTGAATTTTTGCCAGATCCTTCTGCCTTGCATGTAAGTACTTCACTGTTTGAGAATTTTTCACCATGCAAGCTGACTTGACTTTTTTAGAATAAAGAAAAATGTAGCTTTTTTCCTCATATAAATACGTTGTTTTCTAATGTGATTTAAAGTTGAATCCATGAGGAGGGGGGTTATGTTAAAACGTTTTAATCAATACAATATTACCTTTACAGTAACTGTTCAGAGTATCTGTAAAACCATGTCTATTTAATGTCTGACCATCTTAAGTGATCTATCTCAGCAAAAATTATTGATAAATTGTGTCGTTTAAAAATATTTTTTTCTAAAAAAAGTAGCATAATTTTGTGTAACGATGTCAATTTTTGTTTTCTTGTGAGGAAGGATAGAACCAGGTAGTATGTTATGGACACCACTGCATCAAAGAAAGGTATCTGCTCACATGTGTTAGTGCTAACTAGACAAAGAAATGCCCTTTTAAAAGGTGGGAATGACACAACTTAATGAGAAAATAACTTTATACAGTCTTACTTTATTACTACGGAAGAAAAGATGCACCAGCCTGAAACCAAGCATTTTGTTCACTAGTCAGAATTAGCCTCAAGTACTAAAGCATGTTTGAAGATGCTAACAATACTTATGCTTTCAGAATACTTCTCAAAATTTACTAGTAGTTGCTAAAACCATCTTAAGGTATTTTGAAACCCAGAGTGTTTTTCTCATTTGTTCTCCCCCTCTCTTTGGACTCTATTCTTTCTGCTGCCTTTGGAGACCTGCAGCCTTGTTTCTGGGTTGACAGGATTGTTTGTCAGTAGGATTTGGGTGTATTTTCCCAGGAAGTGTGCAGTGCCTATGGTTGTAGTGAAGAATTTAGTGGCTGTGTTGAAAAAATAGTCTTTGCCAGAGACCTCTGCTGTAATTCCTGCTTGGTCATAATCTCATTTCTTTTTTTTCTTAGATCTAAATTTTCATCCTCTATTAGAAAGTTGACCAAAAAGCAGTGGACATATTAAATATATTTCATTTCATAGGCTGTGCATAGGGGTATATAGTGGTCAGTGGCAGAAACATGAACCTGGGAGGTGTCTTTTAATTGAACTCCTCCTTGCCTAGAGGGGAGGAGCTCTTTTTCCAGTCCTCTCTCTAGCAGCCTCTCTTATGCTTTATGAGCCTGTGTCCAGAGCTCCCCAAAGTAAATCAGGGGCTGTCATGCTGTGTTACAGACATCATGGTGGAGGAGTGTGAGGCAGCGTCCTCAGAGTTGAACGCGTCCTTGACATGTGACAAGACAAATGCTGCTTTTTGTTTTACCTTAATCACTTAATAGTAAGTTATATACAAAAATCTTAGAAAAATTAGTTAGAATAATTATTTTGAGCATACCTATTCGAATTTTTAAAAGGTGAATGTCATATTTCTTTTCTTTCCTGATTGCTTTCCTGTTAAGCTCTCAAACTCCTCTAGGAAGGAGGTATGGTGCTGATGAACAACTATTTCATTGGGTTAGTTGATAGAAAAGGTTTTACTTTCTATGACAATTCTAGAATTGTTCTCACACTCCTTATTTGCTGGTTGTATTTTCCTCTTTTCCTTTTTTGTTTCACATTCTTACAACCTTCTGGGAAGTATTCATATGTCTGCAGTTGACATTAAAGGAAGAGGAGCACTTTGTAATGTACTAGAAAACTGAAATTAGTAACAAATGGCAGATGAAATATGAAATAAAGACAATTTTGGGCATCTTGCAGAAATGCTCTATAGATGGAGAAGCTTGCTGAGAGTGGAACAGTGGTGTATTTTTCATTTGAAAAGAAGTCACGTAGTAATCCACAGGAAAACCTGCAAGAATAAAAATGTCGTTATTTTTCTGGGGTTTTTTTTGACATTGTTCATTAATGATGCTTCTTTTGGGAGTGTTGCTTTTCTGTCTAAGCACAAAACAAACTTCCTGTCCTCTTTATTAGAAAGCAACATGAAGAGCCATTTGCTTCTTGATACATAATGAGATATTAACCAGTCTCTTTTAAATTAATTAAACCAAAGAAGAAATTTGCAGGCCAACAGTTTTTCTTTGGTCATTATGTCTTACTACAGCAACCATTTGTCCTTGGTCATTCTCCTGCAGTTCATCTGATGGTATGGAGTGTGTTCTATCCACCTTTCAGCTTTGATCTGTATGGTGTACCTTTGCTTTTGCATTCACTGTTTAATGTTCCCTATGGTTTGTAGAGTGTTTCTTCAGAATGTTGCATTAACAATAACTTACTGTGCTGCATCTTTGAATAGCTCCCTTTTTTCTACAAATGCAAGAGCTGTGTAATGAAGATAATTTTAATTGAATTCTAAGATACAAGCAGAGTTCTTTACTGCATTAGCATGTGTTTCTACTGACTATAAGTAAAATACAGATTAGCACGTTGACCATAATTTAATGCTCTTAATCTTGAGCAGTCTTCAAATACTTCTGATGCAACAGTTCCTGGCAATCAAAACAGAATCTACCATGCACAAAAACATGTAGATGTTACTAAATGAGGAGTATAGTCTCCAAGTAAGTAATACGTGCTGTCAGATCTGTGGGAATTCTGACATTGAGCCTGCATGCGCTGCTCCAGTCTGCCTGAGTGTCTTGTTTTCCAAGAAGTCATCACATGCTGTTTCATGGTTTGAGTCAGGCATTATGCTTAGCTTGAAACAAGAACCAGGTACTCCAGATTCCTCAAGCTCGTGTGGCTCTAATAGAAGCTGTCAGTAGACTTCCCTGAAGACATTTGAATGTGTTGCAGATCGCTTCAGTCACCCCTCAGTTTCCATGGCCATGGGCAGACCTTCGAGTTAGGTTTTCGTCTGAGCGTGGTAACAGGTGTTCAGTTAAGCAGCTGTTAGCCAGACAGCTAAAGAAGGATTCCAGAAATACTGCATTTTAAAAAGTAGATGCTGTAGATGAAGAGTTCATGCTATCTTTTTTTTTTTACCCCAGAGAATTCCTGAATCGTAGGGCCAGCATTTCAGCAGTGGGGTCATATGTTGAGCACTCTTGTTGTTACAAGCAGAGCTAATCAACTGCGTTCTTTCATTACCAATGCAATTGCAGAAACAAGTTGAAAATGCTCATTGAAACTCATCTTTGCTTTTGTGTCTTGCACAAACATTAAAGACACTTGGGTTTGAAACTTGGCTTGAGTCTCAAGATGAGCACTACAAAATATGTGCTTCATTGCATGATTTACCAGAAGTAGTTACTCTGCTGGTTGCAGGGTCTGACTGTGTGTGTGCTGATCTTCTAGAACGATGTACTCCTTGTGGAGCAGCTCAAGAAAGGGACAAGTGGTCCATTTATTTTGTTTTGTTGTATAGTATAATTACAGTCCAAGAGTTGGCTTCTTTGGTGATGCTGTTCATGCTCAAAGCATTATTAGAAATAAAGCTATTTTTTTATTGTCACTAAAAATGTTTTCCTATAGAATGCATTTGATACCTGTATGTCTAGTAGGCATAAATAAAAGCAGTTTCTCAGAATGTAAATAGAAAATTCTTTCCTGCACTAGTGTTTATTCATTTTGGATTACAAGTATTAGAAATGTATTTTAAAAACAACCTATGATTCACTGTTCTGATTAAAAATTCAGTTGGCACACAACAAGATTAGTGATTGTGTACGGATGAGATTAATTTGGAGCTCATTACAATGACGCCGGTTTGAGTAATAAGAATTGTTTGTTATGTTAGCCTAGTTGATTGTTAATGTGAGCCAGTTAATAACTGAAGTTATTATTATGCAAAACGTTAACCCCATTTTTCCAATGATTTTGAAGTATCTTCTGTTTGGCAAAGAGGAGGCAATAGCAGTATATGCAAGGTAGCTATCAGTTCAAGCACTTGGGTTTCTTAGCATTCTACTTCAGGTCTCCAGCTAGTCCTCCTAGAATTATTCTGCCCACCCATTGCTATGACAAACGCTTCATTAATTAGCCTTAGTGGGAATGGAGGCAAGAGCACATGAGCATTTCCTGAAAGCTACTGAGTGTTGAATATGTCCTTGTGGGCTAGTGTATGGTATATTCCTTGTTGGGAGTATTTAGTGCTGCATTTGCATGGGAGGAAGACATTGTCATCACAGAATGTCAGAGAATGGGCCGCTGCAGTTCTCATGCCAGTACCTGGCACTCGGAAGATTGTTTCCCCTTGTCTAATTACTAATACTGAATACAGATTTTGGTTATTGTGGAACTGATTGAGTTAACTGTGCTACTCAAGTGTATTGGCTGTCATGCTCTATGTCTTTGGTAGACCAATGTTTGTTTTAAGTTCTTGTGTTTGTGCTTATTAGACTCTGTGTTTGTCATTTGGCTAGGTGATACTGTCATGAAGGTTGTATTGTTTTCTGTGTCTTTGTTCAAAGTCTTAATCATTATTTCGATTGGCTGCTGAGTTAGCTTTTAATGAGTAGTAGAGAGATCCTTCCATTAATTGTCAGGTACATGGGACAAATGTTTAACAGCGTCAGTTGTTCTCCTGGCCACAGAAACTACAAAAAAGCCCAAACACCCCTAATATTAACTAATTTTGTTTGAACTATTTTGGTCTAAAAAGTCTTGTTAGTTGTACTGTAAGCAAAGATGCAAATGTTATATGTTCCAATATGAAAGCCTCACATAAGGCAACGAACATGATGGTTTTCAGAATATAATTTTAAAGTTTAAAGCCACAGCAGTGGGCTTTCTTTGTCTGGGAAATGTGTGGGTAGATGTGAACTGTTTTAGCATTGCTATCTCTTCTGCTTGCTCTAATTTCAGATGGTAGCAGTAGATTTCATTCTTGGACCCCTAACTTGTTACTCTTGTAGTGAAAGATTTAAATTATTTTGGTTTCAGTTGAGCTTGGGGAATTTAAGAAAATAAGAATGCAGGATTGGATCCTGCATGTTATTAGAGGAGGTTTTATTTTTATTTTGAATTTATTTATATTCCCGTTTTTTGTGTTCCCTTTTCAGTCATATCCTGACTTTGTTTTTCATGGTGTGTTTTGATTATTTATTATCCAGTGTTATTTATTGTTTAATTCTCTAAAACAAACATGAATTCTGAAAATCTGTTTATTCATGTCTCTTTCTATTGATCCTATCCATTTGTATATACGGGGGATGTTTGTATGTGTGCACGTGTATTCATGTATATATACATACAGTCACTGTGGCCTTGCTGAGGTTGGTCTGGTGTGGACAGGCAGTGGTAACAAAATCACATTTTATACCACCAGACAGGTAATTTAATTCAGGAACTTTCCCAGCAGAAGGACCTTTTGACTGGTATCGTTGCCATTTATTGTATACATTTTTTTCCAATTTTTCAAACAATGGAGATATGCCAGTGCAACATTCCTTTCTAAGCCATATCTGAAAGAATCTAATTTTGAATGTATTTGGATCTGGTTTTGGTGTCTGAGCTCCACACAGCTCCTTGGGGAATCACAAAATCACAGAATAGTGAGGGATGGAAGGGCCCTCTGCAGATCATCATTAATCCCCCTGCCAAGTTGAATAAGTACTGGGTTTAAAAGGAGAAATCCCCAAAAGAGGATTCTGGCTGGGAATCCTCTCCTGGCATAGTCTGGCCAGCTCAACCCAGCCAGCATCCAGAAGGCCCTTCTGAGAAGTCATACGGTGCTGAGAGCAAGTGTTGGGATTGTCTGTGTAGACATGTGGTAAAGATGGTGGCTGTACAGTTCAGCAGAAGGAACTCAACAGAATGACAGAAAGCAAGTTTTTCCTGTCATTTTTCCATCCTTGCTTCATTTGAGGCCTTTCTGCACCGGGAAACTATTCTTTACTCTTCTTGTTTTGTTCTTCTTAATTTCTCTTTCAGTCTTTTGGTTTTATTTGTCCTTTTTGTCCAGGATTGTTAGTATCTATATATGAGAGCAAGTTAGCTGCCTTGTGTTACTTTGTAATTTTCTATTAATGTAAATCACTGCATATATTTACCTTGCTTTCTTTTTCCAAAACTTCAGCATTTCCTGTCTCAGTTTATAAAACATGACTTTCTATCTCAAAGCATAAGCAGATGAGAATATGCTGAGATCACACATTCTGCTTTACTTAGTTTCAACATTTTGGCTGGACTTTTCACCTAGTTAATCCAGAAATTTAAAAAAAAATTATGCAGTTTTAAACTACTTATTTAATTTTGAGGGAAGAAAATATCTGTTAAGCCAGGTAGTTTTGCCTTTCTTGCTTAAATCTTGCTAGTGTAGAGGGCAAAATTAATTCTATTAATTCTGTAAAGAGCTCTGTGTGGAAATATTTCCCTTCATTTTTTGGCACAAGCTTATCTGATAATACAATTTCTCCCTAGAATAGGAAAAATCTAGAATATTTTAAAACACCATATTTCAGTCCTGAAAAGGCTAATTTTTGTGGAACATTAGAAATGTGCATGGACCCTATGACTGAAGGTTGGCAAAGTGGAAGAAAATGTTGTTTTGCCATACTAACTAAAGTGCATGTGATAAAAGACTTAATCATTGTGCACTAGTAAGATAGGGGGAGAAAACATTTTATGGCTTTTCATTCATAGCATTGTATTAGGAAAAAATAAAGATAATGTTCATTTGTCACATGAGTTTGACCGTCTTTTTTCATGGTTATACAGCTAGATGGGCCAGAAGGTTGGACCAGAATAACAGGATGCTTAAATCTTAATGTAATTAAGGCTGAAAAAGATGTTTAGGCTTACATTTCTTTCAAGCTGTGTCTGTTTAGTTTATATTGGAGCACAGAGCCCTGGCCTCCTGAGTGTCTGGATCTTTTGAATTCGTGATCAATTAATCTTGACTTCATAATGAATTTGCTAATTTCTTAGGTGGCCAACATTTGCTATCAGGCTTGAGAAAGACTTCTGTCTCTGCTAGAACCAGTGTTGTGTTTGAATGATTATTCTTTCTTTTGCACCCCTAGGAGCATATGCGCATATCCTGAAATTCTGGTAAGTGGAGAAGGAGTGCTTATATGGCTACGTATTAGTCTTAGCTGAGTGCTGCAGTGTGAACACTAGCAACGTTTGATTGCTGGAGTTCCTGCATGGCATAAGGGATCACTGGCTTACCTTCGCAGCCTCACTGTTCTCTGAGCCTGAGGACCCTGGAAACTGGAAAGGGTAGGGGTGGGAAGAGCTTGCATCAAATCCTGGATGTGGGAAAGAAGTGAGCAGGCTGTTAGTGAGCCAGTCCACAAATCAAAGCTTATGCTGTGCCTAAAACTATAGTCTATATATAGTCAAAACTCTGTTAGGTAGCTTTGTCAGTATACTTTCTTTTTATGCTGTTCAGCAAGGGAGCTTTGCATGAATGAAATCTGAATGTATTTCACAGTTAGTTGTTTTGTTTCTTAAGACCCTTCATTAAATTTTGGGTTTTATTTAATTTACTGGTCCAGTTAGGTACTCTCAGTCTTCCTGGTCTTCCTTCTAATTCTTTAGGATGTTTGTCCTAGTTTTTGTGAACTTTAATGGTGCTAGGCAATAGATCTCTTTATGGCACTTACCCCACATGTTTCAAGATTTCCTTTTGGAAGACTGGAGGATCTTATGGTCCTCCAGTCTGCTTATTCTGTAAGCCATGAGAATATCTCATCAGAGATACGGTCAGTCTGTATTAGTGCCGGGTACTAATGTATCTCACCTTAAGGATAAGTGAAGTGCACTAAAGTGAACAAGAGAAAAATCTTAAGTTTTGAACTGTGTGCTTAAGTTAAATAACAAATTGGAAGGCCTTTGAATATTCTTTGAGGAGGCACTGAATCTGCAGTTGTTCTTGTAGGCAGTGACTCAGTTGGGTCTGTGACTTGCTTCTTCCCAACATCAGATGTTCATGCTGCTGGATGTTTTCAGAAGGGCAAGTCACAGTCCACAAAGATGAGACAAAAGCTGCTTCCTTAACTCATCTCTTCTATCAGTTTTCAGAGACTCTGACCACTTTCAGAGACTTCTCACCATTTATCATTTAAGAAGCTTTGCCTGGCAACTCTTCTGCTACCTCTTTTGACCTAAGCAAGCTGAAGACTTCCTTAGGTGGAGGTGTCATGTTAGAGGAGAAATTCGTGCTGCTTCAGATTGCCACTTACCGGACACTGATGGCTAAATGTGTTCCTTTATTTGCATGTGTATATAGATAATTCTTTATTGTGAGGGTGGTGAGGCACTGGAACGGGTTGCCCAGAGAAGTTGTGTATTCCCCATCCCTAGAAGTGTTTTCAAGGCCAGGCTGGATGGGGAATTGAGCAACCACGTCTAGTGGGAGGTGTCCCTGCCCATTGCAGTGGGTTGAAACTAGATAATTTTTGATGTCCCTTTCCACCCAAACCATTCTGTGATTCTATGATAGATAATATAGCTGCTTTGAAGGAAATGCTGTCCTTGCTAGTGGTAAGGGTGGCATAATGAATTCAAGCATCTCATTCACTTTTAAATCATAGTTTATACCAAAAATATAAAGTAGGACATCTTTTATGTGGAAGTCTGGGAGGGCAAGGAGAATGTTTATAATTCTTTAATGTAAACCAGCCAATTGATAATGTAGTTATAACTATTTTTTGCTTCAGGTTAATTAAAATATAATAATACTTTACTTGAGCAATGTTTAATTAAAATTTGTGAAAAAACATTGTTAGAGAAACTGGCAGAAAAATTAAAGTATTCTGGCCCTTATGTGTAATGTTACTGGCATAATACACTCTCCTTCTTTACAAGAACTCTAGAAGAGTAAGAAATGGCATGTCTTGAAGGCAACAACTTGTTAGCTTTCTAGAAACACATTTACAAGTGTTTTTATTTGTTTGGGTTTTGGTGGGTTCTTTTTGAGAGAGAAGATTGACTGTAGCACAGCCTTCCTGAATTGAGAATACATTTAAGTGGTATGTAGTATGCCCATTGAATTCACATTGTTGTGCCATTATAATTCATTTTCCCGTAGAGAAAGTTGGTCATTGCTTATGAATATGCAAGCAGAACAGACTTTTAAATTAACTGATTACAGAAGGTCAGTTAGAAATAGTCATTCTGTCTGATAATGCAGTTTCATATTTGATTACATTCTATACTGTGAATTCTATTATAATTTGTAATTGTACTTTTCTGCAATGGAATTAGTTTAAGTTGGTGCCCTGCAGGATCTTTCCTTCAGATGATATTGTTGGGGCAAAGAAATGTCTTTGCTCTCAGAGTAATTTTCAAAAGATTTATTAATTTCCCAAATGGAGAAGAGCTCAAGTCGTATTTTCTTTCCTTTTTACTCATCTAAGTTTCAGCCTGTATTTGTTTCAAAACCTCTCTTTGTTTTATTCATTCTTTATATGCCTTTATGTCTGTGTTTCCTTGTTATCTTCCATTTCAGATCCTCAGGTATATCTGCTGTTTTTTTGAGATAACTACAGAAATATAGTTTAAATTTAGTCAGCATCTTGAGTCTTTTGTTTGCAGTAAGTGTTCATACAGTTTTTCATATACCTGTCTTCCCAGAGACGCAGCTTTTACTTGCATAAAGGAATCAAAGGAGTGTCCTTAGGCTGCTTTTTTGAGAAGAGATAACTAGTTTGCAATGATTTGCCCTGTGTGGTAGAGAAATAATTTTGATTTTCAATGTCTTATTATTTACACAATAGTAGTTAGTAAATGTCTACTTTAGGGACTGTATTTGCAAAGCCCTGTAAATTTTCTTGAAATGTGAAAATGGAGATAGCAATACTGTTTCGCCAGTAAGATCCACCAACATACTGATTTTTATTTCTGGGATTTTGGGAGGAGAAATAATGGTTAAAAAAAACCACTTCTGCATTTGTCACCCAATGATAAATGCTCAAGGGATGTTAGTGGACGCTGTCCAAAACATTAGCTGTGAAGGTTCTGTCTTTTTGCTGTAGCTAAAATTGCTTGTGTTGACAGGAAAGGAAAACCCACAAGAGCTGATAAGAGGGAAAGACTTGCTATTTAAAAGTGACTCTTGAGGTAAAGCCTTAACAGTGGCCTATTCTCTGGTCCACCGAGGGTCCGAGGAGTCGTTCACACTACCATCACGGCATGATAAGTGAGTCTTTAGGTAAAAGGTACATGTGCATAATGCCTTGTGTGGAAATTGATCTTGTCTTCATGCATTGTTCCTTTTACTTGCCATGTCTAGTTAAATATCTATGCCTCCGGTAACTGACTCCCAAGGGGAAAAAATACAATGTACTTACATGGATTAACTAATTATTGGTGTGTTGGATTCCCTATGCCAGAATTTACATGTTCTGAGGGAATTAAAACATTTCTTTTCAGAACAGGTAAAAGTACCATCTGCTTTCTGAGAGGTGTGCTGAGAGGTCTGCAAAGGAACAAAACTTGCTCTAATCCCTTAGCAAAGTAGGACAAGAAATGCTTGTGTGTGCCAAGTTTTACAGAGATTAATTAGATAGTAGGCAGTTGTAGCTTTTAAGGGTCTGATTATCTTGTAAGAGAGCTCTGTGGGAGAAACAGGCAGACTTTTATCAGGAAGAGTGCACAACTTAAAAATGTTCTTCTGGGCTCAGCTTCACAGATTCTTCTTTAACGTACCAAGATCAGCTGTCTCTTGACTGGAAAAATTAGTAATAACTTTTGGAAGTTGAGTTCATTCCTTTTTCAGGTGAATGGTTCTTGAGAGGCAGTGGTTCATTTATTCTAGGTGAATGCAGAGGAGCATTCTCCAATCCAATGTCAGATTTGCTGGGATTTATTTTAGAGTTGCTTTGGGTATAGCATCGTTAGTCAGGAATCACATTGTGTAACCAGTGGAGGAAAAAAAAAAAAAAGGAAAATAATTTTATATAAAAAAATTGATTCTGAAAGCAGAATCAATTTCTTAGTAGGTAGTCTTCTTCCTGCACTGCATTTTCATGCTAATTCAAGGCCTTCAGGTATTTGGAATTTTGACTAAACATTTATAAGTTATTGTCATTTCTGCATCCAGTTTTCACAGCCACTTACTAAAAATAAAAATTAAAATAAATACTGACATTCCCAAGCTTCAGTTAGTGCAAACTTTTTATTTGTTATACACAGTAGCTAGTAGAGCGCAGTAGGTTTCTAAGTTCTTTAGTTGTATTTGCAATGACAAAAGTGCTCCTGAGTTGAACTGTTTTTATGAAATGTTAAGTTTTCATGTTTGCATGGGCCCAAAAAGGATCATTTCAAGCAGATCACTCCAGAAAGTTGTTCCAGTGGTGCTTTGGGGGAGGGGGATATGAAGAACCTGTGAAAATAAGATGACAAGTAGATGGCATGTAGGTTTACAGTGATTGATTTGAAGCTGCAGCCTGTAGGATGTTTAAGTGCTGGCTGCTAAGAAACTGAAGCCTTTGAAGTTGTTATAACACTCCAGGCCTGCAAATACTGTGAAAAATATCTGTTGATAGAAAGATGTGAGCATATGGTAGATAATTATCCTGTGCCTTTTTCTGTGAGCAATTTCCCTGTGGTGGCCTATGAAGACTTACAGCAAAGCAGGGGCTGGAACCAGATATGCCCATTTCTGGACTAATATTGTAACCACTGGGCCCGTATCTTCTCTGTGTTTACGTGGAGAGTAAGTGTCAATATCACAGTGTGATCTTTCTCATTTCAGGTAAAAACTCACATTGGTACTGACTTTTAGCCACTGTAGGATGCAAGTTGTGTGCATGTCTTATGCAGAGCTATAAACAAAATGCAAATCTGTACTTAACATTATTCTTTATGATAATTCTGGATGAAAGATTCTATAGAAATGCATTACCACTGTTACGGGCTTGGGAGGTTTTGTTTACTGACATTTTCCTGTGAAAGTTAATTTCATGCTTAGAAATATAAAAGTACACTAACTTAAAATAAGATCTTGCTGTTATTTCCTGTAGTATAGCCAGGAAAAACAGTTACAATCTGTCTTCTTTAAAATCACATTCCTGGAAGATATTCTGGCAACCTGGATATTTAAACACATTTCAAAGAAAAACAACTTCAAGTCAATTAGAAATTGCTGCTGTATTTTCTTTCTGATAGCATAGAATTATAGTTTGCTGCAGACATTGCCTGGAGTTGTGAAATAAGTAATAACCTGTGAAGCGGACTATGAATTATCAGCTTTATTGAACATGAGGTACATTGTATTCTGAAAAAATGGGGGAATAGGTAATCACAGACACTGAGTAGATTGTATAAGTTCTTGATTAGCTCTTTTTGAAGGATTAAGGAAAGACTACAAAGCACAAAATGTTCCACAGCAAAATTTAAATGTGGTTTCTTTGCCAAAAGTTGAACGGTATGGCTACTTTGGAAAGTTAAACTCTGCATGTCTTTGCTAGTAGGGCTGAGAAGGTACTTTATTGGGGAGGTTTTCAAGTGCCTCACCTGTAAGAACATCTCACTAGAACTGATACTGTCTGGCTGCAAATTTTCCTTGTCTCCCTTGGAAATCCAGTTGGTGTCATTGCTACTCATTTAAATGAGTTACTGTTGAAATGGCTTAAATTGCACTCTGTGGCTGGCCTTAAAACAGCTTTGCTCTGCCTCTTTATACCATAAATTAATTTTCTCAACTCTTTGGTTATGTCTGATTTTCAAAAAACCTTTCCCCATCAAACTGTTCGCTTACTGTGCAGCCAACTTCTGTCAGGAGGCAGGATCAAGAGCCAGTGAATTCCCGGATTGACTTTGCAGCCTGAAAATATCTGTGGGGTTGTGTTTCTTAGTGCAAATCAATGCTCTTTGGTGAGATTGTTTAACTTAATATCTGGCAGTTCATCGGAACTCCTGAATCACTTGGATTTCTGCAATGTAGATGCAGTTTAATGGATATCTATGGTCTATTAATCTCTGTATAATAACCGAATATTATTTTTCCATCCAACTGCCACATCACATGAGCTGGAGAGCAAACTTAATGGATGTACATGCTATTAGTTGGTTACTTTATGGTCTAGATTACTGTTTTCTCAAAGATCTTTCTTGAAACTTAGTCCAATAATAAAAAAAAGTCAGCTATTGCCTCGGAGACTTCTGCCACAAAGGAGTATTTAACTTAGTTAAATGGCTTACTCATGGATTAAATAGTTATTGGCCATCTTCTGTATGACAATAGCTACAACTGTGTGGGGAACGATGCTTCTGGAGTCAGGTCTCTGTCACATGAAGTTCTACATTACTTTTTCTGTAAACCATTTTGAATTCATTACTGTTTAGGTTAGATAGTAGAAAGAGGTTCTCCCCCCAGAGGGTGGTTGGGCACTGGAACAGGCTCCCTGGGAAGTGGTCACAGCACCAAGCCTGACAGAGTTCAAGAATCATTTGGGTGACACTCAGGCACAGGGTGTGACTCTTGGGGATGGTCCTGTGCAAGGCTAAGGGTTGGACCGGATGATTCTTATGGGTCCCTTCCAACTCACCGCGTTCTGTGATTCTGTGATCCCTTTGAATTCATTCTGCAATTGAAAAAATGGGGATTAGCCCGTTGTCACAGATGACATTTACCAGGCTTTTGTGTCCACAAAAAATTCATAATCATCCTTGTATGTTACTAAACCTGCTACTAAAATATATTTCTAAAGGTGAGGCAACAATGCATCCTTCTAGAAAATACAAGTTACACAAGTCATGATATGGACAAGCCAAAAGCCATTAAAAAAAAAAAAAGGTTGAATTTAAAAATTAAAATGTTGAAATTAAAATCTGAAACAGGAAGTCACTCCTAGTCTTAGTGGAGATCATGGACAGACATTCAGGGAGTGCCTAGACAGAAGAGAATTGTTTAATTGAGCCTCCGCCTGTGTCTTAAGATATGACAGGTAAGTTCTTCAATGATACGCTGCAAAGATGATAACATTAAAGATGGTCATAACCAATCTGAGATGTGCATGTGGGCCTTCATGGGAGATGAGCCTGAATGCATAACTAGTTGCAGATGTACAGTTTGGGTTAATTCATATTTTCAGTCTAGCTGGCTTACTGTTAAGTAGGCTAGAGTTTGCACGCACAGTTCACTTAAAGACACCTATTGACAAGGCAAGGAATTGTATCCAAGTCTGGATTTCTTTATTTTAAATGCGTTAGTGATTGTTCTATTTGATTAACTCTCTGGAAACTCTGCAGAAATCTCATTTCAAATTAGACAAGATTTATTGAGGGAAATATGTAACTTAGTCTGTCAATACCACAGTCACTATTTTCTATGTAAAAGTCATTTTAATCACAATTTTATGACAAATTCAGATAAAAACCTCTCTTTTCAGCATGCATGTGATTTTGGTAAAATGATGTGAACGTATAAATTTGTGAGCAAGGCAGGAGATTTTCATAGAAGCCACAGAAAGCAACAAGTCTTTTTCTGTATACGTATTTGCTGGTTATTTCTTTAATTGTGTTTTTCTTACCTTCTTGGCTTGAAGAATCTGTCTGTGGGTGTATTTCCAGGGTTTTCTCAAGTTGTAACAACTAAACCTCATAATTTGGAAGTTGCATTTAGAGCTTAATTCTTATATAAGATGTGAGTTTTATAGCAGGACTTGAAGCTGTGGAACACAAACACCAGAAGCTCACTCTGTTCTTCTAATGTTTTAAATATTTTTAAATATAATCTATTAAAAAACTGGATTGGCTGAGGCTGGAATGCAGCCTTCAAGCAAACAATCAGAAAATGAAGCACACAGGCTACTACTCTTTTTGCGCCAAAGCCTTTACTTTAAGATTTTGCTGATTAAAACAATTTCCAAAGTCTAATAGTGAATACAATACTGCATTGCTAAGTAAAATCTTATTTAGAAGATCCATTACCTCTAAAGGAGGTGGTCAAGTTCCTGTTGGAGGGACACTCATCAACTGAAGTTAAAAATACTTATATATTCTCAGAGGGATCTTTATAGTGCTGAAATTGTAGCAGTGAAGACATTCTAAAAGGAATAATGACAAACATCAAATTCTGCCTTAGGTTTCAACATGTATGTTACAGGTAGTTGCTTACTTTGATTTCAAAAATAGAAGGAATCTTAAAGAAGATGCTGTTTGAAACTGAGAATTGTAGCACATATTTTGATATACTGTTGAAATTGGATCACAGTAAAATTGTTTAGAAGTGTTTTCAAGTGAATGAACGTAATGCTTAGACCAAATAAAGTACACTAAGAAGTGGGAAAAAAATAATTCATACGTAAACATGACATTGTATTCAATAGTGTTTATGTTAAAATTTATGAGTTTAAGTCTTCTGAAAAGAACAGCCCTTCTGCAAATTTAACAAACTGAATAGAAATATAATGGCCAATTGCCAAATAGCAAGCAATACAATAATATAATTTTAAAGCTAAAAAATTGTTTGTATAAATCAGAACTTGTGCTACAGAAAATTTGTGTAGCCATTGTATCTTTATTCTTTCATCGTGGAGAATACATTGTAATTCATATATGTACAGAGCGTGTAGTTGAATTTTTCTCCAGGTGATTTATGTTTATAGCAAGATTTTACTTTGAAACATAGTTACTGAATGAAAGGTGTTTGGTAAGTGTCCTACAGTCAAATCATTAATTTTAACTCCTGTAGCTTTAAGGCAATACAGAAAAAACAGTTTTAATGGCGTGTTCTTGAATTCTTTGAAGAGACCACTACTCTAGCTCTGTGCTACAAATGACAATGGATTTCCTCTTGCTCTTTTTTTGCTATGTAGTGTAATGTTATTTAAAAAACAAAAGGTTCAGTTGCATTTAGGTCAGCTATTAAAATATTGTTGGTCATTTCCTTTGACAGAACATTTCTATTGTGTTATACCAATGTCATTAGGAGGAAAGGTTATTCCCACTTGTCTGGCTGATATCAATACATACTGGCATATTACATCCTCTGGCTTTCTGGAAATGCTTTATTTGAGCAGCAGCTTGGGAACAGGAAATTTAAGGTTATATGCAGTCTGGTTTCAGGCTGCATGACAGAAAATTTGGTTCCTAGAAGATGCTGTCTACCTGACAGATTTTCTCTAGTAGAATTGGATAAGCTTGAATGGGTTCAAGTTGAGAATAAATTTTACCAGCTGTAGATGGCAGACAAGGCAGAACAAGGCTTTCAGTCACTCTGGAGGATGTATTTGAGGAACTTTAATGACGCATTAGGCTCTCACCCATTCACCAGTTACTCAGGAATGTAGTTTGCCTTTTAAGATACGGCAGTGATAATATTCCTGTTTTATAGGTGTGCCTGCTGTCTAGGAGGGGGAAAAAACAGCGTGCTTCTGTGTCAAGCCATGGTCAAATGTTCAGTCTGTGGCACTATGGTAGCTTCTAAAGAAAGCGGTTCCAGGATAGCATTTTAGCCATGCTGAACAGCCCTTTCTACCAGAGTAATAGCAAGCAAGAGAACAGAAGTACAGTTAAATTCTGTAGCTGTTCATGCATGTAAAACAAAACAGTGCATATTTCATGTTGCTTTCACTGACAAATTAGACTGGTATGTTTTATGTAATGGTACTGAAAGCAAGAAACTCATCTTCATAACATCTTAATAGATATTACTTCAGTGGGAAAAAAATACTAAGTTGTGGAAAGTGAAATGCTTGAAATATTAAGCCATCATACACATATATTGAAGTCTGTATAAAACTATTTCCATAGGGATATATCTAAATTAATCAGAAATAATAAAAATTATAACCCTTTTTAATGGGTTGATAGCCACCCTAGTTTTAAATTAAGCAACAAGTAGATTTTAATGTAGAGCTGAAGGTGTGGTGTCTGGTGAATAACTGGATAAGCTTTCTATCTGTCTTTCCAGAATATAAGAAGATAAAATTTGTATGCAACTCATTCATTTCTTTTCAGGCCAAAGCCATGGAATCTCACCTTGCTGAGGTCCTCTGTTTCAGGCTGAGCTTTTTGTAAAGCTCATCATAGAACAAAAAATAGCTGAGTTTGGAAAGAGCCTTTAGATGGGGATCATTAACCCAGCTGCCCTGCTGGGGCAGGGTCAGATAGATGAGGCAGTCCAGGTGCTTGTCCAGTCAGGTTTTGAGGATCTCTAAGGACAGAGGCTCGACAACTTCTCTGTCCAACCCATTCACTTGTATTTCTTACTTTGGCTGCTACACAAAATATGAATAGCTTGTGTATTCTAAAGCACATGGGTTTTTTTTCCATCTTCATTCATTTATTTAACCTCGCTTAAGAAATATCATTTTTCATGAGTTTGAATACAAGGCAGACTTAAGGTATCTGCTGAAAAGTACAGAAATATTTTCTGCTCTTTCATTGTAGAAAATGGTGCATACCAAAGCAGTTTTTTCACTGAAGAGGCAAAACAGGGCCAGTGATTTTTTTTGTCCTTGCTGAAGAATGTAAATTATGCATATAATTTGTTTATGTGAAGCTACTATATCTTCACTTAGTTGTAAAATGCAGATATGTTTGCCAGTTCTGTGTTTCTTAATATTAACTGTACAATCCATGCAGTTTAAAATCCTGTTGCAGTGAGTTTGTTGTCAAACGTCTGTGTGATATACACCTTTCCAGTACCTAAAGGGGTCTTCAAGGGAGCTGGAGAGGGACTTCTTACAAGGGCATGGAGTGGTGGGGAAGGAGTAATGTCTTTAAATTGAAATGGGGTAAGTTAAGATTAGATAAAAGGCAGAAATTCTTTACTGTGAGTGTGGTGAGACACTGGAACAGGTTGTCCAGAGAAGTTGTGGATGGCCCATCCTTGGCAGTGTTGAAGGCTGGGTTGGGTGGGGCTTTGAGCAACATAGTCTAGTGGAAGGTGTCCCTCCCCCAAACTAGATGATCTTGAAGGTCCCTACCAACCCAGACCATCCTGTGATTCTGTGAAATACGGATTGATTTTGCTTATACTCAGAGCTGACCAAAAACCACATAATGACATCAACATGGTACAAGCTCTGAGCTTGTATCAAGAAGACCCCCTGGAGGACCCACATAGAAAGCATATGAGGACTTAAGTACTTTTGTATCAGTACTGTCTTGTGCCCTAAGAGCATGGAGTACAGGGTGAGTCCTCATCTGCCTTTCACATAGGTCCATTTTAGGTCAGCTAGATTTAGACATGCAACATAGGTTATGTTAGGCATGGTTTGTAACGCCAAATACTTTACTGTGCACAGAAGACTGGTCCCAAGCCAATGCTAAGAGTAGTTAAACTGAGTGATAACATTGGTGCTGTGCTACTGACAGAGTTACCTTAATTGTATTATCATTTTTATTTCTGTTAGTTTTGTTTTCTGAAATACAGTCAATTCTGCCAGGCATGTTGAAGAGACTTCTGTGTATGGATGGCATTGGTGGTAAGGGGATGAATCAAGGTAACTCTAGTGAAGAGACAGCTAAGATGAAGTAAATCACAATGTGAGTCAAGAGAAGAGAACCCATTTACTCCATCACTGTGAATACTATTGCTACTATTTGAATAATGGAGCAGAGCATTTTCTAGAGTTTGCTTGGTTGGCTGCTTTTGGAATCAGTTACTGTGAAGGGTTGTACTTATCTAATCCTTGTGTGTTTCATATTAGTTTTAATACAATTCAAACTTTTCAAGTTCTCAGATGCAACAGTATCACTTTAGGAAAGAGTAGAATGGTAATTTGGACCTATTTATGCCTAGTAGTAGCCCTGTTACCAGTTTTATGGTAGGTCTCCTATATGACATTAAGTTTTTGCTGTTTCACCTGGTTTTCTTCCAAAGCATGGTAGAACCTTTGCCTTTAATGTTACAGTCACAAAGCTTCCACATGCTTATGTGCCTCTGATAATCAGTATGGAAAGGGGACTGCTTGTCTTTCTATTGCTGTAAACAGTTTTGGTCTCTGTTCATTTCTAATTCAACAGAATTTAGCTTCTTGGAATCCTTCAAACCCTGAATGCCTCCTGCTTGTTGTGAAAGAGCTTGTGCAGCAGTATCACCAATTTCAGTGCAGCCGATTACGTGAGAGCTCTCGTCTCATGTTTGAATATCAAACTTTACTTGAAGAGCCCCAGTATGGAGAAAACATGGAAATCTATGCTGGCAAAAAAAACAACTGGGTAAGCTGTTATTTCAACTAAAATGCTTTTAATAAATACAGCTCTTGCCTGGGAAAACTTGCGTTCTTATTGTGGATCGTCATGCTTTCTGTTTCCAATGGAGAAAACCTCTATTTGACTCTGGCTCATTTTCTATACTCAGTGTTTTGTATGTTGCTGTGATTCTATAACCTTGGTTGAACTAGATTTCCAGGTGAACCACAGTTTTTAAAACTCATGTTCGTTCTTCTGATTTATAGGTGAAAACTCTGAAACTGTTGGAAAGCCTGTGCTGAATTTACAGGGCAGAACAGAATATTGTGTGGAAGTTTGAGTTAGCTCTGAAGATTTCACAGGCAGAATAACAGTATTGGTAGGACACCCTGCCAGCCAGCCAGCATGCTTAGGGGTAGGATGTATTTTAGCCTTGAGGATCAGCAAATTAGGAGTGTTTTTCTGAAAAACAGGAGGTAAACTGTCCGTTATCTCCTCTGCCTAGAAGTCATTGAAATTCATATTGTTGCTGTCTATCAGGAAATGAAAGTAGTTCAGCAGATTTCTGAAATAATCAACTGTGAGCCTTGTGCAGTACTATGAAAGGAACCATCTTAGGTGCATGAGTTAAAACAACTTAGAAAAAAAGGCCTGAATTTAGCACCATGTCCCAAAATGGAATAGAAATTTGCTCTTATACCTTTGTTGCGCTCTCACTAACTTCCTGAAGAGATCTCCAAGTTCTGTGACAAATAGACATAGCTAGCCTAATACCTTCAAGTTGACAGAGTACCAGCTGATGCAGAAGCCTGTTAAATACCTAATCTCTCAGTGCTGTGGCCAGAAATTCGTAATTCTTGACCTGGTGCCTGTAACCAGCTGGTTGGGGCTGGGTAGGCGAGCACCATGGACAGGGTCTGCTGCCTGCCTGGCCAGAACACTTCCGGAAGTAATACTTAGCAAAATAATCTTGACTGAATAGTGTAAAAGTTCTAGACTGCAAGTCCGCCTTGTGGAGCAGCTGATGCTTTAAGTAGAGGCCATTTATCTGTTCAGTGGCCATCCCAGTTCATCAGACTCGGTATTTTACCAGAAAAAAAAATCTGGATTTTATGGGAAGTGTTGTATGGCAGTTTTTGGAAGTACGGAAGAGAAGTGCTGTATATAATATCTATTTCACTCTGAACAAAGAGTGAGCACCTTGACTGTCATCATAGCAGTTTGTCATGTTTTAAGTGCACAAGAAGTCAGTGATTTTTCTGCGTATGTAAGTAATACAGCATCAGAAAGCTGGCATCTATCCTCACAAGTAATGTCATCAGGGAAGGTTTCAGAGTTGGACCTCTGTTTCTGTGAGCAATTTTGTTGCTTATCTTTCAGGGACAAATTTTAAGGGCAATTCTGAGCTGGCTGGCAGCAGGGTGGATTACAGCCTAACGTCACACAAACCCTTTTGGCAAATGATACAACTTGAACGGGTACCATTGGAAAGATTTCAGTTGCGTTCCAGGTCTTGTTTTTTCTTGTTTAGTGACTTGAAGGTGGAGGGAGTTATCTCTACTTCATGCCTCGTAGATAGGTCAAGAAACAAATTGGCACTGACATTAACGTTGTTTATTCTATACCTGCCTAATACAGCATCTTTGTCTATATATGCTTACTTGCTTGGGGTGAAGTCTTGCTTAATTTAGTCATAAAATAAACGAATAAATTTTTTCCTTCTCAGTTTCGTTTCATGTCAGTACCACAGAAAATAATGTGCTGAGCAAATGATCACTTACATTCATCAGGTGCCCTGCTTAGCAGCTTACTATTCTCTATGGAAAGGCAGTTTTCATTGGCTTTGACCTCCAGTACTTTCTCAGAAAAGCTGCTGGATTGGCAAGCTGGTTTCCTTCAGGGTTTTATTCAGCCCATTCCTTTCTGAATCACTATGAGTAGCATTTGATGTGGGCCATCGTTACAGAGGCTTGTGGTCTGGTGGTATATGGCCAGTGACAACCTACTTTAAGCTCAAAGCAGTTTATGTATTAGCACAGCTAATTGACAGGGGAGGCAAAAGTACTGACTGTTCTGCAAAGGCATGTGACAGCTTCTGGGTACCAGTACAGGACATTTTGAATGCTTTCCTCTTAAGGAGGCAAGCTGTCCTCAGAGCTAGGTAACACTCCTAGATAACATCTACTACATACCCAAAAGGTATCTATCTGACATCTGTATTTTTCTTCTCACAATGCAAAATATTTAAAATATTAAAATGAAAATTAGGTGCACACAGCTATGTTCAGTAAATAGCAAAGTAGTATATGTGTGTTACTGTGGGCGTACAAATGCTGCATCTTCATACAGCTTTGCTTTGTCCCTTTGCTTGTTAAAATGAAGTGCTGTTTTGTAAAAATTATATGCCAACATGTAGCTAAGTAGCATATCTATGTCAAAAATTGGGCAGTGTTAAAGAGTTTTGCTAACTTGTTTCAAGTTTTCCCAATTTTTTGTACTTAACTGCATAAAATGAATGTTTAACACTTTCATTGCTGCCAATTCAGCCTACCTAAAAAATATAGCTGTTGTGTGGCTACTTTATTGAACTAAAAATAGAGATAACAAAAGAACTGATATGGAAGAAATCAGGCAGACATTTGTTTTTAAAAAACAGTCAACTTCGTAGCTTCATAACCAGGTGGTCAAAGTCTGGTTTTAAGGAAGTGTATGAAACAGAAAGGAAATCCTTCCCATTTCCTTTGCATGCACTTTATACATAAAAAAAAGCAATGTGTAGGGGACACTTGACAAATTTCCAGTAAACAGTTGTCTAGGTGTTGAGAGTTACCTAATTCTGAAAATAAATTATTTAAAACTTTCTACTTCAGTTCTTTCTTGTGTGTTTATTCAGAGAACATTTGATACGTTCTCACCTTTCTTAACACAAATTCTCCTAGGTACATCTGCAATGTGTGTAAAGGTGCCTCTATTCTATCTATATAGTGTTATAAATGTCAGGTTTTTAGCTTTGCTTTCAGACTGTTTGCAGGTCTTGCCAGACCTTTGTCCGGAAATGAGTACAGCCAAGATACATCTATATTTAGGGCATAACAAAGCATAGTCTAACTTTTGTCATGCACATTGTTTTTTTCTAACTACTCTTTGCTGTTGACTTACCGGCAATGATGTTTTATGGTTTTTAAGGTGTTTTGTCATATAACACCCGTGAAATCTTTAATATTTTTTTTCCTCTTCAGTATTTCTATTCAGCAATTTTGTTTTAAATCTCAACCCTCCTGTTTGGTATGAGCTCTTACACATTTTTCTGGGTAATATTTCATCCTCAGAATGTCTGTGGTTCTGTTTTAGCCACCAGGTCTCATTAATGTAATCTTTTCTCCACAGACTGGAGAATTCTCAGCTCGCTTCCTCCTGAAGTTGCCTGTCGATTTCAGCAATATTCCTACATACCTTCTCAAGGTAAAAATGAAAATCTAAGTTGATAGTGTTTATGAGGGAGAATGAATTACTGAAATCTTAATAATTATTTTGAATTTCCCACCTTCCTGCTCTCCAAGAGTTTCTAAGTTCACCATTTCTACATCTGTTTGGATTATGTTTTGGAAGGGTGGTATTGGACACACTGTTATTTTAGGTGTTGCTTTAGCAGGTAGTCGATATACACCTATCCCTCTAAAGGACCTCGCAGGATTTAGGTTGTTGTAGAAGATGGACTACAATGCAGATGTTTTGGGTTTTTACACACTGTGATACATATCAAACTCTTCACCATACCCAAGATACTATTATTTTGGGGGATAAATATTTCCAAACAAAATCTTTTATATGAGTCTATGGAATTTCATGGCATGTAGATGCTGTGATTTTTAATGAGCAGTCTCAATTGTACCAGCAGTCTTGAAAGTAGAAAAGCAAACCACATACACCATTTCTTAACAGGGAGTGAAAGCAAATACTGATGACTTGAATTAAAGGCTTCAATGATTACTTTCCTTCATTGTTTACAATGAACACAAATTTGACCAGAAACTTTCAAAAGTGGGACTACTGAGTATTTTTGTGAGTTGGAAAAAAATTATTTATTTCCTTTCTAAGAGGAGAAAAAAAAACCAAAACAAGACCCAACTTTTGACAAACTATCAATATTGAATAATTTGAAATGAGTGGTTTTTGCAGCACTGGGACAGCCTCTCTTTAAAGCAGCTACTGTGGAAGCCCATCGTAAGGTCATTGTACTATATTCAGAGAAAGATCTGTTTCTTCTCTCTATCAAAACTGTCAGAATGAAAGGCCAGAAATTCCCCTGCAGACAAGGTTTGAGTCAGTTGATTTTGCCAACACTGATCTTTTCTTGAAACTGTGTGTCTGCCTTCTTACTCAGCTTTTTACTTTTAAATATTTGGAAAGACGAACAGCAACTTATTCGTTAGCAACCACTGTGTTGAGATGAAAATGTCAGTGTGGATCCCATTACCTCCTCTTCATCTCATTGTTAGAACTGTCTTCAACTATTGTTAAATCACAATTGGGAGTCTTCAGTGTTTCCCCAAATAAGATCTCTTGAGCTACAAACCGTGCAAATAAAGGTAGGCACAATTATAATTTGACTGGAATTTTTGGTTGCAGTCTGAGATTGCTATCCTATGACCGCCCTGCCTTCTGTAGTCTGTTTTCTGATTGAGTAATGAGCTGCACCTAAGGTTCTCAAAAGCATTCGAGTGTTTTCAGTTTGTTCCTGTGTTCATAGTACCATCCCTTCTCTCAGCTGCCTTCTTTCATCATGGCCTTTTCTTCTGACTTGATGGAAATGTTTTGTCAGACGTAAGAGGGTTGGCCAAGGCCTTTTTGGGAAGGCTGGTGTTAAGAAGCAGGATGTAGCAACAGTTCATTTGGACTGCAGGATAGCTGTGATTTGCGTCTGAAAGACACTGTTGAAGAAAGTAGACTGAGAACATATAAAGTGAATTATTCTGTCTGCTCCTGCCAGAACTGCCAAGTGCTGTATTTTCCAGGGACAATTTTAAATGGTCAAGAATTTCCGGACAAGTGCATAAGCAGTATGTTCATTAACTTCAGTCATAAGGCTGTCTTGTACCTCTGTTCAGCCTCTAGGGAAACTTGGAGCCTGGAAGGTGGTGTATGACTTTTGTAAGTAACTGTCATCATGTAGAAACTGTGTGATTAAAAACAGATTCCACTGTTCTTAAAGAGTAACGTTTTAAGGCATGACAGCATATTCCTCCTTACTGTAATTCCCTATCATGTTCACTGAACATCTTCTACCTTCTCTAAACAAGGTTGGTATACTGTGGATAAATCATTAGTGCTCCACAACTGCTTCCTGTAGCTTTGTTCACCTTGAGTACTGAGTGATTCATTAGTCTGAAGGAAAACATATATTTATTTGGCATGCATATATAGTGTGATGCGAAGAGATATGTGCAACAGGTAGCAGAATCAAAGTTTCCCAGTTTACCTTTATTTTGACATTTCTAAAATCTTAATGTCTTAGCTCTGGGGTTTTAAAATTAATGTATTTTTTGTGTGTAATAGCCTGTATTTTTACAACAGATCCTTCTTGATGGACAATGCAGTGATGAAATCCTTAGCTTTCTTAGTCAGGCTTCTACAGTGCAAATTGACAGGCTAAACTATCTATAGCGGGAAGGCGATATGTAGTCTGAGTGAGTAGCCACAGGAGAAGAAATACTATCTTATTCAGTAGTGTTTGTTGACAGTAGAAGAAAGGTTTGACTCAGGCTCCAGCATGGATTATGGCAGAGTGTGCTCTGTAGCAGGCATGGATCTTATATCCCTACCACCTTTAGTTTCCTGTATTCTGACATTTTCAGCTCTATGAATGTCATCTCATTTAACAACAACATAAACAACATAAAAGCAGGTAGAATCAGAACTACTCTGTTGTGGTTGAAGTATTTATACTCTGAATACTCCAAATTCAGAAAGCTATTTAGAAAAAAAAAAATCAGATTTTTTTTTTTTTTTAGGCTGCCTATGTCTTTTTTTTGATGAGACTTTTGACATAAATAGGTTGTCAATGTATTGCAGTAAAATAATCTATTTTCCATCTTGTCTGCCAGTTATGCTGGTTTTGATACTACTTGCTGGGTTATGGTACATGATTGATAAGAGTGGCTATTGATGCAGTATAAATAATTGTTTTTATATCACCCTGAAAGGTGGAAGAGCAATCACTAATTGAAGGCTGTTAGTATATTAGTATATTAACAGCTTCATGTTTTACTGCAGAATTTAATGTGTTTGAATTATGTTTCAGTCTGTAGCCAACCTCATAGCATGCAGGATCTTCTCTACAATGATTTCCAGAGTTCAAACCTGTGTTATACTTAGTCTCTGATGTCTTCTTTTTTGATGTTTAATTAGTACTAGTAGTATTAAAATCTGGTGAAATGTTTAAAGACCAGTATTTTTTACCTAATCAGTCACTTCTCATACCCCAATAATTTGTAATGCTCTTCTGAAATCTTTATTGATATCAATAGGTAATCAAACTACAAGTGTCACTGTAAAGCTTTGCCTCATAAGGAAATACTCAGGTTTGAGGATGTAAGCTGTGAGATCAGTATAGTGTTACAAAATTTTTGGGGTTGAGAATTGAGAATACACTCGAATCATAAAATCTTACACTGTCAACTTTGTACTGATGGTGGTAAGAGTACTGTTGCCATAAAGAATAAAAGTTTGAAGGTGTAGCATAAGTTGAATCGTTCCAGGCTGGAGAGGTGAAATTTACCAGGTATTTGCTGCACTAAATTTAAAATTGAGTTCAAGTGTGTGTGCATTTTAAGGACGATAGCTGAGTATGTTAAGAAGAGTGAGAATGATTAACAGAACAAGGCAGAGTATGCTGTCTCTTCTTTTGAAACCTGAAATTCTAGTTAAAGTTCTTCAGTTGAAAACTAAGTAATAGCTTGGAACGTCTGCAGCAGATAAATCTTTTTCCATAACTTTTCTTGGCATGTTCCTTCACATTTGAAAGCAGAAGTACAATTTTTTATTTTTCATCTTAAAGAACTCTTCGAAAAGAACTGTTGGTTTACACTTAGAGAGTACATTCAGGAAAAGACATCCTTTCATTATTTTTCTTTTAGAAAGTTACACTTTAATTAAACTGAATGTAGACCTTTTTGTCCACTTTTACATTGTTTTCTAATGCAAATCCATTTGATGTAAGTGAAAATTTTGAGTGTTGAAACAACTGTAGAATCAAGCTGGTGTCTGAAACTGCTGCAGAATTCATTGCGAAAAGTCTTTTATTAAGGTTCTCTTATTTGAAAAGAATTTGACTTTGACTGGGAAACTCCTTACATGTGTATCTGCTTGCTGTTATACTTTCCCTTTTTTGCAGTTGGATTTTTAATCAGCACATTTGTTTTGATTTAAATTCTTTTCTGTTGGTTGCAACATTTTTAATTTTCGCCACACTATTTTATAAATGGAAGTATTCACTGTACATGGTTTTGAGAATCAGCCTCTAGTTCTGCCTCTTGAGAGGTACTGTGTACACCACATCTAAAATAACTCTTACAAATTTTCACAGAACCATAGAATTGTTTAGGTTGAAAAAGACCACTTAGATTGAGTCCAGCTGTTAACCCAGTACTGCCAAAGTCACCACTAAACCATGTCCCTGAGTGCCCAATCTACACATTGCTTGAAAACTTCCAAGACTGGTGACTTCACCGCTTCCCCAGGCAGCCTGTTCCAGTGCCTGATCACTCTTTCAGTGAAGAAATTTTTCTTAATATCCGATCTAAACCTCCTCTGGTACAATTTTTTACAATGAGAGGCCATTTCCTCTCATCCTGTTGCATGTTAGCTGGGAGCAGAGGCCAAGCCCCACCTTGCTACAACCTCCTTTCTGGTATTTGTAGAGAGTGATAAAGGTCCTCCTTGAGCCTCAGTTTCTCCAGACTAAACCATCCCAGCATCCTCCCTCATGCCCTCTTCATAAAACTTGTGCTCCAGAGCCATCACCAGCTCTGTTGCCCTTCTCTGGACATGCTCCAGCACCTCAGTGCCTTTCTTGCAGTGAGGGACCCAGAACTGGGCATAGAAGTTGAGCTGGATCTCACCAGTGCCGAGTACAGAGGGACAGTCACTGCCCCAGTCCTGCTGGGCCACACTGTTCCTGATAGAAGCCAGGATGCCACTGACCTTTTCAGCCACCTGGGTACATTCATTCTTTGTAGTTGCATTTTATTCTTTGTAATTTTTGTCAGCTAGGGGCACATGTGTAATCATAATGCCGAATCATTACAAATCTCTAGCCCAGTAATTTACATATTGTACTGGATTATGTGACTGTAGTATGCTTGCACAATATGAGTGAACTTGAGAGTATGTTGCCAGTGATGCTGTTGGAAACAAAACATTTATGTATTTTTCTTCTTATTTACGTGGGATTTTTTGGGTTTTGATTAAAAGGTTCTCTGATTAACACCACCTTCTTGTGTGTATCTTGTAAAGTACCCATTTTCTATTTGTATGTACCTATTTGTTGTGCCTTGGTGATTAGTTACTGTCACCACCCATTTAGCTATGATGCTGTGACCAGCAGCCTTCCAATAATTTTTTACTGTTCATGTGTGAAGGTGATATGCAATGCAGACCTGTTTCTACTGAGGAGCTTTTTTTTGTGATGACCATTGTACTTAGTGCATATCATTTAAAACTGAAACAAATAGCAGACATTGTCTAGACACATTGCCAGGGGCCAAACAGTTGTGTTAAGACTGTCAATGGAAAAGGTTTATCCTCAACTTCAAATTGAAAGATAAGAACATATTTGTGTTTTTTTTCCTTACTGTGATTTCATCATTTGGAAGTCTCTTAAAAGACTTCAGTGCAACTTTTGTTTACAGTGTAGACCAAGTTCCAAGTACTGTAAAAAGACTGCAATACTTGTGTATGTTTGAGTAATCAACTATAGTAGAGAACAAACAAATGTGTAATATGAAGGGTTGAATGAGATTTTTTTCCAGGCCGGTTTCTTTACTGTTGTGATTTAGCATTTTGATTTATTTGACAGCATTAAAGGTTTGTGTTAAGTTGCTGCAAATACCAAAACACAAATATAGTCTTGTATAAAAAGTAGTACTAATACTGTTTAAAAAACTGAGCTAAATACACTGAAAAAGAATAATAATTTCTTTTGCTTTTGAACTTCATTTGATTTTGTTTGTAGCTAACTAAAAACTGATGTATAGTGTCTTAAGGTCCCAAAGTCAATGGCAAGAATGAATTAGAGTCCATATCTGACTTGATATTTTTTGCACTAGACTGTTTTGTTCATTGCTGGGCAGCTACCTCTCGAAGGAGTGTTGGACACTGTGCAGTATATGCTATTTGATTATTTTTCATAACATATTTGTGTATTCTTTATTGGCTAGAATGATGAACTTGTTTACTATATGAAGCTTGTCATGTCTGTGGTGCTAGGTGTCATTTTACCTCTTTTACCAACAGGAAAACTGGAAATTTATAAGACTGATAGATAATCCTGAAATAATATGTAGTTCTTTCAAGTCACAACACTTTGACCATGCTTGCTATAGAGATCTTTCAAGCTAATATATAGATTGCTATTAATATTATACTACTTAAGACTGTGACAGAGGCACAAAGTTAACTTCCTGAATTGTATTCCATAATGTATTCCTTATCTTAAGATGCATGCAAGCATTCGTATCAAATAGTTTAAATTTTAAGGGTAGATGACTATGATATTCACTAGATTGCTTATTGTACCAACATTAAATTACTTAAACAGAATATTGGATTGACAAAGATTGTCTGGCTTTCTTCTGTTAATAAAGGCAAACTTTATAATACACAATTATAATGAGCCATTGAGATTTTAGATTAGAAGTGAGTCTGTGCAAGTTAGTGCTGGCAATATTTGAAACAGTGCAGTTTGTAATAGCTGAAGCCAGTAATTTCCATGGTCTAGAGGCTGTGGAAATAAACGTGAGCTGTGGTGCAGAAGACATTTATCAATAAGAGATGTCATTGGTACTGGTCTCTCATTTCAGCCTGCACCCAGTAATCTGCAGTTTACTTTTGCTGCCTGCTATTTTCATTGAAAAATACTGAAGTGAGGGAGTGTTCCTTTACCTCGATATGCTGGACAGTGTCAGAGTAGCAGCTGGGTGCCAGAAGCGTGCAAAACTCCAAGCAGTGGAGCTTGCATATTGACTGAGGCCAAAAATAAAATGGGAGGAAAAAAAAGTCTTTGTGTCCTGAAATGTTTCTGACAGTTTAAGAAGTTGTGAGATCAGAAAAAGTGTCTTTTTTTGGTGATTAAATATTTTAAGTATCTGATTTTTTGTTATAGCTTAAAAAACATAGGATCCGTCAGGTTTGGGGGTTTTGTTTTAACTTTGTTTGTTTGTTTTAATTATTATTTTGCAAGACGTTTCAGTTGTTGCTATAGGTAATAGGGTAAGATCATACATATTTCACTGTATTGTGCTCCTTGGGTAGTCTTACCACTGCAATTGCATTATTAGCCTTACAGAGTTTTGCAGAACTGATCATCCCTCTGCTGATTCTGGCATTGGAGAGTTAAGAGTAAAAGTGATAACTGCTGTAGTTCAGTAGTAGTTCAGAAATCCTTACAGACGCTATGATTTAATTAGTTATCCTGTCATGATTTTATTCTTTGTATCTTCTGCCTGCAAACCAAGGGAAGCAAAACTCTATAAAAGTATATTTTATAATCATAACCTGTTATTTTTGAATTCTGTAAACTGACCAGTTTCCTTCATTCTCACTAAATCTTTTTAGTACAACTTTTCCACAACATAATTTGTTTGTAGGATCTAGTCACTAAAACCACCTAAGACATGTTAGTGTCAGGAGCACCTTAAACTCAATATGCTGAAAGCCAAAAGCAGGTTTTTTTAATTCAGCGTTTTCTGTAATTTATTGGAAGATTTTGTTAATAAGATCTGTCAACTGGAACAGCTCATTCTGCACAGCTGATGATTTTTATAGGTTATGATCTTAATATGAATCATAATCTCCAATCAGCTGTATTTCTGATGACAGTTATTTTATATTTAAACATTTTATTTTTATGTTGAAATAGTAAAGGAAAGGACCGTCACATCTACTGATAAATTTTAGGATATTCATCTCAATTTCTGTGAATTTTTCTCTGATTTGATAGTACTACTAATTTGCTAGTCAGAGATGACTAAAAAAGGGAGTGATTTTCATTAATTTCCATTAAAAAGAAAAATAAGTCTAAAAGAACAGCTTCTGAAATTTAAAAGCCTTTTTTGCATCTGGTGGGAAAGTTTGTAGACACGTTATGTTGCGTGACTTGGTTCAGATTTACTGCCTTGTTAGGGCTTGTAATTTGTACTATTGCTTTACATTTGCATTTTATGTATTGCATAGAAAGAATGGAATTCAATAGCCATAAAAATAATTGCAGGTTATTACATAATGATGGTGCTTGTTTTATCTGTTATGGTCCACCCAGAGTATGTAGAACAAACAATGTACAGGGGGCTTAAACTGGGACGTGGATCTTGGATCTATATTTCTTAAAACTTGGTTCTCCATTACCATTTCTTCTTCAAGGAAAAGTATTTGACAAGTTATTGAGCCAAGAATTTGAACGTAGAAATAATCTGTGAAATTCATCAACCAACAAACCTGTATTTGTAAATACAGAAGTACAGAAAGCATCATGGTGAGATTTTGGGGATATTGCTGTGCTGAGCCCACAGTCCCTTTCTGCTATTAGGCTTCTTCCTTAGGCTTCACAGGAGGGCTTAGGTCCTACAGAAGCTTATATTTTGAGGTTTTAAAGTAAATTTTGCTTACAAAAGTGCCAGCTACTTACTGTTACAGTGACTGAGTTGCTTTAGTGTTTTGGGGTTGTTTTGTTCCGGCTTTCAGGTTACTAGACTATGGTTGTCTTGTTAAGAAAGAATAGTACTAACATGAGTGTATGACTATGATGATTTCGTATGATTCTTAGTCATTCTTGGTTTGGATTCTGTGATTTGCACTGGTAACTTTTTTCTTTTAAATACACAAAATCCTTTGATGGCTGTCAGTCTACAAAGGAGGTTTGGTTTGGTTTTGGGTTTTTTGAAAGATATACCTGGAAAATAACTGTGTAGTGGAGTGTGTAACAGTGCTCACTTTTGTTCAGTTTCGTAGGTTTAGAGCTTTAAGCCAAAAATAAAAATAATAAAAAAGAAGCTTTAATGTTGAATCAGTCTCAGCAGTAATCACTCTGAGGTTGAATGATCCATCACTTTTATTTTTGTCTAATTTATACTGACAATGTCATTAATCATAATATCATGAAACATAAAGTAAAAATATAAAATATCTAGGATCGTCTGCCATTTTGCTTCCATGTTACCAAAAGAATGCCCAGCCTTTTGTCCACCAATTGCTAATGAATAATGTGCCATGTTTCTATCAGAGATTTAATTTACATAGTAACTTCTGTTTAGGAAAGTAGTTGCTTGTTTATGTAAGGTGTATATCATTATTTTCTGTTTTGGAAAGAGACTTTAGATGAAGAAGGCTAAAGGAAAGACTGCCTTGTCCAGCAGCATCTCAGTGAGACACTGAAAGAACAGTAAATAAAACTTAGACCTGTTGACTCTCTATTTCTGTTCTAATTATTTAAGTGTTCATGCTAGAACTTGCACGTCTTTCATGTGCTGGGACCTGTAATCATTGCAAACAGCACGTCCATGGGAGAGAAGGGGCAGTGGGGAGGAGCATTAATTTGGCTTCACTGGGTGCAATTAGGTGTACTCCTTAGGCCTTAACAAGTTACCAGTACATCAAAAATTGGGCAAAAAGATGTCTGTGAATTAAATGTTGTTTTTCAGCTGAACAATGAACTGTCTGGAGTGCACATACAATACTTAAGCATACCCATGTAATGCCAACAGGAACAACTTCTGGTGAGAGAAAATAGTGAAATAGAGTTAGACTAATAATGCTACTCCAACTCTTGCCATTTTTTGTCATTTTAATGATTTGCTTATTGTAGCTATATTAAGTAATAAACTGCCGAAATATATTTTTTAAAAATATATCTGAATGTCTTTATATATTTGGAGAACTCAGATATTCAGTGATAGTGTTTTACTGTAACATCTTTTCTGGGCTAGAAAAATATTAAGACAAATGTGACTGATGTCTTGACTAAAACTGATGACTGATTGATGGTATGTAAATAATCGGCTACTCATTTGCAAAACCCTGAGGACAATGTGTTGGTTAACAAAGAATAAACACGTTCATTCCAAATTATTATTTTCATTGTTTAGCATTTATAATGTGTGCCCTAGATAAAATCATTAATTCTATCTCATTTCACCTAAATTCACGACTTCTTTAAGTAGTAAATCTTATTTAATTTTCATTTTATTATTGTTAAGTGATTAGATAAGCTCTTGAAATGTAGGTCGAATTAGATGCAGGTTACCATTTTGACATCCATATAGCTATTGTTTCTATTTATTTGTACATGGGCTAGTTGAAAATAGTAACCAATCATCTCACAAGTTCTCATTTAATATATTATTCACAGGAGTTGTGACATGATAAAACACCTCTATTTTTTAGAGATAACTTGAAGCATGCTTCAAGTGTATACAAGCCAGGTGTACACAAATTCACAGTGGAATCCTGAGCTGTGAGTAGAGAGCTTATCCAAGGCTTTAACCTTGGTGTTCTTCCTCTCCCCTCTCTTTCTAGAACCTTGGCAATTCATTTCAATTGCCACGAGCAGACATTTAGGTCCCGTTCACTTGGACACATTTTTTGTGAAGGAAAACCAGCTAGGCCTGTCAGCAGGAAGAGTTGTGTGACTTCAGAGTTGCTGGACATTTTCCTTCTAGGCCATTTTTCCACTAGTGTGGATTTTTATGTTGTGCCTCCATAACAGTCATTACTATTCTTGAGTGTCTTAAGGCGATTGTGGACACCACTTAACATTTGGACAAAAATTTATAAGGTTATATTGTCTCATATAAGTCACCTTTTCAACTGGAAAATTGTATGCTGCTTTCCCGTCACCCCCCTCCAGACTATGTAGTTAAACAATGACAAAACTTCCCCTTGCATTAAAAAGACTAGGGCTCAGAGTTCCAGTGATTGGTCCATGCAATAAAAAGTCTTTGGTTTCCATTTCTGAAAGGAATGAGATGCTCGCTGTGTGGTGCTGATCGCAGGGGCAATGAACTCTTTGCAAATATATAATATTTCTCAGGATCGGGCTCTTGTTAAGTTGTTATAGAACTTGATGAAACGGAGCGTATCTTTGATGATATTTAGAGAACTTCTATTATACCTCCTCTCTCAAGTTTACATAACTGAGCTGTGTTCTATATGAAAGAAAAACACCATAACTGTTTCATTTATTTAAAAAAAATAAATAAAATTGGAAAGTAAATAAATGGTAGAGCAAAGAGCACAGTTCATGTAATCCAGGTTGCAGACTGTCTGTGTGAGAAATATTTAAACTAAAATACAGTTTTAATTTTATATTCTTAATGCTGTATTTCAACTTTGTTTACAAATAGAACACTTACCTCTCTAGGTAAAATAGAGTTCTTTGTGTATCCATTTCATTTTATGTGTATTGTGTATTTTGACAATGTCTATAAAAGGCTGTTAAAATGGTAGTAATTTCTAGGCGTTTTTTCCATATAATTAACCTTGACTGCACAAGAGCTACTGAACAGAAAAGCAGTCTATTTTGTATTAAATATTCATTTTAACGTGGCGACTCAAAGTGCTTCGTCAAGTTTTTTTTTTTTAATATAAAATCAGAAATCATTGTTGAAACTGTATTTCAAGATGCGGAAATTCATAGGAGTATATTACTTTTTTGATAGAAATAAAGGACTGTGGTGTTAATAATATGATACTTTAGGACTGCATGCTTTATGAGCTCTCCTAAAACAAAAGAAATGTTGGAATGAAATTACCAGAGAGGTTCTCTTGAATGCAATAGCATGTGTTTCATGAGAAGCTGTGCAACTGAATTTGTAATAAACAAGGCTGGCATTTTATGGTCGTGTTCTTGCAGCATCAGTTTTACTGTATGGCAGCAGCTTAATAGCTAAAATATTCTCTTTGTTGCCATTTTTTTTTTCCTTTGTTTACCACATGTTGCCAGTTCCTTCTTGAAAAGATGTGTGATCAAACTGCAGCCCCATTTACAGGCCTTCAGGCAATGATAGTATCAGATTTAGGAGACTATACCTGTTAAAGCAACTTGGAGGCATATATTATTTCTGTGACTCATGTGAGGCAGCATTGCAGTATGCAGAATTATTTTTTCTTGGCTTCGTTACTTATGAATGTTGTGAATATAGCTGGATAAATTTATTCATCCTGCAAAAATGGTGTAGAAAGTTATCAAAATCTTATCACTGTTCTCAGAAGGTAAGGAGCTGTGGTAACTGTGGATGAATAAAGAGTGTATTACCATAGTGCTTCAATACTAAATAAAAAGCTATAGCACAAGTAAAAAGATAATTTATTAGAAAAGAACTAAGAGTCATTGGAAACTTAGTAAGGAGATCCATGTAAGATTGAAAAAATTGTAGTCTATTAGATTTGGAAGGATAAGTCCTGGAAAACCTGGAAACTTGTAATAGGGGTCTGTACAAATGGTATTTAAAGGAAAAAATTGATTTTGCTATGCAGTTCATCAAGCGTGTGCTTAGTAGGACTCCTCTTCTGGAGCAGTTTTCTGGCACACACAGATGTAAGTTTTAAGTAAAACAACCAGATTTGTGAGGAGTACAAATAGTGAAGCTTCATTTTGTTCGGGTTTAATCCGTCATCTCCCTGAATCTCTGCTATTCTGTTTTGTTCTCACACATATCTTGTGTAGCAATTTATCAAGTAAGAAGATGAGAAGTTTTTTCACTGGTTGGCTCCTCAGATGCTGCAATTCATGGCTAACTGAATTTACCTGTCTCAGTATTTGGTGGAGAAATCAGTTGTGTCTGTCCTCTACCCGACTGCAGGTGATCCTAGGGCTTCTATGAACTTTATCATCTCTGAAGACCAAAAACAGGACAGGGAAGGGAGGGAAGAGAGTGAGGAGGCAACTGGAAAAAGTGCTTACATATGCGCTAAATCTGAAACCAAATTAAAAGGGAGAAAAATGAGAAAAATTATTACAATGTGTGTACATTAGAATGAAAAACTTGCTGATATTCAAAATCTTTTCATCGTTCAAAAGTTTTAGTACAGTTTCGCTCAAGTGGGATGAATGCCCAAGTAGACTATTTACACTTGATTAGCACTGGGACATTTGGTTGAATTTGTTTGTAAACTCCTTCCTGCGGCCTAATCCTCTATCAGTGTTGTTTAAATCAGTTTGGGAAGGCCCATCTAAGGGATTATACAGTTTAAAAATACATCTTTTGTCAAGTGACCAATGCGGGAACATTTGTGGTAGGTCACAGTGCAGCTGGTTTTCTCCTTCCTCCACTGAGTTGATCATCAATGGTTTGTGTGAAGGAAATCTCTTCCTTAATGTAAGCTAAGAGAATCAGTAGTAAGTTTTCAATATGAAGACTGTTAACTGCTCATTTAATATGGAAAAGCTATTTTGGGGTCGGACAGAAAAAAACAAGAATCTGAATTTGTAGAGAAAGATGAATAATCCCTGCATTACCCTATTAAAGTGATTTTGGAAGGTACTTCCAATTGAGATATTTACAGCTGTACCAAACACATTAGTGTGCTTTTTGAGTCAAGAAAAAGAGTGGAAACAAGTCTTATCTCTTTATCTTTGTGTTCTAATTTTGTATTCTTTGAAAAATACAATGAAAAAGATTCTTCTTGAGATTAATATTTTGGAAGTTTACTGCATGTAAACTTTTGAAAACACTGGTTTGGAACTCTGACAGTGTCTCCGGCTATTTACCTGTTTCTCCTGCACATGAGTGCGTTCATGTCCTTGCAAAACCATTACATAGAAAACAAAGTATATGGAAATGCTCAATTTATTATTTTTAAATAAACTGTTAGTTTAGGACTATTTGCGTCTCTTTTTTTTTTAATGTACCCATTAATTGCAAGCCAGCTTCTAACACACTGAAAGCTAGACAAATACAGAACAGAACATTTATTAATGCTGATTGAGAAGGGAATATTCGAAAATTGACAAAAATACCTTGACACTGTCCTGTTAAGTAACCATCTGCGAATATATTAACTCCATTATTTTAATGGACTCCTTTCTTGATTAATCAATGACCTTATTCTCTTAAGCATATCTGTCAGGACATGTCTTCCTAACAATTTTGTTCAGCCTGGAGCATATAAGGCATCATCCTCATCTTCAAACTGTGTTAAGTCAAGAAAATATTGTGGTAATGTGGGCATCGCTTGTCCAAGAACATTAAGTACTCTAGTCAGGATCTTTTTAACCATAAAAGGGTGTGTGTTATGCTTTCTTGTTTGGTATAAGTGGAAGAGAGTGAAAAAAAAATACAGAAGGAATTTTTATTACAGAAAAATATTTCTCTAGTTCCCTCCAAATAGCACATGAAGGAATATTGTGTCTGAAAAGAAGATTTTGTTGTCAGGACAAGAAGTAGTCTGAACTACATATTGTTAATGAGAAATGTTTTAGCTTTGATGAATATTGGATTTCAGATTCAAATTTTTCTAACAACAGAAACATAAAAAGTTACTTCTTAGACATCTACTTATTTTTCATCTGTTTGCATGACTCTTTCTCTGGATACTGGGCCTGATTTTTTTTGTTATTTGTTCCCCCACCATATCTAGAAACTGTTATCGATTGCAGTTGTTTAGAAACTTGCCTGTAAAATAAAGTAAACGGACTTGATATTTTGTGTGTTCCAGGAATGTGAAGAGAAGAGAGGTTTTCAGAGCAGTTCCTTCCTAGTAGTGTACAAATGTAATTGTTAACAAAATGTTTATTGCTCTTCACTGTGTTTTTTTCTTTCAAGAAAGATGGCCAATTCCTGGGCAGTGATATTTATGGTGGGAAAATAACACATTTTATTTTAAGACTATGGAATTCATAAAAGAAGTTTGAAAGCGAACAGCCACTGTTTTTCAATTTGCGTTCCATTTTTAACAGTATATTTCCTTTTTAAGTTTAGTAGCAATACCAAAATTCTTAATCTCAAGCTCATCTTTAAGTGATCAAAGCTGTTGAGGGTAGTAAGAGGACAGTATGTGCCCTTTGTGCTCTTCTGTTTCCGTGGGTGATGCACAGATTGGTATGTTCCACATAAGTGTGCAACACATCCTTTGCTGTGAAGGCTTTGAGTGTTTCTGAGATTCTGTAAAAAAATCAAAGCATACTAATATCTTTAAGGCCCCTGTTGCAGAGGGAGCATCAGTCTTCTCTTTCCTTATCTCACGGGGAGGTACCAACATGAAGGATTGGGAAGCACAAATTTTATATTCTGTTTTGGTTTCCATCAAGGTTCTTAAAGAGATTCAATTTGACACTGAGAAAGTCGCATAATCTCTTGCGTTCTCATATATAAAAGGAGCAGGAAATATTTAAAACTTATTAATGATATACAATTGCAAATTGATAAAATGTTTTGATTTTTATTGCAATCTTAAATTTCTTTCTATAGCAAAGTATTGGTTGTACAGCTATTCCAGTGGTTTGGAAGCACTGACGTGCTAAGGAACAGGTAGACAACTTTTCAATAGGTGTGTTTATGCTTAATGTATGCTTGTAATTCCAGAGCAATAAAAGGATTCATTTTTTCCTTTTTTTTTTTTAATTATTTTCTGTAAAGGACTAGGGCAATGAGAGTAAAGTTTGCTTCTTTCTGTTGTATTTTTTCTACAGTGTGTTTTGTAGAAAGTTAGATATATTGTGAATATGAGATGTAAATCATAAATTGCAAAGAATAACACCTACAAAGCAATATATTTATGGAGAATTGCGTAGTATGGAATGTATATTGTCACGTGACTTTTTGGAATGATGATGTGGCTTCACTAAATCTTGCTTCTCAGTTTTTCTTACACGAATACTGAAAATAATAATACAGTTACCCAGAGTAACTGATTATTCTGCAATGAGAATGAAGTCACTTGCATTTGGAAACAAAGATTTACTCATATACCCAGCTATCATAAAAAAGAGTTGATTTCTAGCTTTAAACCAAAGTTTTGGCTGAAGTGAAGAGCAAATGTGTACCTTATGCTTGGTGGGTTTTCTTCCCTGTTTTGCAAAGAAATATTCATTACACTTCATGTTTGTGGGAAAGCACTAGCTAGTAGTTTCATTTCCCTGTGTTTGTGTTAGAAAAAAAAGAGGTTTATGGTGCTGGAAAATGATCAAGGCAAGACGTGTTATGTCCCCTGTTATGAAACTAGTTGTGTGCAATCTTTTAAAAAGAAATATTTCAGATGCCTTTATAGAAAGGCTGGTCTAATTGGCCCAATTGGTGCAGTTCGGGCCAGTTAAGAGACAACTGTGTTTTTTATTCCATGAGGTGGACTCTGCCCTCATTGAAGTCAACAGGATCATGATCACAGAACTACGTTCATAAACATAGATTTTCAAACGATCTGAAATTTGAAGAGTAATTATATGGCATTATATATAAAGGCCTCTTTGTGTTATGTGCTTGTTCTGTGCTTCAGAGGGATAAATATATACAAGAATTGTAGGTGTGTCAAAGTAGCAAAACTGGTTCAGACAGGTAAAACCATTTGAAGTGGTGTCTTTTGCACCATTAATAGTTTTGAGTTTGTCTCAGTTTTTCTGCATCAATATTATGAATCCTGTTTCTAGAGATTTATTATTCCTATAAAAGCATCAGGCTGAATTTTGGCTCTTCAAATGAATTACTCTTTCATTCTTTTATTATTGAAATAATTTTATTCTGTGATTGATAGCTGTCTGATACTGGAAATGCTTCTGCAAGTTGAAATTTTTTCGTGTTCACAAATCAGTTGGTGGTATTTAAAGGAATTGAGGTTAACGGGCTTCCTTTCTTTGGCACTGATGGAGAGCTTTGCAGTCAGAATCTAAAAGTTTAGAGGTACAGACTTAAGCCCTGTAACATCACTAATAAGTGGTATTAATCTCCATATTTTAAAATTGGGAAATGGGTATATGAGGTTTTGCTAGAGTCATCTAGTGACAGACCAGAAATAGGTTCTGGTAGTTGTGATTTTTAAGCCGTGTAGTATCAGATACAATAATTGCTTCATCTACTAATTTAGTTGTAGCTGTCAACTTAAATTTAGTATGATATTTATTAATAGGTGAGTACAGGCTGTTCCATGTGCTAATCTTTGTCCATTTGAGTATTTGTTTATCATGGTTGAACTTTATGCAATTTAGGGAGCTGTCATTCAGTAGATGTTTTTAAGTCTTTGATACCGCAATGTTGGAGGTAAAGAGGAAATGAGCAATTTTATTAATTTCAAACAAACTGAAAAGGTTTGAAATGACTGTTTTAAACATTTTTTTGCTTTAGTCATAGGTTATCTTTTAAATGCCGTTTTAATTAATTTTAAATAATAGTTTCAATTGCTACTAGAAGCTTAAAGTGCATATATTTATGAATTTAAGATTACAGGTGTTTTGAATGAGAAGTACCTTGCAAATGCTTTTGTGCTGCTTTATTTAAATTATTTAATGTCAGTTCAATATGTCAAAATGAAGCAGAAGACAGTGGAAATTAATTTCTAGTCTACCCATGTGACCAATGGCATGCATCAAGTTCATTTAACATGAAGTGGGCATTCAGTGGTGAGACTTAGGCGTAGTTCTCTTCCTGCCTTCCTTGGTAAGTGAGCATTCAGGTCTTCAGATGTAAATGGCAGCTCAAGCTGTTGTGGTGTCATGTTGATCAAACCAACCCTGAGTTGAGGGATGGGCTCAGTCCTTTCTGTCTACCTCTGGCAATCCTATGCATGATCCATCACTCTATGAAAGAAACCTACTGATGAGCTTTTATTATGATACCAACATGATTCAATACACAAGCACTGAAGTATTCCCAGTGTTAAGTTGCCTGTTGCCAGTGTCTAGATTGCTGATAAGCTTCAGTATTGGTTCCGGCAAGACTGGAAAACCTGTCATTATTTAACCAAGTTTTCTCAACACAGAGCTCAACCTGTAGCACTAGAGGTCTGATTGGTTAGTGCCACAGTATTTCTTGCTGTTTTAAAGACATTGACTTTCATCTTCTTCCTTACCTGCTCTGAGCTGTGCTAGAACCTGCTAAGCCCCCAGTACATTAATAGGAACAATACCTACCATATATGAAATTTATTTAATTAATAAACTGTATTAATTTAATCTGTTTGAGCAAAAAACATAATAAATAAGACATCTTGATTTTCAGAAGTAGTATTGGAAAGTATCTTCATCATATCTATAGTGTTCTTTGCAAAGTCCTTGGAATTTCTATATGCCTAGAGAAGCTCTGTGTTGTCTAAGACCTATTTATCTTCTGATTTCAGACTCAGTGCTGTCTTTGAGACAGAACACCATAGGTCTCAAAGCAGATCAGTCTTACTCATGTCTAACTTACTGTTGGTAGAGATATCAGAAGTTTGTTTCCTTTCTTGTTGAGTTTTCTTTAATAATTAATGAGGGCAGCAGTTTTCTTGGTATCACAGCTGGGTACCTTCAGACCATGTTTCATTACTTTTCCAGCTGCTGAGATGTAGAAGACACTTAACTTTCCTTGTTTAAAAAAAATAGATCTTGAGAAAATACAAAAGCAGACAGAAGTTTTTCACCAATTCAAAATATATGAAGTGATGTAATTTATAAGTGAAATTAAAGATTGGTATTTACTTTATGTGTGATATCCACTAACAAGGGTTTTGTCGAAGTTGGCAAATATCTACTAAACCTCTTTGTTAGAATAATATTATATCTCATGTGTGGTGAGGACTATAATGTCCCAAGTTGATCTAATTAAATCCAACTTTAAGTGGGAATGAATGCAAAGATACATATTCACAGACTGCTTAAGGCTCATAACAAGATAGTCTAGTGAGCAGACATCAGGTAACTACAACACTACTTAAGGTTGCTCTGGTTACCGCAACTAGGTTTGTGCCAGCACTTGTTTAAAGCTCAGCTTTTTCATTCCATTGCCTAAGTTCCCTGCAGAATTACAGCCAAGAAAAAGGATCTCCTATTGGACTTGCCATTAACAATAATTTTACTATGTTAGATTAAAGAACAGTGTTTAAGTCACTGGGAATGTACATATTCTTCTAAGAATAAGCCTTTTCTTAGCTGATGGAGTTGATCGTGAACATAACAGAATAAATGAAAAATAGTTGAAATATTGAAATGTTGAAAAACACTCGAAAAGTCAGTGCACTATGTGACTTATCTACCATGTCATGGCAGTAAGTTGGGGTCCCATTTATTGTCCTGAATAATACATTTTACCTTTGAAAATATAGAAGAAGAGTGGCATCACTTCATATTTTGTATGAAATGGAGGGAAATTTCATGGACTATCACTAGAAATGAACTTCTGTACCATGATGATTCAGCAGAGTATTTCCTCTTTATTTTGCCTGTTTCAAAATATAATCTGATATAGCATCTCTGGTCTTTGAAGGAAACACATGTTTGCATGTTCTTGCCAATGAGTCTGCCAGTGGTTTTTGTGTAATCGAGTTAGCAGGGCACAAAGTATTTAGAGAATCACAGAATATGCTGAGTTGGAAGGGACCCACAAGGATCATCAAGCCCAACTCCAGGCCCTGCACAGAACTATCCCCAAGAGTGACACCACATGTACAAGAGTATCGTCCAAACACTTCTTGAACTCTGTCATTCTTGATGCTGCGACGCTTCCTTGGGAGTCTGTTCCAACGGAAGAGAAAGGTCTCTTCATGTAAGCTTAGTGAAACAAAGTGTTTCTCAGAATTGAAGAAAGGATGATTATTATTCATGTTAATGAACATTGCACCGAAACATTTCGTTGGAACTGAGACGATGGGACAGTTGTTGACTCTGTGAAATATTATATAAGGTGTAGCACCTTTGCTACAGTCTAACGGTAAAGGTTCTAAGTGGGTGGGTTGTCACCAACATAAGTAGGTTTTAAATAAAGTTTTCAGTAATATCATCTTCAATTTATTCAGCAAGCAGTAATAGCTCACCTGCTTTGTTCAAGGAATACATTGTAGACTGATGAGTGCTAGAAGCTGCATTTCTCATTTCTCTTTCCCCTAACAGATGTCCAATTTTTCTGTTTTCAAATGTAAATCTAAATTCTGATCTCCTTCACATGAGGCATTTTTACAGACTTACCTCCTGTTTTGTTTTTCATCTTCCTATTAAGCAAGGGAGCATTTTGTCTTAAACTGTTTTCTGAGAAAGTGGATGAATGGCTTTGTCTAAGGATCTCTACAAACAACAGTCATTTCACCATGTCTTGAGCCTCCACTTTCCAGGCTTATTGAACTTTAAAGTACAGTATATCATGGACTTGCAAGTACCCATCACAGTCACCTCAGCCATCTATCTGCCTGTACAACAACACAGATTTCCATTTTTCCTTCCCAAGAATGGCTTTTCAGTTGGGAATAACCTCTAGAAGGAATGAAGTACTGCTGACATCCTCTGAAGACATTTCAGTGAAGGAACTCTTTATACATTTTTATGGCAGGGGTTTTTCTACCATATTTCAGATAAACCACATTTTTCGTTTAGCGGTAGTTTTAACTCAGTTTCCTAAGGAAATGTGGCATCAGTGATTATATTGTCTGAATCCGTCTGTTCTGCCCTTTTTTCAAATAACTGTACCTCACATATCAGTGTGTTCCACTTGAAACTGGCTACAACAAAGGATGCCCTTCAGTTAGTTCCTCTTCTTGTTTTAAGGCAGTTTATTATGAGAGGTATAAAAATTGAATCAATTACAATACAAAGCAAACAATATTAGGAGAAAAACTGGGGTGTTTAATTTTGTTTCTGGACTTTCCTGTTATCTTTATACATCTGCCTTTCAGATAGTAAAGACTTATGAAAGGAATTGTTCCTCTTTTAACAAGAGAGCATCAAGCATGTGGTTGCCACAAACCAAGTTATTACAGTGAAACTAATAATTATAGTAATCTTGTGAAGATTAAAGTTTTAATGTAAAGCATCTTGGAAACCAATTTCATAGATACAAAAATACCTGCAAAGAGTATCTCTTAATGTGGGAACACTCTATCCTTGATTAATGCAATGGGGTTTAAACTCCTCTCAGAATGAATGAAAGTAAGTTTTGGAGGAAGAAAAGAGATAAAAATCTGCAGGTGTTGACTCATCCTAATGGAAAAGGATATCTGTTCTATGTTTATTAAAAACACATAACCAAGCACTTATCATAAACACATCTGTTTGGACACAGGCTACCCTAAAGAGGAAGGAGTGCCAAGTAAGTGCAGTTGTCCTGAATGAAAACCAAAATGGATGTGTTTAAGTAACCAGCTTGTACTTTGGGCTGAAGGGGCTCAAGCAATTGAAACATCTGGATCCAGAGAGATTGCATATGCCAAGGAAATAAAATAAAATAAAATAAAGAAGAAAGCCCAAAACCAAACAAAAACCTTTGAGTAGTCCTTCAGTTAGTTTAGGATAGTGAGGAATTGAATATGGAGGAAGAGTGGAGAGTGTTAGAGCACAGCAAAGTACTTCCAGAAGCAGACCTGCTGGGAAACTGTGAAAACTCTAGAAGTTTTCATATTGTTTTATATAGACTGTAGGGGCTAAAAAACGTGTGTTCAGAGGAAGAGTAGACAGTAGTTATTGCCAAAGAATATTTAACAATTTCTGTTTCATATTACTCAAAGAGTCTGGGGACCAATCAAGAGAAAAGAAGGCTTGGTCTAGGCATAGTTTCTGAAGATTGCTGTGGTGCCAAGTGTAAGCAGAAGAAGTAGCTTCTCTTGCAGACCAAACAGTTAACGATGCTGCCTGGAGAGGGAAAAGTCTTGAGCTTCATAGTTAATGAGAAGTTTGTGTTCATGGCGTGAGTAACTGTCTGGGCTGAAAGGTCAGAACTTGGCAAGACTGTAGTGTGAATCCCAAATGAAGCAGCACAAAAGTGAGGGAATGGAAGGATCTTCACTTCTGTTTCATTTAAGCTAATTAATACAGTGAATATCTGGTAACTAGAGCATAACTTCTTTGAAAAGAACCTCTATACGTATGTAGGCGTAGGTGCACCTGTATATGCCGTGGCCGTGTCTAAAGAGCTTATCATTGCAAAGATAACATTGTGCAAAGGAAGGTGAAGGTTAATAAATTGTTATGTCTTCTCTTAAAATACTATCCTTGAACACACTCATCTGTGGCACACTTTACCATGGCTTGCAGTCAGTGCTATTTTTTGAATTTTTTGAAAGTGGTGTAAGGAAAATACTGTTAAGTTGTATTGTGACAAACATCTACACCCTTGAAAGAAGTACCCAGCAGAACTAAAAATGAGAGTCCATTCCCATTGTATGTAACCCTGTGAAGCTGTATTTAGATCATAGAATGAAACTAGTGTGAGTAGAGGTTGTATTTCTAGATAGACTGATTTGTTTTCAAGGATTTACTATTTTCAGTGATGCTAGGATTACAGTGACATTTACTGGATTTAAAGTCTAGGTAAGTATTGGGGGTATACCATAAATTTAGAGCAGTTTTTAAAGTAAATCATTAAATTTATTATTTGTCCTTGCTTTTACAAGTGTAAATGAAAATGCAGATAGATTTATTTGAAGAAGTCAAGTCTTTGACTTAAACATGAGTTGTTACATTCCTGATAAACTGCACGTAACAGAAACATGTGGTTATCGCTTTGCTGGCAGAGATTTTGGATTAATCCTGTGGCTATATAATAGTCTGAAGAACTGTAGAGTTAGTACAAAAGAAGGTCCATTCTTTGCATAGCTGTAAAATAAAAGTAAGATGGTGTTGGATTTCTGTATTGATGCCTAGCGGTTCCTTTTATCATGATGACAAATTAAAATATTCATATGCTTCATGGATAGCTCGTAATTTATTTATTTTTTTTAAAATACACTACCTATTTCTATTACTACACTCACAGGTCTTAAGTTTTCACATTCCCTAACACTTTGCAAGATCTTACATTAGAGCTCGTTCTGGGATTCCTTGTGTGATGCTGTATGCTATTCCAATTATGACTTAACAGGTGACTGTGACTTGTTGTAGATCTTAAAAGGAACATAGTGCTACTAGTTAGTGATTTTGTTTACTGTATTAAGTCTTAATTAGAGAGGACTTTTACACTGCTTTATCCCATGGATAAAATTTGACCTATATTTATGGTTCAAGCAGTGTTTCTCAACTTGTTTATTTGAAGCTAGAGATGATATCTACCTTAAAATATTTTCCATGCATTCCATAGTATATTTTTCTATTTTCAAAGATGCAAAAATTGATGTATCGGGTGGTTGTGAGGGTTGGGGCAGAATGTCCATATAGATGGCTTTGTTTTGTGGCTGCTGTGAAGCAGCATACAAAGTGAAGAGAGTGTGCCAAAATTTCTTAATATTCAGAACATAGCCAGATAGGATAGGCTTCTGGCATTATGTTTGGACCCTAAAAGTAAAAGATGATATTTTCAGATAAATGCCAAACATTAAAAAAAAAAAAAGGAATTTTGCACAAGATATCAATATGGTAGAATTTTACATAGACTTGCAGAAATCAAGTTGCTGATGGTAGAAGGATTAATTAGAAAAATTGACCTGAATTTGGCAATTTTAGAGAATTCCCAGAATGTGTGTGACTTGAATCTTCCCTCTGCCTTGATCCTTAAAATGCTACTGACTGCAGTTTTGTCACTGATAAACACAACTGTTTTCTAAGGGATTTCTTAGTAGAAAAGGCTCGATGGTTTCAGACTTACAGTTTAATAATGTACGTAGGAGTTTAAATATTACTATTTAACATTATCTGTTTAATCTGGTTTTTTACAGTGACGTCTTAAATATTGGCTTCTCTGTTTTTCAGCTGGCAGTTACTTTGATATTCTTATGCTATTTGGGAAGGATTTCCAAACTTGCATTTTATTAAGCTCTTTTTAAAATTGTTAACATTTTGTCCCCAAAGAAGTGTCATAGTGGGCCACACTATAGGTGTTTATACACAACACAAATAAAGGACTACATTATTTGATGTCTGTAGGGCAAGAGGTCCATGAAGTGGGAAGTAGAAGAGTTACTGCTGGCTGTCTGTCTTAACTGTTCATAATTGGAGGGTGGAACCCAATGAATAACTGTCCAGCAAATCCCACCAGTTGTGAAGTTTGAATATCAAATTTGTATAATTTCAGAAAACTTCTGAATGTGATCATTAGTTTCTTAAATTCACTGTATTAAAGCAAAAAAAAAAAAAAAGAAAAAAGTGAAATGAAACAGTTAAATGCTTTCTTGTGTAGGGCAGGGTAAGAAAGGTCCAGTTCCAAACTCTGCTGTCATGATCCAAGTCTTGCCTGTGTGTGATGAGATCATCCACCTTACCAAAGAATATACTGCTCAGTTTTATGGTGAGAAAGCTGAATACCCAACCAAGAACAGAGGATTTTGTTCTCTGTCAATTTGTGCCTGCTGGGATGCTGTGCTGAAGCTGTTGAGCACATGCAAGGGATTTGGGGCCTTGTGACAGCTTGGAAAGTTGTTTTAAAGAAAATTATCCCTGAACTTTGGAACAGGTGATTAGAGAGAAAAAGCGTTAGGAATGACTTCGAAAATTCACGGGTGATGTCAATATGAATGGCCTTTGAACCCTAATCTTTTTCATTGAAACACAGCTCCAGACACTGTAAAAGACTTTAACTGTACTTCTCCAAATGCTTTATCCTATGTTGGTGATGGGTGCACTGATGGAACAGATAGGGGGAAAGATCTGGTGATCTTTTCTGAGTCAGTAATCAGGGAAATGTCAGTGGTGGAGTCAGTCTTTCATCTGGAAATACATGATGTATTATTCTCGCAACCACCACTTTAATTCACTGGGACCACATCTGAGCTGGACACCCCGTGTTTCAGACACCGTCTTGGGCAAGGTAAACAATAACAGATGAGTCAGCCTTAACCCAGGCGGTATGCTGAAGTACAGGAGTTACTGTCTCACACTGTAAGTTCCAAAGACCTCTCTTGACACCAACTCTCACAGAATGTGACTTTTGAAATTATGTATAGAACAAAGACTATGTCTGTGGATTTTTCCTCACCTTATGTACCTGATTTAAATACCAGTACAGATGTGAACTCTGAAAGACCAGTGGGGCAACCATTTTTGACTAATAAATCTTTCATCCCTTGTTACAGTGTCCTGCTAATCACCTCTATGAGGATTCACCTTCACACAAATGCAAGAGAAAAGATGTGTTTCTCTTTCTACTACAAAAGTTTTATTTTTATTACACTAATGTGCTGTTACTCTTTGCAACATCTGTATACATTTACACTTGTGTGCGCACCAAGAATGTTGTTTGTTGGAAAGATGAATGTTTGTAAATAGGACTCAAGGGAACAGGATGCTCTGACTTCCATATTTGTCCAAAGCAGAGAATGCCTCACACAGATGCACACTCTTTATTTTAAGATCCTGTAGATGTAAATGTAATAATGAGACAAGGGGATAATAGAATTCTTTGGAAAAGAAATACAAATATCATACCCTTGACATGGGAGTGCAAAATAAGTTTGTGACTCAAAAGTTCTGTGGACTTTAATAAGAAACATTCTTGTTATTTTCAGGAAACAGCAATTGACAAAACAACTCCTATAGTTAATGCTTTTAATACTGACACTTTCTTTTAAAACAAAATGTTTCATATTTTTAAGTCAGTTCAGCGGTGCTACGCTGCAGTGGTCAAAGACCAGTGAGTAAGTTTAACTTTGCTTGATTTTACCTTCCATGTTGATTATTCACTTTTTCATCTGTGAAATCTTGTTGGTACTTCCTGGTTCACTGAAGATGTAGCTCAGAATATGGTTTTACTCTGGTGTTCCTGTTGTGACCCATGTAATCTATAGTATTTCTGATTCTGCAGAGATATTCACTGAACCAGGAACATATAAGAATATGTGGTGAGCAGGGGAAAAAGCTTTTATTAAAAAGTTGGATTGATTTAAGAAATAAATGCTTGTGCTGACTTCCAACTGCAACATGGTTACTTATGAGTGATGTCTCCTTTAGTATTTTAACTTTTGTTCTTTTAGTTGAGATTTATTAATTGTGTCAATAAGCTATTTCATTATCTTTAAAATAATACTCTTGTTAGAGTCATACTGTTCTAAGACTGAGCTCCGTACCTCAGATCCTTGCTTGCACAAATACATTAGTCTTTCCAAATGTAACTGTTACCTCTGAATCTTCTTTCAATCATGACTCCTGTGTGCTAATCTGTTCTGTTTTGTGAATCTACATACATAAAATATATAGCATATATTGCATTTATAGAAGAGCTTTACTTAGTGATAAGAAAGTTAGCTTGGCAGAAAAATTATTTTATTTAGAACTGTATTAATGATCTCTTTGTCCTCTAGTTAAGTACTCAGGCATTTATTAGGAGATTTTGGTTTCCAGTGGAAATGAGATGACTGTTCTTTGGCCTCTGCAATGATGTTACTATTTTTAAAGAGATGGGAAATCAGTAGAATGGCAGAAAAGAATGCAAATATTACTTTCTAAATAAATTATAGTCTGGTCATCTGAAGAGATGGCTGGAGAGATATGAGTCTTGGTGAAACCCTAATGAAGGACTTGAATTCCAAGTTGCATGTGTCCCAAAATCTTTATCTGGTAAAGAAAGTTTAAAAACAGGGCTTACCGTAAAAAATGCAAGTATATGTTGAGGAAGCAGCTTGATAGCTTAGGGAGATTTATAGAGAAAGAAACTACATGAAGATGACCTGTCATAAGTCATCTAAAGGGAAAGTATTTTGTGCTTTCTTTTTATTTCTATTTGCTCATTTCTGAAAGCATCGAAAGTGCATTTATGCATTTGGAAATATTAGAAATGCACTTTATGTTGTTTCAAGTAAATCAGACTAGATAGATAACAAAAAGTTATCTTGTCTTATGGTCTTTGAACATGAGCATCTTTCAAAGGTGGATGTTGAATCTACAGTTTTAGTTCTTAGTACAGTTCTTCTCAGTATTCAAAGTGTAAAAAGTAGATAGCAATTCAGAGATAAGTAAAAAAAATGTCTTTTAGTGACTGTTGTTAGCAAGGAAATACCTTGGCATATGACAAGGTGATAGTGTCTGTACCCCAACAGTCCTAGAATAAATTATGTCACTACATCATAAGTCTTGATTAATTCTTTAATGAAAATTTAAAGTTGCAAACATTTAAAACACTGATGAAAGAGTTTTCCATGTATTGAAAATGCATACAGAACTATAAATCCCTATAACTGAATGTAATGCTTGCCCAGAATTGGCATGTCTGTCACTAATATGCAAAGCCCAGATGAATAAAGTAAAGTACTTTGTTCTTCCCTCTCTCTGCCTCACCCAGATGCTCAGATTGACTCCTGATTTAGGATGCTGGTGTTGTTAATCTTGGTATTAATTTTAATACCACTTGTTCTTTGCTTGCTGTTTATCCGTAACTTTCTAACATGGCTTTCTAAGAAGCTCAGAGCATGTTGACCATACATAGAATCTTTGTGTGAGAGAGTTGATCATTGTTTACAGTCAAGCTTTCAAGAATCATTTGTATAGGATACATGCTTATAAGTAAACATAAACTCTCAGTCTTATCCTTTCAGACAGATTCTCATGCAATTTCTCAGATTGTGTTGCCTTTCCTTCTGCCAGTAGCACCACTGGTACCATTGAAGTAGCTTATTGGAGTGTTTGTTGGTAGAAGTAATAAGAGGTTGATCATCAAGAACCATTTTTGTGATTTGCTTGGTTTAGAGACAAAAAACTATTTGTCAAGACATGGGAACATTAGCTTTGTTTGAATGGATGCAGCTGCTGCTCACTGCTTAAGAGCAGTTTGAAACTAAGCTTTGCAGTCTCTGAACACTTGGTTCATCCCGTTATCAGCTGGTGCCTGCAGGGTCAGGTGCGCCTCTCAACCTCAAGGTGCTTTGCATGAGGTTGTAGGACAGATATGGTGTCGTCGGCATCTCTTCCCTGTCTACAAAAGTTCATCAGAGTAACTGACGGGGGGGGGGTGTCTTTCAAGTTAACTTTTTTAATGGTAAAACTGTAGTGTTTTATTCTAAGTTAATGACTTAAGCATTAAGAAATTAGGTTAGGAGGAAATAAAATAAAAATTAAGCAGCAGTCCTCTGTAGTGTTGGGTAAACTGAAGTCCTCAGAAAGAAAAGTGCTTTTTCATGAATGCACAGAAAAAATCGGGTCAGAGATTGCCACCCAACAGTCTGGATTTCTAGTATTTCTTCCTATTTTGTGGTGTTTTTTTAAAATTTTAATTCATTTGCAGGTGCATTCCAAACTCTGTAAATGCTAGTTTTAAGTCGCATTTTAATTTGAATGTGATACCTAGTAATGGAATCAGTAGAACAAATGTACTTAAGTTTAATTGAATGAACTGAAAGTTAAGATTATGAGCATTTTTTATATCAGTCTTTTAAAAAAATATTAAATATTCCCTACTATACTATCATCAAAACACACCGAATAAATACCATTGTTTAGTGAGGTGAGATTCAGTTGATATGATAGAATGATCCTTGCTTGCAAATGTATTTTGTATCTCTTGCATATAAAAATGAATGTGTAGAAAATTTTAGCTTGCTTGAAATTAATTCAAAAATATTAATTTTATACTGTGCCACACCTAGAATATTTATTTCAAATTTGAGTCCCAAAGTTGCCAGAATGTGTTTTTTACCTGTGAAGAAATGTGCCTTGTTTTCTGAGATTGTTTTCAGACCTAAGCAAACATTATTGTTGTCCTTAAATTGTAACTGCAACTTTTTCTACTGCCAAACTATGTTAATTTTTATCATCTTAAGTTACATTAATCTTGAAAGTTGTGATGGTAGCATATATTTTCATGGGCAAGAATGTTATTCTTTCTTTTTAACAATTTGTAGTTTCTAACAGCATTCTTTACCTAACTATTGGTCAGTCGTATTGTAAAAATACGTAAATTACCATAACCATAATAAAAGAAAGTATAAAGGCAAAAGGGGTTCCTCAATTAAACGTTGAACACAAAAAACCTCTGAACAATGACAATGAAAAAAACGGGGATGTTACACTGTTTGTGTAATATCCATTGATTTCGTGTTCAGTTCTCTATGCCCAGCTGTATACTGGGAGATCTCCCTGATAATTTTAATGCTCAGTAGACGTTTATTTATTTGATTTTGTTTAATGAAGAAAACTCAGTATATCGTCCTAGAAGCTTGCTTTTCAGATTTTGCAAAATTGTTCTCAGCCTACGATTTTCATGCTACTTTTGAAATAGGAATGACACTGAGCTCAAACATGCGCTTTGCCCAGACTGAGGCGAGTGTTTTGCTGTGTTACCTTGGGAGAGGGGCTGTGTTTGGAATGCTTTGATGCCATGAGCAGTGCACGCAAGGTAACTGCCTTTGTTTTCATTAACGATCCTATTTAAAGAATCGGCACTCCTTGATCAGACCTGGTGGGTTTCCTGGAAGACAGGAGAAAGAATTTCCTGGAATAATTGTATGTTCTCCCTAGAGTGAAGCAGATTTCTCAGTCTCATTTGCCATTCCACATTCCTTAGCCTGCTTTTCCCTAGTGTGTTTTGTTATTTTTTTTAAAAAAGGAGAACATGTAACTGCTTGTATGGAAGCTGGCTAGTGAAACTGCAACAGTTTCTTGTCTTTATTTGACATTTTTCTTTCGTGTTTTTGCACTCTGCCATTTGGTAGGAAAAGGCCAAACTTTGCTAACTCTTGTGATGCAAGAAACCTGTTAGTACTAACAAAATGAACACTGTTACTCTGGTGCAATTCACATTTCAGCTTCAAAAACAAATTCTGTTGTACATTTCTTTCATCGTGTTTTCATCAGTATGTTACAGGTATGTATCATGCAGAATTACATGGGATAAGTTTGACCCTAAATTAAATTACATTTCTGAATGCATGTTATTCTCATGCATTTCTCTTCTGGAGACCTTTCTTTCTCTAGAAAGGATCCTGAAATGTGACTTTTGCACTCAGCTTATTGAATCTGACTGACTTGGTAGGGCTGAGAGGTACCACAGTCTAGTAAGTGTCTGTGAAAATACCCACTTAGCATCTGCAGCCAGCTTATGCTAGGATCAGTGTCTCCTCAGTCCACTCTCTTCTCATCCACCTTCCCCACTACAAGCTCCATCACATCATGTAAGTTGTAAATTGAATTTATCTTTTTGCTTATTTTAAGCAATCCTTTCCCCATTTGTTGGAGTTTTCCATTCCTTCAATTAAAATCATACCACAAAAACAATTATTGAGGAGTTTTGAGAGGTGAGAGACCAGAAACCTCCAGGAAGAGGTAGGAGCAGTCAGCTGGGGCTGGGAACCTCCTGTAGCAGATTTGGCCTGACCATATTGTTGGGAGGCATCTGCAATATCAGTTTTCTGTGTAATATGTTGTTTCTCAAAGGAACATGCAGTAGTAGGTTGATAGGTTTGTGTTCTCATTCTTCCCTCACTTTTATCCCCAAACCAATTGCTGTTTACTTATAGTACAACCTTCAGAGTGCTACCAGAAGCACAGCTCCTTTGTCTCGTTTCCTACAGTCCCCTAGGCCAGAAGCCACTTGTCCTCTCCAAAGCATGCCTTCCCACCCTTTCTACCAAATTCTAAGTTTCTTTTCTTCTCATTCTCATTAGAGCTAATCACACTAAACCAGGTTCCTAATGCCATGTGCTTGATTTATGCATCAGTCCATTGGATGCTCTCCTTCCAGTCTCATGCCCTCTCCCTCTCAAGTCTTTCACTTCCATGGAAGGACAGGTCCTGCTACTGTCCAAGATAAGACTGGAATTGCTTACTACTTTATGCATTACAGTTTGGTGCAGGGCACTGCACTTGTGTGCTAAATACAGAAATACCTCCTCTCAAATGCATACTTTAATCAGAGTCTGCAAGGCAATTCTTTGTTGATAGCTAAGAAAAGGTAATGACTGATTTTCCAGAGTCTGCATCTTTAAGGAAAAGGAACTGTAATGGACAAGTTGGTTGGACTCCAGGCACAAGAGGAAATGGGTTATAGCAGTTGTGACTGTGCGGAGCAGATGTTTTGGTTGGACTGGCTATCAACCATCTGACTCATAATAAATTGTCAGTTCCAGTAAATTCCCAGTTTTCAATTACAGTAGGTAGGATACAAGAAAACAATGCCGTTTGGATGGTGTATTTAAAGTGGTTTTGATGATAATTTTCATAAACAAGTCATACTAACTTTGCAAAAAGATTAAGTATCTTGCAAAGGGAGCAGCTGTAAACATTGAAGCATGCATTTGAATGTAAATTGAGATTAATATGAATGAAAACTAACAAATTATTGTTTATACAGTGTTGATACAATTGGAAGAAGGATTTTAAGTTTTTCTTTGGGGTTTTGTAATACTCCGTCTTTTAATGAAATATTTAGGGAGGGGGGAATTTATAAATGTCTTTAAGCTTCCATTTTCATCTGTTCTGTGCTGCATTTATGTTTTCACATGGCCTCTGATTCTTGACTTTTGAGAATACATACTTGATGAACCTTTTATGTGTGCTGGCTAAGGAGACAGGGTAAATTAGAATCAAATACCATGAGCTTTCTGTTTATGAAACGTTTTATTTATTCTTGTAAATTGTTGCTAGGTTTCTGCAGTAGAAAAAACCTATGGGTTGAAAATTTCTAGATTTTTTTTGTTGTTCTTTCTCACCACATTGCTTTGGAGGTTTAATCAAGGATCAGTCCCCACTGTGCAAAGTACTCTGTAAACATAGGAAACCCCTTGCAGTTCTTGAGAAAGAAAACTGTTTATTTTCAGTGTTAAGTGGTGTATCCATTTTTTTTTCCTGTTTGATTTGAATGGACATTTTCTGAAATCAGGAAAAGATTATTTTTTTAGAAAATAAATAGATAGTAGTGAGACGGCAGAAAGGCACCATGAAAATCTGTGTTAGATCTTTTACACTGCAGTGCTCCAGAAGTTGGGTATTTTTACTGTAAGACATGAGACTGTTGTGGAAAAATTAATAGGTGTGCATTATCACATGCGTAACTAATGATGTGAAGCATTTTTACACCCAGTTTTTAAACCTCAGCATTCTTGTGGCCCAAGATGTGTTCTGTGTTCAGTTAGAAGTCATTTTAATAATACCTTATGTAGTTTTGTGTGGAAAAAGTTCTGTGAGTATAAAATGATACTTTATTATGGCAGTTCTAACCTTGGTGTCTAACATTTATAGAAAATTGCCATTCTTCATTTTTACAAAATCAGTTTTTCTCAAAAATAAAAGTTAATTTGTTTAATAAAATCATCTAGCATTAAGTGTTTGGAGTTAAATACAAATGATGAGGAGAAGCATGGCTACTTCAATATTAAAAAATGAGATGTGACTTTAGTTCAACAGCCTTTTTTTTTTTTTTTTTCCTAAAAAGGGATAATATTGGCAAAGCAATTGGATGTCACTCTGTCTTATGAATCCAACTGAAAAACAAGAATAGTGACAATTTTTGCTTTGCTGCTCTACTTCAATCTGGCCTATTTTTTGGTATAAATTCACATGCAGAAATGGGAGGAGGGAAGATGCTGCCTGTGCAGAGTTTGATTAGAAGCGTTGAAACAACCTTTGCCTTTGGATGCTTTGGTGTAATGAAAGGATCTCATCCCCTGTTCTGGGCAAATTGCCTGGTGATAAAAGGTTCCATCTTCTCACCTAATGACTGACAAGTTTCTGGAGATGACCAAGAGAGCGATCACTCAAGGAGTTAAATTGTAACTGGCACAGACAACATCAAAAAGGTCTATTAGTTGAAAAGTTTTCCACAGTTTATCTGTAAGACATGTGGTTTTGGTTTAGTTTTATAAACGGCAGTTGTAACAGGCATGCTAGTGTTGAATGCAGTTCTACCAAGCAGATTCTTGCATAAATAAAAGTAACAAAGTCTGAAAGGAATAAATGGTGTGGGTGTCAGATAGAAGGGAGTTTGTTGTAAATCTGCAGCCACCTGAGCAATAAAGTTGAGCAGCTTCATGGTGTTACTGCACTTCATCTTTTAAAACCTCCAGGAATGCTAGGGGTTTTGGGTCTTTTTGGAGTTACAGTTTTGATTTCTCATGGCTGAAAATACACATGCATTTGAAAAGTGGTAGTTATAGAACAAGGCTAATTGCTTTACTTGGTTTTGCACTGAACAGTAGCTGTATGAACAGAGTGTAGCACTGTTGGCAGCAAGAGCTGCAGTAGTGTTTGTTGTGTGTTATTTTTGTAAATGGAAAAAGATCATGTCTCAATTTATTACTGTTACTACACACAATTTTACTTCATCTTAACATGCAAATCACATACAGTGATGATTTTTGTGGTTGTGTGTTTTTGTTCCACTGGCATGAGTCTTCCTATTAAAGAAGCCACTAGTGAGTGTAGAAAATAGAATGTAATACTACTATATGTGTTAGTGGATGCTGTAGTGGTGCTCACCTACTCTGTTTTGGAGTTGGGTTTTTCTTTTTCCTTGTTTTGTCTTCCCTTGACCAGCAAGCACCTGAAGATGTTCTAGAAACTGGTCTTATTCATGGTGTCCAGGTGCACGTGTACATCTGCTTAAGCACTAATCATAAATGCAAGACTAAATAGGGAGTTTTTGGTCTGTGAAGCTTGTAAAATGCACGTAGAGTCTGTTCTATAAATACAAATTATTTGAAAATATTTACAAGCAAAAGAATATGGTCTTGGAAGAGCTATATACACACAGAAGTGGATGTATTATATCACACAATTATGGAATGGTTTGGGTTGGAAGAGACCTTAAAGATCATCTATTTCCAGTCCTTTGCCATGGGCAGGGACATCTTACACAGGACCAGGTTGCTCAAAGCCCCATCCAGTCTGGTCTTGAACACTTTCAGGGATAGAGCATCCACAGCTTCTCTAGGCAACTTGTTCCAGTGTCTCACCACGTTTAGAGTCAAGAATATCTTCCTTATACCTAACCTAACCTTACCCTCTCAATGTAAAGCCATTCCTCCATGTCCTATCACTCCACACCCTTGTGAAAAGTCTCTCTCCAGCTCTCTCATAGCCCCTCTTAAGTACTGGAAGGCACTGTTGGGTCTCCTCAGGGCCATGTCTTCTCCAGGCTAAACAGCCCCAACTCTCTCAGTTTGTCTTCATAGGAGAGATTCTCCAGCCCTCTAATCATCTTCATGGTCCTCCTTTCAACTCACTCCAACAGGCCCATATTCTTATTTCGTTGGGAGCCCCAGAGCTGAAGGCAGCACTGCCAGTGGGGTCTCAGGAGAGCAGAGTAGAGGGGCAGGATCACCTTCCTCAACCTGCTGGTCACGCTGCTCTTGATCCAGCCCAGGATACAATTGGCTTTCTGAGCTGCAAGTGTACATCACTGGGTCATATTGAGCTTCTCATCAACCTAACCATTATATGTACTTGTCATCTCTTGAAGAATACCCATTAAAATAAAATCTCTTTAATCATTAGCATTACTGTTTAATCTGTCTTAATAGTTCTTTTTGTTTGATTGACAATTAGCAAATTAATGGGGAAAAGCCCGTTAATGCTATACTCAGCTTCAGGATTGAGAGCTGTTCCTTATTTAATTTTTTTCCTTAATGATGGAAATGTATGAAATACTGAGGATATGGTCAGGTAGGAAGGCACTCTTGGGTATATGTTGTTGTTGTTTATCACATTCATAAGGGTTTTGTAATCTCTTCTGGTTCTTCAAGTGTAGATAGTAGTACCACTTATAAATGTAACACTTGAGGGCACATTTTGTGTCAGGAGGTCCTGCCCATTCACTGCAGTTACAGGGAACCATGTCACATAATCCCAACCATAAGCTGATCGTACCCCAGTAGGACAACAGCTATTGTTTGTGCTTGCCACTCACACGGAGTGTTGTCCTGCAACTTCAGGTTCAAACCGTGTTCTGATTTCCAGCCATAGAGTGCTCATGACCATTTTACAGACAGTACTAAGAGTGCAGTTTTCTGTCAGCTGTCAACAGTGAGCTGCACACCAAAGCAGAATTTAAGAAAACACTGTCAGCTCTGTCTCATTTTTCATCTGAGACAATTAGGCTTTTTTAAGACCCATTCTTCCCCGCAGCTTATCACTAAGTTTCTTGGCATGTTGTGTTCTGCACGTAATAGCTGGTATGCAGCTAGCCTCTCTGGACGTTTACAGTTTCAGTCCTGCCAAAGCTTCAAATGCCACGAGATTGCCTTCCTGAAACCACTGAGCAGTCACGTTATTTTTTTTCTCCCCACATAGGGCAGGGTCTCCTAACAATGTTTAAGTGGTTTGCATGTTCCTTCCTCACAGCTGCCTGTAGGACAGAGCACACCAGGGCAGTCTGCACCATGTTGATCCTGCTTTGAGCACGTATTTGTTAGGCTATCTATTTCCTCTTGTATTTTTCCAAAATGGTTAAAAACAAATTCATCTTGGCAAGTTGCTGTGTACATATGCACAAACGTTAAGGGATTTGTTTGTGAGCAGCAAGTGGCACCTTATTATTTGCTGTCAGTGAAGGTGACTGTACTGCTAACATTACTTTCTAACTAGAGGTCAGGAATGTAAATTAAGTTGTGAATAGCTGAGGTACACTTCTTCGTACTGTATGTGATTTATGAATTGGAGGGCTGTCAGGTCCTAACCAGAAACAATCTGTTCTAGATGATCCCAAAGCTGTAACTGATTGTTCTGATACAAAGAAAGCCTCAACTGTGAATTCACTCACTCCTATTTAGCATGGATTTTTTTTCTTTCAGTACTTTTACAGAATGTGCAGTCTTTGCTGAAAGTAATGCATGGGTTGAGTTTGCAGGAAACTTGGGAACAGTGACTTCTAGATAGAAATTTCTGGTTGCAAAAGTGTTTTTCATCCACAAGATAAGTAGCAGTTGAATACACACAAAAAATGTGGACCATATACTATGAAAAATAACAAATATAAAATCTGTGGTCACAACTCAGTGATATTATATCATTAATTATTATGTCATTAATTATTATATCATTTTTTAAAATTCTTTGGTCTTTACATCTGATGGTAGTGTTAAAGCAAGAAGTCTTTAACATGAAATCTGTGTCTTTACTGAAATTTATAGTTCACCTAGTCGAAGAAGAGCTACACTACTGTATGCTTGGTAACCCAGTAATTTTATTTTTATATTTTAAAGGAAATTAAAGGAATTAATACTTTTAAGTACTAGTATAGAAAGAAGAAATATATTTGCAACCTGTTTTATAATGGTTACACTCTTGATTCCTCACTTAAGCGTGTCCTAAGTAAATTGGTATTTGATTTATTAGTTGTTGTCTGTAAAATCATAAGGACTCATTTTGTTATGTGCCATTTTATATTTACTTTATGTACAGGATGTGAATGAAGATCCTGGAGAAGATGTTGCACTTCTCTCCGTTAGTTTTGAGGATGCAGAAGCTACTCAGGTTTTTCCGAAGCTGTATCTCTCCCCACGTATTGAACAGTGAGTGAGACAGGTTTTTTTCTGGAACGTTTATTCTACTTCATTTCTGAACTTTTCAATTTTTTCCTGATACATGTGAGAAATGTTGAGTAGGTGATAACATGCTATTGCTTTAAATTGCTTAAAGTTATAGTGATTACTGCAAGTGTGTGTGGTGGAGAAATGACAGATTTTCTTTCAGCTAGTTCTGTATGTATGTGATATGCTTGTGGCATCATAATCTCCAAAAACTATGATTGTGTTCCTGTAGCAGTATATTTTGAATGCCTCCTATGGTACAGCATGCTGATAGTTTTTGGTGGGGGGAATCTCTTAATTTTTTTTCTTCTGGGAAGGCAACTTCTCTGTATAAACATAATAGAATTAAGTATTTTTGCAGCAGCTAAAGGGCTTTTTTAACTGTGCTTTAGGAATTTGCAGCTTTATAGGTTACTTTTTCAGGACAGATTTCTTTTTAAGAGTGTTGAAACTTACTGATCTGTTTACTAGTTGGCAAAGAGATTTGCTGAGAAACAAATTTCGACTCCTAAAATGGAAGGGTAAGGATTAGAAATCAATCTGTTTTCATTAAATTTCTCTTCTTCCTTTTCTGGAATTAAGAATGTTTTAATGCTTCTCCTTCCATTCAGTATCTCAGTCTTGTAATGCTTAAAAAAAGTTAACGACGTTAGAGTTTTCAGGTATACCAAAGTGGTCTAGCATTGTTTCAGTGGTGCGTTGTTTTTCTGGTTAATACTGCAGTGACTTTCCTCTGAACTGGTGATGATTCTTCTGTGTAGACAAGAAAAGATGGGCAACACTGACTACCTGTTTTATAATAACTTGGGGATAAAGTTTGTGTGAGTGAATAAACATGGTATCTTGACATTTTGCTCAACAGAGCGTTGATCTGGATAAACTCCTGGATGTAGTTTAGGAAACAAAAATCAGAATTTGATTTAGAAAAAGGCATAGGACTTCCAAGGTACTTCATTTAAGGAAATGTAGGTTACACATGCATGTGTAAACACACAGACAACATATATCAGTACCAGAAGTGGGATTGAGATGGGGATCAGAGCAGGGCCCTGGGCATGGGACCAGGACCAGGCCCAGGCAGGCGGGAGCAGGGCAGCAGCCTCAGGGCTTCGTAGCTACAGGACACAGAGGCACCTCCTGCTGTCACAGTCCTATTAATACTGATGGTCCTTGGTTGTTATCAACAGTCTTTGCTTGGCTCCACAGCCATCTGGTATTGGTGTTTGAGACATACACATTCCCAGACCTTTTGGGAATTGAGAGCTCCAAGGGTCTCGCTTTGGATGACTGTCTATAGGGTTGTTAGAGGGTGGACTTTTAGTCATAGCAGTTTTCCATCCTGGCCACAATTGGAATTGGGAAGTCTTTTTTTGAAGATTCAGTAACAAAAGTATTATCTCACTTGGGTTATTTATCAGGCAAGAGGAAGAAAGGACAGCACAAGGGTCAGCACCGATCTCTGCTCTCTCTGTGACCAGTGACAGGACCTGAGTGAACAGCTGGAGCTGTATCAGGGGAAGTTTTAGGTTGGATATTAGGAAAAGGTTCTTCCCCGAGGGCGTGCATGGAACTGGAACAAGCTCCCCAGGGAAGTGGTCATAGCCCCAAGGCTGCCAGAGCTCAAGGAGCTTATGAATGACACTTTCAGGCACATGGTGGGATTGTTGGAGTGTCCTGTGCAGAGCCAGGAGTTGGACTCGATGATCCTTGTGGGTCCCTTCCAGCTCTGGAGACTCTGTGATATTTAGTAGCTTTTATATTTTCGTATTTTTTATCAATTCACTACTTTTTGTCCGCAGTAGTTGAGGAAATAATTTTAGTCCATCGTATAATTATCCTTCCATTTTCCAAAGGATTCTTCTTCTGAGCTCTGCTAAAAGCAAATGGGCTGCCGTAGGTTTCCATTGTATTTTCAGTTGTAGTCACATGTTGATGGTTAAGTGTATTCAGGCCACCCAGGTATGGCTGTCTAAATAATCCATGAGCTAATGAATACATTGCTTCTTTTCCCACTTTCAATAGTATCTTTTAAAAGATGTTAACCTCTTGATACCAAGCAGAATAGCAATACAAAGGAACTCTTTCTCTTCGTAAAAGTATTACGTTTTCTCTCAGAGCCCTGAAGAATATCTGTTTTTAGATGTGTGATATAGAGTGATACAGCAGAAAGATACTTGAGTGATGTTGGTACATATCTGACATGTCTGGTGTATTTATGGCTTTATCATTTATGCAGTCATGTTAAAATCGTGCCAGTAAACCCTGGAGTTCCATGCCACACATGGCACATGATCAGTGTATCAAATTCGAGATGCTTCACTCATCTAACTCGGTTTCCTCAGACTGTCTCGGTACTGGTAACCCATAATACCAGAGTTGCCTGGGAGCTGCTGCACCTCCCTTTGTTCTGCTGGTGACTTTTTATGGGCCATGAAAAAATGTATGGGTATGTTTCCAATGTTTGTTCAATTGCACTTTAATAACAAAGATATGATTGTCTCTTGTTCTTTCCCCAAACCAATCTCTGCTCTGTTTAGCAGGGGCTGACAGTCTAGAGATTTAACTTTCCAATGTTTGGGAACTGAAGCGACAATGCGTACTTCTTTATACTTTTTGCCAAAAGTACAAAAAGCCTCAAGAAGCCCTGAGGATTAGTTTAATGACTTGAGTCCATGGCATGTTACATTTGAATTGTGTTCTGCTTATAAAAGTTCTTTCCTGCTGCTAGCAGCAATTGCATCTACAAAAGCCATGTAAGCAAATTACCACTGTATTTTTTTTTATGCAGAAGATTTTGAAGTGAACTTAGTAGTTGATAGTTCCCAACATAACATTCCCAAGTACTCAACAAAACAGGAAAAATACCAAATTCCCACAATTATTTTGCTAGTACTAAAATCTGTTCACCTTAGGAAGAACAAGCAAACAGGAATAGCATTTTCCTGACATGTGAAATAACATTTCAGCTTTGTAGAGAAATGAGAGCAAAGGGCCTGTTTGTGTAGCGTGAGTTATCTCCTGCTTTCCCAAGAGGTTTCATTGCTTTTGTGCTTTGCCATATAAACATGTGTTCCCACATTGCATTTTCTAAAAATGATGCGTACCCACAGATCTTGTCAGCAAATTTGAGTTCTAGCAGTATGAATATAGTTTTTTTGCTTTGAAAGGGTTTTGTGAGGCATGATTGCTCTGGGTTTAGGTGGATAGTAAACATAATACTAGTAAGACTTTGACTGCACTTTGTCAGAGACTCTGGAAGTGATTTCCAAAATGAGGGAAATGTCCACCTTTCATGGTTTGGAGCAAAGATGTTAATACATGGGTTGGCCTGGAAAAGCTCACATATTGAAGCAGGGAATAGAAATGCAGTAAAGAAATATTATGGTGTGATGTCTGACTGCAGAGTGTCAGGTCCAGTGCTTACAGTAAAACAACCAACCTCACACTTTGGGACAGGAAGCATTTGTGTTAACTTATAAAAAGCTCAGCAATAACTACCTGGTTTAATTCTTTCATTAAAACTTGCTAATCTGAAAATATTCATTTCAATACTAATTGTTCAAAACACATTAGCAGCCACTTTTAGTTAATGGTTCCTTCATTTGAAATTGGTCACTTAAAAAAACTTCCGTTTTGTAATTTGAAGAATTATTATGCTTTGTTGCACTGCATCAATAAGCATAAAGATGCCAAAAGCAGTTGCTTTCAATTATCTCAAAAATTAGATCAAGTTAAAATGAAACATGGGATATTTATAATATGTGTTTGGTTTTTTAAAAACTACCATTTTCACTGTAGTATCATAGAAAACAGTTTCTACACATTTCTGGAGGAAGTGGTAAGCTGGAAAACCACACAGACTGACCGCACAACTTGAGAGGATGGTGCTTGTCAGCAGCCGTGACTGTGTGTCCACAGCTCATCCTTCACCTTCTCCCACCTCAGGGTGTGGGACTTGTTGCAGGATGCTCTTTGTCCCCTCCTGATAGCTGCTGTACTTTGGGTGGAGGGTCACACAGCTGAGCTAGGGAGGCACAAGTGTGTTCTGAGGCTCCTTCTGCACACTTTGGTGTGACGAGGAGCTGTTGGGATGTTTGCCCTTTATGTCTGTCACATCTCCGTGTGTTATTCATAATGTCTCTAAACCTGTCCATAGAAAGCATCTTTCTTGTTCAAAATCACCTTTCTACTAAAAGCATACTAAATATTCATATGTGAATGAAATTTATAATAAAACTGTCCATCATATCTTTGTTTTCCATTTATTAAAAATCATTAGACTCTAAATCCAAAGAGTCAGTGCAGGATTGAACAGCTAATTTATATATAGTGCTTAAACTGTGTATCAGCCTACTGCACATGAATGCAGATCAGAAGGTTCTGCGTTTTTTCTTAATAGAAAAAATTTAATATATGTTTTTTTTTTTTCCCTTCATGAGTCATCCATGCTAGAAAAAATAAAGATGGGTTCATTTTGGTTCACGTTTTAAGAAAAAAATATACAAGGGTAGAAACACTGTTGTTCAGTGAATGCTGTCTTCCCTGTGTTCACAGAAATAATCCTGCAATAAACACTGTTGTCCTGGAGGGCTTTTCTCTGATAAATACACAGACGTGAATATGCTAAGAAAACCAGCTGTCAGTAGAACTTGTTTTGCTTAAATGGATCAGACTCCATGCTTTGGGGACTGAAATGGTCGTTTTTTACTGGTCTGGGAGCTGTGCCAGAGGGTTCTTCGTGACTGAGGGTGGTATGCAGAGTTCGGTGACTGCATTTAACCTTCTCATACGGGCAGGGGAGAATAACAAGAACCTGGTCTGAACTCTTAGGCTTTGAATGGTTCTGTATGTTTTTCATGGATGAAAAAAAAATTGAAGGGAAAATTAAACACATGTGTTTGCTTTAAGGTGTTTCCTGTCTTTTACCTGTGCTTTCTGCTGGGAATTGGAGGACGAAAACCATAGAATATTATCCATGTACTGCCAAGTACTGCCTCCTGCTATGTTTGAGATACAGGCGTGCATGAAAGGCTTCACCTTTGAAGCTGGCATGCTCTTCTGCCACCACTTTAAGCCTGCTGTTTCAGAATGCTTATGAATGCACAGTCACTAAATGAGTGGTCATGCTTAGGCCTTTTTTGTATGTACTTCTACAAGTCAGGGGTAAGGTCTTCTGTTCAGTATATTAAAATGTGCTTGTGCATCTCAGTTCATGAGTTCAGTTGGTCAGTAGTAGGCAACGAAGACAGTCCATGGCTTCTTCAAATCTCAGAGCATGTTTGCAGACTTGGGAAGCAGGAGGAATGACTGTTGCTTTGAAGTGCTTTCTCTTTCATTAAGCCTTCTTTGGTCATGTCTCTGTGCAGAGCCTGGCTAGTGAGTCAGACCTATCTACTGCCTACTGTATGTGGCAAATCTTCTGAAACTGTAGCCAGTACCATAATCTGATTGCCAAGTTAGCTCTGCTTTACAACTCTTCCTGTGTCCTAAAAATCAACATTTATTTGATGGTCTATTGACAGAAGAGATCAGGGCAGACTGGGACTGGCAGTCAAAACAGATTCACTTGTACTTCTGTCCCAGGTGTTCAAACTGTACTGACTGTTCTTTTTTTTTTTTTTCCCCTGAAGCTGCGATAGAGCAATTAGTGACAATAGTTGTAGAAGAGCTAAGATGATGTGTCCATCATCGAAATGGTGCTTTAATGCAGGATATGTTAATGTTGTTCTTAAACGGTTCAATTAGTGAGATTTTTAAGGTGGTTTTCTTTCAGTTAAGAGACTAAGCAATTAGACCTATTTGTCAAGGTATGACATACTTGAGGCAGTTCAGTGGGACTGATTTTGTTGCTAGGTAATGAGATACTAGTTTCTCATATAGGAGATAAAGGGCAGTTCTTGGTCTGATGTACATTTTGTGGCAGTCCAGAGCTCGATGTTTCCTTGAGTCTTGGGGGAAAAACTTAGAGCTGAATGTTGGGAAGGGTTTATGTCTTCCTGGAAGTTTTGTCAGGTTTCTCTGAGTGTCAGCCTGTATGCATAAGGTTCTGTGATGTGGTGGTGGAGGGAATATTTTTGCATGGTATATCAAGTACTTTACCACTTAAAGTATTTTCTTGTATAATTAAAAAACACGTATAGGTAAATGAATTGGTAAGAAATCACAAAAGAAAATGGAAAGGTGATTCAACACAGCCCTCTTCAACTACCTTCCCCTACATACTTTTAAGGTAGACTGGTCTACAGAAATTTCAGAAGTTTTAAACACATTTGTTTCCTTTGGATCAAATGCCTCCATTAAGTTGTTGCATTTTTTCACTTGTGCACTTACAGTGTATTTCAGGCTAACATAATTGAACATAACAATTCTGTATCATGTTATTTTTCATGTGCTTTGAGTATACCACCTTTCATTGTAATAATCCCTGTTTCAACACAGACATTTCTGAGTACTACTGTAAAGCTGTTCTGTAGTTCAATATCCTCCTCAGCAATTTTACTGTGGTATCACTGCTTCTAGACATGTTTACCCTCCTACAAAGAGTGATAATGAAGGAAAAACGGAACAAAGTAATTTTTCTTTAGGATGTCAGGCAGTATTATTCATAAAGGTCTTCTGGATTCTTTATTGTTGCCCATGTATTTTAACTTTTATCTTTGTACATGAGATTGCCAACAGCACTTTTAACTAGTAAAAATTAGTTCTGACAACAATATTGAAAATTGCTGTCATCTTCAATACTAGTTAGGCTGTACTTGGTACTTTTAAAATCTTTCACTCTATTTGCCATGGGGATTATTTTTTAAATTATTTTAGATTGTATTTACTTTGCTACTAAAATTGATTATAGTTGTGTAAGAAGTCTTACTTTTCCTTTGATGTATCCAAGTGTTTTTGTCTGTTCTACTGCCTCTGTTGCTGTTACAGTTTGAAGGGTTGGAGGGTGTTTTTCTTGCCATTCTGATGTTCCTGGTGCAGTACTGAAGTGCACCAGGTATTTCCCTAATACATTAGAACACATGGAGCAGATTTCATCTTCTTTTCCTGAAATGTTTTTCTAGGAGAAAGGAAGCCTGCTAAACAGAATCAATCTATGTTAGTACTGAACTGTGCCTGCCACAGGTGACAGGATTTTTTTCCTACTTCAGAATTAATAGAAATCTTTTGGGTTTTTTTATGTAGAACCTTTTGTTCTAAAGAACTGTGTGGACCAGCTGTAGGGCCATCTCGAACTCCTTGAATTGTTTTCCAAAAAATTAGTTAGGCTGACCAGAGAAATTTGAAACAGTTGTCATCTTTTTTATTCTATTGTTTGTGGTATGGCAGTAATAGAGCAAGCAAGAAGGTCTGGTAACTGGAGTTAAGTGTTAACCTGAAAATTACTTACTAGTTCTTTTTCTTGAAAATGCAATGAAAAAAATCAAGTCCTACCTGAATTGTGAAATTTATACATAGGGGAACTTGGAGTTTTTCTAGGGCCAAGTTATTTGCTGTTTCATGGGTAATGTGCTGTTGTTAACTGCTTCTTAGAAAAAATAAAACCCAAACAAACCCACAACAGTTAAATGCAGAGTTGCTGGGAAATCACAATTGAAGCAGTAGTTTCTCTACAGGCTTAATTCCAGAAACTGTCTCTTTGTAGTTAAAGAGCCCTTGCAGAAGAAAGGTCCTTCGAAATTACTGATGATATCAACTTTAAAAATTGCCTGACAATTGTGAGGCTTGTGCTAATTAATCCATAAGTGTAATCATATGATCATTTATGTTAGAAAATACTTCTGAGATTGTCAAGTCCAGCCATAAACTTAACACTGCCAAGTCCACCACTAAACTGTGTCCCTAAGTGCCAGATCTACACATCTTTAAAATACCTCCAGGAATGGTGACTCCACCATTTCTCTGGGCAGCCTCTTCAGTGCTTGAGAAACCTTTCGGTAAAGAAATTTTTCCTCATGGCTGATTTTCGCAATGTGGCTACTGGGTTTCTGGGGGTTTTCTTTCCCCTAGGTATTGTCAAGAATGTGATTCACTGTATTGCTTATTTCATTTAAGGCATATGAGGCAGTCCCAGTCCATGCTGCTACTTAACTACACGAGCTACTCGGCTCATGTGAGTGTCATGTGAAACCCTGGATCCTTTCAGCACTTGCACATTGGACTTAGCTGGAGAAAATGTATAAAAGACATTGTCAAGTGTGAGATTTTTTGTTGAATAATCTTTTCCAAGATAACAGATTCCCCTTCAGGAATATCAAGAACTTATGTTCTAGGAGCTTTCCTCTGAAGAATCCCCTTAACAAATCAGAAGGATTGTTGATCTGTAGACCCGCCACAGGCATCCTGTAGCTATACTACACTTCAGCTTCCTTTAAATGCAAGTGCAAATTATAGGCAATTTAGGAAGACATTCTTTAAATGGAATGGATTTGCTCTATTTTGTAGATTTACTTTTAGGAAAACACGTAAGCTGATTTGTATAGAGAACACAAATGGCCAAAAACATTATCATGCAGAGCAGGGCTTCTTGCGAGTCCTTTATGTTTTGCATTTTTCATTTCTCTGCAGCCAGCACTTCTTGAGGACTAGCAAGACCTGATTAATCTGTAATCTGGAAGAAGTACAACAGGGAGAGTTAGAGTTGGCCTATGGGGTGCCTTACATCCAAGGAGTTGCATATTCATTTTATGTTTAAAGAAGCTTTTTTTTAATGAAGAAGAAATATTCTTGTACCTATAGTCTTTTGTACTTCAAATGAGTGTCACTGCTCCCTGCTCTCTTTCATTGCAAATCAGTGAATTCTTCTGCTGTCTTTGAGTTGTCACAGGCAGCAGCTAAACTGTGAGACCCACCTCTGAGGTTTGCACCCTGGTCAAATTCAAAACTGGTGTCAGGAGATCTGGATGTTCAGTGTACCACCTCCCCCCCTGACTTTTGTTGGAAGAAACTGTGAATGCTCAGATAAGGAGGAACTTCTGTGCTTCAATCAAGCAGATGATTAAGAGCCAAAACTGGTGTACACTGTGAGGCACACACCTGCCTTGAGTTGTTTCGGTTTTTTGGGTTTGTGGGACTTTTTTTTTGGTTCCTCATTGATGTATCTAGCTAAGAAAATTTGGAAATGCTTATTTTAAGCCATTTATCAAACATGACATTGAGTAGCAGTGTTTTGAAATCCTTCCAATTCAGTGGGTTTCTAAGCCATTCCTGTCTTTCATGATTTTTACAACTCATGTAGCCATTGTGTTAATTGGAAAAAAAAAATTGGGACTCTTTTTATGTGTAGTTTGGAAAATGTTCTTGTGTGTCAACAAAGAATATTACAGAATTTAAATGAAAGATCTCAAGTGTGATTTTTAATATGTGTATGGAGTATGTGTCAAACATCCCACAGAGGAAGACAAGTTACATTTGGCAAGAACTGAAACTTTAGAAGATGAAAGTGTAGATTCTTTTTAGTTGGATTTTAAAACTAAATTCAAGCTGCTTTCTTTTCAGAGGTCACTTAAGATACATGAGGAGGAAACATCAGCTATTTAACAATTTCAGTGGACAAAATTCTGTTAGTACCAAAGTTGCAAACACCACAGTGCAGTGGAAAAACGTGTACAAATAGAGCGAAACAATTCTGCTTGCAGATATTTGCTGTTGAAGCCAATGAAAGGGCTATTCTCTTCTGTGTGGTTTAGTGATGTCAAGCACTACTTGCTGGAGGCAGCTGTGCTACTGCAATGCTTTCCTGACCTTAAATAGCCTATATGCTGGGTAATGCAAGTGTTCAAATATAAATACAGGGCACATAAGGACAGAAGGAGGCCAGAAAAGCCATCGAGGCCCCTTCCCTCCCCTGAATTAGTCAGTGTCTTCCTCAGTATTCTTCTCTTCTGGTATTTGTCCAAGATATTTACAAAACCGTTTAGACTAATTGTTCCCTTGTGTTGCCTCGGTACTGTTTATTCCATATGTTAAGTACTGCGTGCAAAGCAATTCTGCTCTTCAGCTTGGCTGCTGCTTGCTTTCCTTTCCTTTTCCTTTCTTCGAGGTTGCCTTTGATATTAACCCAAACAGCTGTGCAACCTCTGTCTGTCCTGGGAGGTTGCTTGTACCTCAGCAGCAGCAGCCCTGCTCTTCTCTAGCCCTTCCCTCTAGGGCAGGCAGGACTTTCTGGGACTTTCTGTGGAGGTAGTTCCTGCAGGTCATGTTTTTGGTCAACTTCCCAGATTACTTTTTTTCTTTTGCTCTGTAATGGGAAGATGGTTAGATGGCATGTATGTGTAATTACATAGTGATCCTCTTAATTTGTTCCATTGCTCAAAGACTGGTTTTTTGGTAGATGTAATGAAGACCGTGTAACTTGCTTCCTACCTCCTCAGATCATGTTATTTTCAATTGGTACTCTTATTTTTGTTCATTTATCTACCACTTAGGTTTCTCATACTGCCTTCCATTGTTTTTTTTTTTTTCTTTAAGTTCCATCTCTATTTTCTGATTTCTGTTTTGGCTGTTTGTTTTTAGCTCTGCACACCTCTCTGAAAATGTGTTTCATTTTCAAGAAGTGAGGGTCTTGTTTTTTGCACATCAGGTAGCAGTTTTTCTGGCAGTTGACATAGAAACTGTGAGGAGAGTTGAATGATGAATGTACTTCCTGACAAAGAAAGTAGTGTTGAAAATTTAGGCAGCGTTTGATCAACAAAACCCTAATGGCCATTTTAATTGTGTGATACACAGAGTCAGTGCATGTCCGGAACAGTCATATAGTGTTGTCTACAATTTCAGTGCCTTTGTTGTCTTTAAACCATTTTAACATTACTTTTTAAAAACACTTTAAAGAGTTTATTTTACATTTCTTTTAACATTATTTCTCTTTACAATTAATTGCTTCCATTTATGAAAGGAGTAAAGCCTTCAGGATTTTTATACAACAGTGAAAGCAGAAACATTCCAATATATTGTATTTGTCAAAGCCTGGGTTATATATAATTGAACAAACTTTTTTCCCACTCCATGGGAGTGTTCTATTTAGAGTATATGTCTCAGCAGTAACAAAGATCATAGAACTCACTCCTGTGAATTTCTTTACTTTGTTTTTCTAGTATTACGTTAGAATTTTGGAAGTCACATCAATTCATAAAATATATCAAGTTCCTTAACCTAGGACAGCTGCAGTAGTTTTGTAAAAAATCCTTTTGCAGCAAGTAAGTGGTAGATTTCACATCAGAGTCATAGCGCTTCTTGTTGGAAAGGAGCTCTCAGTCATCTAGGCCAGCTTCCTTCTTGGCGTGGGACTACCATCAGCACTAGCTCAGGTTTTGTGTAGGTTTTGTTACTGAACACTTGCCAGTGGAGATCCTTCAGGCTCCCTGAGGAACTGCTCTGCTTCTCATTAGGGAAGGACCTCTGAAAGTCCAGCCTGAGCATCCCAAGACCTCTCTGGTCCCAGTCCTTGACACCATAAAGGTCCCTTCAGACTGAAGCTGTGCAGTTGGTTACAGCAGTGTAACACGGAACCATTAACAGTATGCCATCCGTTGTGGCACTGTGGGTGCAAGGTACTCGTCACCCTTGAGCCACCATTCTTCCATTTCTACTCCAAATCAATAACAGAGGTTGTGGTAACACCACTTGCTTTCCCCATAAAAGCCTTTTCTATTTGGTCTCATCCTGCTTCTCCAGCAACATGGAAGGGTGAGGTCTTAAGGATGTATTGCTGTCTAGGAATTATTCTGGCTGCAGGTCATGATAAGCTGGCATAAAGTTAAATTAAGTTCCTATCTCACCGCTGTCACAGTAAAGAGATGGCAAGGGGAAAGATGGTATGAGTTTGCTGCATTCTGACAGGAATCACTAGCTGGTACCTGACATAATTTAGAATTTGGGTCCATACTATGTTTATGTCGTGCCTTGCAACACCAAGGCACATAATAAAGGGAAATCTCTTTTACTTTTTTTTTTTAACTCTGAATACTGAAAGCTTCTAGTTGCTTTTTCAATACATGGATACTAATTTGTATTTTCCTGTCTTAAATTTCATATACTATAGCAGAATTTAGAAAAAAAAAAAAAAAGCAAACAAAACCCCCTGAAATAGAACACTAGTCACTAGCAGTGAATGATCTTGGCAATGCAACTGGCACTGCTGAGTACTTTCCACACACAACTGAGTACACTTAAAATGTTAGAAAAAGGATAGATTTATCCTGATTTTGTTTGTAATACTAATGCTGTGAAAGTCTAGCATTCTATTTTTGTTCATCCACCAATCTGTTCAGCATATTTTGTTTAATAGTGTAATGGTAGAGTCTATATGCAACCACCCATGTTACATCAGACTCTGCAACTGGAATGTTGTTTACTTTTCACCAAGGCAACTCCCTGTTTTTTGTTAATTAGTATCTAACAAGGTCTGACGGCTGACTCCCTTTACAGTCAAGAATGTTAAAGTCAAGAATGTAAGGGTGTTCAGGATTTACAGGCACACTGTTCTAGCAGCAGTGTCTTTTGTACAGGTGGCCTGTTAAAGGAGATGGTTTGGCGTGGCTTTTTGTGTATGTGTGTATATTCTTTTATTCTTCCCCAGTTACTGTGGACAGGTTATGTTTCTTCTGCACGTGCATAGTCCTTTAATACTTCATGCCATGAAGTTATTTTCTTAAGCAGCAGAATGAAACTGAGAAGATTTGTGGGAAAGTCTTCTATAGGTTTCTCTCACTGTTCTTTTGGGAACTAAAGGAGAACTCACATTTCTGAGGTGGTCAAATTGACAACAGTGGCTCGTCTCTGAAATACATTTTATTTTTCTCAGTTTTGGCAGCAAGTCATCCCTCAAATCTCTCAACAATACCAGCATGGATTCTTTTTGTTAAATGTTTAGGGTTTTTTCCCAGGATGGATCTGAAATGGTGCAAGGAGTACAGTATACACAATTTTCTTAGTGCTCTTTCACTGATAAAATGTTTTACTGTCTTTTAATCCAAATATCTGTTTTTGCAAACTTTAATGTGTTTATCCTCTTGGTACCCTTCTGGAATAAGATCGTTCTAGATATTGCCAGAATGTGCGAATGTATCCATGTGTGACAGAAGGATTTCATGATTGGGAAACTAGAATCAAATAGAGACTCCCTCTGATAATCTCGGTCTGTACCAGATAAATGTTGCTAGTAAAATTTTTTATGTAAGGTGTCTTCTTGCTTAGTTACCCTCCTCGATTACTGCCCTGCCTTAGCTGTATAGGCTGTCTTGAGGCTATACACACTTAGGTGAGCTGATTGATATGCCATACAGGTTTCTCTGGCATCTCCACTGGTGTCATTTGAGCTGTGTGCTCTGAGAAAATGAAATAAAAAATTGAGTATGTGCAGAAGCACATTTTTTTCCACCATGAAAAAGATCTTTTTAGTATGTTTTTGAGCTTTGACCCTGCCAGAACATCTCAGCAACATAGAGATAAATAGATACTGCAATTGGCTCGCTGATTATAATTGTATCTTAAGGCAAACAAAAAAGACCTCTTAATTTACTTCAGTTCTTAAAACCTGTAAAAATACTGGGTTCTATTTTAAGAACGAATAGTAGGTAAATAGTGTTCCATCCAAAATCTGCCAATTACTGATTGTGTTCTCTTGATTTTTTTTTGAGTTCTTTTGTTGTAGGAGGACATTTTGGCAGAGCTTCACATATGTGGTTAAGCGCTTGCTGAGCCACAAGCAAATAATATTGTACAGTTAAGCATTTCTTCCTGCATCACCAATTTCTGTTCTCTTGGGCAACAGGAGTTCAAATCTGGGCAAGGATGACAGGCAGAGACCTGTCTGATTGGATTAATAGCATAGAAACTGTTGTTAGCCACCGTAGTAATATTTTACAGTTGATCTTCTGGTAAGTTTCTCAACACAGATATACCAACAAATAGATAAGTGAGTAACTCTGGAATCATAAAGGACAAAAGGAGAATTTGTTTCCCATTTTCAGGTTTGGCAGATCTGAGTTCTGCTAAAGAATGTTCCAAAAGGGTATGTGGAAACCTGAAGGGCAGTGACGATTCAGAGATGACTTCCAGTATATTGACTGTGGGGGGTTTCTTTTTAAATGCTGTATCATTTTTGCCTGTGTGGCATTTTCAGTCTCTCAAACTGCCTTTGCTTGAAAATAATAATTAGTTTGAGGAAGTGTAAGTTTTCCAGTTAGTTTGTTCATTCATACCTGGGATGGAGCTGTGAAGTAGAATTAGGTTGCTTCTCTGTTGGGTATTATAATTTCTAAAAAAAGGTTCTTTAAATAAATTTATTTAATAATAAAATCAGTGCTGCACAGGGAAAGTCATGTTTGTTGATGTGTGTTGCTGGGGGGAATGACCTCAAATTGTTCCTTTATCATAATCTTTCAAGGAGCTCGAGTAGTGTATATTGGGTAGTAGGATGTATATTTTGGGTTGTACCATGAAATTGAATGCATGTGAAAAATGAACGCATGACTTAAATTTGCTTTTCTGTGCTTTTGTAGTTGTGTTAAAGTGACAATAATAGCTAAGGCTTGGGAAGGTGAAGTTACAGAATCACAGAATCAACTAGGTTGAAAAAGACCTGTGAAATTGTAGAGTCCAACATATGACCCAACACCACCTTGGCAGCTAGGCCATGGCACAAGGTGCCGCATCCAGTCTCTTCTTAAATACCTCCAGGGATGGCGAATTGTGTTACAGGAACACATAGGGAGCTTTTGGGAGAACAGTTCTGAAATTTAGAACATGACGTTCAAGGACTTCTGAACACACTTTACTGGGAGGGTGATGAGACACTGCAACAGGTTGGCCAGAGGAGTTGTGGATGCCTCATCCCTGGAAGTGTTCAAGGCCAAATTGAGTGGGGCTTTGAGTAGCCTGGTGTAGTGGGAGGTGTCCTTGCCCATGGCAGTGGGATTGGAACTAGATATCTTTAAGATCCCTTCCAACCTGTCCTATGATCCTGTGACATGTCTTATTTGTTATTTCTTATACTTGCAACCTGGTGTAAATTCAACTTCAGTTCTCTTCAGAATGCTGCAGTTGACCTTGGTAAGCTGAGCTTATAATTTTGTACATGCAATATGAGACCTTAATCCTTAAAAAGGAAGAAGACAAACCACTTTGGAAATTAATTTGGTCCTTTGAAGCTACTCCAGTGTCTGAGCAGTCTGGATGTGGTACATGCTGAAGAGACTTTCACCTTGATGAGCATACCAGTCCGTGAAACTGTTTTTTGACACAATGTCAGAACTGTGGCTGTTTAAAGCTCTGTTTCATGTTGAAAATATCCAAAAGATCTGTTTGAATTAACTGTTAGTGGAAAAATATCTGTTTCATTTGTGTAGCTTTGGTACCCTATGTAAAAGGGGAAACAGTATACAAGGAGGGGAACTTCTGGGTTTGGGTTTTGGTTTTTTTAACAAAACTGAATAGTTACAAATTAAAAAACAAACAAAAAAAAACCAAACAAAAAAAACCCCAAACAAACCATAAACTATATTTTGTTAACTAATAGAAATGCATTTTTATCCCCAGTTAGGAGCTTTTGCTCTTTTATTCTCCATCTTTTCCTGCTTTTGGAGTTATCTGTGTTTCATCTCCCCTTTAATGTATATTTACATTAAAGGAAAGATGAAATACCTGGTCCTGAAGATCATTCAATCAAATTGAGCAGTTCTGGTGATTCCCTGGCAGACAGATGGTAGAGTGCTGGATTTTCAAGGCAAAGTAGGAAATTCTAAATGAAAAGAATTTTTGTATCTTTGGGAATATGAAACATCTACCCTGAGACTTGATAAATAATAGTCAGCTGTTCTTCAGGCTTCCCTTGGTTTTACATGTACTACATTTTTATTTTTTATTGCAAAGTTAGAAAAATTGGACCATGGAAATAAGTTCTAACCTTTCCCAACATTTGGTTAGAGGAACTACAGCTAGTTAATTTTAGTCCTGACTAAGTTTGCGTTAATGTTTTTCAGGTTGACGCTAATTAGATACTGAATAAATACATAGTCCCTTGAAGGGTAGATAGCCTTTTCCAAGTACTGACCACACCTTTAGATAGGTCACTTTGCAAAGTAGGTCTCCAAAAAGAAAGCAATTTGGAGCAGGTGTTACACAAGCCATGGGAGTGTAAGTTTGACATGTAAAGACCTGGGTGTCTTCTTTTTCTTTTTTATTCCCCCAACTAATACATGGACTTTGAAGTCACTTAGTAGGCAATATATTTGTGTGTTTCAAAGACTATTTTGCATCTATTGTCAAGTTGAAAGATGAAGATGAGGTGTTCCCCAGCCAATTTTGTCTTTCGTGCTCTGAAACTGTGTACGATACTGATCATATTAGAAACTTACGGATGCGCTAAATCAGCTGGTAACAATTGCTTGTCACATGTTTGGCAGACTTGAAAAACAGAAAGTGGTTTGTTACAGGGAACAATCTAGATATTAGTATGCAGGATTTGAAAAGTTTGTGATGTATGTAACCGTGACCTCCAGTCTCTGTCAGGTTAGTAAGAACAGAGATACAAATCATTTCCCTTTCCTTTATGTTTGAGAAGTGTGTCTTTGTGTAGCTCAGGTGCTAAAAACAGGCAACACAGTTTTTCAGGAAACTTGCCTCATAAAAGAATGAGATGATTCCTTTCTTCTTGCCTGCTTCTGTCTTCTTTGAGCCTTTCAGCACACAATTTCAATGTTAGGTATAAATCTAATGTGTCTCAGATAGTGACTGCCACCGCCTCCCCGCCTCACCTCTAAATTAGGCAATTCTAGAATAACATCAACCTTCAGATTTTTTTTTAATTGTAAACTTAAAGGGTCTTTTCCCCTCCCTTTGGTGTTCCTTTTTCTTTTCCTGAATTTGTTTGTGCTTAAAAATACAACTTACATTCTTTCAGAACAGGAAATTTCTGATAGTTTAATGCTGAGGCATTGACTGTATCTTAGCAAGATCGCAAATAGTTCAATGATCTCTTACAGTGACCAGGGATGGTAACAAGTTAAAAAGAAAGGGAAGGCTGCGAAATCTATTAATAATAGATTTTTACCTGATTTGGTGTAGCAAAGAAACTGGTAATTTGGAAGTAGGTTGGTTGTCTTTTAATTCCTCATCAACAGATCTTTGGTTTGATAGGCTCTTCCACACTTTTATTCTGACAAGTCTTGTTAGAACTCCTAGTGAAATAGCCAAGAACTGACTATGACCATAGCTACTGAATTTACCTCCCATGCTTTGAGAGATTTCCTGTGGGCTTTTATCCCAAGTTTGGAGGGCTCATATGGAGATGTTTTTGGTTTTGCTGTCCTATGGAATGCTGTTTCATGGGCTGTGGATTTCAGTATTGGGGTGTGCTAATTTGCAACACTTCAGGTAATTTGAACTAGCTACTTACACTTCCTAATGCTTTTACTTCACTTCCCTTTAATAAAATTACCTCAAATATCAACCTGAGTTTGCATTATAACTGTCCCAAACAGCAAAAAAGGAGAAGAACGTTGCATCAAGTGCAATGTTTGTAGCTGTCTTCCCTCCCTCTCTCTTTGCCTCTCAAAAAAAATATTAAACAGAGGTAGCTGTGTCTCATCACCCACATCTCTGCTCTATACTGCAGCGGCTTGAAAACAAAGAGCACACAAATAGAATTGGGCAGCAGCACTGGCTAATTACAAAATTTGTTCATGTAAGAGGGCTTAGCAGCTGTGTTTGTGACTGCTCTGAGACCCTTAATCAAAACTCCAGCATTGCCTGTAAGTGGATCTTCACTAATACTTAAGTGCATGCCTAAATCATGGCTGTGTTTGGGGAATGGAATTTGGTTGCCCTTCTCTCTTGGCATCTTGCAGTTAGCCATACCTGTGCGCAAGGATATCACTGTGTGCAGCAATTTGCCGGCAGTGTTTTTAGGCTAATTGTGTCCTTATGTGACTCCACCTACTCCGAGAAGTTTGACATACCCTGCTTCCCAAAGTAAATAGTGTTTGGGGTTTGGTTGTTTTGTTCATAGTGTTTCATCCCCACAGAGGAATGAATAGAGACATTTTGTAATCTTAATTCTAAATTTACTTCCTTCACTCTTCTCTTAAACCTCATCACAGTAACTGTTAGTGTTTCAAGTTCTCTTTCAAGCACATGCCATCCAAGTCGGGGTGGTATGTGAAATGTCGTGTTAGGCAACTGTTGATATTGTCAGAGGGATTGTATGTTAAGCTGGGGTGGGGAAGCTAGCACAGTGTGTTTTGCAGAGCTGTGCATTTTTTAAATCATCGTGATCCCTGGCATATCACTTGTACTTGCAGAAGAGGGCAGGGTCCTGTATCTTCAGATGGGGTGCTTTTCCAGACGTTCCACCCAGCCTGAGTTCATGTCAGACAAGTCAGGTCATTGCTGCACAGCTATTGAAATATTCAGAGGAGGATTTTTATTTATTTGAATGCTTCATTCTTTTCATTAAATCTAAAACTTTTTGAAGGTATGCCACCTTTCATTTTGCTGGTCGCAAAGTTAAAAATCTTTACGTGACTTTAAAACCTTCTGGGGGAAAAGAATATATAGCCATTTTAAAGTTCTGCCTCATTAGCTCAGGTTACACTTACAACTACCTTCATTGCAATTTTAAACAAACACCATAATTTGAATGATTAGTATCTATTTTAATCACATAATACTGTGACAATCCTTTTAAATTTTTTTATGCTAATAGAGAGATTCATGTTTGCAATTAAAATTTAGCACTGTAATCGACCTTGCAGTATCGTCTGAATATGCCACCCCACTAGAAAATAACATGCATGGGCAAAATTATAGTACAGTTTACAGAAACAGGGCTAGCACAGATGATATTTTGCCCTAAGAATTCTCCAGCCCTAAGTCATTATAGCTGAGAGAATTTGATTAATGCATATTCAGTAATCATGAATGAATTTCTCTTTCATGGAGTTGTCCAGCCTACCCTTTGCATACATATTGCAACAGGGAATTTCATAGCTCCACTACATCTTGCATGAGGATCTACCCCTGTTGAGTTTCAAAACTAGCTCCTCCTGTTAGCTCAGTGTAATACTGACCACTACACTTGTATTGGAAGAGACACCAACGAGTCAGTGCTTATTCACACGTCATGTTACGGTTCTCAGTCTGTCTGCTGTCCTCATTTTCTGTTTTCCAGACTGAGTTGTCCTGCAGACAGCCTTCTACTTCTTTCCAAATAATCCTGTGCTTCTTTTTGCATTGACTTTTCATTTTGTGCTGAGCTGACATTTCAGCTGAACTGTGGTCATAACCCTGAGATCAGCTGAATGTTCAGCTTGGTGTCCATTCTATTTTTGGTTAGGATTGATTTTGACATGTGCATCACTTCATACTTGCCTTTGTTAGATTTCTTCCTTCTTACTGTCATCCACTTCTCCTGCTTCGTAATCTGTTTATTACTCTTCATGGCTGGAGCTTGTTTTGACTACCCTCAATAACATACCGTCCTTGGACTGCCACCCTGCAGCTCACCTGTTAGGTCACTTACTAACATTTTAAGCAAAGCAAGTCACTACTGAACCCCTCTGCTCACTTAACTCTGCTCTTAGAGCTAATTACTTACTCACACTTCTTAGTGACTCTTTTAAAGAGCTTCAGTAGGTGTGGGACGTAGGACTACCCCTAACTGGAAAGGAATCAGTATGGCTTTTATGTAGTGCCTGTGCATGCATCATGCTGGTAGGGAGATTCTGAAATGAGGACATTACCCATTTGCCTAAAACCTAGGGAAGCCCTCAAAGGAAGAAAAGATCCCGTTTTCATAATGTGTTTTTCCTTTCTATGGCCACCTCTTTTGACTTGATTTTATCTAAGTGAAAAACCTTAGTTTTGCTGTGCTTAAAACCACTGGTGATGATTCTCCAGGTACAGATAGCTTTTGGCCTACTGTTTGTTAATGTTAAATCACCGTTGAGTTTTTGCTTGTGGTGCCCATCACCAATTCAACAAGAGCATGGTGCTTGAGTTGACCTACATGGACTCCAATAAGGGACAACCTTGAGCATCCTTATGAGAAACTAAAAAAAAGTTTAAAAAAAAGTGAGTAGAACTACATTCAGGAGTATCCTGCGCACTCACCAAAATGGAAATAGTTGAAACTTCAGTGAGTTGTTGCAGTTCAAATATGTGTGAACAACAGCATTTCTGCTTTGTGCTGGAGGGATTTCGTCCTGCAAGAGCTAACTATCCTTGCGTAACAGGCAATTGTTTTACAGTAAATAAATAGCAAATCAAATGGTGAGTAGTTTTTGCTAGAAAATCTTGTTAAACAGAACTGCCTGAGAGCAGGTCCCTGGTTGATCCTCCCCCCCACCTTTTTACTATATAAAACCAGAAAAATCTGCTCAAAGTTTTCAGAGGAGTCAAGTGGTGGAAGAAACAAGAATAACAAGGACATGTACCAATAGGTCTTTGTACAATGTTTTTTAGATAGCATTGGGGTTGGATAATATATGAGAGGAACTAGTTTCTGGAAAAACAGGACCTTCCCTGTCACATGCATTTTTCATTAGTTTTTAAAATTCTTACTGGAGGAGATGGGAAGAGTACAAAAATATTTGCTGACTTCTGAAATGGTGGTAAAGCTTCCATATTTTCTGCTGTACCCAGTGAACATGGGCAAGTTTTCATCACCTTCTGGTATTTTGACCATTATTTTGCATGTGTTGATTCATTCACCTTCTTCTGCCACCCACTAAGCAAGATTAGTAAACTTACTGTGAAACTACCAGAAAGTCCTACAGCTTTTTCTCTAATACAAACTCCCAGCTTACAGAAAATAAATAAAGAAAAAGCCAACTGGCTGATGGAAACTTTTATCTTTTGCACTGTGGGTACTGCCCAAGAAGAAGTTCATAAATACATGGCTAAAACTATAAAGTCTAATAGATTCTGGGTCTGGAGCTTTGGGGCAAAAAAGTGTCATACCTCTAAACTTAGACTACAAGAAGTTTGTCAGATATTTTCAGTGGTATTAAGCAACTCCTGCTTTCCAGTAAAGCTGGAAGCTGGGAGAACGACAACCTTGGAAATTTGCTGCAATTGGAAATTGCCTCATGTTTTCCATTGTAAATATTTTTCTTTTGTTTCTTTTATTTCGAAATTTTTCAGTTGCGCACTGAGGTTTTTCATGTGAGAAAACTGCTTCACATGAGTCCTGTTCCTTAGGACTAACATATTTGTCTTACCAATTCAGATTCCCATCCCTCAGAGGCATCAATTTGTTGGTTTTTTTTTCTTCTGTGACAGTGTCAAGTTATGCCTTCCTCCAGCACCGTGGGTTTACAGAACTTTATATGAACTTAATCTTGAGTAAGCACCTGTGTGCACTAATGGTAAAGAAAGTAGATTATTAGTTTTTTATTAGCAGTCTTGGGGTTGTGGTTAAGAAGGCATTTGTAGAAGGTCTCGCAGCAGTGGTTTTGACAAATGATTTACCTAATGGGATGAATTTTCCTACTCTTGTTCTTATTGAGGAAGTGTCTGAAATAAAACTGTTCCTCTCTCTGAATTGCATGTTCAGTGTGAGTTTAACCACTTGATTTTTATTTTTTGATTTAAACTTTCAGGTTAATCAATGGGGTTGGTTTGGGAGGTGGTTTTTTTGGAACTGCTATAGTTTTCTGCATAGGCAGAGTGAGGTCTTGGCTCTGTTCCCACTGGTAAGCTCTGCCAAGGACTTCAGTTCCTCCCTAGATACGTTGTGTGGTGGGAAACCAGGGTTGTTTTTTAATCTGGCTTCCTAAGAAAGTTAAGTTGGTTTCCTATAAAATTAGTGGGATTGTGCAGTCTGTACCTACAGGTATCTGTCACTTTTGTCCTATAAACTTTCTCGAGTCCACTGGCCAATTTCCAAAAAGTTTGGCAGGAGGGTCGAAGTTTTCAAAATGCAAAGTTCCTGTAGTTTCATGAATATAACTGCTAAGAAGAGGCAGATTCTGTTACTGAGACCTGAAAGAAAGGCTGCAGCCCCTCTGTAACTGTACTCAGTGAATGAAGAGTCACTGAGGGAAATAAATTATGAATATTCTAATCCTAGGAAGTGCTTCAATCATAATTCATGCCTTATTAAACATCAGGTGAAAAAAAAGAACCTCTTTTCAGTCAAGATTTGTGTCCTGAACTCATTCTCTGATGTCTTGGAAGGCATGAAGCATTTGTAGCTTTTCATTTGGCAAAGGCATTTAGGACATCTTTCCTGTGTGGTTTCTCTGATGTTTAATAAGAAGTGAATGCATGCTGTGCTGTGGCTTTAGCACAACTGGATTAAAAAGTCAATCCAATGCATTGTATAAGTCCACTGGAAACCAGACTTTGTTACTGTGCTTCTCAGGAACTTCCTTCTTACTTATCCTGTGAATAGCCCTGATTCATGCAAATACAAATAGGTAAATATTGACTGGCAGGTATTCAGGAATAAATGAAATACAGCGATTACATCCCTGGAATATTGTAGCTGATGTTACATACTTCAAACTCATAAAGAAGTAATTCATCAACCTTTATTAGGTCTCATCTGTATATTGGTATGGCATCAACATTGGTAATATTGTGTTGTTGTAGCACATGGCGGAAGAGGATCAAATTACTATAGATGTGTGAACCAAAACTTTATGATTCTTTTGGGGATCTTGAAGGGGGAAAAAAATGTTTTTTAAACCAAGGTGAGTAAGTAAAAGAGGATCAAATATATCAGTCCTTCTTTTGCATCATGAAACAGCTGCTTTTTTTTAAACCCTATCTAATTCTTAGTCTTAAGTAAAAAGGGGCATATATAGTGCCTGGAACTGCACCATCACCCTGAGCTCTTAGTGAAAGATAGAATATCTGAAAGAATGAAATGAGTAAGATTTCTCTGCTGTCACTGTAACCTCTGCAATTTATAAAGAAATTAAAATTGACCAGTAGCCAAAGAAGCACTAACTATAGTAGTAGATATTAAAGGCAAGGCTTTCAGTCTTTTGTAAGAAGGAAGCCCAATGAACACAGGCTTTATACATAAAAGTTGAAATTTAAATTCAGAACTGTGGTTTTTTTGTCCTTGTAGGGTCAGTTTGTTACTTTCTTTTTTACTCCAGCTTCAGCAGACCTAAAATCTTCATAAGCTAACACACTGATTATAATTCACTTAAAAACATCCAATGATGGCCTGTATGTTGAAGACAGGAAACAGAAGAAAAAGCAAAGAGCATATGATTTCTGAGAACTTCGGTCTTCACAACAAAATAATAACCTAAGCATGCAGAAGCCCCAAATCAGCTACTCCTGCCCCAGGGTTAGCAGGCAAACAATTCGAAAATACTATTTATAGATTTAAATAGTATGGAAGGTTTCATTTTTTACGGTCTTTAGCCAATTTAAAAATAACTTTTCTGAGAGACAAATCTTCACAATAAAAAAGCTTGCAAAGTTGTCTTGGTCTGAAATCATGTACTTTTGTGGCTATAGACGGATAGTGTAGACTGTGTGCAATGTCTTCTTTAAATTTTGTAAAATGAGAAAACAGTGTACCTGCCTGAGTAGCTAAGTATCCAAGGGATTTGTTGACACAGTGCTGTTTCTAGCTGGTGGAAGGCAGAATTCTGGATAAACTGAAATGACTCAATAGTAAACTTCACCTTGAAAGATACTGAGAACCTGCTTGAGAAATTCTGGTCATACTCAGCTTCTGAAGTAGCTGTGAGTTCTACTTTGCTTTTTTATAGCGTACTATAGTATTCGTTCCCTGGCATAAATTGTATCAAGGGTTGTATATTAATGTGTTTGAAGCAATCTGTAGAAGCACTATTGTGTTATGTGTTCTTAAAACGCTTTGCATTTTTAGGGTAGAAGATATTTTAACATGTAGTACTGCTTCAGTGCTTTTATTTTTAAGTACTCTTCTGAACCTTTTTGCATATCTATATGACTCAAGAGCCTTAATAGAATTTCCAAAAGGAAAAGACTAAGCTATTCTAGTTGTGGAGTCTTAATATTTCATTCTTACTAAAAGACTGACTGGAAATGATTTAAAAGCTGACAATTTTTCTCAAAATGTCATTCTTCAACTAAAGAGGCTAGTTTATCAAAGCATGTATTTATAAATACATCTACTTGCAGATACCTTTAGGCCACCCCATTATCTTACCACCAAACCCCTTAAATGTTAAGTAATATTAATCAAATCCTTAAAAGGTGATGAGATATACTAACATAAAGTTGGGATTTTTGTCTTTCAGTGGCCATGTAAGTATTTGCTGCTTCTAAGGGAAAGAGGGACAGCCTTAAAAAAGGTTTAGGGGGTGCAAGTATGTGTATTTGACTCATGACCTGTCTGATGTCTGTATATGCACTATGCATGTTCCATTATCTCCAAGGAAAAGTTGAATCTTTGTGGAAAGGATTTTTTGCTCCAGTCTTTGCCCTGCGGCACGTGCTGTAATGAAACTGCTCCATGAACAAAATTCAGGCATCAGTGTAAACAAAATCCTGGAAATACCTTTATTCACCTTTGACCAACTAATCACTGCTCTAAGTTGCAGGTTATGAGATTTCCAGCATCTTGTGTATGCATGGAGTCCCTGCTTCACTTTAACACAATGAAGACCTGTGGATTTATTTTCTGCCTGTTTTGTTTTGAAAGTAGACCTGTGTCTGCCTTGTTACAGAAGGAACCTTTGTTACTTCTGATGTAAGGTCAGAGTTTCAAAGTGTCAGTGTTTTGAGAATTTTTCCTAGTCTTTCCACCTCCCAAAGGCTGCCTTTGTGCAGTGTGATCCATAGGTCTGCATCCCTCTGTTTGGAAGAGAATGTATTAGGATGAATTTTGAATTATTTATGTTCATAGGAGCGAAACAGACTTACACAAATTCCTGTGGTAAAGACTCTGAAAGGGGCTGTAAAAACCATCCAAGCAGATTGATATCACTTTGTTAAATGAGTAAAGGTTTAACATGGTTCGTATTAGCTTGTCAAGCCACAGTGGCTGTGTTTACATGAAAAACTGATGTTCTCTTGCCTTGTGTCCACATGTGTATTTGGCTTACATAAAACCTGAGCTTGCTCGGCCTCCTGGAGCATTTAGCAGTAGCACCAGACCAGACTTGTAGCATTCCACATCGTTTGTGAACATAAGATAAAGCCAATTGCAAGATCTGAGCAAGAATGCCCCTTAATCATGCTGCATACACATGGAAATCAGTGTCAGAAGCCAGATGTATGAAAGAAAAACATTTTCCTCCTCTAACTTTCTGTCTCCCTCGGGCATTCTTATCAATGACCCAAATGCTCAACTTCATATCCAGAAGTTTTCCAGCATGTTGCTCTCATTTAATTTCTGAAATTTTTCTGCAAGTTTTCTTACCCTTTCAGTGTGTATTTCTCGTTCTTCATGTAAGCTAATTAAATGCGATGCTGATGATGCAGGGGACAGGATGTTTCACACAAAATGTTTCTTCAGATAGATGAGATTCACAAATGAGGATTACTGTCTGGCCTAGGGAGAACGGAAAAAAAAATTATTATGTGGGAGAAGTTTATAACACAGCACTATTTTAGCACAGAGGCAAAAAATAGCATGCTTACAAAATGACTATGTCACTGGAAGTGTGAGGCATTAAGCAATATCAGGAAAAGATTAACAATAAGAGATAATTACTGTAATTTGACAAGTAGATTAGGGAACATAAATAAAATAAGGAACAATATGAGCAAGTGCAATCACAAAGCATAAAAGGCTGCAAGTTATAGGAAATGACTGTTGTTCTTCAGAAAAAGGCGAGAACAGTAGGCAGGGAAGGCAATAGAGTCATGTGGGTTTTTGAGACTCATTTTCCTGCTTTGTGATGAAGACAGTGCTAGTTAGCTGGATTTAATACAAGGGCTGGAAAATTACCTGTGCCATGTGAACAGTCATAATATAGTAAGCTGGATGCTATTGAATACATGTTAGAAGAGTGATGAGAAATTACAGGTACATGGGGCATGTTTGTAAACATAACTGATACCATCTTAGAGCAGTTATTAATTTATGTTACCCACTTTATTGATGGATAATAAGAGAATATTTACATGGATTTGTGATAAACATTCTGTTCCATGGAATTGTTTGGGAGATCTTCATCACCAAAGCAGAGTGGATTATAAAAGAGCAGATCAGTATCTTAAATGCCATTAAGCACTGTGTAACATATCACCCAGGCTTCAGTGCAGAGAGGAATTTCCAGTGATCTTCACAACAATAAATCATGGATTTGTTCGTTAATTTATTGTGTGCTACTCTTTCAGAGGAGAATACTGCTCACAGCATACCAGCACTGCAGTCTTCTTTTTGGTTTCTATGCAAAAGTTTAGAAGTCCTTACTCCTGCCTCCATGCTAAGCCATTATTGGTTCCTTTGAGACTTCAAGCTCTTCAAGTCAGTACATTTTTCCCTTGAAGCAGAGGAGCCAATGCCTAGTATTATTTTAGTTGCTAATTAGAAGGCCCTCAATGTACTCACAGTTGAGGTGGTTATAAATATATCTGCAAAATGGGTAATGGCATTAAAAGTACCTTTCTGAAGAATAGGAATTTGAAAAGTAAATTTCAGATAACTGACTCAACTTCCCTCCTTCACAGTCCATGTGAAGTAGAAATGGGAATAATGCTTAATTTTAAATAAATTCCCCATTGTATGTTGGCATCTCAAATGAGTGCAAGATGGAAAAGTTTTGCAATTCAGTTACAGTTTACTTTTTCTCCAGCCAGAATCTTGTTTTGCCTTAGTTGTGACAATTCTCCAGTCTCTTTCACATTTCTTCCTGAGATCTGTACAGAAGAAAATTGAAGTAGGTTAGGCTAAATGGTCTTTCTCTTAGCATCTTAATCAATTTACTTCTGTGGAAATAAAACCAAAGCAGGACTGCATAGTGCTCTCTTTATTTACTTATCTGCCCATGCTGCTTATCTTATCTGCTTTTTCTGTTCAGTGATATTTGCTGCTGCTCTGTTTGTCTGGGTTTCTTCCATACAACTTTTCCTGATTGTTTGAGGGGTTTATTCATTGTTATTTCCTTATGGCATTGAATTCATTCTAAAAATCTTCTCTAACATGCTTCTCACTCAGATTTCTCTTATTTTTCTGGCAAGATTCCTTTAAGAAGCAAGCAAAATGCTTTGGAAATACATATTTCTCCATTGTAAGTGCTCAAGGTTTAATTCTCTTTGCTGAAATGCATGCTCTTCTTGCCCTCTTTCAATTCCTCTCTCTAGTCTAGTGTGAAATGCTGGACTGTGAAAGTTCTTTAGCACAGGAACCGTTCCCTCCTGTTTAAACTTGAGGCATTTAGCAACTGATTCAAGTCTTCTAATATCTGTTTCCCTTACATATTGTTGGTAGTTAGAATTAATACTAGTAAGCAGTACCTTTGGCGGGGGGTACTCACCAAAGCTACTTTTTTGATATCATAAGAAGTGTCTCTAAATTCAGTTCTTCTCTCATTTTTTATGTATTCTCATTATTATTTGCCCCAATTGACTGAGTATTGGCAATATACCTTGCTATTGGTGTTTTTTGCAGAAAGACTGAGGGGCAACTTGCAACATTAAAGCAACATTTGTCAGAATTTTTAAGCCTTGTTTCTTTAGAGAATGCAAGATCTGAAGATGGTGGAGAGTTAGTTCTCTTTTCCAGCATTGGCAGCCCAGGTTTTCACTCATTCAACGTGTTAGTAGAAATCTGTCAGTCCCCTTTATGCAGAACCTTTCTGTGTGTGTAAAGGCTCATTAAGCAGGGGAAAAATCCCATGAGTCCTGATGTATCAAATACAGAGGAAATTTTCAGAATTTTATGCTATGAAGTAGCAGTAAGAAAAACTTTATACTGCAAGAGCATCTGTTCTTTCTTCCCTCCAGCTCTGAGTACTGTTGGGGAAGGGATGAAAAGCAACATATTCTAATTTAATTATAGGGTTAACAATCTATTAATCTCATGCTTCTTGGGCTTTTTTCTTTGAGGAGGAGTAGAATCCTGGGGGCAGAGCTCCTATCCCCACATATCTTTCAATACTGAATCATTGTAGCATTGGTTTGCATGTAAGTCTGATATATTAAAGTCTGCTAGAATTTAGAATCCATATAGTTAATGTAAATGTTTCCTTGATGCAACCAGTTTGTCTAAAATGGGTAATACATTACAAACAACTACTTCTTTCTTACAATTTTACCTTCAGCAGAATACAGGAGTTGGAATAACCCAAACAAAGTATTTATTAGCACTTACAGATGATTTCATCCCACAGCTTTTATACTATTCTATGAATGTTATTAAACTTCAGTGTACTTCTGTATAAGCATCTGGACATTATAGGTGGGCAAGCAGAGAAGCAGACTGGTTGCAGTAACATGCTAGAACATACAAAGTCAGCAGAAGAGTTGCAATACAGTTCAGTAAGTCTGACTTGCAGTTTTCTGTGCATTCTGTGAAACTAAAATATATTCTGGTTTTAGTATTTGCTCTTTAGAGTGATTATTTCATATTTTTTCCAGTCACTAGTCAGGAGGAGCTCAGAGGTATTTACTCTGAACCTCTAGTAGGTCAAGGAAAAAAAAGATGGTATTATCCTTTCAGCTTGAATGACCAGATGCTTTAGTCTGAGTTTGACCAGAATTCTTTCTCCAAATAAGTAGATTTGGCATAGTTTTCCCTCTAGGTCTATTTGTGATTGGGTTTTTTCCCTGTACATTCAACAATTTAGATACTCAGATTATATCTGTTAGCTGAAAACATATATTTCTTTTTTACCAGTGTTGAAGTAGAAGTAATTTTAAGTAAAAATTGTGTCTTTAAAAATAGAATGGGAACATTTTTTGGACACACTTTCCTTTCTAAAACATTTGACTGGACAAGCAATATGTTAATTATGTTTGCTTTAGATGAAGTATTGCAAGAAAGAGAAGAAAATACTGTCACAAACCTAGACTCTCCAATTTTTCAGTACAGAATAACGTTCTGTTATTTTACTGTTAAGCTTTGTACTGCTGATCGAAGCACTGTCCCAAGGCTTCTGCCAAGCACCACGTTGTTTGTGTGATAGGAGGGGTTTGGTTACAGTCAAGCAAGTCTGAAAAATGGTAAACTGACAGCAAATCTGGGATCACGGTTGGTAAGGCAGCTTTTGTGGTCACGTGCTTTTATTTGATGTGGTTCCTGGTGTCTCCGCTGCCAAATGGTGTAATGTACTAAAGTGATGAAACTGCAAAAGAAAGAAAAGTCAACTATTTACTTCGTCAACAAAGGAGAACGAGAACAGGGAAGGAGATCAAAGCCCTTAATATGCCTCTCAAAATAGGAAAAAGAGCAAAAAGAAGGGAATTTCTTTCCACATGCTTGAGGCTACTCTTGTATATAGCCATCATCAGTAATAAACCTTTCAAATGCTTATGTAGGTCTGCAGTTTGCTTCAGTTTCAAAATACAGCAGGTATTCCAGAGAGTTAAAAAAGGGTGTATCTTGGTAAAAGAAAGGGCTATAGTCTATAAAGTCTAAAATATACTTTCCATCACTAGGATGTCAATTTGAACATGTTTTAACATCGGCCACACTGAGAGAAAAGCTCTTAGTTACTTGAAACCAGTATAAAAGGTCTTTCCATGCAGAGGCAAGTTTCTCATTTATTTATGTTTTCAAAGCTAGGCAAAGCTTCAACTGTATAATTTCTGATTGTCAAAATTGTCACTTCCCTATTTAATGTGTGTTTTGCAGAAAGAATATATTGGGTTAGAAATGTTGAGTGCAATCAATATTATGTACCACTGTCTTTCTGTATAAAGCTCTGTAATGTTATGTTCACACTGTATTCAGGGATAAGTATGATTCTTCTTACAGTGTTGGGCCTCCTTCCCCAAATACACATTTTTTACTTTTCCTTCCTTGGAGGAAAAATAAAATAACTGCTATTGGATAAGGCACCTCTTTCAAGATCATGAAACTTTTCTGTAAATGTTCTTTTCTTTGTGATACTTGTTTCATAGAAAAACTTACACAATTTTTGGAGACAGGGAGTGGGAACAGGTAAAGGGGAGGGTGGGGATGGTCGCAAACAACAGACTGTATTACATGTGCACAGGTGCTTAGCTGCAGTAGCATAACCTGTGTTAGCACGTTGCTTTATAAACTTTGATGTAGAGAGTAGTACAAAATAATATCCATTTCTCAGACTCAGCTCAAAAGTTTTCCAGCAATATGGAGAAACCTGCATTTTTTCGTCTCAGAGAAAGGGGGAAGCAAAATGAATTGCAGGGAAGAGGTGGTGTAAATGAAAGGAGTTTAGGGGAATTAGGCAGGGCTGAGTTAGTGTGGGGCAAGTTGTAGGAAAGGGGGTAGGTGTGGGAGTAAGAGCATCTCTCTGCATGCCTGTAAGTCTGCCTTGCTAAAGCACAGTCTTCTGAGCTTGATACTTGGAAGCACCCTTCTTCTTTAATGAAGGGGTGGTTTTCAGGAAGGGAAAATAACTGGTTTACACGTCAGTACTCAAGAACAAAACCAGTCACTTCTGTAAGCCTGTGAATTAGTGCTGTGCCTTTTTTTTAAGGATCATTTCTTGAGAAAGACATTTTAATGTAATTACAAGTTAACAAGAAATGGGAAAGAATTTTGCATTTTGTATGTGGGCCTGAATAAATAGGTCCATTGAAAGACAGACAGAGCAAGTCACTTGGAATGCACCAGTCAACAGCAGAAATGTAAACATACTCCAGCTATGCTTTCTGCACTTGTCTTTCAGCTTGTCGCAGAACAAAACTTCTATTAATTTGGGCTCACTGCTGCACTTGTTGAATTCAGTGGTGAGTCCCTCACAAAACCCAGTTAATTCACTGATTGTGGATCAGAACCACATTGTATTTGACACTCTAGAAACACAGAAACTTGCTTCAAAGGAGTCTGCTCTGTCTTAAAATGAGGTGTATGAAGTTGGTTTCCAGAGCTGAGAAGGTTTGGGGCAAGCGAATAAAATGCTGAGGCTGACAGATCTTTGTCTCTGTGTTCCAGCATGTTTGTACAACCTTATCTCATAGACAGGTAGGTCTACCATGTATTTAGCTTCATCTGGTACTAGTCCTGACAAAATAACATCCACTAAGACTGTTACTTCGTGAATTGTGATAGTTATAGAAAGCCACTGTCAGACTTAGAACCTTAGTCCTTAGAAAGTAGCAGGTTACTGGAAGAAACTGTGTAAGAATCGAACACAATTCAATTGGTTGTACTGAAATGAGCCTTACTCTGAATGTAGGGTAGCATTTTTAATTGTACTTAAAAACAAAGTAACTTCATCGTATCTCTTTATGGCTTTTGTATAATTTTTGTTGTTGTCTTGACAAAATGAATGGGGGTTTTTTGTGCGGGGTGTTTAACAGTGATAACAAGAAGGAAGGTTTGATCATCAACAGAGGCGTGTAAGATCTGTCCTCCAAGAGGCCCAGCTATCTAGAAAGCAGGTCTGAAGTGCAGCAATCTTTAGCTCGTGCTGGTGAAATATCTTGTCAAATGGAATGTCCTTGACTATAAAAGGCTTCTTATGATGCGTTGTTTTGCACTTTTTCTTTTGATTGGACTGTGAGGTACCTCAAAAAGTGTCATTAGATACTGAGCTGTATGCTGAAATTCCTTTGCCTAATTGTCTTCATTTTACATATGTTCTTGTACCTTTTGCTGGTCCTCTTTTGATATTGTGTCACTTCTTTCTTCAACTGCAGGTTTATTCTAAGTCAAATGAATTATTACAGTGTCTTGCCCGGTCTCAGGATTGGGAGGTGCTGCAAATATGTTCCTTTGGCATGGCAGACTTCATAGTACAGCACAGTAAAATCAAACTCTGAGCAATAGCTTCCTTACGTGTTTAAAAATAAAAAGTAAATATCAGTTTAATAAGGCAGATGAACCTTAATTCCTACATGTTTATAGACAGTTTTGAGGTGGTCAAAGGCAAGGTCCTGTGCAAATGCAGTATTTTATTAAAATATTTAATAAGCAGATTCTCTGACCCAATAGAGGGAACAAGGATGCCTGTCCACTCTTAATTTTGCCTACCTGTAATTATTTCTACAGAATATAAATTACATATTGTACAGCTTTATACTGTTTTCAGAGGGTAATTATACTGGAAGTTCCAGCCTTCTTTCTGTGGAGGGACCTCTTTCTCAGAAACCCCACCTTGTAGTAGTCTGTTTCCATTTGAGAAGGGGTGAATATCCATTTATATCCACAAATTTTTATGGGTTAGCTACTTTCAAGAGATGGATATAGGTAAAATGGGAAACCCTTACTGACGTTATAATTCAGTCTGGAAGATGTATTGGAAGCTAACGATATAGGAGCGGAAGCTTTTTTGCATGTGTGTAATCTGTTAGAGATTACTCTTAATTTCATGCCTGCTATTGTAACTGAGAGAGAAGCCTGTAATTCCTGTTGTAGTCATCTGAGCATCTCCAGTGGTATCTCGGTGCTGAGACGGAACTTAGACTTGGTGTCAAATGAGGCAAGGCAGGATGCAAAATGAACAGTACCAGTTGCGCTACGTATGAGATTGGAGGCTTTTATGGATATATTTATGTAAGCATTGAAGGAGTTTAATAAACCGAAAGGCGCAGTCTCAAAGTAAAGTTCACAACCCACTTTTAACATACCAAGAGGACAAGTAGCAATACATTCTCCAGTGTTAGAGACTGATGGACCTCGTATACTTTCAATTTCCTAAGAGCAAACTACTGTTTCAGAAATGTTCTAACTTTCAGATAGTCACACTCCACTGTTTTTAAGCATCCACAAGTTGCAAAACTATATTCCCATGTGAGTAATTTTAGTAAGAGGGTAGCAGCAGGGAAACCGAATTCAGTTTAAAAAAAACCAAAAACAAAAAAACCAACATTCAAGTCTTACTTCTGCTTCTGCTGGAAAAGTTTGTTTGTTTTTTTATGTAGCTGTGGTGTACTCAAAGCTTTTTTTTTTTCATCGTTGCATATGCAAAATCCAGACCTGCAGAACTGTTCCATGTGGTGAACAGTCTGCTAAACCCAGACTGTTTTGCCTGAGTAGCAGATTTCCATATACCTCATTATGAGTTTGGGGTTTTTTTGATTTATGTAGACTCTGTTCCTTCAAAGGGATGCATGGCTGTAGACCTTTATACCTGCTGAAGTGATTTCTTATCAAGTACTGAGGAAAATACAAGGGCAGTTCCAGTTGGGGAATATGAGTGTTATTTTGCAAAGAACTTTCTTTCTAGCCAGTTTAATTTGTCATGGAAACAGCATGTAAACAGGAGGCCACAAAGTTACTTAGCTTTTGAAGTTTTTAATGGTGCCCAATGAGGTTCTGGATGGTTAGTGAATGATGTAATCCACAGTGTGTAATGCAAATTCATATCCCTTTTGATTGGTAAGAGACTATAAGAAAGATTTAGGTCAGTACTGCTAGAAGAAAGTACCATGGACTTTACCTCATTGTTGCCTTATACAGCCTGCTTTAAATAAGTGTTAGATCTTTCCACACCAAAGAAGCCATTATCCTTGGTAATAGCAGCTGTGCTTCAGTCTTCTGTCCTGTGATAAAGGCAAATGGTTAAGGTACATAAATACATCTCTGAAGTTATTTCTGTGGATTCTTACCACTCAGATTTCCAGTCTGTACATGGACAGAGTTGATATCCTTGTTTTTATTATTTCCTTCTGGGGATGAACAAAATCATAGAATCAGGGAATATAATCATGAAACAATATAGACTGGAGAGAACACCTGGAGGTTATCTGACCCAGCTACTTCTCAGAGCAGGGTCAGCTTAGATCGGTGTGCTCATGGCAGTCATTCAGCTGAGCTTTGAGCACCACTTCAGAGAAGCCTCTGGCTCCATCATCTCTGTCATTTTCCATCAGATAATTGAAGGCATCAATATGCCTTCAATAACAATATGCCTTAAACTCCCCTCCTCAACAGCCCCACTCATCAGTGTTCTCTGAAGACTGAACAGACTCATTTCTTTCAGCATCCCCCCTTACATCATCGTTTACCTAATAATCTTGCTGACCCAATGCCCTCTTAATCTACTAGGTTAACATCTATGTTGTACTGGGAGGTCCAGAAACTGGAGTAGATGATGTCATTGATGTTCGCATCTGGCCATCTATTACTCCTCAGTCCAGATTATCTTGATTGTGCTTACCTTTTTTGACTGAAGGTGGCTTTTGGAATAATTGAAGACTTGAAGTCCTCTCCTTCCACCCTAACAAGATACCTGAACTGCAGTACTCCCCATCTTACTGATGACGCCTAAGAAACAGAACTCTTCACAACGAAGAAGGTGTTTCCTGAGAGAATGCTTTGCATTAGTGATACTCTTGATTTAAGTGGTTTATTTACAGTGGGTCATGATATAACCTGTTTTTATAGATGGTATCACTCAGTATTTCTTATCACCACAACATAAAATACACTTCCTCATGGCCTGCTGACTTTAAGCGTAGGGAAAGAGGACTGTATAGAAATCATTTTCAAATTGCAGGGACCATAAGTGTAATGTATTCTTAACTTCTGTTTCTAGTGCTCTTGGAGGATCATCTGCCCTTCACATCCCAGCCTTTCCTGGTGGAGGTTGTCTTATTGACTATGTACCCCAAGTATGCCAGCTGCTAACAAACAAGGTAAGTTAGTAAAGACAAGCCAGCTTTTGTTTCCCTTGTGCTCTCTACTGCATTCCCGTAGACATGGTTATTCTTCTGCCAGGTAGTCCAGGCAAGGCATACTTAAGCTAAACTACACAGGGAACAGCTTTTTGATAAGAGCTGAGCACCTAAGCAGGACACTGAATATAATGACTCTTTTAGGTAAACAAGTGAGTTTGGGATCATATCCTGAAGCATTTTTTTTCTTGATGTGACATGTTCCAATTTAGGATAAAATGTTTTTGCATTGTACAACACTGCATTGTAGCATACTATTTTGTTAGTAGATGCAAATGTGTAGTTTGCATATTATCTTTTCGGTTGGAAGTTTTCATACCATAGTCCTCACTGTAGATTTTGAATACTTTCAGTGATTTTTCATCTCAGATGTTTCATCCAAATGAACTGAATTAGCAGTCTATTTGGATGATTATACAGTAATAGCTGCTTAGGGTTGCTGAGAAGGTTGTGTTCCTGTTAGCTTACTGTTTAAACAAAAAAGAGCAATTATAGTATTTTGAAAGGTTCTCCATTATTTAAGTGTACTTTTCAAAAGAAAACTTAGGGGCCAACATCTAGAAATTTACCTATTACAGACTTCCCATTTGTATATTATTTTTACCTTCAATTGTCTAAATGGAGAAAATGATTTTATCTTTTAGAAAAAGTGTTTCCATAATTATATGGGAATCTATCCTTAGAGTTGTTTTTGTTGTGGTTTTCTGTTAAAATTACTTTCTGTTTTTAAAATCTGGAAGTATACAGGACTGTTTTTATCCTTTCTTAAACAAAGTCACTTGAGCAAACTTATCGTATGTTTTCCTTTTCCCAAAATAACATTTCAGATCCTACACAAAGCCTTCAAAATAATCACAGTTTGTTATAAAATGAATATGTTTCAATGTATAAATAGAATTTAAGGTATACTAGATAACTCTCAACAATGATTCTATCAAGGCTTTTTCAATAATTTTAAGAAAGCATTTGCCAGCCAAGGAATTCTAGTGTTGCCATAGCCAAGAAAATACTCCTCCTGTTCCTTTTAGTGGGGAAAAAAAGGTTTCAAAAATGCTAGTTTTCACTCTGGAAAGCAAAGGAATTTATGTAGGGTATCACATATGGAACCACACCATAAGTACTTGAAGTTACCAGTTGTAAAGCAGATGCTCTTGCAGCCTCACGGCACATGCATTGTTTCTGTTATGGTCAAACCCTGTTCACACTGTTCTTCTAAGTAATGCCATTCAAATCAATAAGAAAACATACATGGTGCAAGGAGAATTTTGCCTGAAGTCTTCCAGATTTAGCATTGTTGGATTTTGTCTGTGCCAGGATGGAAGTCTTTCAAAACCCAGAATGCCTCAGAAATTGATGCTCACAGTTGAGTAGGTGGCTCCCTGAGTCAGCTTGAAACCAGTGAGAGAGCTTAGTGTTCAGAAAATTTTGTTGGAGGTGCAGTCTTCAGAAAACACCCAAGATCAGTTGTAAAAGATACTTATTTTTTTCTTTTCTTTTATAACCAGAATGTTATTTTGACACTTAACCTACTGTCAGTTCAGGTAACTGTGATTTGCCCTATCACAGCTTTCTACTCTAACTACAGTAAGGCAAAGCTGAGCATTTCCTTCCTTCACCCTTAATCTTGTGCAGTTAAACAACATTTCAATCTATTGTGAAAAGCTAAGTTTCACTCAGGAAGTGAAGAGATTTCGTTACAAGATGTTCTATCTGCAAGATCCAGGGCTTGTTTTAAAGGCATTTTAGGATTCTTTAGGGAAATCACACAAGTTAAATGTAGGATTTGGAACTGCTACCATGTCAAACATAAATCTTCCTTAACAAGAACTATATGACAAACTGGGCTTTGGCTTTTTTTATCTTGTTATAGCTCTGGATTTGTTTTCTTCTTTCCTTTTTAAGGTACAGTATGTTATTCAGGGATACCATAAGAGAAGAGAGTACATTGCAGCTTTCCTGAGTCACTTTGGAACGTAAGTTTTCATTCAATGCATTATTTTCTGTAGCATAGGGGAAAATCATTTTCTGCACATGGTTTGCATTTGTGTGATTGCTGTCCACTGGGTAAGATGAAATCTAGTCAGTTTTCACAGAATGATGTGTATAGATTGTCTCTCTGTAGCAGTACTGGAATGCAGTTCAGCATTATTTCACTTCTGTGCCAGTTGCCAGTCTGATTTTACTAAAAAATAGCTGCCAATGGGAAAAGGCCAGTAGGAATTTTCTCCTTGAGTAGAAGAAATGTGCTTATTTCTGAATAAATTACTTGAAGAGTCTTAGAATAGCAGGCAGTGACTGAGGTGGGAGAATGGGGAAGCAGGTATGGTTCCAAGCCATGCAGGAGCCAGAAACCACTGCTTGGCTTAAAGACTGGACTGTGAGACCAGCTGGTCCCACCACCAAGTGGTATTTTGTCTCTCAAGAGAAAAGGCTATTGGTTCACGTTGAATTCCTGCAGATCAGGCAGTGGCCATGGCCAGGCATGATGGCACATTAGCTTCTCGAATCAATTAATCAGGGCTACCTTGGCACAGTAAATGGCTGGCACTTTGGTTTCCCATCTAAATTCTGTCCTGAGTGAGAGTCCAGGTCTTTACCTACTTGTGATGAGTGGTGTCTGCTTCCAAGGGTGATTCCAAATGACCTGGGTATTTGGAAGCCCTTCAAATCTCACGTCTCTCAAGTGAGCTTAGGAAAACAGGTGGCTTCAACCATGCACCCAATTTTAATACAATAAGGAGAAAACAATTACTTAAACTGGATATACAAGTAGACAGTCAATGCAAGCTCAGTCTTTATCAAGACAAGGTATTTTCTTTTCTTCTGAGAAAACTATACTATAGAAATGGCCAGGTGTGCCTGTGTGTGATTTTATTACATCTACATTGTGGTTCGTGAATTCTGATACTGCTTGAGACTTCTAGAGAGTACCAGCTTCTGATGGTCAAAACTTGTAATCCATCTATTGAATAAGTGTTCTGTATCATAGAATTTTTTGTATGCTCTCATGTTTTGCCTTTTTTATATATGCTGTTTTCAGTTTTCAAATTCAAACTCTGCTTGGCCTGCAAATTTTCAGTTTTACCCTCTCAATACAGAGTTAATAAATTATCTTAATATGAGTAAGATACAGGGAATTTGTGTGTCTACAGATTTACAAATTTAGGACTGCAGATGCATTAACTGGCCTCCTTTCCTTCTAAAGTGTATTTATGTAAACTGAATATGGCCTTTCTTTGTGTAAAAACTCCAGTACCATAGCATAATTAAGAAGATTATTAAGATTAAAAGTTTAATTCAATTTGCATTTAGCTAGACAGTTGTAATTGTTATTAAACGAAGCAAACATTGGAAGTTTTTGAGCAAACAAAACAAAAATCACAATCCCTGTAATACAAAATTTACGTATTAATCATTCAGTATTAGAAGGTAAAAATTGTATTAATTTTTTGTTGTTTTTCTGTTGACAGCGGTGTGGTGGAATATGATGCAGAAGGCTTCACAAAGCTCACTCTGTTGCTGATGTGGAAAGATTTTTGCTTCCTTGTTCACAGTGAGTAACATTTTGCCTCAGGCATAAATGTCTATCCTCTCAAATATACAAGTTCAAAAGGGGAAAAATACAATTACAGGAAACAATTTAAAAGTTTTAGCTATTTTTATCCAGTGCTTAATGTATTTTTGATGTGACCATGATGCTTAGAAAAGACAAAATCCCAACTGTATTTGGAGATGGGGAGAGTTGGAGAAGGGAAGAGGATCCACATCAATAGTGAAATGCCATCTTTACAGAATGCCTAAAGTGTCCTGGGAAGGTTTTCTGGTAATATGATGCAAGATTAAGTTCATGGTTGTAGCTGGGCCTTTCAAAAGTGTCAATAATGAGAACCAATATTATACTCAACCTGGGAATAACTAAAATCTTCTGTAATTGTCAGGAATTAATGCATTGATAGCAACTGTAAAGACTCTCTCTTTAATGCAGAGAAAATCTATTACGTGAGAAATACACTATACTGTCATGATCCAAAAGATGCTCCTAGACTGAAACTGTGTAGGCAAAACTGTCCTAACAACAGTCCTAGATTTGCTGTCATTTGAAATTTTTAAATAAAGATTGTGTTTCTTTCCAATATAAATTAATATGTAGGAAATATATTCCATGCAGAAACTAGTAAATGTGACTTTGATACGTGTTACCTTTTGCATGTTACCTTAAGTAGCCATTGTTATTTTTCCTTGTGCTATGGTAAAAGTCACAGGTATCAAAGATATTTTGGTCTGGAGAAATTCAGTCATATTACTCTTTTGTTTTGATTGTTACACTTCTTATTTAGGTTTAAAAGAATTGAATTGCAATCTGAGCAGCTGCAGCATTGGTGTTTGTTAACATTCTGGCATTGGAATCTTTGAGATGATGTAATTTCTGATTGTGGGTAGCTTTCCATGTCTAAAACTGACACTGTCTTGATGGCATCATAGAAATTTGTCCCAGAGTTTTTAATGCAGGAAGTGGGGATTGACATTATTCAGAGAAGTCCTTTGCCCCATGTTGTATTGAAGATCATAAAAAATGGTCTCACTAATCCCTTTCTTTTTATCACGTAAGATTACCACACAGTAATGACCCTAAGGGACCTAGAAAAGTCAAACCTGAAATTAAAACACTACTGTCATACTATGATTTATGTTGTGGGGGGAAAAAAATCATTAAAGCTGATACCTTATTAACAATTATCCATATTAAGTCTTTACTTACATATTACCTACAATTTAGGATTGGTCACTGGAGAATTGTCTTATATGTGATAGTGTTTCTTTATGCTCAGCCTTCTTGAAGATTTCCTACCTTTCTCACTCTCCTACATGTTTGGGTTAATTTAATCAGTGTTAAAATTCCTGTGAATTTGATTTGTACTGCAGGATAATATAACTTAATACATGTTGAATCAGTTAGATTTCAGGGGAATCAAAATTCAAATTTCTGCTAAATAACAGAGTAGGTTTTAGCTGTGTAATATTCATAGTATTCAATTAAACTGGCATGAAAGCTACAATTATAACTGAATAGTTTATCACTATGTATTAACCCCGTGGCCTTAAAAATCATAGAGTGTCTTAGCTGTGTAAGCCATTGCATCACCCGCTTGTTGAACAATCCACTGCAAAAGCATTTATGTTCCATGCACCGAAGGATATTGCAATGAAAGGACCGAAACCTGCACTTCATTTCCTGAGTGAAGTAATGTAGGCTTTCATCTCTAAACCACTGACATAACTATGTATATTATGTTTGAATATTTAGCAAGCATCTAATAAAATGTCTGGGAGAGATAGCAATAAGTTGAAAACTGTTCTACTTCATGTATTTACTATAGTGCATAGATAAACTATTCAGAGGAGAATAAATAGGTCAGTATACAGCAAGTACCACGACAAATCAAATGAAAGGAACCATAGTAAATTATATTGGCATCTAAATTTTAGTTAAAATTTTAGGTTTAATTGAGATGGTGAGATTTATAAATCTTGACGTGAGTTGTATTTTCATTAAAAGATGCATTCAGAGATTTCAAAAATAACTTTGGAGTTGTTTTACAGCTGTTTGCATTCTGGGTTGCAAATTTGTTTGGACACTAGAAAGCAAAACACATTAAAAATAAGGTGTAGTTTTTCAGGATAGTTTTATTGAGTAAACTGACTTAAAGAGAAGAGAAACAGAAAAATAGTTGTGGATTGCTAAAGCCCAGTAACCTTAGAACAATTTCACTTGCTAAAAAAAATTGATTTGTGCTGTAGTTACAGAATGAAGAGCAGAGTCTAACCAATCTACCTGAAAACACTAAAGAGGTACCTAGTTGCAAACTTAATCATTAGATTAATGAAGCTGCTGCAGTTATTATATTAGATCAAAGACTGGGCAAAGGAATTGTTGCAGTGGTTTAGTTTTAAGAATTAATCAAGTGCTTTCAAATATAAGACAGAAGAAATAAACATTTAGAGAAATTCATGCATCCACACAGGAAAGGAAATTGTTAATCAGTCTTGCTGCTTTTGATATTGATACTGTTTATGAGTAAGTCTCAGTATGAAGCTTTGCAAGTAAACTTCAATAGACTGCCGATTTTTTTCTCTTCTTGTTTATGAATCAGCCATGATTAGTTTTTGCAGACAGGTATTTCTTCATATTCTTGTTCCTGCATACAGTCTGTGTATTCACACCATACATGAGTCATAGTATTACTTAGGTTGGAAAATACCTCTTAGATCCAGTCCAGCCATTGATGCTATAACCAGAACAATATTAGATAAAAACATGTTACATTATCCACACATAATTAAGAGTTAAGTAGCCTTACTGGTATAAACACAAGAATAGGACTCTGAAACAACCTTTATTTGGGCCTTTCAGAGATTAATTTTTATCTTGCAAGATTTTTAGGTTATCAGCACAAAGAAAATTGACAGAAGTTGGACCAGTTGCAATAGCAAATGAAACACTGCTTGTGTTCGTTGCTTATTTAGGACATCTTTAAAAGGACAAACATTAAATTAAAAAGTGTTTCTTTCATTGAACAACATTTCAGGGGATGAGAATGCTGGAAGCTGCCACCAATTGTATTTCAAGTTTGGAGGGGATCTCAGCCGAGGTGAAGTTGGTGGGAACATTTACTGGAACTGACCTTGACTAGTTGTAAGGGATTTCAGGTTCTGTGTGAGTAATGCCACTGATCCAGGAGGTCCAAAAACAGGGGACTCAGAGCGTTAATGGGGTTATAGGAGGCTAAACTTACGAGTGTCAGCCTTTGGATGCACACCTGCTTTTTTTGGTGGGCATCATCAGTGCCACCTTCTGAGGTGTTCTTGTTTGGGTATTGCTCTCTGCACAGCTTTTTCAGAAGAGTAATTTGTGCCAGCACAGTCAGGTTAGGTAGTTGGAATTGATGGCCTTAGCTAAACAATTTGGGTTCTCCTAAACCCCCTTTGGGTCTGGATTAGCGCATCTGTCCACAGCCTCACAAAGCAGCTTGGAAAATAAAGACAGAAAGAATTTTTGGTAACTGGGTCAGATGAGTCTTGGGAGATGGGGCGGGGGGGGGGAAGAGACGTTTTGGGAAAGAGCATTAGTAGCTGGGAAGAGAAGTTTACACTACTGTGCAAAGAAAGTGCAGTTTATTCCGGAAGTGTTCAGAGAAGAAGGAACGTATACCCAACCTGCTGCAAATAAACAAAATTGTCTTGAAGAATTAATTCCTTCATTCTGTTCCCTTTCCAAGCAGAAATAATTCATTAGGCCTCAGATACTGTTTTAATGATTGAGTATCACTAATTCATCTAATGTAGGTGAAAGTTACATTTTTTGGGCACCTGGTGTAGATGTTACCTGCCCTTGAAAGGAGATTGCCCCACCTCTGGAAAGTCAATAGAACAGAGCTAATGAGCATTTGTCAGCCCCTTCATCTATTCCTCCAGCGACTGTTTAAATAACAAGTTATACTTTGAGGTAGTAAATCGCTAGCAAAGAGGTTTGGTAAAGTCTTAAATGGAAGGCTTTTCTTAGATGAACATGTGTCTAATCACTTTGAATTTACTATTACTAAAAAAGTAGTTTGAGCCAGCAGTGTGCCTTGGCAGCCAGTAGGGCCAACTGTGTCCTTGGGTGCATCAGACAAAGCATCACCAGCTGGTCGAGGGAGAGGATTGTCCCGCTCTGCTCTGCACTGGGGCAGCCTCACCTTGAATATTGTGTGCAGTTTTGGGCACCACAGTGTAAGAAGGATGTAAAGCTATTAGAGAGCATCCAAAGGAGTGCCACAAAGTTGTTGAAGAGCCTTGAGGGGAAGCCGTATGAGGAGCAGCTGAGGTTGCTTGATCTGCTCAGGCTTGAGAAGAGGAGACTGAGGGGAGACCTCATTGCAGACTACAACTTCCTTGTGAGGAGAAGAAGAGGGGTGGCACCAATCTCCTCTGTCTAGTGATCAGTGACAGAACTTGAGGGAATGGCCTGAAGTTGTGTCAGGGGAGGTTTAGGTTGGATGTTCAGAAAATGTTCTTCACCCAGAGGGTGGCTGGGCGCTGGAACAGGCTCCCCAGGGAAGTGGTCACCAAGCATGCCGAAGTTCAAGAAGCATTTGGACAATGTTATCAGGGAAATGGTATGATTGTTGAGTCTGTCCTGTGCAGGGTTGGGAGTTGGACTCTGTGATCCTTGTGGGTCCCTTCCAGCTCAGGATATTCTACGATTCTCTGAATTTGGAACAGAGAGAGAACATGAGACTGTTTTGTATAAACATATCTGTAAGTATTTCAGTAAACTGTTAGTCTGCCTGTAGCATTGGGTATAGACACCTGTGTGTTACATAGGATGCACAGATGTTGTTAAATGTAAATGTAAGAAGTAGCTAGGGTTTGTTGTTCTGATACAGTATTTAATGCAGTTGAAATATGCTCAGTGACTCCTGTATGTTAGTGGAGTATGAGGAACCATTTGAGAGGTGTTTGTAGTTTTAGAGATACATTTTTTTCCCTGTTCTGTCATGTAAGACTTGCTCACCTTTTGGAAGTGGAAAAGGAGATGCCCTTCAAGAGTTGCTGTTCTTCATCAGTATCAGTGCCCGGCAGTCATTACAACTAACGCTTAAAATTCTGGGAGAAGAAGTCTTTGGTGATTGCATTGGCTCTACATCAGGGAAGTTAGTCTGATTATGGAAGAGAAGTGTTTTCAAGAAAAAGTATAGAAAAATAAACTTTTTTGCCTGAGCCATATCCTACAAAAATAGGCCAAGTATTGAGTGGAATATTTATATTAGATTGTTTCTATGAGCTTTTATCTAGTGAGGTGTTTTGTCTTCCTTACGTAGTGCTTTTACTTTGTTCGTCTCATAGTTCCTCAAATGAAAACGGGAATTTATGACTCTGAAAACTAAAGGTAAAAGAGAACATGACACTGTGAATAACAGAGTGTAGGGGAATGGAGTGATATCTGGTACTGTCAGGAAAGTGGGATATTTCAGCAGAAATGCCAAGCATAACAAAATACATGTGCCAGGAGTCAGGTATGAGAAGTTCAATGCTGATCAAAAAAGTCAGCAAATTTTGTACAAGTCTGTCTTTTCATTCATAAATGAGAAACTGGAGATTAACAAAGCCCCAGTGATGTAAAACTGGCTGGAAAAAGTCAAAAGCCATTTGGATCTTACACTTGGGAGTAAACAGGGAAGTGTCTTTCATGTGGTCTTCTCCTCTGGCTCTCTTAATACTTCTAGTTGGTTCCATGTATTTCTTTGACTCTGGTCCTGAATGTTCCCAAGGGCATGTCATTCTGCCTACAGCAAAATATACCTTAAGCAGAGGGGGTTTCTTGAAAACTTTGTACATTGTTTGAATCACTCAAAACAAAGCATTCTCTGACATTTCCTATGTAGTGAAGTGCATATTGCTTAGCTGAAGTCAATGAAAGCTGCAGATACACTGCAGTGCTGTGGATCAGACAGTGATGGAAAAGTAGCCTGAGTCACAGGCACACGGTTCTGCACTAAACTAGGCACAGGCATAGGAAGGGGCTAATCATAGGACTGAATTGCAGCATTTGGAAAATTAATGAATCTTTTTGCTGATTATTTTTCTCCATGGCATATTTTTCTCTTTTATTTCTAGGGGACATTGCCAACTGGATTTAGTTTGAATTTTTTACTGAAAGCTGATAATTTTTTTTTTTTTTTACATTAAGAGTACTTGAAACATCGTCTTCCTTTGATTCCCTCCTGGGTATTTATTGCACGTGTGTGTAGGTATTCCTAATGGATGCAAGTGAAACCTGAAAATGGAGGGATTTTTTTCCTCTTTTTCTGTTTCTCTGTGTTCATTTTGTTTTCCTGTCACTCACTATAACCTAGTTTTAGGTTCCTATTTGTAATTGCTGAAAAGGGGAGAATGGACACTAGGCAGTTAATAAAACTTGGTATAGACAGCAGCAAACAGGAAACAACTGTTGTGATAGGAATTGGGCTTTGCAAGTGTCTTATGATGGCCTGATGTGGGTGGACTGGCAAAGTATTTTAAAGTGTCAACTTTCCCGTGGATATTACTTTTTTAATTTCTGAGAAATGCATATATTTGCCATACTTTTAAAACTGCAGTATATTGCTGTAGACACTAATTGACGTTCTTCCAGTAACTACAAGCACTTTAACAAATGGACTGAAAGGTTTTGTAATAACTTCTTACAAAATTGCATTTTCAGAAAAGTGAACAGTTGATTTTTCTTATTTAATAGATATATCTAGAGTACAACTACTATGTGCCCAAGTATATGACAGATAACTAAAATTTGCAGAAAAGATACCTGCACATGGAGATGGGATATAATCCTATTTTATCCACTCAGTTTTTGAAAAGAAATAATTAGGTCAAAAAAGTCATTGACAGGAGTGGAACTTGGCTACAGATTGTGGTGCTTATTCTTCTTACTCCATGTCTTATGTCTTGTGTCTACGCGGTTTGGCAACTCACATGCCATTCACTGATAGTTTTTCTTTAAGGTGAGAACTGCATTAAAGGTGTGACATACAGCAAGTAGAAAATTGCTCATAGTAGCAAGTAGAAAGCAAACATCTTGTTTTCAGTCTAGAAGGGAAATGATGAGCAGGGGTTTCATGGATGAGTCCCGAGTTCAATATCAGGCAATGCTTTCAGACCAAAAAAAAAAATTAAAAGAGGATGATACAGAACACCACAGTATTATTAGATATGAAATCTCTAGAAATAAGAGCTGCATCAAGATAAGAAATAATTTCTGAATCCTTCCCTATCTCCTTCCTCTTTCTGTGCAATGACAATACTTTGTCGCCAAAATAAGTTTTTTCCAAGAATCCATATGTGGCATAGCAATAGCACACAAAGGTGACTGCTGAATGCCTTTTATGAAATAGATAAATAAGAAATAATAAGAATAATGAGAATAATAAGAAATGGAATGGAATAATAAGAAATGCACCTTGGTTTAGAGGTGAAACTGGTCACAGAGATGCATAATTGTTGAAATGGGGGAAGGAGGGAGAACTTAAGCTGCTTTTCTGTCTCCTTTGTCAGCAGTTCCACTGCCTCATTCAGCACAGTCCCACATTTTCCCTTGTTTTCCACTCACTCTTGCTGTTCCTGTAGCAGCCCATCTTGAGTCCTTAACTCTCCTTGCCAGATTCAACTCCAGGTGAGCTTTGAAATTCCCAGTCCTGTCTCTGCATGCTCAGGGAGTGTCCACATCTCATGTGCTTCCTTTTTACGTTTTAGTTTTGTCAGGTGCTCCTTGTTCATCCATGTAGGCCTCCTACTGCTATTGTTTGCCTCTCTGCTCATTGGGGTGGACTATTCTTGAGCTTGGAAGAGGTCACCATGGACCCCTCTCCTCACCAGCGTCATTATCCCTTAGGATTCTTCCCTTAACAGCCCAAAGTCTGCTCCCTGTATCTTAGGGGTGTGATCCTGCTGTTTGTCTTACATCATCCTCGAAAGGAGGAGCACTAAAGAGCACCAAAAATGGCTGGTGGTCTAGAAAGCATATCTTGAAAGAATATGTTCCACAAAGTAGTTTTTTAGGTAATTAAATGCAATAGATGGATAAGCCTCTGGAACTGTGTAAGGTGGCTTGAAGAGTAGAAGTGATACATTGTAATGTTCAGGAGTGGGAAGATGCAATATTACCTATATTGCAGTAAAGTACATTGTAATGTTCAGGAGTGGGAAGATGCAATATTGCCTATATTGCAGTAAAGTAGATTTCAGTTTAGCTTTAAAAATATCTGGAGTGGCTTAGTTGGCTGGTTGGGCCAGACAGAATTACTCTGCATTGTGATTTGAAAGCTGTAAGCCTGCATGGAGCAAAGGTTGAAAGAACGGGATAGCATGTGTATCAACAAAGGGTCCTCTTGACCTGCAGGATAATGTCACACTGATCACAGCTGAGAAGAAGTAAATCAGTTTCCTTTCAAATTCCAGGCAGCATTTAAAACAGGAGAAAGAACTTTTTTGCAAGCCTCATAATCTTAATAAAATGATGGTGAGAAAAGACCATGTTTTTGCACAGCTGCTTTCCAGGTAAAAATATGCTTTAGAAGTCTTCCTGTCCTGTTGGAAAGTAATGAAAACTTCTCAGCAATTAAGAAGGCACCTCTACTGGGAAAGCAAATTTTTTTGTGCCCAAGAAAGGGCACAGCTTGCTTTTTACACCTATACAAACTGCAAATGTATTTAAGTTTTAAGCTTCAAACAATTCAGATGGAGAAGAGACAGCTTTCAGTAGCATCAATCTTATCAGCACTTAGAGAAGTTACTATAGAAACTGTTAGAGCAGAAACAATAAAAGGAAATAAAAACGGAAGGAGGAGGGAATGAAAATCTTTGAGAATTTGAATTAAAAATAAAGTAAAATATAAGTACCTGCCTGAAGCTGGTAAGGTAAAAATAAAAAAAAACCTTTCTGTTAATTAAGTTTGTCCTGAGCACAGAAATTAGAGAAGGAAAAGACCTGTAAGGCCATTATGCCATCTTTTTGGGCTTGATAGAGGACCTTGAGGATTCTGTGGGATATTTTTAGGAGTAGTCCTGAGTCCTGTCTTGCTGACAGTTTAGGTGGGTGATGACACTCCAAAGCAAAAAGACATTATAAACTGTTTTTGGGTTGTTACATCATTTTTTCATGGCCTTTGACCACATAGCTGGAAACTGCTTGAAGAATATCTTGATCTGATCTGTTACTTAGTTCCTCTGTAAAACTAAACAAAGAGTTAGATACTCTGTCTGTAGCACATTACTGTAAATTAAGATATTTAAACTATTTTTGTCACGTTTTAAAAAAATGCTGGTTTGTATGAAGGATGGAGTACTTAAACAAAAAGACACAGGTTATAATAAAGACATGGGATATTTTTACATCCATATAATATGCCTATGTTGAAAGAAAAACAATTGTAATCATAAATCTACTTGTCTTTGGTGGCTAGACTAGTTCCCATTATTAGAAGAATGAGAACCACAAGGTAGATACAAGCAGTGCCATGCAGTCCCCTTCAATACAAAATGGCTTACACTATATTAAAAAAAACCATAGCACACACACACACACACAAAACCCAACAACAACAACAAACAAAAAAAAAACAACAAAAACAGACAAAACCAACTAACAAACCAAAACAAAGAAAGCTAATTAAACAAATCTACTCTGTAATGTGTCAGAATAGTTTAATCCATCACAACTCATTGTTTCCATTCTGCCTACAGCAGTTTGTCTTTTGTTGTTTAGTATTTTATGTTCCGTTAATACATAACTGATTCAGTTAAGGAAAAAAATAGTTGTTTCTTTTTTTCAGAGTATTTACTTGCATTTTCATAGTATTTATTTGGAAGTATTTTGTACATAAGTCATCTTACTCATTTACTATACAAGTGTTGACTTTGCCAATGGGGTGGATATTTCCTGTAGCAAGGGCAGACCTAATTATTTCAAAACCAGCTGTGATTACCAACACACCCAAAATGCCATAAGTGTCTCAGCTAAAATTCCATAAATGGCTTTTCATTTCAGATTTGAAATTTTGAAATGTTGATTTCAAAATAGCATCTTCCTGCAAAGAAGATCCTGTTTTTCTCCAGAAGAGATGTCAGCCCTAATAATACTCAACAAATTCAAATTCCTGTGACTGTGCTCTATTAACCTAAAGTCTCCGACTAATGCCATTGATATGTTATTTGTCATCCTCGCTCTCTCATTCTTGCAAGAATAAATCATCAGGCACCAAAGCAGGATAGCTGTGGCGTTTAGTAATTCTTTGGATGTTCTGAGCCAAATTCCCCCTTTCATTTTTTGCCAGTAGAATGTAGGCTTAAAGGCCTTCAGCACACAAGAGTCAAGGAAAGATTCACTAGGCAAAATAGCCTGACATCCTGCCCTGCAGAGCTTTGTGCTAGACACTACAGCCTCCAAAATGCTTGTGGCTGAATCTGTTCAGGATTCTGTCTAGGTACAGCAATCAATTCCTGAAAGGCCTTCAGTAGTGGAATATTTATGTAAAAACTGAAGATACCTCTTTTCTCTTGAAGTTAGGTGAAGATTTTTCACCCATCATACAGGCTGTGTGAAACAGCTTTTTCATAGGAGAAGTTATGTCAGAAAATTTAGTAGAAATTTTCTTTTAAAGTAGAGCTTAGTGTGTAAGTGGTATTATATAATAGGGTATATGTGTTGCCACCGAGTTGCATTGTAAATTCTTGTGGGTCTCATCCACATTGACACATGAAAACCGGAGAGCTCTGGGTTCAAGGAACTTTTCAATTTGAGGTGGTGCATTCAAATCCACAAGTTGTTTTTCCCAGTAGTGTGAGCTCAATTGCAAGAAAAGGCAAAGAGAATGGGAAATTCAGTGAATCAAAAAAGAACAAGCAGAAGGATTATGAATATGTACTAATAGAGACAGAAAGACAGCTCTGGAGACTGGAATATGTTTCCTGTTTTCATTACTTACTTCATCAGAAGTACTTGAATGCAGAGGCAGTCTCTTGCCAAAGTTGGATGATAAGTAAGGAATGAGTCAGGGAATTTCAGGAAGAGAATAGATAGTATCAGGCTAAGATTGTTTAGTGTTCTCTGGAGATTTGAGTTTGGCAAATCTTTCCTATACCCTTCTTGTTTTTCTGGTGAAATAATTCAAATAAAACTTTCACATGTCCAGTAATCATTGATTCTGAAGTACCTACTGTGGCAGTCACCACTGGATGGGCTTGTGTTTGGCTGCATAAAGTATTTTCTGCTATTGAGTCTCAGAATTGGGTCCTACAGGCTGGCACTGAGCATCAGTTGACAGATTGTCCTTCCTTGTTCCTTCATTCCTAATCTGGAATCACTAAACTTGTGAAGTTTCACTCAACTTGTGAAGGTGCTGTGAAACAATTTTTTAAATATTTTATATAGCTAACGACATTCTTATGATGATTAGAATCATCACATTGAAAAGGTCATACAGAAAGGAACACAGATTTAATGTGCAGGGCTTCAGTGTTGTGTAGTTAATAAATGCAGAAGGGTAGAGTCCGTCACATGGGGCAAAGCAGAACAGTATCTCCTTTGGTCAGCTCTGCCCAGCCTAGGAACTGAACTGGAAACAATACTGTGCTATGTTGTGTTTGAAGGCTGCTCTATAAAGAAAGTACAGGTTGAATTAAGGTTGTGCATACCATGAAACCTCGTAGAAGTAGCAATCTCCGTAGTAAAATAGCCAGATCAGCCCTTGTTCATGAGCACAGAACAAATTTCAGGTGCAACAAACTGCCGCAGATGCAAGCATCCCAAAGGTTAAAAGATAGTCAGTATAGCAGCACCCAAGCATTAAAATGGTATGTAACATTCAGTGAATAAATGTTGTCTTTTGTGAAAACAAATATCTAGATTTATCCAGTGCCATACAAAGGAAGACTAAACCTTTTCCTTAGAACAGGGGAACAGTAAATGGAAAAAATTCTAAATATTACCATCTAAGTGCTTTGAAATATTTTAATAGTCAGCATTCATTTCAAGCATGGTTTTGTTTTCCTATGTCTTCTCTCCAGTACTTAAAGGTGGGGAGGAGGGCACTGTGGTAAACCTGCCCTTTTCTCATGAGCATTTTTCCTTCAGAACTCCTATAGCAACACTGGTACATGCTTTTGTCAACACATTCCTTTCACATTTCATATTCTGTTTAAGAAGTTGTAAAATTAGATGCTAAAGATACTATTTTAAAGTTACTAAGACAGTCAAAATCAACTCTATAGTTGTTGACATAAGCTTAACAAACTGGGTAACCTGTTCCAGGTCTCAGATTGTTATTTTTTAAGAAAATGAACAATTCCACCTTACAGATTCATTGCACAATTTCTTAGTTGTTAACGAAACAGGATTTTGGCTGTAAGATAACTATGCTTTGAATATATGTATGCATTAAATGCTAACAAGTCAAGAGAAGCAAATTTGTGTTCCTTCTAGATAGTTTCTTATGTTTCAAAAAGAGAGCAACTTCAACTATTTATAAACTGTAATTAAGTTTCTTTACAACATGACTCATTCTCACCAAGCAAGTCCTTTTTCTTTTGCTTTCTTATGAACTGTGTGGGAAAATTAGGGTTCAATCACTGAAGAATTTACTCAATGCTTAATTACCCATAAACAGCCCTCCAAGTTCTGCTCCTGTAGAGCTTGCATAAAGACATGATTTTCCCCACACTATGGCTGTCTAAAAATTGACATTTAAAAACTGATCTGTAAATTGTCACATAGGAGAAAGCAGTGTTTTACTGTGGTATTGGCTTCTTTCTCCAGTCTACTGCTTTGAGTTCCTCACACATTAACAGTGTGATGCTTTGGAAAGCCAAAGTAAGAAATCATCAGTATTAAATTACTTTGAGCATGGAACTAAATTGGAAAGCTTTACTTTCCTGAATGAGCTAATTGTTTAAATTTTCCAAAGGAAATGTTTCTATTTCTGTGAGAGAAGGGGTAAATGGGACTTCCTCTGACATAATTTTCATTTTAAATCTGAGTTTGAGAGCAGCATTTTTACCTTCATAACCGAATATTACTGCTTAACTGCATGACTTGTATAAGCTTGCTAGTTGAAGTGACTCACTTACGCAGATGAAGTTATTTTTAGGGAGATAATTTGCACTGTTTAGAAGAGAGGAAAAAAGGGAGAGAGAGTCCTACTAAGAGCTAGATCTCTCATTATAGTTTACAGAGCTCGTGAACCCAGCATCCAAGCAAAAGATGACTAAGCAAGGGGTCTATTGGTACTTTCAGGAATTTACAGACATGAGTCATCTGCTTATTTTCTGCAGACATATCACCAGGGTACTTCTGAGTCAGCTGTTATTTGGAAATAGTACTTGTATTCAACATGAATACGTTTTTGTAGTTCTTAGGTAACGAGCATGCCAAACCAACACAGGCTTTTACAGTTTGCCTAGTTCAGGTGTTGATTTACCGAACTGGTGTGTTGTTTTTAACTGTGGTGCGTTTTTCATGGCAAAGTGTAAATGTTGTCTTGGATGTAATTACAATAATGCCTTTGCCACCTTGTATAAGTACAAAGGCAGATCTGATCTGTATTAATGCACAGACTGAGAGTCAGACTGCCTATACAATACATTACCAGGTGAAAAGAAAAATTTTCTTTAGCAACCTGTGTGACTCTGAGCAGAATTTTACCTTTTATATCCAATGTGCTTTGCCAGCATGAATTACCAATGATATGTGCTTATTTTTTGCATTCTGTGCACTAATAGTGTCAATGAACGGGCATCCACTGTGACGGAGGCAAGTTCTTGCCTTCCTTTCCTACTACTGAAATAATAGCTGGCTACCTTGAGATATGTATAACACTTTGCAACTCAAGGCTATTTCCTGTTTACTGGTCTTCTAGGTGTGGTTGCGTTCCAGAATTAGGGACAGGTTATTTTACTTGGTCTGGACTCATCTACACCTTGTGTTAAGGAAACACTCGGGTTAGAAACTGGAAGATTTTAGGTGAAGGGTAGTGTTAGAAATCAAAGGGAGATCAAATTTTTCAAAACTACTTGCAGTTCAGGATAATGCTGCTGTTGGCCAGATGTGGGATACACAACTTTGAGTCTAATTTGATTATCCAATTTATCTGATCAGTTTATAGCATAATTACTGTACGAATTTTGGTTAATAGAACAAGAAAATTTTTTCTGTTATATTGTGGTGGTACCTTCTCATAACAAATGGAAGGATCTCTGTAGTGAGAGCACTGTTTTGATTATCCATTTAAAACAGCATTTCTAGCGCTAGACACTTTGTGTTAAGAGCAGACCTTTAGCTTAAGGTAACGCAAGGAAAAGTGTTGCTGCTTGCCCCTGTTACGTAGACGGAAAGTTAGCGAATGTTAGAGATTCTCAACTAAAAAGTTAAGTATGAGGACTAAACTATTACTTGAATGCTTTGCTAAAGTTTGTTATTCCTCTCACATGGTGGTAAAATATGAAAGTATAAGGAGTGTTCTGTTAAGGAGTTGGTACTTAAGGGAAAAAGATGCACTAGAGGAACAGAGTTTAAGCACTCAGAGCTGAAGTAGTATATTTATAATATTAAAATGGAGAACCAGTGTGCTTGTTTCTTTACTCTTTTCCACAGTGAAGTTGTTCACTTCGCTGAGGCAGACACACCATTTGTGAGGGGAGGAGACAGCTTGCCTGATAAATGGCCACGTTACACCGATGTTTTTCAGAGTTGTTATTTAGTAATCAGGTTATAAAGGGGAATTTGATGGAGCAATCTTTGAATCTAACCTTTGTTAAAGCAGTGATCTGCCCTCAAATAAGCAGAACTCTGCCCATGTCATTACTGCTTAAGTGTCTGCTGGAAGCTGGTGTGTGGGCTGAGTCACCAGGGCTCTGGGAGTTGTCACGTGTAGCTCAGACACTGGGTCATGAACTGAGCAAGCGCTTCATCCGCAGGGATTTCTTCTATTTTGTGACTACAGCTGGAATAGCACCTTTGGCTTTGTGCACTTCATGGCTACAGACGCTTTTACCCCTAGAGTTTGGAGGGTCTTTTAGGGAAAAGGGAGATATGATGTTGCTGATGCACATCAGAGTATTTAGATGTTATTAGAAAACCTGAAAAGTGAAGGTACTAGCAACATAATAGCATGGAATTTGGAAAGTAAAACCTGTCTTATAGTGATAACTCAGTCTAGAAACAGAGATTTTGTGGGAAGTGCTGGAATCTCTGTTCCAGAAAATGTTTAAAACACAATTCCATTGCAATGTTCTTTCATTGTGCAGAATTAACTGGGATTTGGAGGATAACAAAAACTACAGTCATAGGTGCTTTATAAATGAAATCTACAACTTTAAAAGGAATGTACTTTTTTCTGTTAATTTTGGTGTTATATTAGACATATTAGTGATTCAAGTCTGTTGTCATAACTCAGTTTAACTAGAGATTTCTGAAATTAAAAGTAGACCAAGAAAATATAAACTATAATTCTAACAATGAAAAAGTGGAAAAGCAGTTTCTGACCATGAAAATGTATACCAGTTTCGAACTGTTGTAGAACATTTTATTGTTCTGCCAGATCTAGCTGATCATGAGACAGTGATAAGCAAAGGGAACTAAGAGGTTCTGATTTTTATTTTTAGTGAGATATTTTGGGTATTAATGACTTTGCAGTGTCTTTTTGGGTTTGTGGGTGTTTTTTTGTCTAGCAGATGACAGCAAGTTGAAATCTTTTCCATCTCATATGACTGAATCTTTCTGCATCCTTTATCAAATCATTTAACCACTTTAGGACCCAGGCAGCTATAAAATGAGAATGATAATGCTGTTTATGTCCATGAAGGCGCTAAAATGAATTGGCTAAAGCAGATAAAAAGAAATTTGATTATTGAATGGCATACAGAATGCGTTTTGTGATTGTTTGGTAGGGAAAATTTCACTATAAAAGGAAAATAACTGCTTTTTTATAACAAAGTAACCATGATGTAAATTTTAAAATTAACAGAGAAATACACTAACTAAACTTGTTTTAGTGATGTGCCTTTAGTGATGTTTTGATAAAGCAAAGCACCCCTTATAGTAATAGGTTGGAATCATTACTTGTGAGAAATACAAAAGTATATTTTATATCTAATTATCAATCATCGATTTCTCCTTTTCTGTCACCTTTTGGCACATGGAAAGGACTGATATCTTCCCAGTAAAAAAGGGAGGAAATGCAACTGTGTATTTTTATGACTTTCTTTTTTTTTAATTACAGTTGACCTACCCCTGTACTTTCCACGAGACCAACCAACCCTAACATTTCAGTCCGTCTACCACTTCACTAACAGTGGCCAGCTGTATTCCCAGGCCCAGAAGAATTACCCTTACAGCCCACGCTGGGATGGCAATGAAATGGCCAAGAGAGCAAAGTAAGTTGGATTGCTGTTTCCTGCTAAATGTTGCATTTGTTACATGGGCTTCTGTGGATAGAAGTTTCTTGGATTTAACTGTGCATTTCCAGCGTTACAAAAGCTGAACCTGTTTTTGTTCTCATATAGTCCCAGCATTCCCCTAGATGAGTGTAGGCAGATACTTTACTAATCATGCTTATTGCATTAGTGCCAGAGGACTGATCAAAAGAAGGCTCTTTCTGCTAGGCGTTGTATGGGCACAGAGTGGTGACAGTCTCTGCTCCAAAGAGCTTCCAATGAAAGTAGGTGAGATTGCCCCCAGCAGGAGTAATCTGCATGGTAGCAGTCAGTCAAGGTAACTCCTTGGTTTTGTGTGGGTGTTGAGGGGACCCTGAAGGGAAGCATGTGAGATGGAGAGAGCAGGGAAGAGGAGCCTGAAAGGTACGGAATTTGTCTGTAAGAAAAAGATATGGAAGAACAGAAAGAGGTAGAACAAACCACCAATTCAGCATAGGACGTAATCCTATCAGGTCTTGAGAAAGTTATCTGAAAGTCTGAATATCTCTTGCATTACTGCTTTTTTGTTGGATGGAAACAGAATCTATGACTCTTTCCTTCACATTTTTTCTACAAGCCCATGTTTCAGGCTGAGGAGACACCACTTCAGTCTGAGTGTCCTCTCTCGTTACAGGTGACAGGGCAGCCTTCCCGAGTGGTTCTGTTGCAAGGGCAAGCTGCCATGGACAGTGGTGCCCCCAAAGCTAGGTATTATCCCTGTCTTCTCATGAAGCAGAACAGATTTTACCTGAATGGGGCAATAAGGACAGCAGCCTTGCTGCAGTATTTTGATGTTGCCAAGTATAAATATGTTAGAACAGCAAGAGGGCTGATTATAAGTTGTTCAGCACATAAAAGCATCAAACTGCATAAATAACAAGGCATATTGGGATGAACATTTTGAGTGACAGTCAGAAGATTGAATTAAATCAGCAAATATGCATAAATAAGAGCTGAAATGAAAATAGTTCAAGCTGAGTAAATCAAATGAATGGCATGGTCAGAGACTGTAATTTGGAAATGATGGAAGCAAACAACAATTGACTTGAGCATTTGTAGATTTTTATACTAATGTAAATTTTATGGACAACATCAAGTAACATTTGATTCTGGATTCTGATGCACTGTAATAGGATTTTTTTGCTAGTATTTGTTTTTACCACCATACAATTTATAGGAGCAGCATTTCTTGATCAGGTATGGGTTTTTTTGTTTGTGTGGACTTTCTTATTTTCTCTAGCAGAATATTAGGAGTATTTTGTTTATTTAAAAAAAGAAAAAAAGAAGGAGAAACAATAACTGGAAGCACTACTGTGGCTTTTTTATGACTATACTGCAAAATTGCTTTTGCATTTCTTTTGCAGCCGAAAGCTTACAAGTACCTATATGCTGTCTGCTAAGTGCATTCACTTAGGAGTGGGTGTATACAAACGGACTTCTCTGCCCTGCACTTGAAATTTAAAAGTATTATAACAGTTCTCTTGAAAAGCACTAAATATGTACACTTACTATCACATGTACGTTTGGTGAGGTTATTCGCTCTTACGTTCGAGGCTCTGCATTTAAGTTTTACACTGGGTACGTAATACGAGAAGGATGATGAGAAGCGGGGGAAGACAGTGTGCTGAGATGTCTGAAATAGCTACCATTGAGCTGCAAAGAGACAGCAAAGCTGCTCTAGTTAAAAGTGCTTTGCTTGCAGGAACAACTAGTGATTCCTGACTAGGTACCATAAATAAATCTGTATCAAGCAAAGTATGATGTTATGATACATGTGAGTGTATTTTAAGAAAGATTTTTAACACAATTGAGGATCTTATGTAAACAGTGCTTAAAATATTTGCTAGGGCTTCTTAGAATAGGTTAGTGTGTTTCAACATAATGAAATAACTTTTCATTCTACGTTATTTTTACCATAGACAAGTTATGGACCATGTATATGGGAATATATGTTGATAGATAGGAAAACTTTCTAGTTAAATATATTAGTTCAAACACCACATCAAAACTTGCCAAATAAGAGCAGAAAAGAAGGATACATGATTTACCCGCTAGAAACAGTCATTCTGCTCAGCTGAAGTAAATTTAGCCCTGGATAAATCAGAGACAACTTATTTGTGTTTCTAAATACTGTCAATTAGGTTTTGCTTATATCTAGACTTTTTCCCTCTTACTCAAATGGTCTCCCAAGTGCTTGGCATTCTTTGAGACAAAACATCTGTTTATCTTCCTGGCCACTGTTCTAGAGGCATGGGATCTCCCACTTGACTTCCTGGTATCTGACCAAATTCTGCACCCTTCTTCTCAGACACTTCAGGGCTCAGTACACACAGTCTTCCTCACTGGAGCTAAAGACACCATCAAGGACAGCTTTTGCTTGCTCTTGCACCAACTATAGAAGCATCTTCAAGTTTGAAGTAACATCAGTCAGAGATTTCCTCATCCTCTATTTTGGCAAGCTCTGCCTCTGTTTTCAGCAACTCAACACAGCCTGCTTATTTATGGGCAGAGCTGTCATAAGTTCATGCCAAAGGGACTTTGATTCTGTGCCCAGCCTTCTCCCAGGGTTGTTGTTTTGGTTTGGGGTTTTTTTCCCAAACAGGTGAGCCCATCCAGTTCCTTCAGTGAAGGGACTAAACCTGAAAGTCTTGGTATCCTTCCTTATCTTTGTGCCCCCAGCAGAAGTCGGCATCTCTTTTGAAGTTAGGACTTTAACTCTTTGCTGTAGCCTTGAGACAGTCAGTAGTAGCTATAGGTAGGTGCAAAATTTGACCTTAAAATGCATACATAAAAAAGTAGATCGTGTGCATTCACACTTAGAGACATGTGACCTAAATCTAAAAGGCAAATTATCAAATCAGAGTATCAGTTTAGCTGGACATTCTTTATTCACAGAGAAAAGCTGCTCATGTTCTTGCTGAAGTAATTCGACCAATTTATGTGTCTGATAAGTCCAAGAAGTTGATATCTCTCTCTCTCTCTCTCTGTCCTCCTGAACAGATTTTAAAATCACTGGGCTCCTTTGAGGCCCTCTGACTTAGATTCCTTGCTGAGAGATAGCATCTGGTAACTGAAGCTTCCTATTGTCTTAGCCCAGGGATTGCCCTCTGGCTTGATTTAATTCTAAGGGATGAATCAAGTCCTGATTTAATAATGTGATTCCAATTGCCTCCAGATTGCTTATTTCTCAACTAAACATAAGATTTTAACTTGATCCTCCAGCTTTAGAAACAGGGAAACCAAAAATATTAAAATTTTTTTACAAGCTGCTAACATGCTGTTTCCTCTCAGTTCATATCTCAGGCTTTGCCTCTTCTAGGTCATTTATTTATATGTCTGCGGCCTCCTGCATAAGCAGCTTCTCCAAAAGATTTGGTCCTAAAATACAATGGCAAGCCTAAGAAAATACAGTAAATTATGGAAAGTTAGCAGCCTTATTTGTGGCGTACGTGTGAAGTAAAACATCTCTGTGCGGTTTCCATGGGAAAGCTTGCTTGTTTTTTTGCTTAAATAGGCATTCAAGTGTACATAAATGGAGTCTTTAAAGAACATGCAGACTTGAAGCCTAGGATTTTATGAAGGAATATTGTAAATAAAGCTTGTTTGTTTATACAAATGAAGTTCAGTTCTTAGATGCACTCTGGCCCAATTTCTGTCTGATCCACTGCTGCTCTGTAGACTTATGTTACACTTCAGGGAGACCAAGTCAGGACTCAGTTTACTCTTTTAACCTACATAAATCCACCTACTTATCATTAAAAATAACATGAGGATGAAAAACTGGTATCAAAATAAAAAGTTGCTCCAAAGGTTCATATTCAGGGGTTTTTGAGTTTGCTGATAAAACTGGTTTTGGAGTAACAGTGTTGTCCCTGGTTATTCACCAGTGTTTGCTGACTGTGGTGTTAATTTTATATATCCCTTAGGGTTCTCTGAGGGTGAAAGCTTAAAAGGGCTCAAGTGCTCTCAGCTGTATATTGGCTGTTGCTCTGCCATAAGGTCAAGTGCATTTTAAGATTATATGCAGACACTTCTTGTACAAGCCACATAATGTATTCCCCAGTGAGGCTGCAGCTGTGGTTTGTGCCCAGCAGAAGCATGGTACGATGAGAAAGTGTCAGGATGATGAACTGGGCCCTAGCATTTTCAGCCTCATTGATAACCTGTTCCTGGAGTGTCATCAAATTACATGATGTGTATCATTGAGCCCCCCGTCTACATAAAAGACACTGAGATGCTGGAACTTGTCTAGAGAAGGACAGTGGAGCTGGTGAAGGGTCTGGAGCACAAGTCCTGTGAGGAGCAGCTGAGGGAGCTGGGGGTGTTTAGCCTGGAGAAAAGGAGGCACAAGGAGGCATCTTATCTCTCTCTCCAACTACATGAAAGGAGACTGGAGCCAGATGGGGTTTGGCCTCTTCTTCCAGATAACAAGTGATAATTGGACAAGAGGAAATGACCTCAAGTTGAGCCAGGGGAGGTTTTGATTGGATATTAGGGAAAATTTCTTACCCAAAAAGCTTGTCAAGCAAGGCTGCCCAGGGAAGTGATGAAGTCACCACCCCTGGAGGTATTTCAAAAGCATCTGGATGTGGCACTTGGGGACGTGTTTTAGGGCTGGGCTTAGCAGTGCTGGGTTAATGGTTGGACTCAATGGACTTAGAGGTCTTTTCCAACCTAAACCATTCTGTGATTCTGTGATTACATTTATGGATTAAAAATTGCATTTCTTAGTGTAATGGAAAGATATTTGAAAAGAAAAAGGGACAGTTGTGTTGCTGTTTAGAGAAACTGTTGCTATATGTCAAAGACTTGCTGTTGTACTTAGTACATTCTGAGTGCCCTAATGATTTTCTATTTGTTATTTTGGTGTTAACAAGTTTCAACTTATCCATTTTTTACTGTTAAGTCAGATTTCTTTCACATTTTAGGCAGAATATCTAATACTGTATTTCAGATTCTTTTAAAGTAACAAGTTGCATGATTTCCATGAAACTTTTGATTTCCACTTCTGTTACCTTGAATCTCACTGTAAAGTTTACATGTAAATATTGCACATTTTTTATCATTTTCTCTCCTTGATAAGTGTAATTAAGGTAATAAATAATTTGTTTTATTTAGGTTGTATTTAAGTATTTTTTCTGCATATTCATAATCGTATTTGCATGCATTATGTTATTTTTGTGCATGTTAGTCATCTTTAAGGAGTAGTTTTCCAAAAACTACCTTATTTGCATTTACATATACTCACCTCACAAAGCTTTTTTCATGACTGTCTTTGTCTCTGTTGCGTGTTGCCTTATACTTGTAAAGAAATTCAGAAAAATGAGAGTAGGGAAGAGAAGCATAACACACAGGATCATCATCCTTCCCTAGGCACGTGTGCCTGTGCTTGAAAGTTTACAAGGCTCAGAGGATTCTTTCTGGAGAAGAGTGGCAGGATACGTAGGAACTAAGGGCTGAGGTGCTGGGATGAGTCGTTTGTTTAACTCTGGTTTTTGATAGTCTCACATCAGAAACTGAACAGAAGTGATTTCCTTGCCTGAAATCAAGTAAGGCTGACATTTTGTTGCCGCCGATGGGCTGCTCTTCAGAACACAAAAGGGCCAATATGCTGTGACAGCCATAATGAAAAGAGATGTGGTGACCCAGACGTGTGAAGCTTATGAAGATATTAATTTGATTTTATAGACCATTAAATCAAAACTCTGATTTTCTCTGGGAGTGTCAGCTGATAAGAATTACATGTGAACAGTAGACATGAAAATGGAAAAAATCATGTTTTGTTAAAATAATTAGTGGTTGCATTTGCCCTTGTAGCATGTTCTGCAGTTGATTTACCAGCAAAACTTAATAATGAAATTATTTTGATTGTAAGATATAATAGGCAAAGTAGATAGAACTTTAAATAAGAATTTTCCCAGAATATTACTTAATTTTTACATTGTTTGTCTGCATACGCTACAGAGTACAGTGCATACACATGGTAGTTGCACTTCTTGAGTAATATTTTTCATGTACTTTTCTTTAAATGTCTCCTTGGATAATTAAGCCTGACTCTTAAGTTATGGTATGTTAGTTTCTGACAGGTGCCTGCCAGGGATCTTCAGTGCTGTCATGCATTATGTGGATTTCAGCCAAGACAGAAGGGCTTGGGTATTTGTTTCTGGTCACTTCTCATTAAAGCTTTGGCTGTGGGAAAAGAAAAACAACTATTTAAAGATAAGGAGTATAGGTGCTATAGGAAGTGCACAGATATAAAATCTGTTAGGCAATTAGTTTTTCTATGGTTTTGTATAGATACTATGGATATGTGTGAACTGTACATATGTGCATTTCAATATGTAGTAAATATTCTTTCTGCAAAAAGTATTCTCATACATTGACAAGAGAAATGCACAGAAGAGATTGGAGAAGTGGTCTTGGTAGAAGTGGAATATAATAACACTTTGCTGGAAGACAGCTGCCTTGTAGGAATTAAAGGATAGAATTTAATGTATGTGGTTCTTGGATAACCAGGGTTAAGTGACCTTCTAGAAATACTATGAAGCACTGTCTGATATGGCTGTATTGGAGAACTCCATTATACATTTATCAAAGCTACTAAATCTATATTAGAGCATGCAAGTACAGTTAGAAAATGGTAGAGAGAAATGCATGGGTTTGGAAGGAGCTGAGGTTCAATAGTGTGGGTAAGGAGTGTCACTTGATCAGTTACAAAATAAACTACATGAAAATAGTAGATGAGCTCCATAGTCAGAACATAGGTCAGAACACCCATTTCTGTGCAGTTCTCAGGTAACTGTATTCTAATAGTACTCATCATTCATTCCTGTCTTTTTCTTCTTATCTTGAGCTGCTATTTATCCACTCATGGATCTTTTTTCCTGATGTGGTAATTCAGTTTTTTTAAAATCTTTGAAAGGCCTTCCCAAATACCTGTAGGAAAGTTGACCAGTATATGTCCCTTGAATTTTTGTTGTCCACGTGGTTTTGATACCATAAGAAAATAACAGACCCGTGAAGCACAAATTTGGCTCCTACCCAATGTATCATATTTACACAAGCCCACTAATTTTGGACTTTTTATAAATGTATGTTTTCTATTAACAGTCTCTACCAGTTTGTTAGGTACGGACATGAGCTTTACTGGCCTATACTTCCTTCTATCCGTCTGTCCTCACAGACCTCCAGACATTTTTTTAATTGACATCACACTTCTCTGGTACCAAGCTGTTTTAAGCATGAGGTTACAAGCTACTTAAGAGTTTAACTTTCTCACACTTGAGTTTCTCTAGAACTTGGGTGTGAGTGTAAGCTGGGGCTGCTGATTTGCTTGTGTTTTGTTGATTTGTTCATTACCTTTTTGGCTGACATTTCTGAGTCAGATCTTTTGGTACATATCTTGGAAAGCAGAAATCTGGTATGGCAGCTTATTTAAGCACCTTCATTTCATTTTTTCTTTGTGATTTTATTTCTTCTGAGCATTCTTTTTACTTTTTGACCAGATTTTGTACTGTTTGACAAGTGTTTATTTTGAGGACTAATATGGTCATCATATCCATTTTTTATTTGCCTTACTCTGATTTCACCTGTTAGTGGTATGGTTTGTTTCTCTATGTTTTCCCCTTTGGATAGGTCTCCAACCTTCTAAGAATTTCCTTTAATTTCTGATAACAAATATATATCTTTTGAATAGCAAAGAGAAAAAACTTCCTTAATATGTTTTATATAATCACAGATGTGTGGCGTCTCATCCCTTTCCTTCTGACTGGTTTGTCCTAATGAATATCCAGGGAGGTTTCTTTTATGGTTTGGTATGTTGCCTTCGGCCCCAGTTGATAAGCAATCTGGCAAAGCAAAGCGGATGGCATGATGAAATCAGTACTTTCACCTGCAAGCAAACTTTGTTTTCAGGGATGCTGGTTGTCAGACTCGTTATGGATGCATCTGTGGTGTAACCTTTCATTTCTGCCTCTGAAGTACAATTAAGGGATTCAATAATTTCTTAAAGATTATTCAAATTCTATTATTACTACTGTGCGATCTTCTCTTCTTGAATCGCTATACTTGTCTTTCCTTACAAGCTTTCCCCCTGAATGTATTTTTGCCTAGTCTTTTCTGCTTTCTCCTACTACTATATCTTCCCTATTTTGTCCACTCCTCATTTCATCATATTCTTTACCCTGTCCTTTATGCTTTGAAGTTTGAAGAGGTTCCTAGTAGCATCTTGTCTTGCATTGACTCTCTCCTTCAAATCTACTAAGTAGGTTGCTAAATAACTAGTCTCCCAACAGTAGAGCTCAGTGCTTGAATAAACAATATTTCTTTAAGAAGTTAACCTTTACCTGGAGTGGAAAAATATGGCTATGGTGCTTAAACAACTAGGAAAAATAGAACAGGCATGTCATGCTGTAGCTCATAGGACTGGAAATTTCCTGCAAATTAACACTGTATTTAAAAAGACCACATGAAGATTGAGTTTTTCCATGATGGTCTTGGAATGTCATTCTCATGATCCACTGATAAGGAAGTGGAATGACCGTGCTATGACAGAGATATTCCAGTGCACCCTTCACAGACACCCACTACCCTGTGGGGAAAATGGAAGTTAAGAAAGCAGAAGCAAAATTTGCTATGATCTAAGACCACAAGGCTTCATCTGACTGATGCAAATCTATTTATGTACATTGTGGAGAAGGTGAAGGAAGTGAAGAGTTTATCTGTTGAACTGAGTGGCAAGCAGAAGGCATTGATAAAACTCTTTCAAAATGAGAGGTTCATTTTGCTATGTGCACTTCAGGAACTTAGACACACTGTGTCTGTGCAATACATCTTTGTAAATTCCTAAATATCTATATCAGAAACCTGTGAGAGATTAAATCCCAGATCTTGATTTCCAGATGATTCCAAAACGTTGCTTGCATAGTTACTGGCCTTGGTCTGTATATACTGATTATGTCCAGTAGCTGTATTTTTTATCTGTGTTGTCAGGAAAGGTTCATGCAATTATAAGTACATATATTCTTGGAACCAAAGTTAATATCTTTTGCAAAGTGATGACCCTACTTATGCTGCTGCTTTAAAATAAACATTAATTGCCAGCCTACATAATGATCCACAATTCTGGCTCCACAGCAGTTTCCTAGAACTCCCTTCCTTTCTATGTTGCTTTTAGTCAGGTTGTTATATTTATGGTTGTTTCGTGATTTGAACAGATTGTCAAGATTCATTTTGCTTTATGGTAAGTTGGGCAGCAAAGTCGTCTTAATTTCTACAGCAGGCCTATGTTGAATTTTTCACTCTATTTATGAAATCAATTGAAATCGTAGGTTTTTGGAACAGATGCAAATGTATAACGAAATGAAAATGTAATTTTTGTTTCTGTTTGCTTCAGATTTAGTAAAGCCACCTGTTAATTCTGCAATCAGCAAACTATTGAAAAACATGTCTAAATATAACCAATTTTTGTACCTTTCTGTGTGACTTGAATCAGAAATGGTGATAACTACACAAGAACTTCTGGAGGGAAAAGACATTGTTAGTAAAATACAGAAAACAGCTTTTGGACGCGAGTGAATTTTAATGCTCAAACCTCTGATGTGTACTTAGTTTCACTAGTTCTGCCACCATTTCCTGTTATGGTTTTGGTGAACATGTTTTGGTTTGTTTGTCATTTTGGAGACAATTTTCTGTCATGTAATATTATGAACTGGGCTGATGACAACGGTATTTCTTAAAAACTTGCATTTTGATGGCTGCCCACTGTAGACCTCCATCAGCCTGGCTGCACAGTCAGTGCCTTGTGCAGACTGGCAGGTAGAAATGGGCATAAGAAGTTTACTAAACTCCTTCTAGGTAATTCACAGAAAAAGGAGGTAGAGAGATAAAATATTAGAAGAGGAAAAGACATTGTGATGCATTATTTTTGGCAACATGGGGGAAAAAAATTGCTAGCAGCATAATGGCATGGTGCTCTGACTTCTGTGTACATTTGTATGTTTAGCCAGTTACAGTAGCAGTAATTTGAGAACTGTTGTCTTGCTGTTGTATAAACACTTCAGATATTTGCTTGGCATCACCAGTTTTGGAGATGTGTAAAGTGGAGAACTGTGTAGACATTGTGTTTCACATAAAAGCTAAATATTTGCTATAGATAAAGCTGCCTAGTAAGGAAATTATAAACCACATCCCAAAGAGCATACCATCGAGAAGCTTAGTTTAGAAACATGAGTTCGTGCCAAGTATCGTTATGTGTATTTGAAGTGAGAGAGAAATCCTGGAAGGTACCTTTATCGTTCTGTCCTGTGCTTGCATAAGTTTTAGTGATGTTCAGGTTTGAATGGTGGTTTTGGAATGTTGCTGCCTCCCGAGTGCCCGGTGCATTCCATAATAGTCCTGATTTTCATTAGCTCCTGAGCCTTTGCCACTTGGCACCCGGCCGTATTGTGGGCCTGCCTGCTACAGCCCAGTTCCAGCTAGGCAACCAAAAGTTAGAGTGCTGAGAGCTGTTTGTCACTTCAGTTATTGTAGCATCTTAGATGCGGAGAGAATGATATAACAATCATTTTCTCCTAACACAGGTGTCATAAAATGTCTAGTGTAGAATTAATCTGTCACTCCATAATCATCCCAAAGCAGGAGACTGAGTTATCCTGCTCTGCTGCAAGTGCCCATGTATCTTTAGCCTGTTGAGGAATGCTCTGGAAGTGCCTGTGAATAACTCGACAACATGGTTTGCCCAATGGAAATATGTTTTTAATGCATTATATATAGTAAAAATAGCAAGGAAGTTCAAATGTCTCACATCTGAGTTTACAAGGGAAAAACTACGCCTTGAACATTGGCATGAGGCCTCTTGAAAGAATGGGCTTTCAGTAGATTTCCACGGTTTTGCATTCAGCCCTTATTCAGTGCAAGGCATAGAGATGCTGGAGGAGGGCATAACCACGGGGTAAGGACCTAATGAGCAGTCATATGGAATATGACCTAAATACATACCCACTATTGGAATTAATGCAGCAATTTATTAATTTAAGTTCCTTTTGTTAATTAGTGCTAATCATGTTAAATTAGATAGCTCCTGACAAAAGGAATTTGGAAAGAAAACAATTATATTAAAAAAAAAACCACAAAGGTTGGCATCTTTGATTTTGTTCTGTCATAAACAAACAGCACATCTTAGAGAGTTTGGGAAGTTATGGTAAATATCTTATATACAGGGAATGAATTATTGGGGGTGTACACGAACCAACCCAGCTGGATGTGCCTGTGTAGTCACAGGAGGACAAATGCTCTCATCTGGCACCCAGAAGGGATTGTTGTAGGTGTTCAGTATTTTCAAAACAAGTTTTCATTGTGTCAAAACAAGTTGCAACAGGAACATAAAAATACAAAGGCACACTACATATGTATGTATGATCTGTGCAAAAATATTTTGTACTTCAGAAAGTGAATCTGAATCACTGAATCCTGAATCAGGTGACGTCGATAAAGCCTGGAGAAGCTCTTTTATAATTCTAATATGGCTATGCTATTGAAATAATTTATATAACAAGATTTTATTGCAAAGTGTCAGCATAATAATACTAGTCTGAGAGGAATAGGTCAAAAACCCCAAGAAGCCTCAGGCTGTCCTTCACTCTGACCTACACCCTTCTTAATTCCTGTTTTCACCTAATTTAATTGGAAGAGGGGAGAACGTTGCTATTCTAGCTAATTTATGAAGATCAGTCATCTGTGGAGTTGATGTTTTTCTGTCAGGATTCAGTGGATTTGAAGCAACTTGTGGATGTCTTGCAGCAGTTCCTTTAGGGTACAGCAGAAAGGAAATATGGGATGCAAAATGATGTAAAACCTAGAGTTACAACTCCTCTAAAAGGAATGAACAGCAGGTGGATCAAATGCCTGGGATTCTCGGCTATATCTAATACATCTGGGAAGGATACAATTCAGTCCTTCCCTCAGTCCCAGGAATATTCAAACAAACTCAATTTACCTGCTGGACAATTCATGCAATAGAGAACTACTGAGGAGCACAGGGTCCTAGCTACAGACCTTACTCCAGAAGACTCAGAAGGATTAAGTAGAACTATTCAGAGATCCCCATGACTACAGGAGTGCCTGCCCAAGTCATATCTATTAACTTGAAAAGGTTGAGGAAAAGAACCTCACATTTTCCATATTTGCCTACAGTAGGAGAAAAAGGATGTATTTATCAAATATACTGGCTACTATGATTTTGAATACATGAAGGTTGTTCTGTAATCAGAGCCAAAAATTTGCAGAATTAAACCGCAGTCACACTGCTTACTAAAACATTTTACAAAAATGAATTAGAATATTGAAATAAGGGGTAGTATTTAAGAACTGAGGTTGCTCTCAAAGCCAATAGTAGAAAAAAAATCCAAGTATGATAACCTGAGTCTGCCTTTAGAAGGGAAGGAACACAATGCACATGCCTGATGCAGGGAGAGAAGGTAATGACAGCCTTAGTGTCTTTATGATTATAGACAAAGATTTTGGCTCAAAGGCTTTAATTTGCCAGTAAAAAATGTGCAAAGGCAGAGTACGCTATGCTGGTAGTAGACATATTGCTGTACAGCGAAGTCTGTTCTTGATGTGAACCATCATGATTACTTCATCCCCTTCCTTTTCCTCAAACCATCTCATGATGGAAAAGGCACTTGAAACTCCCACATCTTGAGCTGAAACTAATAAAACAAATGAGTGCAACTAGGGCTAGCATGCTGAAAACTTGGCACTCATGAACCAAGGAGTTTACGGGGAATCTGTTTTGTGAATGACTTGGGAAAGATGATTCATCGCCCCATGATGATTGTCCTTGTCCCAGACACAAAAAGCAGAAATCTCATTGATACAGTGTTTTGTATGCTTTTTTCCTCACAGAGTTTGAATCTTGATCTTCTGCTCCAAATTTACCATATGAAGATTTTAAGAGAAACAGAAACACTTAGACAACTATTCTAACTTTACTCCACCAGGAGCAGTAACCATTGTATAGTTGACTAAAGCACCAGTCCAGCAAAAGCACCAGCAGAAAGCGTGTTAGTGTTAGAATGCTTTCTCCATAAATACATGTGAATTGTTGTTGATGGGAGATTGCAGGTATGTAATTTAAAACCTTTGCAGATTTTCAACAAAAAGATTGCCTTCAAGTATCTGAAGGCAAAAGGTATTTTCAAATGTCCACTGCAGATTTTCTACCAACTGCATTTAAAAAAACCAGCACTAAATTATCCTGGGGAAAAAAAGGGAAAAACATTACAATTAGAAAGAAATTTCACAAAAGCATGTGAATTCTGAGTCAAGTATGTTTTAAGTACTGCAAACCCACACCCTGGAATTCAGACATGTACAGGTTTCTGGAGACCTTGTACCACAGTCAGCATTTCATATCACTAGAAAATACATAAACAGCAGGTGAGCCAATTCTACCTTCTTTTAGATACTTACCACTTGCAATAATAGCAAGACTTTCTTTCCATTGGGTAATAAGGTGAAGGAAAGAGAAGTGCTTTACTCTCAGCAGATGTCCTTGAGCATACCACCTGAAATTCAATGTACTGTGTCAAGTATATATAGTGGTTAACTACAGCAAAATGTGTTGTTTTCTGGAGTGATGAAGAAAAATTTCCATAGAAATCTCGTAACTTGCTACCTTGAACTTGGAAAATGACCATTTGCGAGAACAAAAACAAATAGACAAAAAACAATGAAGTCTTACAGTGAGATGCTCCACAAAGAGCTAGGCATGTGCCTGTAGGTGTATGAAGATTGGCACCCACTCCAGGCTGAAAGGAAAGCAACTCTTTAAACACTTTTTAAGCTGAGACCTAAACCATTGTGAGGAAGATGCAACACTCAACATGTGTTTTACTTTACATGAGTGTTGATTGTACTCAACACTCAGATAAAGAATATTTGTGGACTTTATACAAATTAGTTTCTATGTACTTGACGGAGCATTTTATGCAGTTCTTCTGAGCTAGGTGTAAGGTCAATGTGATACAGACCCACAAAGAACATGGTAGAGGAAAGCAGGAGAAAGAAGGAACGCCATATTCCCCAAAAACAAGAAAAAACATTGATGAAAAGCTGATTTCTGCCATTTGACAAAGCTTGGAGAGACTATAGGTCAAGTTAGCTTTCTTCATTTTCAGTGTAATTCAACAGGTACCCAAATTACTGATTTTATTTTTTTTTTAAATAACAGTTCGCCAGAGCTGAAACCCTTATCTTGTGGATGAAAAAATAATAATTTCAAAATAGTGTGGAGATACTTGAATATATCATGTGGCAAAGTGTCTGAAAAAAATTTCAGATATTTTTATGTGAATTCCTGTGGTGTAGCACAGATCAAAGTTATTGAGGGTGTAAATTCATGTGATTATGTTTATGTGAATAGGCTATGAGAAACTAATCTTTTTCCGAAGTTAATGTTTATATTCACTGTTCCTCTGTGCCTGTATGTGGAGGGTGCTGGAGTATGAGTGTTTTTTCTTAATTTTAAATCTTTCCAAAAGGAGTAGCATTCCATGTGAAAGAGGCCCTTACATACAGTTTATAGTAGAGTACTGTCCTTCAAAAAATTTTATATTTCTCTTAAAGTTATTTCACGTAATCTGTTGGGACATAATAGTCCATGTCGTGGTTCTCTTAGTGCAGAAACATGTACACTTTGACTTCAGTGCCAGTTGGTTTGTAAATGAAACTTACTTGGAAGGTAATCGATGCTTCTTTTCCTCCTTACTGGTAATCTCTGCCTAGGAGAAAAAACATTGGAATTTCCATTTCCCAGGAAATTCAGGTATTGTACCATATGGTTTTGTCCCAAACTTTAGATGAAAAAGTTGAAAAAAAATTTTTGCTTGGAACATGCGAAAAGAAAAGCTGTGAATGTGACGCTATAATGAGTGTGCTAGCTGTAGCACAATGCCTCCTGAAAGAAGAAATTGTAATGATTTATCCTGTCATTCTTTGTGGACTGGGTTCTTTGAAGGGATTACTTCTGCTGTTGTGTTTATATTTATGACTCCTGTGATGCACGAGGGCCTTGTCCGTGGGCCAACATACATCATCTCTAAGATGTTGGGCCACGGATACAAAGGTTAATATCAAGCCAATTGTTTAGGCTCAGTTCTACAAACCAGAACATCTCTTTTCAAATCAAACCAACTGAAATACCTCATTCTTTTCCTGATGGAATCTCAGCTTGAAAAAGCCATGTAATTAAAAAAAAAAATCCAGCAAGCTCTCATAGGGAGTAATGTTTTTGCTGCCTGTTCTACTGCTTCATACACATTCAAAATAAGTCATATTACTTTTGTATACTAACACTTGCCATTTCCTCCCTCTATGCAGTCTTCATTGAGCAGTTTAACCTCCCTTCTCCTACTTCCCCACCTTTCCTGTTCAGATTGTTAAATGTGCTATAGCTGGTACAGTCCTATCAAGTATATTGTGCTTTTGGATCTCTTTGCAGGGTCTTTTTTTGTTTTGGTTTGATGGAGAGGTGGGTGTGTTAACTTATTTGTGTGTGTGTGTGATGAACCGTAATTATCTCAGATTTTGCTTAATCTAAGATACATAGGGTGTATGGGAGAGGGGCAGAAATGGAAGAACATATCCCAGGTAAGCATGTGGTACTGCATTTGTTTCAGTCTGGACAAGACCACAAATGATAAGGGCAAATTCAAGCATGTACTTCAAGGTATGGAAAATAAAAAGTAGGCATTTAAAAACTGTGAACTATTAAAGGAATTTTTGTAGTGTGTGGAACATCGCCAAGAGGTTCATATGAACTACTAGTGAAATAACATCCTCTTTGAAATAGTACATCTGATCAGAATGTAGGGAGGTGTTAGATTTAGTTCTGCAGCAGAGGATACAAGCTCTACTGCAGGAGTCAGTGAAAAGAAAGGGTGCAAGTGTAGATAAAGATGGTGTGGGAGGGTGTTTGTGGTATCAGAAGCATTCGTTCTGGAATTTACCTAACAGAAAACTCATATATAATTACTGCATATAATGCAGTAAGTGTGGTTTTAATACAAAGCACAGAAATGTTGTAAAGGAAAAGAAATAAAATGTAGGAAAATAATTCTGCTTATATCATTTAATGATTAAGAATTTTTACAGTTTTGGAAGAGGAAAGTTTTAAGTAACATTTATCAAGTCAGTAAGAAGATCATGTGCATAGAAGAGAGTCTGCAGAGAAGCTATCAAAAGGGAAGGGAGAAGCTACTTAAAGTCAGCAAGCAGAGAACTGTAATTAAATGTTAGGACAGATAATGTGAGAAAAAGTAAAAGAATGTAGATCCTGGCATTGACAATGTGCAGGTGATACTCCTTGGTGTAGCAAAATACATAGAACTGACCAGGACATGGGCTACAGTCTGAAAGGTATGCTATAAAAAGCACAAATATAGAAATGGCATTCAACTATAAAGATCAGGTAGCAGGCATACCTTCTCAGCTGTTTTATGTATGAGTGTGTGCCAACATGAACAATCACGTTGGTGGGCATGATTGTGAGGGTTGTTTTCTGAACTTTGATTCAATAAACCAAAGTGTCTTCTGTAAATACACAGCACAATCTCTGTGTGCCATAAAATGTGTGTGCTGGTTGTCCTCTTTCTGTTTTCCATTTCTGAGATCAGCTCCACAGTCCAGAAATGCTTTTACTTTCCACTGCTCTTTTAACCTTTGGACAGCATCTTGTGTGTGTTTACAGCTTCTGCACAAAAGCTGACTGCAGCTATCTGTTAAGTGATTAGCCAGACATAACCTCACAAACAGAGGGGAGCGTTCTCTTTGTGATCATGAAACGTTTTGAGACATGAGGAGGTATGATTGGTGTTCAGTGATCACCGAAGCTTCTACCACAGTTACGAAACACATGTCATGATTGTGAAGCTGACAGGTATGTTTGCTTCAGGAGGTAAACCAGCAGAGAGATCAGGAATGTAATGAATGTCATGGCAGCTATTCTCACTTAAGATTTCTTTTTGGTAGGGAGAACAGGAGAAGGTTCTCCTTGTGCAGAAATTCATAAAGACCAGTGATGCGAACAGAAAGCAAAACATTTAAAAAGAAGAGAAAGTGAAAGTTTGGTGCAAAAAGCAGTAGGCAGAAACCAAATGCAGAATGATGAAGCAGCTTCTAACATAACTGGCAAATAAAGGTTGTCGTTGGGACATATTTTATGTTTATTAAATGGTTGAGTAGCTCAGCACAATAAACTCAAAGGTACAGTTCTAATTCAATTTTGGTTACCTAGGGTCAGCTTATTTTATGGATTTATGAATCACTTGATCCTTTGTAAAGAAGATAGACTAAGATCCAAGATATATAAAGCACACCTTAAGTAAGAACATTATTCCATAAATTCTGAAGTTTAATAAAAACAATTAGTTTGTCCAAAGTTGTTAATATTTATTCACTACATCTTGTGTAAACTACTGCCATGAACAGTGATGTTATTGTGTCAAGGTTTCTCTAAGGAGACAGAGCTTATTTCCTGCGTGTATTCTGACTTCTCTTCACGATTTTCCTGCTCCATTGATGTCTCTGTATTTGGGCCTTTGGTTCCATATGTCAAGTTTCTTCCACACAGGAGAAAAAAAAAATCCATAAACCTTACTATCCCAGAAACATGGGCAAGCATCAACTGCATCAATTCATGCTCTGAGTTTACTCCTTTCTAATCATGTATTTTCTGTTGTGTTTTTTTTTCACTAGGACGTATTTCAAAACATTTGTCCCTCAGTTCCAGGAGGCAGCATTTGCTAATGGGAAGCTTTAGGCAGCCTTGGGCATGGAAGCGATCCTGGACAGATCCTTCAGTCTGTGCATGTCAGCCCACAAGAAGAATGCCTGGAAATGGGATGGACTGCCTTGATAGGTGCTTTCTTGCCTCTGAAGTGGTTTATGTAGCTTCACTTTTTGAAACAAAGACCTCAGTAGCATGCTTAGAACTGATTATTTGGTATTTGTCCTGTCCCTTTGCCTCTGCCTCCACTATTCCTTTATATATCTACTGGATTAAATTTAAAAGGGTGTGTTTTGATGTGATAATACTTTCATGTGCCAACAGTGTTCTGTATGTTATGCCTTGTTTCCTTGTCTTCAGATGGTCTAAATTGAATTTTTTTTTTTCCCACGGAAATATGATGTAATTTGTATATTTAGTTAACATTTTCAGCTTATCCTAAGAAAACAAAACTGCCGTATGTACCAGGAATGCCTAATGGACTGTACAGTGCCATGTTCTGCCTTGGAGGTTTGCGTCTCACTGTGGTTGTTACTCTCACAGGTATGGACAGGAGTTGCACACTTCAATTCTTAGTGCCTTTCCAGCTGGTCTGAAGTTAATATGGCTGGGTGTTTGAGGATTGGGGTTTTTTTAATATTTCCATTGAAAGCTCATCTTATGTGAAATGCTGTGCTTTTATGCTTTGTTTTTATTTCCAGTTGTATAGTTCTGGTGTTTTTCTAATGAACTCCCCTTGCCATTACAGAAAAGTTCTACTTCTTTAGTACCAATGTGCAAGGAACTAGTTACATAAATCAGTATAACAGAATAAAGCTCTTTCATAGATCTGTAATTTTTCCAAATAAGATAAATACTGCTAAGAAGCAAACTTTCAACAAGGGAATGAATAATGTCTTGGAAAATAACATGAAATAATGTAGGGCTATAGGTATTTAGCTTAATGCATAAGTTCAACATGTATTCTCAGAAATACTTTTGAGTGTATATAACTGGAAACATTACCTTCCCTAATTCTGAAATGCCAAACACAACATCCCACCTACTCATCCTTTCTTTCTTGCTTGTGTCAGGCACACAGGTTGGGGCTAACTGTCCTCATGTCACTTCCCAAATTAATTTGTGAATAGACATGGGTACTTTCCAGTAAGGAATAAACTGAACAGTATCTGTTGCTTATAAATGGCATCTGGAAAATGTACCCTACTTCTGCTAAATATACGGAACTAAATTAATAGTATGCAGATGATACGGTGGAACTGGAAATTTTAAATTATTCACTCTAGCACCATTATTCACTGTAGCACTATATGGTCATCACACACACACACAAAAATCTCATCAAATTACTTGATTGGCAGTATTCTCCTCCCCTTTCTGCAACTCGTTATTTTACATAAAAAGTGCTTTTGAGGGCTTTTGTCCACCTAGGAAATGCAGATGAGTTTTGAGCAATGAAGCTTAATAATTAAGAATTATGCAAATAATTTGCCTCTAGAAACTACAGGTATTTTTAGCTAGTTTATGGGCAAAATTTAATTTATGTTTAGTACTAAAGTTCTTGGCTGGAAATTTAGCTGCAAACAAAATCAGAAGCTTTATTGTAACTCTACAGAGGAGGGGGTATATTCTGTTCTGTGACCCACCCCTTTGTGCTTTTCAGTGCATTATCTGAGAACTGCCACAGCTGCAAAGGTCTGAGCCTGAATTCCCTCTGTGGAGAATTGAATGAGGCTTTTGCAAGCAAATCAAGACTTAGAGCAGATGTGGAAGGTAATGGTTTTATGTGAATAGCAAAACACAACAACCTTAAGTGACTGAGAACATGCATTGTTTAGTATACTGGGATGATCTCACATTTACATTTCTTCAGGTAAAAGCCAAAGCCGCATATTCAAGAATAAGCCAGCCTTGTGAATGGGGTGGGAGAAGGAGGATGGCTAATGAAAAACGTGTTCTCATAGCATTCAGAATCTGATAGAAACAATCTCTAGCCATCTTCAAAAGGTAAAAAGCCAAGCCCTCGAGTTGCATCAGTACATTCCTGGAATCTTACATTTTATAACCTTGTGTTTGATTCAGCATTGTAGTCATTGCCCCATGAACTCAGCGTGTTCTTATATACGTGATTGTCCAAGTGGCACCGATAGGGGGTTTTTTATCTTTCAGAAATTACCATGGTTCAAAGGCTAGCAATTGCAAACCATTTTGGAAAGAGGTCCACTAAATTCAGAATTTACATTTGTTTTCAACCAAAAATGTGTCCTTCACCTCAGTCCCAGTAATTTCCACAAAGAACTGTTTTAGAAGCCGTGTAAGAAAATAGTCTGAAGGTACAAAAAGCCTAAACCAGCAATTCCTTGTGTTGAATTCAGTAGTTTCTTCAGCTTTTCAGTAACATACATGGGAACAACCCAGTAGTTTCAGTCTCATTTTACATCATGCTACAATTGGTAGTGTTTTGGGAAAAAAAAAGAAAAAAAAGAAGTAGAAAGCATGAGAAACTGTGCTTCTCGTGTTTAATATAAACTTTGCAATCAATTCTTAGATTAAAGAAAAGGCATTTTCGTTACACTTAATAAACATTTTCTTTGACCTGTACAGTATTTTATGGATCCCTTCCTGATAGTTCTCAGAAGAAGTATTGGGGGTGTTAGCACTGCAAATGGGGTACTGGAAGAAAAGACACTGAAATGAGTGAAAGCTTCTCTTCAGAAGGAGGAAAACAGTATACCAGAAAAGAGAATTAGTTTGAATAATTCTGTATCAAATCAAGTATTTGTTGAAGGCATTTAAGTTAGCCACAAAAGTTGGGATTCTGATAAGCTGGAGTTATTTCTGTTATCTCCTATTTTATTATAATATGCATTGTGGCCAGTGAATGGCACTGAGACTCTCGGTGCTTCCTTCCCCACTATGTGATACATGCAACTGAAAGGAGCAGTCAGATCTAGGCTATTTTCCTTGGTTTATGAGAATCACAAAACATAAACGAAAAATAGCAATGTTACAAACATCCAAAAGCCTAAACTCTGTCATAGTTCTCATTGAAAGAATGCAGTGAGTCGGTAGTTACTAAGCCCTATTGATGCATGTTTTTTCAAAGGTTCTTAAATTGCAAACGTACTGTCAAGGCTTTATTCATCTGCATACATATTCCACTGTGCTAGAAGTGATACCAGATCTTATGGACTCAAAGTCAGACTTCTTGTGAACTTGCTGGAAAAACTGGACAAACAGCTGGAAGAATAAATAAAAGGAAACTGTATCGTGTGTTGTTTGGCCTTCATTGTTCTTTCCATTATACTGGCCATTGCTTTGTTGATCAGCATATTACATTTACTGAATCAGCAGGTTTTGGAATTGTCACCGTCTTTGGACATCCTCCCTTTATACCGAGAGTAGACTTGAGTCAGTTTTGAGAAGAAATCTTTGCTAGAGTTACCACAGATCTCCTGTATGTTGTTAAACCCTCCCTAGGGATGTTTCTCTGTATGTTTTCTTTCTCTCATCCTGTCTGGTGCCTGTGGCAATAAGCTTCTTTGGTGAATCAGCTGGTGGATGAGATTTAGCAATGAAGTGCAGTACTTTGTCTTACTTCAGGAGGTTTAACACAGGGACTTCTTACCTAGGCAAGAGAGGATTCAATCTGGAGCGCTCTCCATTGAGCAGTGCCCCCTAATACAAGGCTGGGGTTTTAGCAGGGGTCAAAAACCTCTTTTAAGCAGTGAGTAGAGACTGGTGCTTAGACATCCTTCTCTGTCAGTACCCTTAACCAGTAGATGCAGCAGGCAGTAGAAACCTGTAGTAGCACATGAGGATCACCCCTGCAGATCTGAAATACATTTCCAATACCGTGTCTGTGCAGCAGTAATACACAGAGATGAAGAGGTGGGTCCTCTGACAGTGGACTCACCTTTCCAGCTTTGTGAGAAAGGTGTGCTGCAAGGAGGTAACAAGCTTTGGACACAGCTTCTGACCATGGCTGTTAATTACAGGGTAGTGCCCCTGCCCCATGAAGCAAATGAAATCTGACCAAACTGACTGCCAGTGAACACTCTTAAATTACTTATGTCTCTGTAATTGATGTATTGTAACACTCATTAAACCTAAAGGTTACACTTACTTCTTAAATGTTACTGAAAATCCCTTAAGTCACTTCCTTTTCACTTTTTATTTTCATGTCTATGCTGTTCTGGCACTATTTTGTTTCATCCTTTCTGGTTACTGCTCTTTCTACCAAGTTTGAGGTTTTTATTTTAACATGACAACAAGGTGTATGCTGACATCTTATGGGCCTACATTTAATGTAAATTAAATTATTTGCTGTAAAAATACATATAAACTGGTTTTTATTTATTAAGCCAATCATGGTATTTTCCACAACAGAAGAATTCTGAGGAAAGGCTCAGTTATTATCAGAGCAGAGAGGATAATCATGCTGGTGGCACTGGATACATTTTTTGTACCAATTCATCATTTAATTTGCATATTAGCAAATTAGCAGGGAGAAAATGTATTGTCCTTTTCTGAAGGAAGCCTCCACCTAAATAAACCATTGATCAGGCACTATTTTTTTCCTGATTATACTTTGCACCAAGAGGTTTTGCCCCTATGGGAAAAGTCAGTGTAAGTCTGAACAATATCTCTCAACAGTGTAGGGGGTTTTTAATATTTTAATTTGCTGGTTTCTGTAGATTCAGAGAATTTAAAACTTTGTGCTGGGGGAAGGTAAACAACACAAATATCAGAAATGTGCAAGTAATTTTAGATATGTAGGGTTCTCCTGTATATTTCTAAGCATGTGCCTTGAAAAGCCATGGCATGTAGGTGATTTTAGACCTGCTTCTCTTACTCTCTTCCTTGTCTTACATTTAAAAGCTCAGTTCTTGATTCCAAGGCACTGCACAAACACCATTTTGTTAAAGTGGTAGTTACCAAGCAAAAAAAGGAAGGGGGGAAGCCAGTATCAGCTGCTGAAAATAGGTCTTAAATCATCAAGAAATCAACAAAGGAGGCAAGGTTTGGCAGCTGCCCTGTCACTTGCTGAGTCTACAATATGGGCCTTCGAACATGTCCCCAGTACAAATTAAAAAAAAAAAAAGAGGAGGTTTTTCTTGCAGTGCTAAAGAATAAGTGCAGTTTTAAACAACAGGAAGTAAAGCAAGCATTTAATTGCAGGCATGAAAAGCAAAATACACACTAGAAATCTAATGTTATTTGTGCCTACAGCTCCCTGCGTTTCTCCTGTCACCAGCGAGGGTGAAGGATTAATGCCTCGTGCTGCAGTGGCCTGTGGTGAAAATTGATCCTTGGGGTGCTCCATGTTTTCATCAAACTCTAGTTAAACCCTAATGATGCTTTTTCTGTCCCTGAGGATAGCAATGCAGTACCAGGGAACAGCAAATCTTAAGCTGTCAGGGGCTTCTGTTCCACTGCTGCTCCATTTCAAGTCCTTGATTTGGGTGGGGCAAGTACTTTGTAAGCCATCAAGCCTGCCAGCAAATAGGGTACATTTTATTTACTTGGTGTTTATTTGAAATGATTCAAGCTGATTCTAATTTGACATCCTGTTTCCTTTATTCCACTGTCCCTTTCAGCAAAATTTCTTCAGTACTTGTTTAAAAATCAGAGCCGTCGAGGTTACTTGCATCTTTCAAAGGGGATGTAACACTGGTGTGAGAGTAGCAGCTCGAGGTTGGAGCCGTGTGTTTCTTCTCTGAACTGCAGAGTCAGCAGCAGCCCCAGTATGGCACACCCCTCCCAGCAAACCTCACTTGAACTCTGTCTGACGGGCTGACAACCAGAAGCGACAAAAACAGGCCGTTTTTTGGTTTTCCTCCAAGGACTAGTGAAACAGCCTCTGCTGGCTCAGTCACTGTTTGTAGCCTGGGAGATTCTGGCTGCAGAAGGTAGCGGCCCTTGGTTGCTCATCAGCTGGGCCTAGGTTCATTTTTATGCCCAACACAGGAGCTGTGCCAGAGGGGAATGCCACCCTGCTGCTGCTGCTGAAGCCAGGCGTTTCCTCTTAATGCCTTGATAGGAAAAGGCAGCTGCAAAATCCGGCTGCAACTCAAGTGCAGCCCTGCCAGCTAGGGATGATTTCTTGTGTGTTTTGGCCAACTGAGCCTGCTCTCTGTTCTACCAGAGAGAAGACCCCGCAGAGAACTTTCTACTTGCATCACCCTAGAGGCACATAAGAAGTTCCGTGGCTGTCAGTAACCAGCTTCCTATCTGAACTTTTCTCTCCTTATTATGAGAAGGGGGAGCAAAATGTCCAAATACAAATCTGTATTATAGAAATAGCTTGTTTCTTACATTCCTTCAGTTCCATGGCTTGTTTCAATGGTTGTTTTATCATCATTCTCTGAAGAAATAGTCACTGTTGGCATGCTGTGTTTCCTAGATCTTCTGCACTCATCTCCCAGTTCCTTGTATCCAGTAGGTCCTTTGTCTCAGTATCTGCCTCTGGACCATGAGGGAGGTCTCAGATAGCCCACAGATGGACCAGAAAAGAGGATGGCATCTGCTGGTTTTAGCAGGAAAGAGGTGAGTTTGGGGGAATGCGTTTGTGCTGTGAAAATTGGGCTTGTCTACTTCAGAGCGCCCACAGCACTTGTAGCCAAGAAGAAATAGCAGCTTCTGTCTAATGGGGTCAGATAGCTAAATGGAGCAGTTCCGCACAGTGGTGGCTGTATAATTATACATTGGGCTCTGGCGTGTCTGGTCCTAATAGCACCCAGGACTCTTGTGAATGACTCAGCTCCTGCTTGAGGCTAATTATGGGCAGGTTGCATGAAAAACCCCCACGACTTGATCCTGCCTTCCTCTCTTCCAGTGGATGGGTGTTCAGCACCGACCTGGATTGCTCATGCAAAGCTGGGTAAATGCCTGCTCATGAGGAAAAGGCTTTTCAAAGCAAGGCTGCAGACAACACTCAGAGGTTTGAAGAGGAGGTGGTGTCTGTCAGGACATTGCCCAGGCAAATCCAATTCCCTCTCTCCGGCATTAGCCAGTGCTGGGGTACTTTATAAAGAGATTTAAAAATAAACTCATCACTTGGTTTGTCACACTTGTTATGGATGGCAGGAGTATTTCTTCTGTATTTGTAATGACCATTTAGTTGAATTGGGCATTACTGGTATTATGATGCTTTAGGAATGGATCATGGCCCATTTCAAAATTGAATTGTGTATTCAGCACTGTGATGTACTCTGGCAGAGGGGTCCCCACATTAGCTGTACTGTGTGAAGTGTTACTTATTTTCTCTGCTCCAGAGGTACCTTGAAGCAGGCTCAGAAAGCAGGCCATGTGCTTGAAGTCAGTTCAGAGAAAACTCTCAGAAGGTGCTGGAGGTTACCAGCATCACTTAACACATTGTTTGTAGAGACTCCATCTTTGCTAGGAACTTCTACTGATTTTAAAGCATATACACGAGAGAAACGTCTAAAGTATCTACCTTTGTCTAATGTTACATACACAGGATTAGAGGAGCTGCAAGAAGCTGTTGAAATGAATTTGCAGGGACCTTCATGACTCCTTCCTGCAGGCTCTGTTGGATTATGTTTGTGGGGAAGACTTACCAGAAATTTTGCCTCCAAAAGCAATACCATCAAATGCACAAATCTCCAGGATACTGAGCCCACAGCAGAGAGTGTTTCCACAAAGGGGAAACAGTTCAGCAGTGGAAGACATGCCCCGGGAGGTTGAGGTATCTCCCTGGAGTTTTGTGAGACTTGAGTAGGCAAAGCTGTGAAGGTCCTCTCTGTCAACTGGAGACCGTCCTGCTTCAAACCAAGTGTTGGACTAAATAACCTGCAGATGTACTTCTCAGGCAACCTGGACGTGGTTTTATTAACTTTTTTAATTCCTGTGATACAGATCTAAGCACAACCTGATGTTGTCTCCTTTAAAGATTGTTCAGAGGCAACAGCACATCAAAACAAATTTAAGAGCGTAAGTGGGGAGATTTCATAAATTCACTGTTTCTAGCCATTTTCAGATCCTAGAAGTGCAAAAGCATAAAAAAATTTAAAAAATTCAGTACTTTTTCAGTCATTCATTTTTGCTAGTAGGGACAGCTGCTAGAATGTCGCTGATGTTTGTACAACCTAGTGCTGTTAGGTAACTGCCTAAGCTAATACTGAGCAAAGCAGCTCCAGTACTTGTTGATGCACTATATGCGTATTGCATCATCCCTTCAATTTTATGAAAGGTACCTTGATGTTACCTTGAAGAAAAACCATGTTTGTATTTTGAAAGTAGGCCGGGCATCTGGAGCCAGTGCTCCCCGTATACAAACAAGATGCTTCTTCAGGGAGGAGCTAGGGCTGGAAACTGGTCCAACGTGCATTGAATTCTACTTGTTTAGAGTATTTGAAGAGGAAACAGGAAAGCCTTAGAACCGGGTGAAATGAGCTGCTTCGTGGGCCAGGGTATCTGGGCAGACTGGCAATTGTGGCAAGAAGCCCTGTGCATGCCAGCCTGAGGGGCCCATTTGCAGGGCAGTTGGCTTTTACATCCTGACATCTTGCTACAGAAAAATAAGAATTGTTTTGAGGTTTGTCTTTGCACCTAGTCCTGCCACTCAAGATTAAATCTCGCAGACAAAACAAGCTGTTTGGGAGGCAGACCAAGAATGCCTTTACAGTGAAGAAAAATAAAAACACTCAGCCAACTGTGATTAACTATTGAATGCAAAACACTCCCTGGGTTTTGTTTATTTGTAGACTGTAGAGAAAGCTCACAAACGCTGCCATGCTTTCAGTGTGAAAACACTTCAGCCTCTGCATCCCTCTGTTGCTGAGGAAAGGAAAGGATTTTGTCCATGCTGGTTTTGGGGAGGCCTTTTTTTTTTTTTTTTTTATTTCTAGATGTGTTGTTTATTTGGTTTTGCAAAGGCAATGTACCCAGTTTCCTGTCATTGTGCATATTCCTGCCTCCAGCTGCTCTCACCTGAGCTGGACTTTGGCTCCCTCCCCTCTCACTCTGTTGGGCAGGACAGACTCAGAGCACCAGGCCCAGCTGCAGTGCTGCCAACTGCAGTGGCATGCACAGGATCCCACTGTCCTCCAGATGAGCACAGAGAGAATTCATCATTAAAATCAAAACAAAAAGAAAAAAAGAGACCAAAAATAGTGCTTGTGAGCAATTGCTTGCAGGCAGCTCTGGGCAACTCCAAGCTTTGAGGTGACGGCTGGAAATGACAGCCTACGGAGCCCAAGCCCATTGCAGTGTGCTTGATGTATTTACCTGTTTGTCTTAACAAAATGATAATGTCCAAGTGTAGAACCAGTTTTAGATTTCAGGGAAGGAAGAGAAAGTGGGTGCTGGCAGCCAGAGAGGGAGGGTGCAGAGGCTTATCAGTGCTGTGCTGCTGTTAGTCTGAAATGCGACTGCTGAGTGCAGGGAAATTATCCTGTCCTGGGAGGACTGACTTGTAAATTCAAGCACTTCTTGTAAATGTGGAGTAAATATTTATATGGAGTTTTGTTCTAGTTTTATAATCCAATTTAAACCAAGTGTCATGCTGCTCAAGCCATGCACAGTCTGGGTGCTGCATTTATGCTGTAAGGGTTGAAGGTGGAGGCGAGTACGTGGAATTGTGCAGGATTGCTCTTCAAGGTCAAGGAAATGCAGAAAGTAAACAGTGTTAATTGGGAAAGAAAAACAGGATTATTAAGACTCCTTTGGCTCCAGTTTTCTAAATTGCAGGAGTCATGGCATTTGTATTTTGTCATTAACTTATTAGTGAGTCTTTAGATGCAGTGCTGGACAGGTCTGTTGGGAATTTTACATTTAAAGTTGCACTTTCATCCTCCACTGTGCACAAACATCACTGACTCTCTAAGGGAAGGGCCATAGGGCTTCCTCCCGTTTTAACATTAGTTATCAAATGAGTGCAAACCAAAGCACAGGCTCTGCAATGGTGCCTTTTGTCATCGCAGTATCGTGCATTTCAGGAGGCAGAATTAGGGCTCCTCAAGCCCAACTCCTCGCATTGGGTCTTTATTACTTAAGTAGCAAAAGTACAAAGGGGACAGTTTTAACAGCAAAATAACCAATGAGACTTGGCCCAAACCCCCTCTTACTTTAGGAGCCACTTGCCTTCTATGAAATGTGAGCAGTATGCAATCTTTTAAATGCAGGTTTAAGTGCTCCTGTGGTACAGCTCTTTCCTCAGGCTCGGGCTAGAACACCTTTCGGTACAGTTACTGTAGGTGTGATCAGGACACACCTGTACACACAGATACATCGGGCTTAGGTTTGGGGTTTATGTGGCTTTTTTTTCTCCTTCTAGGGCTATTTAGCTTATTTCATTGACAGAAAATACAAAGCCACTTCTGCCCCCTCCCTGAAGTCACAGGGAACAGACCTCCAAATTAACTCTTCCCATCATTTTGCTATGTCACTCTTCAAAACCAAGCCAGGATCCAAACACCACTGCAGCAGTTTCTGTGCATGTAAGCAGCAGAACTGATAACATCTAATCAGCTTCTTTGCCAAGGCAAGACAGCAAGAAGTTCTTGCTTTATAACATTAAAAATGCTTTGTAGTTATATAGGACTTTTCATGTGAGGACATCAAAGTGCATTACAGGTATTAATTAATTAATTAGGTTTCACAACACCCTTGTGAAGTATTTGTGTCCATTTTACAAACAAGGGACTGAGGCAAAAAGCAAGGATGTGACTCGTCCAGGGCGGCATGGCCACTCTGTGGTGGGACAGGAGCCAGGCCCTGCCGTGCTGCAGCCAGCAGCACTGCTCCCACCCTTTCTGGGTCATGAGGAAGCCGTGTCCAGTCTCAGTGTGACTCTGGGAAATGGCTCCATCCTCACCCTGGGTCTCTCCTGCCACATCCCATCGGCACGGCCTGGGAGCAGATGTGCTGGGAAGGGTGGTGCAGAGGCTCGTGCTGCCCTCTGTTCCCACAGCCTCCTGGCCTGTGCCTGAGCTGGCACATCCCATCCTGCAGCCAAGTGGCAGGATGGACCTGGTAGGGCAGCATAGGAATGGCACAAGGCTGAAGGTAGTGCTCCACTCCATCACGCAGCACAGCCGTGCCCTGGTGGGGTGCAAAGTTTCATCCTTTAGATTATTGCTGGAACCTGGGAGTCCCTTGACATGGGTTGGGAATGGGCAGGGTTTCCCCAGGAGCTCTCCGTCAGCCACACAGACCTCACCCACCTTGGCTCATGCCAGAGCTCAGGGCCAGGACACTCCTTCCCCAGCCTCCTCAGAGGCTCCAGCTGATGCTGGCAGTGCTCCGTACCTGTCTCCCAGTCACATGCAGGAATGAGCCCTGCATAAGGCAACAGTCCTGCCAGTCATGTCAAAAGCGAAAGAGGCAAAGAAAAAGCTGCCACCACCACCCTCTCCTTCAGCATCCACGTGGCCAAGAGCAGCCGCCATGCAGGCAGAGCTCCTGAGGATTCCCCCCCATCTCCAAGCAAGGTGCCCAAACCTAGTGGCAAAAGGGATGGTGCCCAATAGCTCTACCCCCTATGGGCACAAACCCTCGCGGTGGGCAGCACAATCATGTCTGGGAGAGACAGGTTTGGGCAAGGGAAGCGCGTGGGTCTGGGCCCGAGGGCGGGCAGGCGGCTGTGGAGGTGGCCGGACTGGAAGCCTCTTTCCCAAGAGGAGGAAGGTGGGGGAGCCCTTGCATGGTGCTGCTCAGCTGTCCTGCTCCAGCAGCAAGGTATGCCTGCCTCTCAGGAAAGGACCCCAGAGCTCTTTGATCAGCAGAGAGAATAATGGAAAAAATTTGATTTAATAGAGGTCAAATTAACATAGATTCCTTTGGCTAAATGGGAAAAATCTTAAAATAGAAGATGTTCCTTAAGAAGAAAGAAAAAAAAAATTAAGACCACATGAGCCTCGTCCAACTAAGAAGCATAAAATATTCTTCCCAGCACGTTGTGGTTATTTTGTAATAACCATGCATTACAGTGCTATGCCTGTGTAATTGCATGCAGGGAAAACAGGAGTAGTGTGTAGTATAAAACTGCCAGACACTATCAGCTACCATGAAGTAAAGTCTATTCATAGTGGTCCATGTTTTTCTCTTATCTGATACATTAGTAATACCCTTTTGTGTTGTTTTGCTGAGTAAGACTTTCCCCCCCACCCAAGATTTGGCCTCATAACTTTAGGAAGAGGGAAGTGTTTTAGAAGACCATCTCACTCTCTCATTCACTCTTCTTGGATCCTTAATGTTTAACTGACTACGGTTTGTAAATGAACAAAATGCCAGAAGACAACATAGTTTCAGCTTTCAGTTCTCCTTGATCTCATCCAAGTTTTTGGTGTCTTGACTGAACTGAAATGTGGAATTTCTCTAAAAGCTGCATAACTATTAAAAAAAAAAAAGACAACAAATCCAGCTGGCCAAGGTACGGTCTTCAGGCCCCAGTTCAAACACAGCATTTAAGCACTTGCTTAACTTACTAATTGAAGTCAATGGGATTTCAAGCACTTTGCTGAAATGGGAGATTTTGTGCACAACACTTGTGCCAGTACATTTGTAATACAGAAATAAAGTGTTGCTAGGTTTATTTTGGCTCTGGATTTCTTTGTGGTGGTGATTGACAAATCCACAGAATTGGACTAATACCAGAGAGGTGATGAGTATAAGAGAAGCAATGACAAGAAATAATAAATTTTGAACTGGCAAACCCTTTAACTTGGGCAGACTGAAAACCTCTACGTAAGGGAAGAAACAGGTCCGTTTCTGCTGATAAATGCACTCTTTTCAGGAAGGTCTCCAGTTAACCAGCAACCATTGTGCTGGGACAGCTAAAAATTTTGAAGCAAATCCTTTTGTAAGTGGTGTTACTATACCAAAGCTTTTGGAAACGGATGGGTTTACATCACGCGATAGTCTAGTCATATAATCTTATAATCACTTGGAAAAAGAATCATTTCCCGGAGAAAAAAATTTATGCTTTTGCATTGCAGACAATAGGACGAAGCTCAGCATGGTAATGGATTTCGTGTCTGTTGCTGGAGGTTGTCCAAACCCACCCCACTAACCAATAAATCACTACCTAATTGAAAAGATTCACAGAAACAGATTACAACATCAAGGATGGAACCAGTATGGTAGGAATTAGATTGACAGTGTCCATACGTTGGGTGTGGTATCGAAAGATGATCTTACAGCCTGCCCCCACTTGCCCTTTTCTCTCCGCTTCCTCCTCCTGCTGCTCCTTGCTGCCTGATTGCTCCCTCCATCCTCTGTGCCAGCTCCAGTACATACCTGGTCCCATGGAGTTAATTTGACTCACTAACCCAGCTGAAAAAAAAAAAAAAACAGCATTTTTCATTTAAGTTTGTTTTGTTGTGTTTTAGTGGGTTAAGTCATTACAGCACCATCAGCCAATGTAGGAAGAGTGTGGCTGGGGCAAACCTCGGTCTGACTGTGGACACAGGCTGTTATTCCAGCTTTGGCCATCCCATGATACCACACCTTGACTGTGCCATGGCAATTTCCACTTTACTGACACAGGACAACATGGACAAGTTATTGCCGGTACATCAAAGAGCTGGAAAAAATTAATCAACAGCACCTCCGAGCTATTAGGCATAGACTGTAGTTAGATAAAATCATAAATAATGAAATCCCATAAGGATGTTGCACAACAAGTATTGAAGCCTAGCTCATAAAACTCTTCCTCGCTGCATTTGAGTCTTTTCCTTCTACAGAAGACATCATTTTCTAAAAGCAGGGGTTTTTTTCACACAGCAAACTCCTGCTGGGCAGAGGCGGGAAGGGCCCCAGCCCATGTGATGTCAGGATAAATATGTGGGAAGCCAATGCAGCAGAAAACCCAGCCAGAGGAATGTCTGGTGCAGAGCGAGTGGTGCAGGAGCAGGCTGACTGCCTCTCCCACCATCCACGGCGCCTGCGAGGTGCGAGTGAGAGCTCAGGCTTCGACCGGGGCCAGGCTGGGCTGGGATGGCAGCAGGGCTGCTTAGGCTCAGCCTGAGCTTTGCCTCCAACTCACCCACCTCTGAAGGAATGCATCCCAAAACGTGTGTTCCCCTCCCAAGGGCACACCGAGCGGGGTGAAATGGATGGGCCTGTCTATCTGATGCAGAAGCAATTAGCCTGGGCTTTATAATGAAGGATTTTAGCATCTGAGTGAAAAAAACCTTAACAAAAGACCTTTGCATTAGACCCTGCAAATTTGTTGTAAGCAACAAGAGCAGATTTAGAGATAAAGATAATGAAAAACATTGCATTCCCTTGCCCAAAAGCCTATAAATCAAGACCTTGGCTCTTCTCTGCAGAAATGCTCTCAGATGTAATTGGAAACAGGCAGCACCAATCTGAAACACTCTGTGGAGCTCAGTTTGCAATGGCTTGGGTGAGGAGGTTTCCAGCACTCCTCAGGAAGACGCTCCCCCTTCCCAACTAACTGGTCAGTAACTGTGCCACCGCCCTGCCTGTCCATTTTATCTGAAGCTGCAATGAAACAAGACCCCAAGTTATGTGGGCGAGGAAGTCCCTGTGGGTCCACCACAATCTGCACACTGGACAGGCAGGGTGAGGCATGGGGCCAGGGCACCTGGGTCAGCAGAGCCACAGGGCAGATGGCCCTCTTTGTGAGGAGGAAGAGGAAGGACTCCTCTCACCGCATGCCTGGAGTAGGGGCTGCACGGTGCCTCCACCATACAAGTAGTGTTTTCTCCCCCTACACAGCACACCCATGCAGGCTCCCCTTCTGGGAGACCTCCTCTGGCTTTACTCCACGGGGGTAGATGTTCTCCTCACCTCCCATGCAGCCATCGTTCTGGAGGATCCTCTGTGACAAAGAAGAGTCACCTACTCAGTTTCTTTATTCTGTTCATCACACAGAGCCCCACTTATGGTGGGCATGGTTTGAACTCAGAGGCCAAATAGCTGTCTAAAAGAGAATTGCACAGGAATGCTGGCATAAGACAACTCATCATCTTACCCCCATAACACACCTCATACAGATATTCTTCAGTTTTAGCTGCCTCTGCTATGTAAAGTGCTTATTTCAAGCTGAAAAGGCTATTTTTACCCAAAACCATCCAGAAGACGTCAAAGTGCTAATAGTTATATCAGTAATAAACAGTGAAGCTTGCCATGGAGAGAGGAGTGAGTACAGCAAGGAGTTCTGCAGGGCGCCAGTGCCAAGCCAGATCAAGGCAATAGAATTTATAGCTGCTATTATCTGTGTGAGGTATATTTATGACTCCCCTCCCCATTGCTCTGATATCTTCAAATCTCACAATATTTGTATATTCATTCCCACAACATTCCTGTAGGTAAGGAATTTGCAAACAAGAAACCCAATATTGGAGCTTCTCCATACAACAGGAGCAGGGTTTGAAAGATGGGGGGAAATGAGAGACCTTCAGCAGTTACAGGTATATCCATGAAAATTAACGAAATAATGTGATGTAAGTAGTTGGGCTATCTACAAAGTAAACAGCTAAATTCCTCTGGGCTGGGCTGTGCAAGGGTTCAGACTAGATGATGACAGTGAGTCTTTACCACTCTAAAAATATACCTGAACTTGCAACCAAAGGAACCTTAATCTGAGACTACAGGATGGTTAGAGGCATAGGAAAATTAAAGTGCTCCAAGCCCTGAGATTCATAAGAGTAAGGGGAAATAATAAGCAAGTTTGTATAAATGGAAATTTGGTCATTTGCAGTTTAAAATAGTACTTAAATTCTGTACCTAATTCCTCAGCACCTGATTTACTATGCATTACTTTCAGAAACTACTAGTCTCTCATAAAACAGTAGAAGACACTACTACAGGACATGGGGTAAATGAAACGGCATTCCTTTTCTGTTACTACACTGATACAGGGAGTTTATACTTCCATGTAATCTTTGCCTAGATTTTTTTACTGTGGCATCAATTGCATTTTTTTCCAAAATTAAAATAAAAAGTTTTCCCCCCTGTTCTTCAGATGTGATCTTGTAGGGGAGGACACCCTTGAGCAGAGCCCAGCAGGCTCAGCCAGTGTGCAGGCTGAGGCTGTTCTCTGCAGGAGGGTTTGCAGGCTGGCAACTGTGGCTGGGAATTGCTCCTTCCGTGCCAGTACCTGGGTCCTGATAGTTGCTCTTGGGCAAGTTTGGCCTCAGTTCTTTGCTCTGTTCAATGACAATAATTATTCATATTTACTTTGGTGAGCTTAATTAATACTTGTAAAGCACTTTGAGATCCTTGGATGAAAGAGTCTGTTGACAGAAAAAATGCTTTCATGGTGACTGTCAAATTAAGGTCCTCTGAGCTTCCTCAGCAATTGAAGAGTTAATTAGCTCATGCCAGGAACCTGCTGGTCCCAGACAGAGTGCCAGGTATGAAGATGCCCATCCCTGGCCTCTCCTCACTGGGGCAGCTTTGTTGAAGGGAACTTTTAGGAGATAATGTCTTTGCAATGCACAGACACACACGTATCTTCCACCTGGTTGTGTCATTCCCTCTGCCTGGTGTGCATCCCACATCCCAGCCAGAGGGGAGGCTGGTGTCAGGCTCCTGCTGCCAGAGCTAGGCAGGGTCACTGTCCCTCCATGCTTGAGGGCTGTGAGCACAGCTCATCCCCTTGGCGAGTTTTCCTCCACAGATGAGGACCGAAAACCTTCCCAGAGGAGCACGAGAGGCTGGTGCAGGAGTGATGGACAGGTGAGCAAGCTCTTCAGTGAAGTAGGTGCTGCCCAGCTTGCCAGCAGGAAGCCAGCTGCATTTCCTGGGCAGGTCACAGTGTGGTAAGGCACACAGGAGGAAGGCACCCATGAGTAAACTCTGCCTTCATTAGGCACAGTATAGGGCCTCTATATAAAGATAAGGGAACCCTGTGCCTCCCTTGGGGACCCCATCCTTGGGTACAACATGGGAAGTCAGAAATTGCGATTTTAGCGAAGGAGAACTTGGTCATGGTGTTGGTCAGACACCACAGTTGTGCTCTCAAAGCTGAGATGAGCAGAAAGCCATGTCATAAGTTACCCTTGCACCCTTTGCCCTTCCCTGCATCACCATGGTTGGGCGGCAGTCAGGAGTGGTGCCCGCACACCCCACTCACTGTGGATCACACAAGGCTGAAACAGCTCACAAAAAAACTACATCAGCTGCTGTTCAGACAAAACCTCATGCCCTGAGGCGTCACAGCACCCTGCTTATACTAATTTAGCTCAACATGGGTCTGCAGAGGGGGAAAGTTGTTAAAACCTAAGGGTGGCTTGTGAGAACAAGAGGAGCTGTCCTTGCTAGGAAAACCACAGAGAGGACCAAATCCAGGGTGGACAGTGGCAGCTGGGCCTCCTGAGTTGCTGTGCATCTCCATGTCAGCACCGGCACCTTTCACTGCCATGCCAGCAGCCTGGCTGGGCACCACTGTGCCATTCCCCACAGCCTCTGTGGAGGTGATGAGAGTGCCTGGGTTTCCACCAGAGATGGTAGTGGTTTATCTGCTGCATCGTTTGGGGGGGGGGGGGGTTTAAGCCTGGTAGTTGGTTTCCTTTCTCATCTCTCTCACTGCACTAGCGCAGCTCATTTCACAGCTTTTCCCATCTCAGAGAGGATGCCCAGCTTTTGTTGAGCTGGCATTTGCCTTGGCAGAGCACAATGCACTCCCTCCCTGCACTGACCATGGATGTCCCTGGCAGTGGCTCCTTAGGGACTATCTTCCCACTGAGCATCACAGCTCTGGTGCTGTAAGTGACATGCCAGATATTTCCCTCCTGTTGCTCTGCAAAAGGACAGAAAGTGCAAATCTGGTCCTTGAAGCTCTGTTTTCTGACCAGCCTTCACCTGGGAAAAATCCCCAAACATAATAAATCGTTCCTTTCCCTGAGTGGGAAATGCTGCAGTTTGACTCATGGGATTTTAGACCGCACTTTGTATGTGTATGTTTACCAAGAGGCAGCACCTTGTGCCCCAGCTATTTGCCCTTTGAAGCAGCCTGGGGAAGGGAATATGAAGGTTTCTTAGAACATTAAAAGTAGTAGTGAAAGTCATAGGGCCTTTTTCCTTTATAAAATCGAAGCCGAATTTGAGCAATAACCCTTCTGATGTCTCCGAGGGGAGGAGATGTGACGTCTTGAGGTAAACCACACATCCCGTAACTACCACTGTGCCATTCGTGAGCACTGCCTCGCTACAGAAGTGGCAGAATTGCTTTTCAGCAAAAGTCACCACGTTTTTCAGAGGGGAACAGTTCCAGTCAGAGAAAGACCGGGCAGTGGGGAGGGAGAAAACCCAACCACAATAAAGCAGCCATTGAACCTGAAAGGAAAAAGACGTCAGCATCTCCGGCAGGGGCTCTCCTTTTTTCCCGGTATATCCGTGAACCATAATTATGTGGAAAGAAATCGTGGGTGGGACCAGCTTACTGACAAGCTGAACTTTATAACCTAATACCATGACGTTGTGAGGGAAAAAGGTTTGGTCCACCCACCTCATGGGACCTGCAAACTCAAGGAGATGGTTCAAGGGTGGGGGTGGGCACCCATCTGCACGTGTTTATTAGCTTTCCTCCAAGTGATGGGATTGAGGCAGTGCTGGGAATGAGGGTGCTGCCTCCCAGTTGGGTGAGCCAGGGGATGGTGAAAATTCAGGAGCAGATGGTCAGGGAGAGCAGAGGAAAAGTCTAGGTGCTGTGGAGTTGAGCTGCGTCCCATCTACTTTACCAAGAGAGACCCTGGAAATGTGGAAAGCCTAGGGAGAGGATAATTCAGAGCTCCTTAACTCCTCTGTGATTCAAAGGTGTTGCAGGGATTTATGGAGGAGAGTGTAAGGAAAAGGTGGTGCCGAGAGCTGCAGGTGAAGAACTCTTGCCATAGAGTTTGTACCCTGCAGAATTTGAGGTGAACAGGGCAGTTTATTGAAATCCCAAATCCCTCTGAGGTGACCTAGTTGGGACAAACAGGAAGGAAACTGAAGCCAACAGAAGGGACTTGAAGGACCTTGAGCACCTCGGGGTTGAGCCTGGAGGCAGATGCAGTACTGCCCCAGACCTCCCAGGTTCAAATGGCCCAGTGTGGTGGCTGAGAGAGCCCAGCTGAGGGACAGACCTTAGGAGAGCTTCTCAACCCCTTGCTAGGTCATGCTCCACCCCTCATCAGTTTAAATAAACATTAGCATAACAGTGAGGTGGCCAAGGAATGACTGTAGGCAAGGTCTGAGGTGTACACCTGGTCTCTCTCCAAGTCTGTGACTGAAATAGAAGTCTCAGTATATCTGTAGCTGAGGACTGAGGTGTGCTGTCCAAGTTAAATAAGGATATACAGCTCCAAAATGGCATGGAGAGCTGCAGGTTAGGTCTTTGCTGAGGAAGCATTTACCACGACTGGCTGCACTAGAGGTTGCTTTTTGGTTCTTTAAGGGCAGCATTTTGCTAATTATCTCTTCCTACAAGTTTTGGTTCTTTGCTGTCCCTTCCCATCACTGTTCTTCAAGCAAGCTGGGAGGAGAAAAATGTGACCATTCATCACGTTGATACAAATCCAATCCTTGTCAGCATATCTTTGGAGGGGCAGTATGGGGATCATCACTTACCTGCTCTGAAATCTAGTGTATTTCTAATGGTGTTTCCTGACATCTGCACTTTTCTCCCACCTGCAATCACCAAGGACTGCAAGGACACAGGATCCCAGGTCAGCACAATGCAGCACCTGTGCCAGGAGGGACAGACCATTGGCACTGCCAGGCATTCCTGCTCCTTCTTGTCCCACAGCCACCCAGCCACCTGGCAGTGGAATTGCCTGTGCTGCTGGCAAACACGTGGATGGTGTCCGATACGCTAATGCCTGTGTTTACAGCCTCCCCTGAGTGAGCGAGCACAGGGATGTTTAGGTGGCTGAACCTCCTCCTGTTGTTTTAAGGATTCTGGCAAACAGTCAAGAACAAAAGCTAAGACAGCCAGTTCCCGTTTGCGGGCACGTCCCTACATTTCAGTGTGGCAAACCTTGTGATTTAGCAAGTGAGAGCCTTCTGCCCCGGGGCTGTTAAAAGCTGCTTTTTTAAAAAGAAAAAAAAATAAGAAAACAAACCTGTCAAGACTTCCAAGAAAGTTAGAAAAACATCAGCATGGATGGGCTGCAGGACTGGGACCAGGCTTTCAACTCTGACTCCACATGGGGGTACTTGCAGGCTGAGAGCCTTTGTAAACTCCCAGGAGGAGCTTTTCATTCAGTCCTTTGACAAGCTTGTTGTTAAGGAGAAAGGAAGACAATGCCAGAGGTTTTTGCTGCTCTCATGAATAATGTTTCTTTCTGATATCATTTACTGCTTTTCACCCCAAAAATGGGTACCCCCATGGCTGAAGTGGAAAACATTGGTTCATAGGACAGTGTTCATCAGTGGAAAAGGGCACATTTAATCAATCTAGTGTAATACTTTCCACTCCTGCAGGCAGAGTCTGTGGCTGGTGGGAACCTGCACCTGACAGGCGTCTTCCCCAGAGCTGGCCCCTGGTGTGGACAGAGCAGGTTCTCGCACGCCAGGTCCCCTGGGCTGGCAGGGAGGCATGTGTGAGTGCATGTGTGTGTGCATGTGTGCACGTGTGTGTGTGTGAGCACGTGTGTGCCCTCCATGGAAGTCACACAGGGTGTTTGTGCAAAGGCAAATCCTCTGTCCATCTTGCTCCAGGGTCTCAGGGCTGCACCAGGCTGGCAAAGGGCAGCCATGGGGAAACTGATGGTGCCTATGCAATGGTCTCAAGCTACTTCAATGGAATGGAGCCATCAGCTGATGGGCTCCACGAGAGGGCCAAACCTCTGTGGTTGCTGCAGTTTCCAGCAGAGGGTCACAAGCCCAAAAGCAACGTGCACAAGTTGCCTCATGTCATGAGTGGTGGCATCCTTGCATGGAAGGAGAGCAACTTGCCACTTCTTTGGAGTGCTGGATACAGCAATGCTGTGGCTGGTGACAGTCTTGAGCCCCTGACTCTTACAATGTCTTTGTTAACCATTCTTGGAGACAACCTGTTGGCCTCTCACTCCCCTGGATGATCTGCCTGTCCTTTTCCCACAGCTGCTGGATCGTCCTGCTTCCTCCTTGGGGCCCCAGCCTTGGGCATTGCAGCTTGTCACAGCTTGTGCAAGCACTGCTGTTGACAACCAAAGGGCAGCAATGACTGAGCAGAGCGGACTGAGCTACTTACATCTGGCTTCTTGGCTGTTTATTTATGTGCAGCCAACACTGGGGCCAGCTCTGGCAGTGAAGTAGAGAGTTTGGCCCTGAGTACCTGGCTGTGCACATCAAACCAGGCACCTTAAAATGAGAAGCCATTAAAAAAACAAACGGAGGTACTCTCCCTGAGTCTATGCAGGATGGTGTTGGTAGGAGAGATCAGTGGCACGGCACCCAGCTGCAGGGCTGGTACCCAGAAAGCCGGGGAGCAATCTCCTTTGTTTTACAAATAGGTATTGCCTTTGGGAGTAGGATCAGTTGTAACATATTTATTGCGAGAATGAAAGACAAAATAGCAGAGGTCTCTGCCAAGAGCAAGTGAAATGGGCATGCTTTTTAAAGAACTACCACAAGACCGATTACCTTTCCAAGTAATTAAACATTGTGAAAGGTTATTAACGTGCCGATAATAGACAGCTTTGCAAACCGCCAGCACAGCATGATCTGACAGAGGACGGCACAATAGCAGAGCGCAGGACACCCCCGCCTTCGGGGATCTGCAGCCCCGAGGGCTGGGGGCGCCCGCAGGGACCAGCCTGCACCCAGCCAGCCCAGGAGTTTGAGGGTCCCAAAACTTCTACCTGGGCCTGAATGGCTGCAGGGCTCGCTCTTCCTGGCAGAGCCACTGCCAGATCACAGCTGCCCGCACCAGATCGTCACACCCCGGCCAGGGGCAAGCCAGCAGGTGTCCGCCGGCAGCCCAGAGCCTGTCCCCACTTGCAGCCCGATGCAGGATAACACTTATTATTTCCATTTAAACTGACTCCGTCAGCCAACAGCATCTCTTTTTGTGGACCTGCTGGTGTTAAATGCGCTGTGGAAGCAGGATTACTGAGGGGTGCGATGCATTTGCCCGCAGGCACATGGGCACGGGTGCACCAAAACTGAGCCCACCAAGCTACTGCTGACCCTCACCCCATTGCCCGAGGGTGCCCCAGTTGTATTTGCCTCAACTTTGCCCTCCGGCTTTGGGAGTTCCTATGTATTGCATCCCCATATAACCCCCTTTTTCCTCCAGCCAGGGACAGCACTCATGAGTCCCAGCTCCTGGGGAGCTCCTGAATATGTCTCATGACCCCAGTGATCAAACTCCAGGATCAAATCTTAGCCAAATGCATGGTAGGTGGGCACTTGTCCAGAGCAAGCAGTTCCTGGTCCTTCCCTGAGAACCCAGGCAGAAAACCTCTGCTTTTTCCTTGCTTTTCTGTACGCAGTAGAAAGAGGAAGAATGCAGAGGAAAGAAAAGTGCAGGTCATGGTAGAAAGACTCAGTAACATCCTGGGTGAGAGCATCCTTGTAAGCCTCCAAAAGCTAGCCCAGCATTAAAAATACTTGGTACATTTTCCTGGACTCAGTGTTGGTGTTGGCATAATACCATGCATTGCTTTAAAAGAACTTAAAGTGCCATTTGCATATAGACTTTATGTAACTCAAGCTTCTGGGTCATTCTGCTGCTTTCAAAAACCCCATTCTATATTCCTGAGCAAGCCAGGAGTTTATTATGGGAGGTGTTTACACTAGGGCTTTAAAGAAATACTGCATAATAGCAGTCTCCACCTCAGGTCCCAGAGAATTTAGCTAGTATTGCTGGTACTTAAGTGTCATCAGGATAAATACAGAACCAGAACAAATTGGAGTAGTTCACATTTTCCTGCTGTGACTCTTGTGGGTTTTCCATGAGCTTGGGCAAACTGCCTTATGCCTGCATTAGGGTCTCCATAAGCACTAAAGGCCAGGACCAAGATTTTCAAAATGTGCTGCCATGAAGCAAATTACCTCAGTTATAGACTCCAGGCAGCCACTCTTTGCAGCGTGAGCAATGTTGCAGCATCATGATGTCCCCAGCAAGATGTCTGGAGCAGCAAGAAGCTGAAACAGAGTCACCCGGTGCTCCATAGTGGAACTTACAACACTGTAGCCAGTAGGGAATCACCAGGACCACCAAGACCTCTGTCCATGGGTCTGCAGGAGATGGGGACCTCAGCTCAGTGGGAATGCCACCACACTGCTTCCCAGAGTGAGGCTGCACAGATCTGGGTTTGGCATCATGTGCTGGCACAGCCCTGTGCCACCCTTTACAACTGGTTGCTGGAGCAGAGCCTGCCCTGGATGGCAAGAATGGAAGAAGACCCTCCTGGATGCTCACGTGGATCTTTGATCCACTTTCAGTCCCAAATGTCCAAATTTTCAGAAAGTGTCAGTGCCCCTAAAGGGTGCTTCTTTGCCAGGGACACCAAAGGACAAAGTGGCCCAGGAAGATGGAAGGAGGCGCTGGATCACAAGGAGACCCACGCGATGGAGAGGAGCCAGGCCACATGGGGACAGCGGCCATCTCCAGGGTTGCTGCCCAGATTTCAAAGCCTCTCCCTCCTTCCATGGCTTTCAGCAGTGCATAGGTCGCTATGGTAGGAGATGGAAAGGACACTTTACAGGTTCAGTCAACAAATTATTTTACCTTTGCATCTCAGCTGTCTCTTCTGCTCGGTCTCTGAGTGAGCTGTGCTGAAACCCCACCACCCCCTCGAGCCGTGTCTGCAGGCGCTGCACTAATCAATATTACTTGCTGAAGAAAGTAAGTCTCACTTATTGGCCACACATTCCCCTGAGTGCTTGTGTCAAACTCTGTCATGTCAGCTGAAGGCAGGCTTACCAGCGGAAAGGTCAAACTGCTTCAACTAGATCTGAGCTCAGCCATTAACTCCTGTGTGCTCATCTGCCTCGTGCTATTCGGAGAACCATCTGTGTGCACTGCACACCTCCCTCCATCTCCTCCTCATCCTCCTCAGAGGTGTGCTGCCAGGGAGTACTTTGGTGGGGCTGAATCACTCAGGCAGGAACAATGAGCTGCCTGATAAGCTCAGCTGGGCGATCCACTTGGCCTGCACCACATGTTTCAGGCAGTAACCTCAGAAACTTGGTACAGTAGATGGATATGGGCCAGACCCCATCCCACCATCCCAGGCTGCAATGGCACAGGGCTTGATGCCTCTCATTAGTGTGGCTGTGGACTGATCCTGTTTGCACCTGAGCATGGGCACTTCAGGCAAGATGCTTTCCTCAGCATCTGCTCAGTTGAGCTGTGGAGGCTCAACTATGGCAGGGGTGGGTTTTTCTGTTTCTGAGGTAGCTTTTCAGACATTTCTGCTGCTCTGACACAAGAAAATGTGTTTGTTGAGGTCCTGCTCACAAAACACAGCAAGAAAATATTCAAGTCCCTTGCCAGACAGAGCAGTGGGGAAAGATCCAGGTCCAAGATCTGCAGGGCAGGGCTCCCATCTCCTAAAGCACCTCCTGCCGGGGCTGCACTGGCAGCGCTGCCTGGGATCTCATGGGGAAGCCCCTGGGCTGCAGCACGGATGAGCTTTGTTGGGTGCTTTGGCTTCTGGAACCTGAGGTGGTGTCTCAGCAGGAGGCAGGAGCAGAGCAAGGCAGGCTCTCATGCTGCTGAGACAGGTTTGGAGCCAGGCAAACAAACACAAGTATCAAGATAAGACTGTTCATCTTGTGCCAAGAGGTGTCTAGAGCTCGACTCATGGGATCTCTGTTCTCATCTCTCACATCACCTGTACTCTGGGGCTAGGAGGGAGCTTCTTGGTCCCTAAGCTGGTATCTCCTGAAGCTGTTTTCTGCTGCCCTACACCAGCAAAATGCTGTAAACTGTGCGTCGTGGTCACTCCTAATAAGCCCTTGTTCCCAATCCACATCTTGCACCTGCCGCTCAGTGGGTTGGTAGGATCTTTGTTCTGGAACATTTTAAGAGGGCTGAAGCTGTTTCTGCTTTGAAGTAGCGTTTAGCTTTGTCGGCGTCTGGGATCTCTGCGGAGCTGACCCTGCGTGGAGCCAGCAGGACCGCTGGCTGCCGCTCCACTCTGTGGCCACACCGCCAGCCTGACTAAGCACTGCCAGGGGCGTCTGGTGCCCATGCTGCTGCAGGACTGCCCTGCTGCTGCCCTGACTGCATCCTCAGCATCACCCAGCCTTGGATCAGAAGAGGGAAGAGCATCACAGCATCTGGGACTGGGAAAGAATTAAATGATGTCAACCACATCATCCAGCAGCAGTAAGAGTGGCAGCATTAGTGTCATTGCCCTGAACTAGATATATGGCAGCACTCATCCTTCTGGGAATGTCAGGCAGAGCCAGCTGGGTGCTTGAACACAAGGGATAGTGTCACTGGAGTCACCTGAGATCAACTGAGAGGAGTGACTCCCTGCCCTAAAAATATGCTGTTCTGCTGGAGGGAGGCCCCATGGCCACCACACATCTTTCTGAAAACAATGCAGTTAGCAGGGGAGAGGACACCACAGTCCAACAGTACATGGGTAGGAAAAACACTCTGCTTGGCAAAAGGTGTTTGACAAACCACGTCCAGAAGCCCTTTGAAGGAGAAAACCTTGCTTCTCCCTTGGAAATGCTGGAGTACTTAATAAATAACTGTAATTAAGCGTGAGGTGGTAGCTTAAGAGCTTGTTCACAGAAGTTAACATCAAAACACTTGCTCTTAGCACTTAAAGAGACAATATGAAAGCATACTCCATGCACAGATGAAAGTGGAGTTCTCAGGAAAGGCTGGAAAGCCCTGGATATCTGTTCAGTGCTTCTTCAGAGAGCTCAAGGAAAAGGAAGCAACAGAGTCACTTCTGTAATAGTGAATGGTGTCCAAGATAGCACCAATATGGGGGGAGGTGGGAGGAAGCTTTAAAACAGGGTATGATGAATCATACGGGGAGAAGAGATGTGTGTTCTTTCTTAGGTTGTCCAGCATCTCTCCACACCCACTGGTGTGGAGCAGCTGCAGTCTCACCTCCTCTGAAGCCACCCCCAAGTCCAGGGTCTTCCCTGCCCCACAGCAGGGACAGCCACAGCACGCCTGGGCTCTCCACCAGTGCACATTTAAGGTGAAGTGATTACTGCAGGCTTCTTCACAGAAAATGTCTCAAGGATTGCAAGATGAGCAAGAAGAAAGGGAATTGTGGATGCAATCTTTTTTTTCTTTGGATTCAAAAATCAATGATCTTGCCCTCAGGCAGGTGGCACGGAGTGGCTGGTGCAGCCAGGGAGGATGGAGGAGGTGCTCGCTGCAGCCTCTGCCACGTGCTTGCCAAGGGCCAAATCTAAGCTGCTGCAGGTGCCCTTATCCTGTGTTCCTGTAAGAAAACCGTGAAAAGTATTCCCAGGTCTGGGTTTCAGTCTCCTAATTGCTGCTGAAATTGAGAAGCGTGAGGAGCCAAGGTCTCATTTGCCTTACAATGATCCCCTCCTGCCCTGGAACCTGGGCTGGTCTTAATTTGTCTTTGGTTCAGGCAAGAATGGACTAGGCAGACGTACATGTTATCTCTTGTTTTTTTGGAAGCAGGGAGCCTATTGCACAATGAAGCTTGGTCTGGATGTGGATTAAAAATGCGTGTGTCTGGGGCACTGAGAGCCAGGCTAGTCTGAGTTACTTCGATGTAAAAAAATAGGAAGTATTACAAAGGGCTGATATGGGAATGAGTAGACTCAGTAGGACTGAATATTTTTTTCCCATGGGACATAGCAATCACTTCTGCATGTGTAAACCCATCTTAGCCAGAGGGGTTTTGTGCTCTCAAGACAGAAGGAACTCCAGTGGAGTCAACATAAATACATAGTAGAACTTTAGCATCACATCTGGTGGCTGTGGGTCAGGCGCTTGCAGAGGGCAAGGTGATGCCATTCCAGCTGTTCATCACCCAACAGGAGCTGAGGGTTTGGCCTCAGGTGGGTGTTCAGCTTCCTGCTCTTCTTACAGGGCTTCTAATTTGGGGATTTACAGTTGTCAACTAATTGCATCCCCATTAACTGTAGCCAGATATTAAAACAGCACTTGAATGTCATTTCAAATGAGCTGTTCCCAGACTAGATCTCATGCAAATTCGGGAGGACAGGATAGATGTGCCAAAATCACATTGGAATAATGTTCAGAAACAATGCTCTAAATGAGCTTGAGCTGCAACATGAGTAGAGCAGGTAGTTTAGGTTTAATGATCTGCTGAAGTACAGAAACAAATTTAGGAGGAGGGATGAGAAAAACCCTCTCTTTTCCTCTCACAAAATGCCTCAACACTTAGACTCCAGCACTCCCATCTCAACTCTGTTTCTGGCCATCTCTTTTTTCCTGCACCAGATACTTTTGTACTCCCTGCTGCACAGCAGGGTGGTTTCTACAAGCCCACCAGCCGTATGTGAAACATGACCAGAGCCAGGGCTGGTGACCTCAGATGACAGCAGTGGTTCCCAGTGACTACTAAAGCACGGGGCCAACACCATCCTCCACCTGAGAAAAGGGGAGGAAGAGCCAAAGGAGGTGTGACCATCCAAAACCCAGCCCCTGCCTTTGTTAAGCTTATTTCTTACAACGCCTATTTTACCCTGTCTCTTTTCATCTCTTGACAACTGTAGCCCGATTCCTCTCATGTCTTGAACTGATTCTCTTTCCAGCAGAACGCAGCATGTGCAGATCACCTGCCTGATGTGCCACCCAAGGGAAAAGCCACGTCACAGCCTCACCGTATCTGCTAGAGTACTTCTCCCCTTCCCCAGCTGCTTGCTCCTAATGCGATGCGAGATGAAAGTGTGGGATTATTTTTACAGCACTGTCCCCACCTCCCCCGAAGTCAGGTGCTGCCTGAAATAGGCCAGCTAATTTGGACTGAGAATTTCAATTGCCTGAAAAATGAAGGTGCTGAAAACCAAACTGCATCAGCAGGAGTTTTAGTCCCAAATTCGTGGCTCAGTGCTGAAAAATAATCGAGCTCTGATGACTTAGTAGTGATGATCTGCTTCATTTCAGAGTTCCCTGAAGGCTCCGGGATTGAGATGGATCCTCCCTCTCCCTTTCCGAGGAGGACAGGGTGAGCGGAGGAAAGCCCATGGCTCTCAGATGGGCTCCTGTGGGAAAATCGTTTGTCCATGAGACAGCTTAAGTGGTATTTTATAGCTTGAACTTAGATGACTTCTCCTTCCCTACCAGCAAAAAGAACATGCTCAGGGCTGGGCAAATCGTCCAAGAAGGGTGAAAATGACATCTGGGCCCTAAGAGCGGCACTTAAACAATCTATAAAGTGGCATCATTGCTGTGTTCTTTGCAGATCACCTCAGAGCTCACAGTCTCTGGGTGGATGGCTCTGCTCCATCTGCTCCTGCCACCCTCCAGCCTGTCCCCATCAGTGACCTGCCAATACCAGAGCCACCCGAGGTGGGCTGTTGTGGTCCTTGCTTCAGGAACTTCTACTGCAGGGAAGCCCAGGGCTCTTCCCTGCTGTTCCTGTGACATACTCTGGTTTGCAGGCCTGGAGTGGCTCTGCAACCAGATCCCAGCAGGGTGGAGGAATGCACTTTAAAAAAGTAAAAAGAAGCGTATAAATGAAATTTAAAAAAAAAAAGGGGGGGAAAAAGAAAATCGAAGTAAGAATAGATACAAAGTTAAAAGAGGAATAAAAATAATTTAAAAAATTAAAAATAAAATAAAAATAAAAAATATTAAAAGGAAAATTAAAAAGACAAATAAAAATAAATAATAATAAATAATGAATGTTATTATTAATCAAAATTTAAAATGTGGCTAATGAAAACAAATGAATACTATAAAAATAAATGCAACAACGAGGAAAATAAAAATTAATAAAATAATAAAAATATAAAATAATAAAAATTATAGAAATAAAACCAAAATAAAAATAGCTTAACGCTGTTGCAAGCACTAGGCGAGCCTAGTGCTGGGCTGACCGCTGCGGTGAAGGAAGGGCCGAGCACTGTGGCAGCGCTGGTCCAGCCACCCTCCTGCAGGAGGGGAGCTGGATCGGATGCCCCCCGAGGCTCCGTGGCGGGGCAAAGCCGTTCCGCAGGGCCAGATGTGTCCGAAGCGCCCGCGGGCTCCGCTGTGCCTGCGGAGCGCCTGTGCCTTTAAATCGCGGCGGCCGGGCCAGGGAATCCCTCTCGCAGCGCGTCATCCGCGGCAAGGAAACCCGCGCTGGCGTCGAGCGACGCAAATGACCATTTTTGGCAACGTGCGACAGCGGACGGGACCAAGCGGGGCGGGGGAGGCGGCGCCTGCCGGGAACACGGCCCTCGGCCGCCCCCGCCCCGGCCCCGCCGCGCTCCGTGGGCCCCGTCGGGCCGGGCCGGGGCGGGGGCGGCCGCGGAGCCCGGCGCGGAGCGCGGTGCCCAGCGCGGTGCCCGCCCCGCCCCGCCTCGCCTCCCCCGGCGGGCCGGCAGGTGGGAGGCTCCTGGGCGGCGAGGTGGGGCCGGTGCGCCGCGGGTTTGACGTGTGCGAGTGCACATGGTGCGGCGGCGGGCGGATAATAGGCGAGCGCGGCGGCGGCGATGCCATTGCTCTGAGTCACCGCGGGCGCGCGGAGCTCCCGCTCGCCCAGCCCCGCCGAGCCGAGCCCAGCCGAGCCGGACCCGGCTGAGTCACCCCCCGTGCCGGGACAAGGGGCGGCCGGTGTGTGGTGGTGCTGGTGGAGGAGGAGGAGGGTGGTGGGGGCGGAGGAGGAGGAGAGCCGCTCCGCCTGCAGCCCCCGGGGCCGCGGCCGCTCCGCCGGCGGGGCGAGAATCGCCGGGCAGCGCGGAGAGCAGCACATCGGCGAGCGCCTGCCTGCGCGCACGGCTCCCGTCCCGTCCCGGCTGCCGCCTCAGCCACTCACACATCGCTGTTATTGTTATTAATTCAAATTTTGTTATCTCTTTTTATTTTTACTTTTTTCCTTTTTTTTTTTTTTTTGCCTTTTTTTCCCCCTCCCCGCTTCTTGCCCCCCTTCCAAAGCCTTTTTTATTATTTTTTTTCCCCCCTCTTCCCGGCGAGCGCTGGGAGGCGAAAGGCAAGAGCCGAAGAGGTCGGGAGGGAGAAGGGGGCGGGGAGACGGCGAGGGAGCGGCGGGTGTCGGTGTGGGAAGGCGGGGACGCGGCTCCCCCGGCCCGACCTCGGACCATGTATCAGGACTACCCCGGGAACTTCGACACCTCCTCCAGAGGCAGCAGCGGCTCCCCGGGACACCCCGAGACCTACTCGAGCGGCGCAGCCCAGCAGGTAAGGTAGGGCCGGGCGCTGCCCGTACCGCGGTCCCCCGGCGCACAGCCCCGAGCGCTCCGCACGGGAGTTCTCCGCCACGCCCGGGGAGCGGCCGCCGCTTCCTCGGCGGAGAGGCGCCGGCCGCGGGGGCGCAGGCGGCGCTGGGGGCTGCGGAGCTGCCCGCAGCCGCCGGCCCGTCCTGTCCCCTCACCGGGGCGCCGCCGCTTCCCTCCCTCCCTGCCTCCCTGCCTGGCTGTTCGCCCCGGAGCGGGCGCTGCGGCGCTCCCGGCGGGACGCTGAGCGGAGCTCCCGGCCGGCCGGGGCCGGGGTGCCGTGGGAGGGAGGCACAGCCTGCCCCGAGAGGAGACGCGCGGGGAGGGAGCGCCCGGCGGGGCAGCCCCCGGTGCCGGGCGGAGCGGGGTCGGTGCCGAGCCCCCGCCTGCCGCCCCGGGGGCCCGTCGCAGCGGCGGGCCGGGGCCGGCTCGGAGACCACGGGGCTCCTCCGCCCGACTCCTCTCCGAGGTCGGTACCGCGAGTACAGGGGCGCACCGAACTCTTCCTCCTTCCTGCTTTTGTTCTCGACAGGAGTTTCTCGGTGTCCCAGTACACCGCCCCTGCCCGGGCAGTGCCCGGGGCTCGCCCGCAGCACTTTGGGCGGCTTCCCTAGGACTTTGGGAGGTGCCGCGCGAGTTATTCACGGTGCTGTTGTAGCCGCCGTGGAGCACGCAGGGATAGCTGGAAGTGGGCTCTGGGTCTTTCTAGCGCCCGCGGTGGTCTCCCAGCTTCCCACCCCGCTATACTTCGGCTCCGAGGCGGTGGCAGTGCCTCTGCCCTCCCCGCGGTGGGACCCCGGGGCCGGCGGAGTGCCGCTTTCCTCAGCGCGCTGCCCGCCCGCTCCTGGGTTCCGCCGGGAGCCGCCAGGCGCTGCGCGGCCGGCGATGGCTCTTCCCGAGCCCGAGTTGCCTGGGGCCCGCAGGAGCGAGCGCTCCCCGCGCCGTCCGGCCCCGCTCCCCCCGCCAGCCCCGCTGCTGCTGCCGGGCGGCGCTTGAAGAGGGGGAGAGATTTCCTGGGGAAGCGGCGGGGATTCACGGACCTGAAAGCCCAGTCGGGTGGTTTGGGTTTTTTCCTGTTCATTTTCCTAAGAAAGCGCCTCGGAATAACTTATATGCTTAGATTGACTAAATCCACCACTTCTGGGGAAGGCATTACACAATCGGGCCAGTTATACAAACCTGGGTTATTTCATAACTTGTTTACATCAGCTGGCCCAGCCTCAGTCTTTTTTTGCCTTTTCGAAGTTGGGCTTCCCCCCCCTCCCCTTTCTCACAATATTATTATTATTTCTTGTGTGGCTTGTTGTGAGCGAACTGGCAGCGTAAGCACAGTTGTAGCCACCGCATCAAGAAGCCATAGGATCGTTAAAATGAAAAAAAAAAAAAAAAGAGGAAAAAAGTCTAGTCTTAAACTCTGCCAGCCGTACCAGCCCGTGACATTCCTCACATTAAAGAAGTTTTACCAGAAATGACTCGCTGCCGCTCCCCGCCTGCTCCAAACGCATCTCGCTGGTGCCCTCTGCGGGTTGCGGACTGAGGTTTCCAGGGATTCTAGCTCAGCTAAAGCTTATTCCCTGGTTTACAGTAAATGCCGGGACAAGGTGGGGGAGCGGGAAGGGGGGCTGAGAAGCTGGAAACGCCCGGCAAGCTGCAAATCTTCACTCTCCCTTTCCTCCTGTGATTCAACAGCTGCGCTGGATTCGAGCACTTGCTGCGAGAGGTCGTGAAACTCCGTCACAGCTTAGTATTTGAGCTGTCCCGGGGCGAGCGATAACTGGGTTTTCCCCTTTTTCTGGGGCCGCGCGTCTTCCCCAGGCAGCTCGCGTGCGTGGCGCTTGGTGCGGGGACCAGAGCCCAGTTTCTAGGGTTACTATCTGAAACAGGGCTTGAAGCAGGACGTCGGCTTAGCGAGAGCATAAATGTTTTCTTTAAGAATCCAGGAGATTTCTCAAGGCCTTGCGCGTTGTCTTTCCCTTGATCCTTGCAGATGTTGTAGATTAGGATCAAATGTAAGCGTTGCCTTTACCCTAGCAGTCGGGCTGTTCTGCTGATTCTCGTCTAGGGAGATCTGCAGAGTTTTATCGCTACAGAAAATATGCATTGCAGAAATTTTTTTCTTTAGTGTGTGTTTTTTTTCTTTTTTTTCCAAAAGAAAGAAAAGATGCATCAGTCACATGTTTAAGTGGAAACTGTGTCTTTGAGCCAAAACTTTGATGCTTTTTAATTATTTTTTCCCATACTGCACAGCACTGGAACATTTTTCTTTTAAGTTGCGTGTCATGCTATTTTCCTAATCACTGACTTGCCATGTGGTAAACATAGACTTTAACGGGAAGAGTTTATGTGCTCTTTCAGATCAGTCAGCTTTCCCCTGAGATATAATAGCACTGTATCCAGTTCTCCTTCAAGGAGATGTTCAACATGGGAGAGCCATCAGAGGCCTTGTATTTGTTTTAAGATATATCACATATACCCTATATTTGTTAACTGACTAGTTGTTAAAGATGCGCTGGGTGTTTGCTTTGTTGCTTTGTTGTTGGATTTGATGTTCTTGTGGGGGGGGGGG